>JARFIW010001480.1:5681875-6932500 GCA_036346225.1 Platerodrilus igneus
GCGTCACGTATCCTAGCGGGTGTCGGGTGTTTTAGAACTTAGTTAATTTGTGAACTTTGCGTTGAAATTAAATTATAAAGTGATCCGTAAGAGTGTGGCGGTGATAGGATGCTAATGTGGATTCAGTTGGATTGTACTTTACAGATAAGTTATAGCGTAGTATTATTTCTTTGTTTGTTTTTTTAATGACAACGCGGCTGGCCGCATTGTAGTTACGGTGCATGCTGCGAATTTCTATTTAGCTGTGTTTGTTTTCTATGTAGTAATATTGGTTACAAGTCATTAAACTACATAAATCCATCTACGAGTTATTATTAAATATCCACAGGTTGTAACAGGTAAAACTAAAAGGATCACGAAAATACCGCAGGAGAGGGGTTGCCGCTAGTCTGGGCCGACATCTACAAGGGCAGCCACTCGTTTCCACGCCTCCGGGAATGTCTGATCTTTCTGAGAGCTTAGTGCATAATATATCCAGTACTATTCCCAAAAATGCCTTAGAACGTATTCTGCTCTTCTATTTCTCCAATTTTTTTGTTGTTTTCAGATATCTTTCTACCTCTACTATTTCTATCTTCATTATCATAATACAATCATTATAACACAAGAAATTCGATAGCTATTTACAAACTAATTCCCCAAATATCATTATTCAAAAATCCATTCAATTACACTTCTCCTTCACTTTTTAGCAAGGTACCAACTAATATAATATCTTCTACGTTATTCATTAAGTTTAGGTCTATGTTATTGACCTTGCTGCGTAACCGTCTGTATTACTCACTTGAGGAATGTTTAAATGATTTCTTTAGTTAGTGAAGTTGTAATAGTTTTAGTTTTAAATAAAAAACGGGGATAATTAAAACTTTTGTAAGTTTATTACCCTTTATCCTCGTGACTATCAGCTATATACTAAAACTCTCTATTTTTAATCTGATGTCACTAGGTCGAGATTTTCTTCTTTAGACTCCAAGCCCAGGGTAATGTCAGATGGAAAACGGCTTTAGACAAAGAAAACTCTTAGGGGTTAAACGGCTAGTAGAGTGTTAGCTCTGGGTAGATCATGAGCATGGGTCATGGGTGGATAATCGACCAAAAATATTTTTAATAGGCGCCACCGTATTTTTTAATACAAGTGCCAACAAAATTTAACTGTGTTTGTATAAGAAATGCGGAAACCTTATCTTAACACCACTATCATAGCCATAAAATTTGAATTTCACTCTTTATCACACACTTACCAAAACCTCAACCACCAGATGTCAAACAGTTGTCTCAGCTTTACCTGTGAACAAACAAAAACACCACATGGACACTATTTGTGTCTTCAAAAGCATATGCCAAAAATAGAATAAATGAATTTAAACATCTGTGAAATACTAAAGGGATTTATTTTCATTATTCTGTCTTTTTACTTAATGAGGGTTTGCTCTAGTTTTCTTTTTCTTAATTTAAATGTAGAATAATAAAACTTCATTCAAATGAAACAAAATGAATTCTATTCATATGTAGAAATCGGATATATATACATGTGACTGCAATATATATGCTTACTATCTTGTCATTAATTTTTTTATAAAAGAATTTTAGTGAAGTTTAACCTTCTAAACAAATATTTATAAATTAATCATTTCTATAAAATTTTAGTTTAAGCAAACATATCATAATTTATTTGTTCATATCACAAGATTTTATTTTTACTATAATCATTGAAGCGCTTCCTTGACCATTTACAACAAAGATTGATCATCAGAAAAATTACGATCATAAAATGCAACTACTCAAATTTAACTATTGTCTACACAAAAAAATATACACGAATATCAGCACCAATAAAAAGCTTTTACATGACCTTAATTGTTTTTAAGCAAAATGTGAAAATTAAATCAAAACTGCATCTGGCGTCTAGATTAGGAAACAGAATCTATACTATTTTTTATCTGACACAAGTTGTCATTCTAAATATCTTGACACACATTGAATGCGTGTACAAATAACTGATAAACTAAATATTTATTCGGTGTGTTATTAACTTTAAAAAACTATTTTAAATTTGTGTTATTCTAATAATCAACGTAGGAAATCTCATAATAATTTACTATACTTTCAAAGTTACGGAAAGTTTCAAACACTCACGTGTATCCAAATAAATTGCAGGTGCAAAATCATGACATCAGCTGTTGTATTTTTCCAGCGTATTAATCATCTGTAAGTTTGAAGTACCAAGATTCTTTGTATAATAAACCATTTCTATACGGCGTATTAAATAGATAGAACGAAACCATAACTGCCTGTTTTAAATTACTGCGACGAAAATTTATTATAATTTAACATTGAAAATTGTTGTTGTAGATATGTCCATTAGATATTGCACTAAAGTGAAATATATTAGTTTAATTTATAATATTAATCTATACCAACTGTCTTAAATGATGTATATTATTGTTCCATGTTCTCAACTCAAGTTCTTCTTTCTGACTCTATTAGACGCCTCGTGTTTTAGTCGGGACATCTTGACTTTTATCTCTAGTCTACAAAAAGCGACTTCACTCTTCGACGTTGGGAACAAAAGTGCTCATAATTTAACTGGACTACGCTTGGCAACAAACCACAGAATATAAATCTCCTAGATTCTATGTGTTATTGGGAATATTATACTTTACTTTTTATTGGCTGAATATTTACGAATTAAATGCTTTAAAATTTATCTGTTTTATTATTAATTTATTAAGCTTGGTGTAACAAGAAAAAAAATACGTTACAAAGTTAAGTGTTATCGTAAACAACTTCTTATAAAGGCTCTTGTTTTTGCTCATTGTATCAATTTACCTATTTACTATCTATTTATTTACGTATTTAATTATATTATTTCCCTTGAGATTAATGTAATCTGTATTGTTTAATACTCTTAAATTGTAACAATCATTTTATATGGGTACAAACAAACAATAACAATAAAATTTTTATATTCAATCTACCTGCATGAACCCTTGAACCCTTAATTGGCAAAGTACCGCATTTGTATTTTGGTAAATTATCTTAGCATACATTCTTTTATTTAATATCTGTACAAAATAACCCAATGCGATGCTCAATTGTTTGGAAGTCTTAAACTAAGCTATAACAGAAGTTCCAAGCAACAAGCTAATTTTCTCCATTTCCGTATTTTACACTTCAACAAACAAATAACTACATCGTCTCTCGAACTACTTCCTGGACTTCCTTATACATACACTACAGTTATCATTACCTTCACGTTTCCACAAATTTCATACCAAAATAAGTTAGTGGTACGTGATACAACTACACTCAGCATTCAAGCTAGATGGGTATGAATAATAATGGTTCCATTGTGGTTGGACTATTAGCGTTATTACATCGTGTCAAACAACTACTGACTTTATAATCGTAGTGCCTCAGAGGCTGCTCAAATTCGTGAATTGTTGCAGTCGCTTATGTTGGTTCAATTTTAGTCATGAGCTTTTTCTTGAAGGATTTGTATCCTCTGAAAAACGCTAGCTCGAATTGAATTCTCATTGTGGATTTACTTTGTTGTTATGCGGGATAGATTTACTGTGGTTTCTGTGACAGTTGCGCTTGATACCATGTCTAATTCAACTTACCGACGCCAATATTGGTGTTGGAGGCATCTTCGACGAAAAATCTTATTAAATTGCTTCCAATATTAATACAACTGAAAGGCTCTTTTCAGTTTTCTCAGACAGATTTTACCCTAGTTAGAGACAGTGTTATTCACCTTCCGCACAATAGGGCTTTTAATGCATTAACGCTCTTACGTATAGTTTCGATCTAAAAATCACGCAGGTATCGCACAAAGAAATGTAATCTGAGAATCAACAGTCAATCTAGCTGTAAACAACAAGTTGATAATACCAACTAACTTATGGGAATGGAGAAGGGTTGGTGGGTTTTGGAAGAGGTTGGAAGTTCTGAAAAAATATGCATTTCAAATTAAATAAGAAGGACGGTATTTGACTTCAATTTATTGGAAAGTCTTCTACCAAAGAGGTCTAGGTAGAATAGACAGAGGATATCAGAATCCGAAATTAAAATGATAGATCTGTATCGCTTCCAGGTGCGATGATGGTATAATAGTTAACAATAAATTTATATGCTGTTAAAGCACCTTGAGGAAATAGATAAATAATATGCTGATTTAAGAGAAAGTTGATTTATCATTGACTATCGCTATATTTACATTAAGAATATACCACTAACTTGGAGCACACGACTTGTATAAAGAAGGGTGTTGCAATAAGGCGGATCGATGATAAACATTAACTAAAAATCGGTGTTATACAAAATTAAAGATTTCCTTAATGTGCAGCATTTTTTTTTTTTTACTTAAGCCTCCTTGTTGATGGATAAAGTGAAGCTTTAGCTATTCGCGGCTAAGTCTGGGAATTACCCCAAGGGTGAGCAATGAGAAAAGGGTGTGGTGATGGTCTAAACTCTACGATAAACTAACAAAAGGAAAATGGGTTGAGCGCCACTGTATCTGTAAGAACGATTACACTAGAGATTCATTACCCCTATGAGAAGATACAGAAACTCACGGGATGTGAACATAATAAAAAACTTACAACTTACTAAACTAATGTATCTGGAAACCTCTGGAACATACTTACGACCTCTCCGATCTCGATGAACCTGGAACAAAATACACAACAAATTCCCTATTAGAAAGACACAGTTTGTGCTTCCCAATAAAAATATATGCCAATAATTACAGGTGGATAATATCGAGATTACTACACCAAAGATATTTAAATCAAAAATAAGTACCTAGAACAAACCAGTTGTAGCACATATGGGCTTTTTAATTTGCTTCAGCCTCATATAATTTTATAGATCAACAAACTTATTTACTTTAAAAATTTAGTAAATTTAATTATGCATGGAATAAAAAACTTGAGTCTAAAAATGAAATTTAATATAGTTTCTCTTTCTTGAATTTTTTCTTTAAATGTGTTTATAAAATGTACAAATAAAATTAAGTTTCAATACATCTGTCTTTGACATAACAGATCCTTAAGTTAATAATGATATATCAAAACAAGTTTTAGCACCAAGCTTTCAGATCTGAGTTCTGGTTCACATATGTGTCTCAAACATTATTTCTAAAAAAAATCTAATCACATGTAATTAACTTAGACAAACAACTTTTCATTTAAATCTGGTATTAGAGGCTTATTAAAATTTTAATATGAGCAAATAAATATTTTAAAAATAAAAAATGGACTGAAATATCATATTGTTAGCAAGTGGATTTATGCAAATTTTACAAAACTATTACTGTAGTAATTCTTAACTGTTTTCTCTCACGCTGTTCTAAACATACAAAATTTAACTTGACCAAACGATCTTCGAAAATTATTTATGTAAGCATTCACGAATCCTCACACACAGAACAAAAAGAAGGTTTGATACCTGTAGGTGTTGTTGCTTTCAAATCTAATTATTGATCGTCGACACACATGCTCCAAAATCTGCTCCTCAAACTGTTATTACTAAACATTAATCCACAGCTGTAGTTGCTCCGATAAATGAACAGCTCTACAATCTTGGATTCAATTATAACATCTACCTTCTAGTCCATCATTTTAATTTTCCGTAATGTCATACGCTAAAGGGATAGAAACATTTTATAAGTTATTTAGTTTGAAGCGAGCTTACCATTAACAAATCTTAACACGACATATCAAGGAACGGCGCGTTTTAATGCTTTGCCGGTTTCGCAGGAGCCTGGCGCTTCGTACCGCGTCCCAAAGCAACTCGCCTCCTTCTACCATAACTATTACAAACCTATGCGAAGGCCCCACTTGTGCAAGGCCTGGAGATTCATGCTCGTTTTATCAGGAAAAGAATGCCAACACGACTACATCTATCAGAACAATGGCTGACCTCGTTTCAGCGGCACCTTATTAGCGTGTCGTATCCCGTGACCAGTACGCACATGCGCTATTCTGATTATAACGAATGTAGAGGAAATATTCGCCTGTAAGGTAGACAACACAAACTACTAAACCCCATATAAATACGTTTCCTGATAATTATAAAAATACCAAATATCTCCGTACAAAGCATTTAAGTTCTTTAAGTGAACATGACTTCCTGTTTTCATATAGAATTGCTTCTCTAAGATATTATAACATCAAATACAAGGATCAAATACCACAGAATAAATTTATGCTGAAGCGGTTCTTACGACCATGGTGCTATAGAATATATTTTCGTTACACATGAAACATGTTACTTGATCCATTACAATTAAGTGTGAAAGATAATATTCGCCAAATATTCGCCAGGGCTCCGGCGACATAGGTTGATCCACTTATCGAAATTTTTTAGAAAATTTCGGCATAATTGCTCCGCAATTTCATCATTGTGCCGTGAAATCTCGTCTTTGAACCTGGATGGAGGTTGGTGGCCAATTGACTTCACTGTTTCGGGAGATTATGCGCCCGTAAAACTTCTCATGCAGTAGAGCCATTGTGACGTGGACTGCGTTGCATGTGGCGCCATCTTGTGCAAACCACATGTCATCGACATCATGGTCATCCAATATTAGCCACACAAAGTTGTTTAATATTGCACGGTAATGCTCGCCGTTCACTGTGACCGATTTCCAACATAATTTAAAAAATATGGTCTAATGATACTTCCAGCAGAAAAAGTACACCACGCAGTGACCTTTTGTGGATGCATTGGTGTTTCAACAATTACTTGTGAATTTTATTCAGCCCATATTCTGCACTTCCGCTTGTTGATGTATCCATTGAAATGGAAATGGGCTTCGTCGCTGAAGAAGATTTGTTATTTACTTGTCTTTGTTCGTACACCCAATCGGCAAATTTACTGCGTGCAAAATGATCCGTCGTTTTCAGTTTTTACGTTAATTGAATTTTATACGCGTGTAACGACAGATCTTTCTGTAATATCCGATGCAAAATGGCCCTGGGCTAGTGCAATTTCCGTGCTCGACCACATTGTACCTCACAGCAGCAATTTTTTCGGTGAGCATCCTGCACGAGCACGTACTTACTTCTTAACATCTGCCACAGACCAAGTTGCTTGGAATTTCTTTACAATTTTGCCAATAGTACTCTGGGTGGGTCGATTATGCGGGCTGAAAAAATTACGAAGAGCTTTTTGAACGTATATTTTCATATTAGGTTTTAATAACTTTAATACATTCTTCAGTGCTCTACTTTCCATAATTCGATTTGTAAACGACTGAAGATCTCAAAACAGAAAACCAACATCAAAAAACGTTTGATGTTAAAGCTCCATTTACATTTAACATTTGTCCAAGCTACTATAACATCCTTTCTATATAACTATTTAAGTGATATACGTCCATTACAACTAATTTTCAATATTTCATTAAACTCAATTTTGAAATAGTTTTAATTGGTGTTATATAGTCAATCTTGCATTTTAATATATTTGTAATAATTATTAGCTGGCAAATATTGTCCATTCTATGTACCAATTTAATTATATAACGTATTATATAATTACATTGGTAGCACGTCCGCGTCGGAGCTTGAACCAGTACTAACTGACCACCGATGCGCACATTAGTTACTAAACAGACCAAGCCATCTCTGAGGTCATCCTCTCTTGTATTTACGTTTATTGTAGAACCTACTGGTTTTTTTCAATATAATTTATATAGAACATATGCTTCTCATATCATACTTTCTAGTACCTTCTCATAATTATGAAAATCTGAGATCATTAACCAATACATTTGATATGAAATATGCCTTTTACATTTTACTATTTGATATCGCTCAATTTAATGGTTTAAACTTTTCTATACTTGAAATTGATTAAATTAAGACGCTTTCCTTTAAAAATAAGTCCTTTTGTTATTCATCATAAGTGAAAATTCACTCAGAATATTTACGCATGGGATTTTGTCGTTATTATATATAATTGAAATTCTTTAGGAGTATTTCTATGCATTGAACGTAAATTTAATAATTAATCAATTAATTAATAAAATATAATAAAATTTCTTTTACAACCGCGCTTTTATGCATCAAACGTAACTAATCCATTTTTCCAAGGCAATTTACAAAAATGCTCTAACATCTTATATCTATATATCTAAAATGACTAAATAAATAATGTTTTTCACATTTTCTTGAATTTACTACGACCTTTAATTACAGTAAAATATATATATATATATATATATATATATATATATATATATATATATATATATATATATATAAGAAATTACGTGCGAAAGTTATATTAGTTAATTCATTTTTAAGTAACGGGTATTAATCAAATTGTACAAATAATGATAAATATTTGGTAGGTTTGCAAAGAAATTAAATGGTAGAAACCAACGCCAATAGTTTATTAATTTAATTGAATTTAATTGAACGATTGTTGATGTATAATATGCATAAAAGCGTGTAAAAACCTAATAATACCAAGGTGACACGCATTGCTAACAAACAAATATATCGGTGGGGTAGAAATACGCCGAACTTTAAATCATAGAAGTGTTGTGTTAAAGCGTCAGGTAATTAAACACCTGCGTGTTTTGTAAATGTCAGCTTCTACGTAAATTTTAAAGATAAAGCTACAAGTTCAACGAATATTAGTAAACCGTCGCATCTATTCGTAGTAAAAACTAACGAGAGGTTATTTAAATCATGTAAGAAGTCCACGTGGGTTTAGATAGCAGATGGTCAAGAATATCGATTTCGTACCACTCAAACCAGGTTAGAAAGAGATGTAGAATACGCATAAGCAAGAGACAACGATAGTATAGGAGGGACTTGTAGGACGTCAGTAAATATACGATTGGTCGATATAGTTAGTTGAACGCGAGACAAATACAAGCATAGTGTATATTAATTTGCTGAAAATATTATAACGACGCACGAAAATTCGCGGGATTAAATATTGGTGGAGTGCAAAATTGTAAGAATGCGTTGTTGTTAACAGGGGATTTCGGATAAATGTGGCCAGGAGGTGTCCATCTAAAGGTATAAATATTTTACGGAAACATAATTAAAGCCCTTAAGATTTCGATCGCTCCAAACGACGTATCAAAGTATCACGAGTTGTAAGTATTATAAAATCATTTAAATTATATTGCATGGTGGTAGCCTCTTAATTAGTACGCGGTTAGTGTGCCGAGATTACATATTTTAATTGAGGTATCACCTCTAATTTTTAACCAAATCGTGTCGGGACATTAAGTAACGTGGTTTGAAGCATCTAATTGAGAAAGACGTATTTTTAAATGGAATTTGGAATTTGGTATTTGGTTACACCGTGGAGGCGGCGTTGGTGGATCGGCTTAGATGGAGTTCGTATAGTAACAGCGAGAAACGGCCTGCGGACCAGATAGAAGAAATACATACCATCATCTACAGAGCGGAGATCGTCTAGAAATTTCCAGGTAACGATTTGAAATTGTGATTCTTATAAAATGTGAATATTGGGTGACGTATGAGAGTGTTTTTCAAGGTAGTGAGGATTATTTACGTATTGAACATAATACGTGTAAATAACTTTATTATGGTATTTAATTAGAAATTTGAAGGTGTCTATAAAGCTTTGTAACGCTCCATCAGAATGTGAAATTTTTATGAAGAGTACATGGCTTTGTTTTTTTTAATGCAAAGTAGAAGGGCATACATTATGCATAATTAGCTGGGTTATTATGAGCTCACCCTACGCCAGAGTTTACTTAGATTAAAAAACAAAATAAATTATAAAGAAGGAATTTTAGAGAAGGTATTATTCAAGGCCCATTTACTCCGGATACAATTTATGTGTTTGATGATTTTAAAATAAAATACATGACATTATAAAATAAGATTTACTGAAGTGTAACGTGATCAATGAAATATGGACAATATTGAATTTCATTTGTAAATAGGAATAAATAAAAGATTGTATGTTGGTTGTATTTTGTGGTTTTATTGCGAGTGTGTGTGTACGATTGAGAATATGCGAGTGAATCTAGATACCCAAGAGGAGGTCCAAATGAGCTAGCCGGAAGCAGGTGCAGAAAATTGGCAATTCAACCGAGGAAGAGAGGAAAGCGGGTAAGAAATTTTTTTTTTTACTTTAAATTTTTGGAAATTTTTCTGTTTTCGAATTTGAAAATTTAATAAAATTTTCGAATATATTTTTTTCTGTGAGGATTTTACCCGAGATACCACGGTAATTTATGATGGCCCAACGTTGGGGCTCGAATATTTTTTTGAGAGAGTACTAAATTAGGGCGGACTTCCACGGCAATTTTTGGCGCCCAATTCGTGAGGCTCGATTATTCTTATAGGAGTTCCACGGCAATATATATATATATATATATATATATATATATATATATATATTACTCATATTTAGACCAGGGTAGAAAATTAAATAATCACATCAAATAATTTTAATCACCGTGTATAATGAATATTATTAGATAATACGCGTTATTAAAACCGTGAAGCATAAAAGGTTATTAGTTTCATTAAACATAAGAGATTTAAATCATGTACAAGACGCTTTATATCAAAAGAAACAGTATTAACAAGCTCTACGGGTAATGTAATTATTCCTAAACAAATGGAAATTACGTGCAAAATTTATATTAATTAACCCTATTTTAAGTAACCGGTAGTAAAACAAAGTGTACACATAATAATTAATATTTAACTTGTATTCGCTAAAAATGAAAGGATAGAAGTCAATTTTAATTGGAGTTAATTAAACCATTATTAATAATAAGCATAAAAGTCTGTGAAAACACAAGATTATAATACCAGAAAATAAAGCTCTGAGAATTAATATTATTTTGAACACCTGCGTAGTTTAAATATCACGTACGGCGAAAATTGTGTAGATAACAAATGGTTTCAAAGAATCTTGAAGAAACCGTGGCTTAATATTCACGAGAAGGTGCGATACGGGGTTATTTAACCCAGATAGTCCACATGGACTAAAATATAATCGATAATAAAGAATATCAATTTGCACCAATGCGAACAGGTTAGAAAAGGAAAGAGAAAATGCGTCAAGCAAAGACACATATAGTAAAAGGCGTGATTTAAGCAACGTCACGAGGGTCACAATTGGTTGAAAATAGGATGCAAATATCAGAGGTAGAAACAACGATTTCTGTACAAAATTAATTAGCTTTTCTCGGACATGTTTCGTGCCGTGTGAGAATTTCTGAGATTTAAATGGGGCGAGTGAAAAATTCGTAAAAACCGACGCGCGAGCGACGGACTGGGAACATGGCATGAGAAATTCTTTAGTATTACCCGTTTTGGGAACAGACCGACAGACAGGCTTTTTGCTATATATACCGAGGTGAATATAAACAAGGCCTCTTAGACGTTTGACTATTCGATGCGTTAAAAGCTCTTACATCCGCGACTTGATTGAAGATGTTAAACAGTGCATTTTAGTTTGATAAAATAATTTAAAGTTTGCTCGTATATTTTAGTGATTCAAAATAGTTTGTTATTTACGTGCTAACATGAATGTACTTCAGTGCACTTAGATACAAGGTAATAAAATTTAGTATCACTGTACCAATTAGCAAAATTTACAACGACAAATGTATACACAAAAGTAGGCAGTTTTGGCGTATATTGGTGAAAGACGCATGAATTTTTTGCTATTTTTGGGGTGTTAATAATTAAATGGTTCAAATACGTGTCTGGATCCACGAAACAAGGGTCAGATATACACAGATGAGTTCCGGAAAAGCCCCGAAACAACTTTAAATAAATGGTGATGGAGAAAATTTTAAAAGCGTTGAGAATTAGAAGCCGTAAATATAATCCTGTTGGAATGGTGTGATTAACTAAAGGGACGATGTTCATTAAAGCTACGAGGACAGTAACCTTCAGGTAAATTATACTATTTTGTTTGACATTTTGTGTGTGTTGAATTACTTGATAATTGATTTACTTTAAATGGACATTAGTGAAATTGTACTAACCATAAAATTTTAATGTTAAGATGAAATTTGCTTGTTTAAGTAGAAAGGGTATTTAGTATTGATGTTCTGGATTATGATGAAATTTTAGGTATGTCTTTGAGCTCAATTAGACGAACCTGGTTAATTAACGTAAAGGGTGGTAGATGCTCCTTTATACTCAGACTCCGGTCTGCTTATATTGTTATATTAATTAGTAGGCATCCAACAAGGACTTTAATTCTGGATGCACATTAAAATGATAATAAAATTAATCTTGAAATTCTTTTTAAAACTGAATTTTATGCTGAAATTTAATTTGAAAATTTAATGTATTCTGAATATTGATGTAAATAGAGTTAACGTTGATGTTTGTGGTAGCAATGTGTTGTTTAATTTTATGAATGAGGAGGTTTATAAAATTAGGTGAGCAGCCGAGGCGAAAACAGGATCACAGCAGTTTATGACGCCCAATCGGTGGGACTAGAATTTTTTTGTTGAAAGGACCCAGTTCCCGCATTCACAGGAGTATATCACAGCAATATATATATATATATATATATATATGCATATATTGCTGTGTTAATGGTCATTTAGGGGTAGTTAGGACCAATAGTATAGCGCACTTCATATAAAATACATGAGGGCTCAGAAAACGAGGCAGTTTTCTGAAGAAAAACAAGAAATACGATAATTAGACTGGAAAGTAAAAGACAACGCCCTGCATATAAATCATAAGCATAAATTATTCATTAATGAAAAATGTTTTTGAAGATTTATTAGAATAAACAAATTTGCAAGTCGTTAAACAACATAAATGCATGATGAAACGCGACATGCATGGATAACGCATCATTATTACGTCAAGGATTCTAATTAAAACACGCAGGTTGAAAAATGCCTAAGATACCAAACGCATATAATTTAATGCATACATTGTATTAAGTCTACGTGACTAAAAAATTAAAATCGACACCTGATTTATTGGAAACAAGCAAGGCATGGTAATTAAAATCAAAGTTCACCAAATTTATTTGAACAAACAATGGTTTACTTATCTAAAAGTATGAATATCCAAGCGAATCAATGCTATTAACTTGAAATGGTACGTGACAAAAGTAACGCGTTGATGTTAATATACAATAATATTAATATGGAATATCTTAAAAACTGGTATGAAAGTTTTATACACAACAACGAACATTGCGCTTGTCAATACATAGACTATACATTTAAATATGACCGGATTTGTAAACAAAACATGTCGCCATGAAGTAAGATAGTTCACGTCTCTTAAAAGAAAAATATTTATGTAAAGTGGTTAATTGTGAAGTGAAATAATACCATTGTAATTATGGAAAATTGATGGGTTTGTCGTTTTATTCTTAAAAGACGTAAGTAACTAAAAGTTGGTTTAATTTAAATTCTAATATTAACCTTAATAAAAAGGACTCTAAATGATTACTGGAGACAACTTTAAACAATTACTGGGAAACAAATTAGGTATGTAGCTATGTTTTAAAATATTTGTTAATATGTTTAACATTATAAATACATACACACACACACCACACAACCTAACGCATGCGCATACACACACACACACACCACACACACACACACACACACACACACACAGACAAACAACAACTATCACATACAACATAACATATACATTAAATAAAGGTATCAGGTATCCTGTTAAAAAAGAAAATTTGAAATCCTTCAAAATCTGACATAATTTTAATTTTTACATTTCTTCTTATACAAATTATATATCTTTCTTACATTTAAAAGTGAAAACTAAAAAGTTATGTTTAATTTTTAATTTCGATGTTAATTTCTAAATCAACTCATCTTGTAAGTTGCAATTAATATTTGTATAATTTAGCCTAGTTTTTTGTAACATTTTGAGAAGCCTGTGATCAAGAATTAAATAAATCCGAAAATTTAGGCATTATAAAAGAGTTTTTTATCAGCTGACCTCAAACCCATTAAAACATTCGATATATATATATATATATATATATAATATATATATAAAAAGAATTAATGGCAAGCGACTCAAATTCAGCCACGAGGGCATCCTGTGGACGCGTTTCGCCCTAATTGGGGCTCTTTAGTACAGGAGTAGCAAAGTTGTAATATTTAACACACACACCTTATGGGAAGTACAGCATCATGTAGCTCACAATTTGTATCTTCGTATCGTTTCACCTAATATCGCAGGTTTTAACAACAGTCGGCACGGAGGAGATACGGCTCAACTGCCTTTTTTTATAGCCAAAAGATGCCCTCGTGGCTGAATTTGAGTCACTTTCCATTAATTCTTTTTATTTTTCATTAATTTAAGACTAATTAAACTAACTTCTCGTTTAAAAATATATATATATATATATATATATATATATATATATATTATTATGAATCTGTGTTTTGTAGTGATCCGATCCGGCGTTGGGAACTAATAAACGTTGCTGTGATCTGTAGCTGATGTGGTCCGACGTTGACAGTCGATAAAAGTGCCGTGGACCAAGGATTATTCTAAATGAACCTCATGTTGGGCTTTGATAAGAGTGCTGTGGTACAAAGATGCCCGACATTGTGCGCCATCAAACGTTAGTGTAATCTGAAAATGATTCTAGTAAAAGTGTTGCCCTATTAATTATTGGGAGCTCATTTTAAATGAAACCACTAGAATCAGACATCAAATTTATGAAATATTCTTTAACAAACAGTTTTTCAAATAACAATTGCTCTACATCCACAACAGATTTTCCTTAACAAACTATATCTTACATGTAACCTCAAAAATACTTTCATACAAACATTAAAATCTAAAGGTTGAGCCTAATATTGCCACAACGGCTTTTTCTTTCAAACAATAAGGTAAGTAAAAAACAACTACTCATAATCACTCGCTCACACTAATTATCGTCGAAAAATCTCCCTTTCTAATTAGGATATTTATTCACAATTCATTCCCTATTTAAATCTTATTATGTACAAACTTGAAGAAAAAAGTCGGATAATTTTAACAGTATTCCCTATAAATAGTATTTAAACGTATTTTATCAGTTAATAATTTTCATTGTATAATGGCCAAACTTACCGAAGTCAGTGACCTTCAAATCAAATTTTTCTATCTCACTAAATTTACACTCAAAATCTAAAGTAACCTAACTACAAATATTTTTTTAAAAATTTGAATGGAAATTGATTTTTATTTTTACCGTGTAAATTAGACTGGTCGTTCTTTTCTATATCGTTTGAATTTTTCCATTAAATATCAAGATTGCTTTCCAAATCCATATACCAATATGTCCGAATCGTTTCAATTCTTTCATCAATTTACTATTAAATCCATTCGAGCTTCATATATGCTTCCATTCGTAACGGTAAAACTTGTAAGGTTAGTAAACGCACTTATCAGACAAACACAAAAAGGACAATAAGGTAACGACCCGCACAATTTACGATTACGTATAAAAAGATAAAAGAAATTTAGAAAGTCCGGACTAACTATAAACGTGGAGAGTGGGGTGATTTACATAAACAAAAAAATGTTCAACGCCAACGATTTTCTATTTAGCAATGAACATAAATGTTTCTATTTTAAATAAAAAGTTACCATTTAAAAAAGTATTATATTCTACAGACAATTTTAATATTTGAGGTACGAAGTGCGTATTTCGTAGCTTAGCATGTAAGGCCAATTGGTAAAAAAAAAGTGCTTATACTTTCGTATAAACAAGTGCGTGAAGTAAAAAAGTATTAAATGCCGAACAATTATACTAAGTATTTTTTAAAACAGTAACAAGCAGTACTAGTGAAGCTAGTTTCTAAACGGGTTTAGTAATCTCCACGAGCCAAGATGCTTATCTTGCAGCATATCTATGAAGGTATACCAACAACACATCTTGATGTCGCTCACTGGTGAAACGTCACAACAGTATCCGGATTCGTTGATGTTGCAACCATAGCTGAACCAGAGGGTCTACGCAAAAGAGCAATTGGGCCTACGTAGAAGCATTTGAGTCTACGTAAAAGAAAACAATTTGGCCTACGTCGAACAATCATTGGGCCGATGCACCCAGAATATCCACTTCTGGTGGAAAAAAAATACGTGCATCACTCTTGAAGTAATAGTATTATTCACTTAGAGAATATATGTTATGACGGCGGAAGGCAGGATCAAAGTGAAGTGAAATTAAGAAACAAGATAAATCAAGTTGTTGGACAGAAAAATACTTTATCTTCAAGGATGACATCTGAATCAGGAAGAAAGAGTAAGATAATTCTATTGGGTGGGAATGGAGATAAATTACCCCTTTTAATAGTATTTAAAGGACGAAATGTATGGGATACCTGGTTGCCTCCAGACGAAACCGCCTTTCCGGGCACTTCTAACGCTTCGCCTCCCAATGGTTGAAGAGAGATTGAAATTGTCGTTAACTATTTCTTTAAAACTTTCATTCCCAACGTTGTTCCTGAAAGGCCAATGCTTCTCTTATATGATAACCACTCAACCCATTTAGTCTTGAAGGTGATTAATGCACCCATTTAAAATGACGCTGTCTTATCTAAACTACCTCTCCCTCCAATTGCAGCCATCTTCTTCAGTCCATACACTTCGCAGTTTTTAAAAGTCACGGTGGGATGCAAAGTTGACAGAATATCAACGAAAACATGGGCCAGAAGATATCCAAAAAAGAAATTTCCATACTAGTTTCCATAATTTGGCCAGAAACTCAACCAGATTTGATAGTTTCTGGTTTTCGTTAGGGAGGTATTTATTCTTTCGATAGATTTGTAATTGACAGAACTAAATATGATCCTGAAGCCTTTCGACGATACGACGAGCGTGTAAGATCAGCAAATTTGTATGACAATGAAAAAGATTTAGTTTTACCACTTGGTGAACAAGTAGCAGGGTCAGGTAAATCAAATGTGTCACTTAAGGCTTTATTGGTGTTTTATTAGAATAGTAGATTTGAATGACATTGAAAAAGATTTAGATTTACCACCGGGTACACCAACAGCAGGGCCAAGCAAATCAAATGTGTCATTTGAGGCTTTATTGCAGTACGACAGTCGCACCGCTCAAATGAAAAAGAAAAGTGAAAGAAAGTAGTTTCAGGCGCTGAAATTATTGCAGTAAAAGAAAACACAGATAAAGAGAAAATGGGACAACAAGAAGAAGAAAAGCAAAAAAATAAAGAATAATCAAATAAAGCAAAAAATTTAGCAAAAAAAGAAAAGCTTCAATTAAACAGCAGCAAATGCAAAGAGGTTATTATCGCATCCAGTTCTTCAAGTGAAGAATATGAAGCCAAAGTTCTCAGTGACAATGAGTCAGAAGAAGAAGATTTTACGGCATATTCAAATAGGTTGAAAGAGGAGGAAAATGCTTTAAAAGAATACGATGTACTACTTGATCAAATAAACAAAAAAATTGAAATTAGAAACTGGGTTTTGGTAAAGTCCAAAGGAAAGAACTTTGTGCTATGTTGGTCAGATAGCTGCCCAGATGCGGGGGGCAAGTGTAATCAGCGATATCGGTTCAATATTGTCATTTATATAAAAACAATTAGGCAGTTAAGAAAATATTTTTATTTCCATTCCTTTAACAACTGAATATGCAATAGACTAGCAAAAACTGAACCCTGTACCTCTATTAGTTCTTTAGTTATTTCAGTTTAAAGTTGAGGTATCATTTTTTTCTACTATCAAAAGAACCAAATGGTTAGATTAGAATATAAAGCGATAAATACAGTAATAATACAAGTATACATGCCCTCCTCTAGCTACAGTGAAGAAGAAGCGATTTACAAAGATATCGAAGATACTAAGATACGTAAAAGGACATGAAAATTTAATAGTTTGGGAGGATTTTAATGCAGAGGTAGGTGAGGGTAGGGAAGGAGCGGTAGTAGGTTTATTTGGTTCAGACACAAGAAATGACACGGGAAGTAAGCTGGTAGAATTTTGCGACAAGAACAATTTAATCATCACAAACACATTATTTCAACATCATGGTAGAAGGCGATACACGTGGAAGATGCCAGAAGATATAAGAAGATATCAAATAGATTACATTCTTGTTAGACAACGGTTTAGGAATCAAGTAAAAGACTGCAGAAGCTATCCAGAGACGGATATAGACACTGATCACAAAATCGTATTTATGAAGGCAGCTCTTAAATTAAAAAATTTGAAAAAGGGAAACGGAAAAAGCCACTTTGACTTAGAGAAACTAAAAGATAAAGATATTCAAGAAAGATTCGGAAGAAAGTCAAACGAATTGCTCAAAGATATCGGGAAAATATCTGATATTAAGCAAGTAGAAACAGATGAAATAACACTACATCCAGCCTAGACATGGCGGCCAGATATTTTCTGGGGTATACACAAAAAGAAAATAGGAAACCATGGATAACAAAGGATAACCTGAATTTAATAGAAGAAAGATGAAAATACAAAAATAAATCAGACGAAACAGGAAAACAGAGTTACAAAGCCATAAAATGGGAAATTATTCGCAAATGCAAGAAAGCTAAAGAACAATGGATTGATTAAAAGTGCTAAGAGATACAAACTAAGATAGAAATAGGAAAGACAGACGAAGCATGTAAACAAATTATAATGAATTTTAGGTGCAAGCAGAAACTCTAAAAACCACAGGACAAGCAGTAGCAGAACGGCTCTTCCAACTTGTAAGCTATATGTATGACACAGGCGAGATACTCAAACATTTTAAACGTAACATCATAGCAACTATACCAAAAAAGAGAGCGCAAATAGATGTGAAAATTTTCGAACAATAAGTGTGACAGCACTCGTGGCAAAAGTATTAACTAGAATTGTACAAAGACGAATTGAAAAACGAGGTGAAGGGTTTAGGTGAAACAGGGGAACACGAGAAGCCATTTTAGCTCTGTGGGTGATAATGGAGAAAACCATAGAAAAGGGGGAAAGTGTGTATATAGGGTTTGTAGATATGGAAAAAGCATTCGAAAAATATAAAATAGAAAAAAATGTTCTAAATATTCAAAACGATTGGAGAGAGTTTTAGGGATAGACGGATAGTACATAGCTTATACAAAGAGCAAACAGTGGTAATGGAATTAGAGCAGGAACGCAGAAACGGGGGTGCGCCTTATCCCCATTAATTTTTAATTTGGACATTGAAGAGGCAATGAATACTGCACAAGGGCAGCAAGACATTTGGAATAAGTATGCAGGTACAAATGTTTGATATGCGTAGATTTGCAGATGATATAGCCGTACTAGCATCTAGCGAAGAACAGAGGTATACGGTATGGAAATTAACAAAAATAAAACTAAAGTTCTAGTATGCAAAGGAGGGAAAAATAAATCAAAAACAAGGATACAAGTAGGTAACGATAACTTACAAGAGGTTAAGGATTTCTGCTTCCTATGCAGTCAAATTACGCAAGATAGGCGCAATAGATATAAAGCAAATATTAGCACAAGGTCGTGCTACATTTAACAAGAAGAAGCTTCTACTGTGTTCAAAGACAACAACCATAGAAACAAGGAAAGTATTGCTTAAAACATATATGTGGGGCACAGCACTGTACGGCTGTAAAGTCTGGACAGTAGGAGAAGCGGACAAGAAAAAGGTAAAAGCCCTTGTAGTGTGGTACTACAGACGTATGATGAAGATATCATGGAACAAAGAGGTACATACTAGAAATTAGAGGAAGAAAGAAATATGTAGAAAATAGTAAAAAATAGGAAAGAGAGGATAATAGGCCACATACTAAGGCAATGAGGGAATAGTGCGGAATATATTAGAAGCAGAGATAGGAAAATGGAGAAGTAGAGGTAGACCTAGGTTAGAGTATTGCACACAGATAGTAAAAGACGCAGGCTGTGGGAATTTCAGGGAAATGTGTAGGCTAGCTCAGAATAGAAATCAATGGAGGTACATCTCCAACCAGTACCAAGATAATGACGAAAAAAATAACTGTAGTTAAATTTGATGATTATTATAAGCAACTACAGGTATTGGTTGTGCAACACTTTCGAATAATGTTAATTGTGCGAAAGGATTTAATTGGAAACTATTCAATCGGGTTGGTGAATTTTGGCAGCCACAGGCTGCTTCCCCTCCCTTTCACATATCATTGAATATTGGGGAAATAAGGTACATAATTGTAAAACAATAGAAGGTGAAAGAACAGTGGCTATGTTCAAAAACAACAAACATAGAAACAAGAAGAAAATTGTGGAACACATATATGTGGAGCACAGCACAGTACGTCTATGAAATAGGGGCAGTAGGAAAAGCAAACCGAAAGATATAAAAGCCTTCTGGAATGTTGTGCTTCAGATGTAGGAGGATGATAGCATGGACAGACAAAGCTAATAACAAATAGGTTATGGAAATAGAGGGGAATAAAGATATCTGTGAAAAACAAAAAAAAATAGAAGAAATAGAAGGGCAGGATACGTTCTAAGGCATTTCTGGGGAATAGTACGGGATATATTACAAGCAGAGATAGGAAGAAAGAGATAGAGGTAGACCTAGAGTGGAGTATCGCACGCAGATAGTGATACATGCAGACTGTGCAAATTTCAGAGAAATGTGTAGGTTAATTTAGAATAGGAAACAATGAGGGATCGCGTCTAACTTGTTCCAGAACTAATGATGATGATGATCATTATTCTGATTACATTTACCTCACTTCGCTCTATACTAAAATAGTAACATATTAAGTCAGTATTACAAAATACATCTGCTAAACAAGTATATTTCGTCGACTACGATCTGGTCTCATGCCTAAAACGTCGTGAAATATTAGAAGCGCACCAATTCCATCGTATTTTATGTGTTGCAAGACGTTTCGGGCTAGGTTGTAACGTCTAACCGTATTGGTTTAAAACTGGTATACATATTTTATGGCAACTTTATATGAATTTATAAACTATTTCATGAAAGAAATGCCGCCTCTTAATTTCTGCTCTTTCCCCGTGCACATACACGTGCTGCACACCCGCCAGAACGACCTAGAGTAGAAAAGTTTGTATTCTAAAAAAGAGACTAAGGGTACATAATTATACTACACTGTTGACATAGATATCTACCCGTAGAAAGGCTATTCATATAGGAAATATTTGAGATTGCAAAAATTCCTGGAATTTTCAGCAACGTTGTGACTATTAGATCTATCAGTAGATTTCAATCGGTGCTGAAATTGCAAAGCGACTCGAAATCGTTCACATTTGTTGACTTTAATATGATCTTCTCTCGAGCTAGATTCCTGTTACTAATTAACTTGCACCATACTGAAATTCCCTTATCACGTAAACCTAAAACTAAAAAAGTGGAATGTCTTTTTTTACATCAATGGTGCATTAATTGGAAGACAAATAAACTGCAACAAAAGGGACAAGCAACTAGTCGAAATTTTCTATTCCCATATTGTGAGCATCAAGTAAATAACTTCCTCTATCTTCATCTACAAACATTACGAATATCGATCTCTTTGCGATGTCACATTATAGAGGGTTATTCTAAATGATGAACCCATTTTCAAAAATTCGTATTTATGAAAGTACAAATCCAAAATCGTTATACCAATGAAAAGAGGAAGTTTCAAATTTTTTTTTAATACATTATAAATATTCAATGTGTCCACAGTTTGCTGCACAGCAAACATCTACGCGGTAGGTAAAGCGTATGTGCTGATAGTGAGTGCACGGCAGCAGGTACGTTATTCCAGCTACAGTCCTTTCCGCAAACAAAAAAGGTTCATAGACCCTTGTACGAGATAAGGCACATAACACGTTTATCTTCGGTGAGTCTCTTTCGTGTTGCAATGTTGAATGTAGCTTTTTCAAACCCTATATGCGAACATTGTGTCTGTTGACTTTTCCACTAAAGTGGAAAGTCGCTTTGCCGCTAAAAATTATACGCCGTATATACGCGTCATTCTAGATCATTTGTAGCACATAACCACAAAATTCGAGATGACTCTCTTTCTCATTAAGCTTGAGAGCCTGCAAAAGTTGTACTTGGCAAGGATTGTACAGCAAACGCCGTCTCAGAACTTTCCATACAGTTGGTTGGGGTATTCCAGGTTCTCTACTAGCTCTATTGGTAGACTTACGTGGGCTGCGAACAAAATTTTCTTCTGACACACGTAGTCGGCCTGTGCTTTTTCCTTTACATACGCTTCGAGTCTGTCGAAATTGCTTAAACCATTGGCTAATGCTTCTACTAGTTAGTGGTTCAATACAAAATTTGGTACGAAATGCCCGCTGCACTATAATTTTCGACTCACTTTATGCGAACTCAAGAACGCAGAAAACCTTGTGCTCCACAGTAGTCATCTCACTCACAACTGACATTGAGACGAAATGACGACCTATTGCGCTCGAACTCTACCGGCCGCTTCTGGAACCATAACCCGGCCGCCTTCCTCTTTTCATTGGTATGTGGATCCGTATTACTGCTGCCGTGCACTCGGTAACAGCAGATACGCTTTCTCGTGTGTGGGATGAGTTTACATACCGCGTAGATGTTTGCCGTGCAGCAAACGGTGGACACATTGGACATTTATCATCTTCATTAGGTTGGACGCGTATCCTCATTGTTTCCTAGTCTGAACCAACCTACACGTTTCCCTGAAATTTGCACAGTCTGCATCTATCATTATCTGTGTGTGAAAGTATGATCTCGGTCTACTTCTACCTCTCGTTTCCTATCTCTGCTTGTAATATATCCCGTACTATTCCCCAGAAATGTATTAAAAAAACTTTGAAACTTTCTCCTTTCATTGGTATAACGATTTTGGATTTGTACTTTAATAAATTCAAATTTGTAAAAATGAGTTCATCATTTAGAATAACCCGTGTATTAAAAGAAGTCAAGTGGTTGGAGTACAACTATTTTCATTCAAGCTAGTTCGATGTGAAAAATAATCATCCATTGTTGTGATACTATTAGCGTTATTACATTTCGTCATACAACTTCTTACTTTATATTCACTGGGTCTCAAAGGCTGTTGAAATCTCAAGTACGAATCGCTTGCATTCTATTCCAATTTAAGGCATTCTACGAAATTTCTTGTCATTAGAAAAATATGTAGTTGCTGGAAGCATTAGCTTTTCTAATATTGCGATTTCTACTAATGCGTATTATTATTTCTCGTTTTGTTTGAATTCTGTTAAATTTGCATACGATACCTTGTCGAATTTAGCTTTCCGGAACTAGTATTGGTGTTTGTGATATTTACCATCAAAGGGAAGATTGATTAACCTGGATTAAATTGGTTTCAATATTAATACCAAACGAAACGCGTCTTCTCAGTTTTCCTAGACAGTTCTCATCTTGTAGGAGACAGTATGATATACGTATCATACGAAAGGGCTTTTAATGCATTAACGTGTTCAGAATAAGTTTGACATTATTGACGGAACGTTTAAGAGAAGTATAGCTGTGACCATACGATGAACAGCATATAGAAAAGCAGATTGGAAACTTAAGTGCTATCAAAAGGAGTGCTTTTGCAGAAAACTCGTTTCTCTTAAACAAATTATTCAATTATATAATTCTACCACAATTATACATACTCAGTTGATAAAATGCAGAACAAATTAATAATTTCATGATATTAAAAAACGCTCTGAAAGTCAATTTTGTTTTTAAAACGTACATATTGTAACGAAAACTCTATTTATACAAACAACAGTTCTTTATTGTCAACTGGTTTTTGAGGTCCACTAACGCCATTCCTTACATTTGACCTTCCAATGCTCACCCAGAAAGTAATACAATGGCTTGGAACCGATTTTTAGCCTGGAAAATTTTGAATTTTGACAAATCCTTGCTGTTCCAAACAAGATAGGGATCTTTAACGTGCGTGACAACACCCAAACACAATACCTGCATTTTACCTCTCATCCGTAAGAGGGCGTATTTTTGTGAGAAATGCTTGCCTAACATTTTATAAGCGATGTGTGTTGGAAATCGAACCCATTTCTTTGGGCTTAGTATTCGAACGCGAGTTAAGGTTCGTGGCTTGGGAGCGGCTTTTTTAAAAAGACTTCCAAACTTCTTAACACATTTATTTATTTGTTATACAGAAATTAATGTTGAATTTAGACAATCTTGAAATAATTACTCTAAGTCCGAAACTATTAATTAATTGTACAAGTGAGTTATCTAACGAACTGCAATGTTAAAGCTGAACAATGGATTAACTGACTGCGAGTGGAGCTCCCGGGTCTTTTATAATCTCCCTACCCCCTCACATGTCTGTGGGAACTTGCAGACCTAATGTCTGCTTATACTTGACTTTTATTCATAATACATTGTTGCTTTCTTAAATCTATTCATAACTACTTTGTTGCGAGCTTACTTCTCAGTAGTCTCGGTACGTGACTGTCTACGACCGCCTGTGATATGACATCTGCAGTGTCACTTATCTCTGAGCTACAAAGTAGCGTTTCCGTTCCCATGAACGTTAATAAACTGAAATGAATTGTCCTTCAATTACATTGTTGCGCATTTACTAATGTTTCTAATAATTCCTAATTATTAGTTTCTTTATTTATATATATCAAATGGGGGATTACATAACTCGCGAATCAACTAAGTCACGGAACTATTTTACTAACACTTTTCACAGATTCTGGCAATTCGGTTTACCAGAAGGCTGTTACTTAGTCAGCAAGCAGTAGATGCCACGATGTCGGTCCTTTAGCCGTGTGATCCCTACAACCCCTGGTTGTTGTTGGCGAAGTTGATACAGACCACCAAATTTGTTTTTAAACACTCGAGCAAGTTTTCGGGACATGTCAAAATCCGCCACCACGTAATGTGCAAGAAGTATTTCGGTGGCACATGGAATAGATCACATTAAATCTTCCGTGAAACCAAATCTTGCTTCGCCTGTGCCTCTGTAAAGAAACATGAACCAATCATAGTTCGGTGCAGACGTTTTCTCATCATCACGAGTATAACTGTTTGTTCGTCACACTACTTGTCGTTCTTCGGCATTTTCGGCGTCATTACTATCGTAGGATGCTAACTGAATAGCGTGTACCACTATTGTTCTTCCTTTTGGAAATTTCCGGATCTGATATACCTTATCGTTAATCCTTTTTGTAACTTCGTACAAACCCGCCCAATGTTTTTGTATTGGTGACAGTCAATACTTCCCTCTTGAAAACTAGAATCTTGAAGCGTTTATTTTTTTTTGAGCTTCCTTGTTGATGGATAAAGCGAAGCTTTAATTATTCGCGGCTAAGTCTGGGAATTACCCCAAGGGTGAGCAATGAGAAAAGGGTGTGGTGATGGTCTAAACTCTACAATAAACTAACAAAAGGAAAATGGGTTGAGCGCCACTGTATCTGTATGAACGGTTACACTAAAGATTCAATTCTCCTATGAGAAGATACAGAAACTCACGGGATATAAATGCAATAAAAACTTACAACTTACTAAACTAATGTATCTGGAAACCTCTGGAACATACTTACGACCTCTCCGATCTCGATGAACCTGGAAGAAAAGAATGCACAACAAATTCTCTATTAGAAAGACACAGTTTGTGCTTTCCAATAAAAATACATGCCAATAATTACAGGTGGATAATATTGAGATTACCACACCAAAGATATTTAAATCAAAAATAAATACCTAGAACAAACCAGTTGTAGCATATCTGGGCTTTTTAAATTACTTCAGCCTCGTATAATTTCATAGATCAACAAACTTATTTACTTTAAAAATTTAGTAAATTTAATTATGCATGGAATAAAAAAACTTGAGTTCAAAATTAAATTTAATATAGTTTCTCTTTCTTGAATTTTTTCTTTAAATATGTTTACAAAATGAACAAATAAAATTGAGTTTTCAATACATCTGTCTTTGACATAACAGAACCTTAAGTTAATAATAATATATCAAAACAAGTTTTGGCACCAAGCATTCAGATCTGAGTATTGGTTCACATATGTGTCTCAAACATTATTTCTAAAAAAAATCGAATCACATGTAATTAACTTAGACAAACGACTTTTCATTTAAATCTGGTATTAAAGGCTTATTAAAATTTTAATATGAGTAAATAAATATTTTAAAAGTAAGAAATGGACTGAAATATCATATTGTTAGCAAGTGAATTTATGCAAATTTTACAAAACTATTACTGTAGTAATTCGTGGCTATTTTCTCACACGCTGTTTTATACATACAAAATTTAACTTAACCAAACGATCCTTGAAAATTATATAAGTAAGCATTCACGAATTCTCACAAATAAAGCAAAGAAGATTTGATACCTGTAGGTGTTGATGTTTTCAAATCTAATTATTAAACGTCGACGTACATGCTTCGAAATGTGTTCATCAAATTGTTGTGACGAAACTTTAAATCACGGCTGTACTTGCACTGATAAATGAACAGCTTTCCAACCTTGGATTCAACTATAATACCTTCATTCTAGTCCATCATTTTAATTCTCCGTTCTGTCATACGCTAAAGGGATGAAAATAGTTTATAAGTTATTTAGTTAAAGCGAGCTTACCGTTAACAAATCCTAGCACAATAATAATAAGGGGCGGCGCGTTTCATTGCCTTGCCGGTGTCACAGGAGTCTGGCGCTTCGTACCGTGTCCCAAGGCAACTCGTCCCCCTATTATATCCACCCCACGCCAATTCGTAAGCCCCACTTCTGCAAAGAATGGAGATTCATCCTTCTTAAGAAAACACACTGCCAACTCGACTACATTTAGAAGAAGCAATGGCCGTCTTCGTTAGTACGACACCTTATTTGCGTGGCGCAATACCGCGTGACTAGTACACGCACGCGCTATCCTAATTCTACCGAATGAAGAGGAAGAATTCGCCTGTAAGGTAGACAACACAAACTACTAGACCCCATATAAATACGTTCCTTGAAAATTATAATATTATTAAATACCTCCGTGCAAAGCATTTAAGTTATTTAAGCGAACATGGTTTCCGTTTTCAGATAGGATTGTTTCTTTTAGACATTATAGCATCAAATACGAGAATTAAATACCACAGAATAAATCTATGCTGAAGCGATTCTTACAAACATGGTGCTATAGAATATATATTCGTTACAATCTGGCGCCTTGAAGGTCTTTATCCGATTTCTTGCGATCTGGATATTTTTTCTAACGTCATCATGGATGCCATGCATCTTGCACTTGAACTTCTCGACGTAGTTTCGCTTACGATGTCATCTCCGGGTTTCGACTCAAACTCAAGGTCATCTGGTAAACGTATCTAACATTCTAGCAGTACTCATACAGGTGATTGTCCAGTGCTTTTGCGAACCAAAGAATGTTAGATCAAAACAAATAGATGTAAATATTGGTCCCCCTCTCTTTGATGTTTGTAGATCACCTTGAAAGGGTACTTGCTCAAGGTGCGGTTCATGCGCTTTAGTATGCCATCTGATTGAGGGTGTAATGGTATTGTTTATGTATTTCTCATCCCCGGCAATCGCCAAACATTTTAAAACAACGCTGTTCAAAATTTCTACCCTGATCGACGGTACAGTTTCTTTATCTACACATCGCCAACGGTTGCAGTTCCTTGGTTTGGTATAGCATTGCCTCAGTCCACTTCGTAAAATAGTCCATGGCTACCAAGATGTACTTATTCTGGGAGTCGGTTTCAGGAAATGGACCTATACTCCCTCAAATCGGCTCCTCACGTTGTATTTTCTCGTTGGAGTCTTGCGTTTTTCCAATTGTCCACACAATTGACATTTGCGGTACCACTCTTTAACAGTCTACTCAGTAAAATCTTGCGCGAACTATCTCTAAGGTTTTCTTTACACCAAAATGTCCTTTCGATCCCGAAACGTTTGACCCCCAGCTTCTAGGCACCACCACCTAAAGCGTACTCACGGATCTATCTCAATTTTCCAAGGACTGCACCAAGGTCTTATTCTAGAAGAATCCTATTGTTCCAGTACAACCACAGAGTGCTACTTAACTGATTATTATCTTGCCAAGATCGACGTACTCCTCTGGCTTCCAAGCCAGAATAACATTTAGGTCTTTGTCATTCTCACTTTCGGATCGCAACTGTACTGGCCGCCAATCATCGTTGAACACTGTACCCCAATCAACGAGATATATCGATCTAAATACGCGCCTCTAGCATTGTGGTCTTTTTCTTCGGCTGTTTGCCACTCAGTACCCGTTAAATCATTTCCTACATGCATTCTTGGCTGCACTCCTCTCCAGGACATCATACATTTCCACAGATTAAATGCGTCGCTTGCTTTACCGTCTCGAACTCATAGGCGTGAGACAACACGTCACAGAAACCTTTGACTGTACCAGTCGTATTGCTTGTCGCGTATTCTATCAGTGAAGGTCTGCACTAGCAGCTTTAGAAAGCTGTCGGGTGATGTTGGGTAGACTAGCCTCATCAAGCGAGCAATGTCTACTTCAAACTTTTCTAATTTTTTGTTGGCATTTTGGTGACGGTTTTTCACTTGAGCATGGTACACTTGTTGCAGATAAGAGTCGCCGTGTTTTATTTCTAGCCTTGATGTTAGTGTCCGGTAGCTTTTTTGGTCATGGTGTGATATGGTCTGCAAAATATTTAACGCCTCACCTCGTAACGTGACGATCAACGATTACTTTTTTACTATCGTTCCAGCCGTTAGCTCTCTCCGCAACCTCGAGACTGTCAAGGTGACTTTCCATCAAATGGGGGTAGTTTCACAATAAACTTTGACGTCGTTTCGCATTCCCAGACATTTTTTAATAGAATTTTGAGTCGCAAAACATTATGTGGTAATAACAATTTACTCCG
The DNA here is from genome assembly GCA_036346225.1 of Platerodrilus igneus. Taxonomy (NCBI): domain Eukaryota; kingdom Metazoa; phylum Arthropoda; class Insecta; order Coleoptera; family Lycidae; genus Platerodrilus; species Platerodrilus igneus. The sequence continues at coordinate 5,710,699 of JARFIW010001480.1, forward strand.
CATGTTAGGTTTTACTTAACTAAACCCCTAATATAAGTTAACTCAGGGTATACTTTAACAGATAATAAAAAAGCAGTAACAAAACATAACACCGATAGGAAATGCCCAGGTCACAACTCAAGTAACATTATGTTATCACACATTAACCTACATAAACCCACATGCAAACAATATGTTGTTGAGAAAATTGTATTGTAACGCACTTGGTCGCAGCTACAAATCTGTACTCTAGCCCACCTGTGGATGAACCAATGCCCTACCTTGACAATACCTGGCTTCGTGATCTAGTCGTCTATGGCTGTGGCTAGTGACACCTATGTTGTGTGACCGAAACTTAATCCTAATATACACACTGAGATGACGATAAGGCGGGAAGGTTTGAAATAAAACTACAATAGTTAACATCCCTACTTTAATTATTATACGATAACCTCAAAATTAAGTTACCATCAATTAAACATGAATTACTAGAGCAAACGATGCCAGGCACCTTGGGTTAACGTTGAGGAAAGAGTATCGGCTAATAAAACATCAACAACCTTGCGCTTCTAATTGCATAAATACACCTCTCCAAGGATGGGGAACGAACAAGCACTTTATACAGTTTTAATTTTACAGAATGTCAACTGACTCAGACATTCTACATATGAGACTGAAGAAATGTTAGCGTAGTCTAGGTATACTTTTCTAGAAGGTACCAGGGACGGCTGTGTCATTACTACCTGGCTTAAGTTGAAGAGGCAGAACACCGGGAAGACAAGGTCCTTAACTACCAATGTTCCATCCCGCACGGCCATAAAATGTTAGTAAATTCAACAAAGGCTCAAACATACTTAATGATTCATAACCAATATTATGATGAAGATATGGAATGCTTTATACATATCGATGAATCTGAAACGTTCAGCAGCCATTATGTGTGGATAAAAGACCTGAGTCGGCTGGTTTCATCGCAGTTCAGTGTTAAAACAAACAAAAATCACTTTTGTGATCGTTGTCTATACCACTTTGGTACAGAAGAAAATTTGTGTAGTCATATTAATGACTGCAAAATGAAACAGTTATGTCTACCTCGACTGCCTACAGAAGAAGACGTGATCTTTCGCTTCAAAAATTTTAAAAACAAAGTTAAAGTTCCGTGTGTGATATATGTAGATCTGGAATGTATACTAAAGTCTACTGGAAAAGAAAAGAAGTATCATAAACATGTGCCGTTGTTACACAATTTTTTCTGTATAGATATATATATATATATATATATATATATATATATATATATATAGCTGTGATAAGGGGTTGTTTAAGGGTGTATTCTATAGCAATGGTCATGTAGTAATCAGAAATCACAATAGGAAGCAGAAAACTGCATTTATTTATTAGAAAATTGAGTAATTGGGATAGTTTGTAAATAGTAAGCATTCAACACTCTGCGTATAGAGTATAAGTAGTTTTAAGCGACGCAAATAGAAACAATAAGACGCATAGTTAGCATAGAAATAAGTAATTTATCCATTAGGTAAATAACAAATATTTAACACTCGGTATATAGAGCTTTAGTAATTTTAAGCAAGGCCAATAACTATATTTTTCAGCAGAAGCACGCGTATTTAGAAATAAGCATAATAAATGTAATTAAACACGCATTAAAAAGAATTCGAATTAATCGTAACATAATACGGAGATAAGAGATAAAACTTATAGAAGTGTAGTGTAAGTGCGTACAAACAATTAACAATTTTTAATAGTAAAGGTAATTAAAAAAGCGTAAATTGATAAACATACTTGAAAATTGTAATTCGAATTGCATCAGGTATTTGTGTATAATATAGAAAAGTGATTATTTTCTCAAAACACTGCATGGTCTGATAACAAAGCATCTGTAAGCAAACAACTATTACTCGAAAGGCCGAGAATGTTACATCAGAAAACCACTTTAAGTGTAGGAAATAGGAAGACCACATTGGTTAAGATTAGTAACCTAAACCCACAGGTAAAAGGGGACATAACCATATATTAACAACGAGCAAAGATAACGGTGCTCAGTTTTCAACACAACAAAGCCAAGGTGCGTCATTCTGAATCTAAGAGTAACGCGTAAGAATAATATTTAAAAGTGAAAATTGTTTAGTGACAGATAGTGCTACGAAGATGAAAATTTCTATTGCCGATCAACGTAAGTAGAATTTGGGGAATTTATTTAAATTAAAATATAATAATAATAGTGCTATAAGTTTGGTGCGAGTAATCTAAGTCTGACGATGACATTCTAAGTTTGGTGAGAATAATTCTAAATCTAAGTCTAAGTTTGGTGATTGGACGATAATAAATCTAAGTCTGAGGATGATAATCTAAGTCTGACGATGATAATCTACGTTTGTAATATAATAATTCAAATGATATTCTGAGGCTGGTGAGAATAATCTAAGTTCGATGAGAATAATTCATGGGTGTAGAATAAATCCAGAGGGTGACGACAATAATTCAAGCGTGTGGATAGATAATATTTCAAATGGGTATATAATAATTCCGAATTAGTGAAGATTAATTTCGAATACGATGTTAATGATAATGCATGGAAAATTCTAATTGATTGGTTGATAATGGATGCGTTGATAGTCTTGGTACAATTTTAAGTCGCGAGAAAGAAATAAGGAAGCACGAAGTAAACAGACCAGGTTAGATCTTTTTAGTTTTAAGACATTTTTTTCTATTTGAATTTGAATATTGAATTTGCTTAATTAATATAAACTAGTATAACTGAGTCAGTAACGAACTTTGCATACGTAGAAAGTACGTAATATAATAAAGGGATTTTGAACGTTCCAGGCTTCTTTTATAAGAACAGTAGTTTTTTTGGTGACTTTAGATTGATAGCGAAGCATATGATTTTTGAGATAAATGAGATTTACAATATTGATTGATTGAGAAGTGTATTTTAGAAATTTTCAAAACCTGTACATAATATTTGTTTTATTATATGGAATTAACTAACTTCATTTTATAATTCAAAATAAAAGCTAGTCGAGGCAGAATAATAAAATTAGTGGGAGTGTAATTTGATAATTTAAACAGAGAGATGGAGTCAAGTAAAAATACGCCATTGATACCGAGTACGGCGTTATCATATCAAGTATTAATTGGACAGCCCAAAGTCGGCGAACGAGAGTTCCAGTTAATTCATAGCATAATTTATATATGGCGCCCAAGCCTGGGGCTCGATAAATCCACTAAGTACATAGCAATATATATATATATATACACATATATATATATATATATATATATATATATGTGATATATATGATTATGATATTTGAACCTTGACGCACTGAAGTTCCACTCAGATATAGACTTCTAGTTCGAAAAATGATTGATGAAGGAGATGGTGAGGGCAGTTACTTGTTAAAGATATGTAAAATGATCAATTTAAGAGAAAATGAAGTTTTAAGATTTCAAATTGGGTGTTGGTGATTTCGTAAAGTAAATTAGAAAAGTATGTTCCAATGAAGTGAACTGCTGTTGCTTGTATATCATAAAATTTTGTTTAAATATTTAAAAGGAAACTTCACTGCCATGTGAATATGTATGTAAAGCTAAAATTTGAAGTCACTTAGTACGTTTTTATTAGATTTAAGTTGTAACGCCCATTTTTCGTTAATTATTATTTTCGGCATATATGACCCGTTGGTTGGTATTAATTCCTCCGCCTGTAATTTAGACACTACAATTCCATTTTACTTGTATCTCGAAACGAAAGTCAATGTCATTTATGCGCTACAATCATTGTTATATTCGACTGGTTTTCGTAGTTAAAATTTATCAATATGTTGTTATCAAGTTGTTTGATAACTAGCTGGTTGTTAGCTATTACTCTAATCGAACCTTGGAAGGTGTTGGATCACGCTGTTGCTTCTATTTTGCAATATGCAGATTTGAACGGCGTCGATTTTATTTCGAGAGGCTACCTATTTTTGTATGTTTGGTTTGGAGGTCTCTACCGTTTATTACGGATTGTGAATCTTCCAAGGACAGGTATGTGCATTGACATTTGTATTAATATTTCTTTCACGTGTCGTTTTAGGAGTACATTTTGTATTAGTAACCTTGAACCTAATTATTGTTGGAGGTCACATTCTAAATTTAGTTATCCCACCTGTGTGGTATTTATATTTTTTTAATAGCACGTTTTACTATGTTGCTCATTCATAATTTTTAGGGAACTAACTTTAGGGATCAAGTATACGAAGAGTAACTAATTATAGACCGAACTAGTAGCACCACAAGTGTTACCTTTAGCATTAATCACGAGCACTAGCTTCACTAGTACGAGATCAAGATCTTCTCTATCTTTTATATTGTACGTAGCAAAAATGGCGAAGAGCTAAACCTGGTACCTGTCTGCACTACTACCCGCAAGTGTTATTATTTACCCAGCACCTGGTGCCTCGCTGTTACATTCAGCTACTGAAGATCTAGGAACAACTAGTTCAGGTCGTATAATTGATTTATTGTTTGTGCATCTGTCGAGATCTAAGTAACTTATACATTAGTTAAATTAACTTGTTTGGTGTGTGGTATAAATTTGAAGTGCACCCTCAGTGCGAAATCCTTTATCTAGGTTAATATAATTGCAACCCGCCTTACAACTTTAGGCAAGGGTTGCCGTTTGTTGTAATTTTAGTAAGTCCCTTGAGGTGTCCCAACTGTAACATAGCGTGTACACTAATCCTGTTTTTCTTTACTTTGTAACTGCACTATATCCTGGTCAGAATATTGCCGGCAGGTATGATTCATGTATTAAAATAATATAGTGCTTACCAATATCCTAATCTGCTCTCTTGAGCACTTAAAAGTATCACATTATATATGAATTATTGAATTGGGATTTATTTAATGTGTCTTATTATTATTGTATGATGAGGTGTTAGAAGCGGAAGAGATATTTTATGTGTTATTAATAAAGTTTGCTGTACTTGAGTAACTATTTCACTTATCGCATCATTCAGTTAGCTGTTGGCTTCCTATTCAATACATTTTGTCTTTAATATTGGTATCTTACCGAACTGTTAGGACAAAGTTCGCAGTTCTTTGTCTCGCTCCAAGTAGTCCTTGGCGCCCTTAATTATTCTGTTCAGTTCTGGATCATTTGTGGCTTCTTATCATCCAGTCACTACAACGAACCCACGAGATTATTCAAAACCCCTGAGCAGAGCCGGAGCACTTTAAAGTCACCGTACCAATAAGAAGCCTAGTTTATAATATTTCTAAAATTACCGTGACAAAGTTAGGTAAAAGATGTTAAACTTTCACTTTCATTCGAATATGTACGTAAAGCCTAAAAAAATTTAAAAGTCAATTAGCATATTTTTATTAGATTTAAGTTAGTTATAAGATGTAGAAATTTTATTTACTTTTCAGTATGTAGTTGTAAGTCGATTATATCATTGAAATTCACTTCTTGCAACTTTGTAGACATCCAACTCATCTAAAAAGAAATTATTTAGCACATGTTGTTAGGATTAAAATATTAAAATATCAATCAAAATTTATAAATTTACGGCCGATGACATTTGTGTATTAGTTTACTCCAAATTAGAATTTGACAAGAGCAATAAGATCTGTTAATAAAAAGCTGGATCATAGAGTGTTAGTTGGAAGAAAATTGTAAAGAGTAGTCACCTGGGTTACTGTTGATTATTATTTTCGGGAGTTCTGATATTTCTACATTTTTGTTGCTATAAAATTTTTTTCTATATTACAATTTAATTGTACACGTTTAAGCTAATCTTGTTGTCAACGTAATGGTTGTGATGCCAATTCTGGTGAAGCTGCACAGGAATTGTTAGATTGGTTTGCACATTTGGAAAACTTTTTTGGTTGTATTGGCAATCTTAAAAAGAAGACAAACTGAATCTACTGGTCAATTTTGTTGGTCATAATGTTTTTAGATACATTGAGGACTGTACTGGGTATAATGATGCTAAGAGAACACTGGAATCCATTTTTCTACAAAACCCAAGAATAAACTATTCAAAAAGTATAAGTGTATCTAAAGATTTTTTGCGTGCCCTAAACCTAAAAATAAAAAGCGTAAATTCTGTAATACACAATTTTAAAACGTATTTATCTACAGGTATTAAGAACCTGCATCTGGTTCAAGTCGTCGCTGTAGGCAGTGGAGCTTCATTGTTCAGCAGCAAGACGTTTCATTGGATTCAGGTATTAGTTTTATCAGTGTCATATTTTTGAACACTTAACCCGTTATGCTCGATTGAAATCTTAATTTATTAATCAATATAAACTGTTTACTGTTCGTATTTTCAAGTAATTGTTTACACTGTCACATTTAGGAATAGCTTATGTAGAATTAACTAGAGGTCATTTGACCGGCACTGTCACGTACATCTGTATATAGTTCAAAACTCACGCTGTATGCAGATATTGATTTATTCACAAAATTAACCTGAGATAAGAGTTTCATTGGTCGAGGCGCAGATCAGTTAAAAACCCAATAGAGAAGTTAGTAATTTATAAATTAAAGAAAAATTTCATACATACTTGCTATTCATTATAAAATTTCATATTGATTAAGCGTTCGCGCAAAACAGAGCTAGAAAAGTAATTATAGAGGAATTTGGTGCATTGCTAATTTGCTCATATATTATAATATATATACCTTATAGGCGGCAGAGCCTCAATAAACTATGAAGGGTTCTTGTCTAAGGTTCAATTCCAGGGTAAAGAAGATGGAAAATGGCTTTGAGTAAAAAAGGACCCTCTAAAAAGATCTTCCAGCCAGCTAAGCTTCTTTAACTTAGGGCAGAGCTATGAGCCAGGGTTGTAGGACGGTATACGATAATAAAAGAAATTTTAATGGACGCCACCGTATCTTAATAATAGCTATAATGAGAAACAATCCGAAGATAAGATACGGAAATCTTCTAAAAGAAAAAAATATCCTTAACGAGCAAAACGTAGAAATATAATACTTACTTGTGACTCTGCAAACTGAAATTGGAACGACGATCTCGTACTATCTGAAAATTTAATCACTTCTTAACATTTTAGAACTAGGGCTACATTAGAGCCTAGTCACTGTATCACAAAAAAATAAATTCCATAAAGATTAACTAGTCAAGATTATACCTCAAAAATTTTTTAAACACGATACCAATAATCTATCCTTTCTCACTACCAAAATTTTATAAATATGGTTGCTTGCTTTTATAGAAAATTACTGTTGACATCAATGAAAGAAAGCTTTAAAACAACTTATTGCACTTTCTATTGATTTACAAAAAATATATACATCGTTTGTACAATTTTATACGTACTGAAACTCTTTAGATATCTACTTTTAATAAAGTCTAGTAGTCTCTGATTATTTGTATGAATTTTGCAAGTGTAAATTTATTATAGTTCTCTAGGAGAATTAAAGTGTTTTCGTTATTATTCTACAACTTGTATTTGATACCTAAATAGAATCCTGTTTTGGTTTACATTTAATTGATTAAATACGTTGACTTTCCTTAAACGGCAGAATTACATTTTTAATTAATTTAATTGCTTGAATCAAAGGTTAAAAATACTTATGGTTTGAACTAATTTATACTTCAAGTGTACTGTCAAAAAAATATATTTTATGTGACAAACAAATATTAACGTGTCACGTGCGTAGTTACGAATACATTATAGTGTAACCTTGTAAATTCAAATAAAGTTATCTTATAGAAATTTCTTTGCGTTCATAAGAACTTTTATGCAATATCCAACTATTAAATACTGAACAAAAATTACGTGTACTAATTTAAATCATTATATAAAATTTACAAAAATTATTATTATATTTCCAGTAATGATTCCGTGAAAAGAAAATTGGATTAGAATTGTAGAAGACTCACCACAAATAATCTGCTAGACCTCAAATTTCGTCAACCATCGTGTGTACTTACGACGACAGGTGTACGCAGTTCACACGTGGCAGGTTTTACAGCTTGACTTCTATACCAAACAAAATTTACGGAAAATTCCACCATACTCCATAGCAACATTTGAGACTTTGAACTTTCAATACTGCATAACAAAAAATTGTACTTCAGTGTTCCATAACGATTAGATACATAAAATTTAGCGCTCCAATACTTTATTCATTACGTGTCTACATAAAATTTGCGTTCCAATACTCTATAACAATTAGCTTCATACTTGCGTTTCAATACTGTATAACATAAATCTTGTTTCGATACTGGACCTACATAAAATTTGCGTTTCAATATGAGACCTAAAACTTGCGCTGAAAAGAATCGAGAAAATGATTTGGATGCAAAATTGAAAATTATTCACGTACGATGATGTTTATTTCACAGTAACAATAGGTCGATTAAACTACAAATTGATGTAATGGTATACGTCGACACCATTTCACCTGCCTTTGGGACTGCATGTTTTTAAAACCTGCTGGCCCACGTTTCAACACTTGCTTATCAGATTACATTCGGACGTTAAATGACGAACCTTGACCACGAGGCAATTTTATTATTCAAGCACGCGCAGAATTGGATTATTGCATCAACACATACACAGATACAAGAAAACTTAAATTCTACTTCGAGTCCTTAGATATAGGTGGAGTTCTAAGTAACGAAATGGTATTATATTGCTACAATAGGAATTTCATATTTTCTGTACAACAAAGGATTTTTGTTAAATAAATAGTTAAAACAAAAGTGTACATTAATGAAGCAGGTAATTGTATTCGTTACACCGTATAGTGTTGGATATTATGTGAAATGTGACTATGATAACTCATTATCGTTTTACCGATCATATCGGGGTGAAGATTGTGTGAAGTGGTTTACTATGGAGCTGTGTCAATTTGGAGAAGACGTTGAAACGGCATTGTTATGTTCATATGACATGGATCGATTGACACGAGAACAAGAAGCTGCATTTACGACCGCAACACATTGTTATATTTGCGAGGAGCTCTTCAGTTTAGAGGATAAAAAGTTCGGGACGATAATGATTTAGTGCCAACTAATAATTATAGAGGACCTGCGCATGAGAGCTGTAATATCACATATCAAAATTCTCATACCATTCCGATAGTTTTCCACAACTTGAGTGGTTATGACAGCCATTTAATAACTAAAAGTATTGCAGTTGATTTGGATGGTCGCGTAGAATTGTTACCAGTAACAAAGGAAAAATATATCTCTTTCACAAAATGTATTCCTGAAAATTTGGTCAACTATAGATTCATCGATAGCCTCCGCTTTATGAGCTTATCCTTAGAAACATTGACTTCATATCTTAACGAATATCCATTATTAAAAATGAATTTCCTGGATTGACAAATGAGAAGTTTGAATTACTAACTAAAAAAGGCGTATATCCATATGATTTTTATCGATTTATTTGAAAAGTTGGCTTACACTTTACTACCTAGTCAACATGAGTTTTACAACATGATGGAAGGTAGAAGAATTACTAAGAAGCAGTATGCGCACGCTCAAAAAGGTGGGAAGCATTTAATATTCAAAACCTGGGGCAGTACTCTGACTTATATCTCAAGACCGATGTGATGCTATTGGCTGAAGTGTTTGTACAGTTTCGTGCAAGTTGTCATTTAAATTATGGACTAGACCCCTCCCACTACTACGCCCTTCGAGGATACACTTGGGGCGGAATGTTAAAGCATGCACTGCAGAAGTTGAATTATTAACCGACATTGATCAGCTGTTATTTATTCAGAAGGGTATACGGGAAGGACTCAGTCAAGTGTGTTCGGAACGACGTGCATCGGCAAACAATAAATATTTACCAACGTATGATCTTTTCAACTTCTATGTGTATCTTATGTACTATGACGTCGGTTAATAATCAATATGGATGGGCGATGAGCCATCCCTTGCCCTATGGACGATTTGAATGGGTGGACCAATATCGACGTGGCATCAGTTCCTGATAATGCGAATGATGGTTATATCTTGGAGGTGGATTTGGAGTATCCACAATCTGTTTATGATTTACATAAGGACGTTTCATTCTGTGCGGAGCACATTGATCCGAAGACTGGAAAACCGCCTGTATCAAAAACTTAAAGTACCAAATTAATGGCTACACTAAATGGTGAAAGAAGTGTATTGCTTGCCCCTACTTATTTGTGATTTATATTTTATTTATTTTCACGGGCCTACGAATTTTTGGTTTCTAAATCTCGTCTGTTAACTTTGATGTTTCGCCTTCTATTTTTATTAATTTTTGTTAGCGCCCCCTTTCTATTTTCAAACTACGGCTACCTCCCATGAGTACTCTTATCTTAGGGCTCTGACTTGGGCCTCCGCTTCTACCTTGGAATGTCGAGGGTTCAGTACCACACCCAAGGAATGATTTTTTTGTAATTAAGCCACAAGATACTGAATCAAAATCGGTGAGCTTACTCAGCGCGATCCTAATGAACAAATTTTCTATACTTATAAAGTCTTGACAGATACCCTGTCACCTTTACTTTTGACTTATAATGTGTGGTTAGATATCACTTAACCTTTTCTATTCCGTGAATACAGTACAACAAATAAATAAATATCAAATACTAGCAAGTTATCCAAAATACTGACTCAGCTAAAATTTTCTCTCTGGAAAAGACTTTACAATAAATACTTTCGGTGCTCAACCTTTTACACTGAATACAACATAAACCATAATATTTCCCTATGGTCGAACTCAATACATGTAAACTCGGATTCTTTAAACTTGCTTCTTTAGGCCTATCTACACTTATAGTTTTTTAACGTTTACTATTTCTCCTACTGGAGTATACATACCATTTTAACACTGATAATAAATTCTTTTGACCCGATACCGACATACACGACTATCTTAGGCAAAGTTCGAATTCAGAATCCTTTTTATAAAATTATTTGTCATTTTGTACAAAACGACCACTTTTACCAAGACAACCTAGTGCCTTTTATTTTTATACTGGTAAAACAATTATTGTCTAATAACTATACGATCTTATATCCTAAAATTACAAACTTGTCTGAGTTTACGATAACAATTAATAATACCAATAACAATACTTGCCAATAATAGATAACATATACAATAATAATATAACAATAACAAATAACAAATAACAAATAACACGTAAATAAAACGTTTAAAATACCAGTTACAATAATATTTATACAATTTAGCCACTCCCAGCCAAAGATCGGTTTATAACAAAATTTCTAAAGTAGTTTTGAAATAAACCTTGCTTATACTTTTAGTACTCTTGTCATACCGCGTTCACATCAGTTCTAAATAATTTTTCCCCAGGTTCGAAACTTCCCCCTTTTTGTTACATGCGTCTTTTACTCCCTATACTATCCATCACAGTAGATATGTGATCCATTATAGAAATCTGAAACAAGCATTGGAAAATAGACTTAAATTAAAAGCTTTTCACAGGGTGCTGAAATTTAAACAAAGCTGCTGGCTAAAATCTTACATTGATCTCAATACTGAACTTCAGAAACGTGCAAGAAATGAATTTGAGAAAAACTTGTTCAAGCTAATGAACAATGCTGTCTTTGGAAAAACGGTGGAAAACAAGCGAAAACATTGTAATGTGAAATTTATGCAAAACTGGGACGACAGATATCCAGCCCGTTATTCAAAAATGTTACAAGCTTCGATGAAAACCTTGTGGCGATGGAACTTCTTAAATCTGAAATATATTTTAATAAACCTGTATATGTTGGTATGCGCATTTTCGACATAGCCAAGTTGACGATCTACGATTTTCACTTTGGATATATGAGCGAAACCTTTGGAGATGGGTGCAGAATTCTTTACACAGATACAGATAGTCTAATTTATAAAATGGTAAATCTGAATCCTTATGAAACTATGAAGCGGGACTGTTTGCAACGTTTCGATACTTCCGACTATCCTTCCAACAACAATTATGGAATTCCGCTAATTAACAAAAAGGTATTGGAGATGATCAAAGATGAAAATAATGGGCGACTAATGATAGATTTTATTGGGTTACGATCAAAGATATATGCGACGAGGATTTTTAAGACAAGCGAGGAAGAAGAAGCTGAACTCTTACGAGAAGAGGAAGAATCACCTGGCATCCGAGACTTTGGTATTACAAAGAAAATTAAAGAGATTAAAAGATCAGTGATAAAGAATAGAATTACTTTTGAGAATTATGTCGATTGTATAGAATATTACAAGGATATATTTGTAACGCAGAATCTAATTCAATCATCCAAGCATCAAGTTCATACTATCGCTCAGTAGAAGATTGCTCTAAGCCCGCATGATGATAAACGTCACTTACTTCCTGGTTCATATGCAACACTACCTGTTGGACATTATTCGATTATGGAGTAAGAAGAAATACAATACTACTGTAAATATAGAATATTTATTGTAAATATATGATTCTTAATAAAATTTTAAGATTTATTTTTTATTTTACAATTTCACAAAAGTAACTGGAACAGAAGACGTTAGAAAGTTTTTATAAATATGATAGAAATTGAGATTTGAGGTTTGAGAGTTGTAGGGGCTCATCCTTGGGTAAAAAACTCCAGTGGAAAGCGTAAAGATACTGACTCGTCTAGGTAACGTTATACGGTTCTTGATTGGATACAAAAATGACTGGGTGGAGCTTTCGCCTTCTTATGGTGAATTCAATGTAGGGTACAAAAATGACTAAAACGGACTTTGAGCCTCCTTATAAGATTTAACATGGGAAAATTGCACCTTTTGTCCTCGTACACACCCAGCTTAGTTACTCTGGTATTATAATCAAAGCTGCAATTCAAATTGATATTCAAAACCTCTAGATTATTCTAATTATGCAGATGGCATTCTTGAATTCTATTGTAATATAAATAACTCTTAAATACAAAAACCTTCTACCTGTCAACCAACTCTGTAAATATGTAACTAAAAATCTCTCGTGAATATCAGATAGCAAATTGGATCCCCATATAACATAAACGACTACCTTACCTGATATCACAAGGTCGAGAATTTCTTATTAATGATGGAAGCCCAAGGTAAAGTTGGATGGAAAACGGCTTGAGGAAAAGAAAAACTCTTTAGAGATAAACGGCTAGTAGAGTGTTAGCTCTGGGTAGATCATGAGTTTGGGTCATGGGTTGTCTGTTGACCAAAAATATAGATAAAGAGCGCCACCGTATTTTTCAATACAACAACATACAAAGATACATGTACTTGTATTAGGGGAATGCGGAAACCTGAAGTCTACACCGCTTATATAGCCACAAAACCTATATATTAACCTTGCAAAACACTTACCAAGATATCTATTGCCAGATGTGTTACAGATGTCTCGATTTAACCTGTGAACAAACCAATGCACAACATGGACACCGTTTGTGTCCTTAAAAATATTCACCAAAAATAATATAATTGAATTTAAGTTTCAAAAATATATACACGCAGGGTATTTGTTATCTTTAAACGCGGTTAACCTTTTGCTTATTAAAAACCTATAAATTTCACTTGAATTTTTAATAATAAAAGAGTTAAGCAAAAATAAATTCTATTCAATTAAATTGTCTTAGATTGTTCCAGTATTAACTTATTCAACAAAAATTCACATAAAAAGAAACTAGTATGGTTCTGTCTTCAAAAAAACACAAGGACCTCTAAAATGAATACTTCTACATAAGTTTACTATAAGGTATATACTTTCTTAATAATTCATATTTCAAATTTTAATTATAGTCATCTGTAGTACTACGGTCGGCTTTACAAGTAAGAAATTAGATTTTTTAACGTCATAAAAATGTATCCTTCAAACAAAGAGTTAGCTTTACTTTATATCTTATAAAAAAATCCATCATGTTCTTTAGAATTAAAATACATGACCTCAAAATAACCAAAGATATTTTTAAAGTAACGCAAAATAACATGTGGTAATTGTGTTGAATAAATAGATATTTTTGACATCATATGTCAATAACAACTTTTTTACTGTAGTCGCTACTGTCTGCTTGTGAAACAAATACGATAGGCAAACTACATAGCCATCTTTAAAATTTTGTAATGTTACAACATTAGTACGGGATCTTTCTTTTTCTAAAGGTATTTTAAGATAACTAAATCAAAGTAAAATTTCAACTTTCGATCATTCATAAAACATTTAAATAAATATAACTGAAATTAAAGATTAAATGTCACACACGTGCCGAAGTACAGTTCAATCAAAAAAATTTGAACTTTTAGACTAGAACCAAATAACACCAGATGTGGATTATTTCATATACATCTGCGATGCACGCAACAGGAAACATACCATTACGACTGAACTTTTACGCTGGAATTATAAAAGATTTTCCAAACAAAATATTATCTAACCAAACCAAATCTCCATTAAGTATGTCCTATTATTTTCTCGTATTCTAAATCTCAAACTAAATTTTCATTTCAGTGATATTTATGGTATTTATGTTATTTATGATATTGCACTACGAAGAAAGCATTAATAAAATTTATCTAATTAATTATACCAACTGTTTTAATGATGGGGGCTTCTATCTTCTAAGGTCTGCAAGAAACAACTAACTCGCTGAAAGTGGAATACAAAATAAAACCATCACCCAAAAGCTGTCAGGAACCTGTAACATTATTTTGTAATGTTAACTAATAAACCGATTAATTAATTAATTAACAATTCATTAACTTGCATAACTTATAGACAAAAATTCCATAATAAATTACTTTTATATTTTAGTTAGGCTCCCTTATAATAAAGATCAAGTTTAGAAATAGCTTAAGGCTTAAATATTGTAAATTCCAGCGGCGGTCTTCATAATTTAAAGCTCTACCCTTGCAAATCAAATACAATAACCCTTTTAAAGCTTATGTCGGTTATAGATTGAAGAATCTGATAAAATTAAATGATATAGTACCTTTTAACGTAAATAAAGAAAAGCAAATTTTTGTTGAAAAGCTTAATTTTCTTAATGATTTCTTTGATTGATAAGCGTTATAGAAAACGAAACATTGAAAATAACCAAACAATTTTTCCAATTTGATTTGTTCAAAGATTGCAAATAATTTTAAGTAGTCTGGAGACATCCATTGTATTTAAAATCCATTTCGGCTCAAGTGGGTTAACCGGTTCTTTGTTAATGGCAGACTACTGTCGCCAACGGGTATGGTCCACATTTCAATAATTAAAATTCCAAGAAGATACAATATATTTAAACCCTTAGAAAAATAATTGCTTCCGTGATCCTCATCTCAAATGGGGTTGGATTTGGATTTTCTAAAATCTTGTTTTTGTGGGAAGTTCTGTTAAGTCATTGGATAACAGAAATATGACGTAAACAATGGTTAGAGTAGGAATTAATCTATATAACTTACAGCGTTAGCAAAAAGAGGGAGATTCCAATGGGGCTGTCCGTGGTCAAGAGGTAAAAAGAAACGTAGTTTGCGGGTAGCGTTCTCCGGCATCACAGATATGCTATTGCACTTAGTATCACGATAGTGAAATTGGAAAGGAGTAATTAACTTTTCCAGTTCGCGAGGGTTATGCCCGTATGTTCGCGGATTTATAGTGGTACAAGGTAAATAATAAAAGCCTGTAGGCGTGTGACGCACAAGTTAAGTTATATTGTCGACAAGATCCTGCCGGGTTCGTGTGCCATTCAATTATTTAAAAATTACAAACAACAAGAGCAACCAGCGAGATTCTCTCCCCCAATTTAAGAGCTGTTTTACGTTGGAAGACAAGCCATCAAATAAGGGACAATTTGTAGTAAGTTTTTTATAGTTAAGTAGCATGACTAATTTTTAGTTATTTTATTTGTTAGGACGTTTTGGCCATAAACCGTAGGATTAATTTAGTGTAAAATTTATAGTATTAGTTTTCTGTCATATACAAGTGTTTGGGAATTACATATGTACGCAAAATTTTCATAATTCCATATTCACCTATTCAATTAAATTTCTAAATTAAAATCAACGAATGTAAGAGGTTCGCGTTTATTGCTCTGTTAATTAAATAGTTTTGTTCACCGTTGATTAAGTCAATCAATAGTTTTTTTTATTATTTTTTATCATGGAAGTTGCATAAGTAGTAAAAAAGTTAGGAATTGATTAAAAGGAACAATTGTCCTCCTTGGGATGACAAGTCTCTCAAGGTTTTGCACAAACATTTGGACATTCTCGACTTGTCTGGCGCCCTTGGTAGTTGTCATTAAGCCACAATATTTATGAAAGGTAAGTGCCAAATTTTTTTGTAGTATATTATAAATTAATTTAACCCTTTCTGCAAAATTTTAACCCTCTATATGATTCACGACCTTCCGCTAGCTAGTGCCGTTGACCTCCCTTTAATTTTTGTTTAACAGGCCGCCCCCATTTTATAATTTTACTGGAAAATACATACTTAGTAGCCTTTCCGCCCGTAACAAATCACATTCAGACGCGAAGGTTAAATTAATTAAACCTTCTTGCGAACCGTATTGCAGGCCATGTGCCTGGATACCATACTGACCTTCCTACGCTGCGGAGAGCAGCTTACCTGTTCAAGCGCTAATTGAAAAGTGACACGAAATGACAGACAGACGATTCGTATTATAGAAACTTAGACCTCTAAAGCGAAGGAGCACATAATCTATTATATACTTTATGAATAGATCATAGATCTATGCAGTGTTAGATTTAAGTCGGAATAAATGTTGTAGTTGTCATTTACGTGAATATAAAGTTTGTCTATAAAACCTATTTTAATCGATCTTCAGCACAGAACTGTACGTAGTTGAAGTATTATGTTCGATTGTGTCATGTGTATAAGTACGTACATACCAATTGATTCGGTGTGATAAATAATGAGTCATTCTGGCAGAGCTATTTGCAATATTACATCGCGTTAAACAGCTAAGAATTTTATATTTGCAAACCCTCAAAGGTCGCTAGAATCCTCAATTGTACGATCGACTAGCAACTCGGTTCAATTTCGGGCAGTTTACGAGCTTTTTTCTTATTAGAAAAATTTATGGCTGCTGAAAAACGCTGGCTACTCGAATTATTACGATCCATAAGAGACTATTGGAAATTTCATTATTGTTTTACGATGCAAGTTCAGTTAGTTTTCGCGGCATTTGAACATAGCATTTTGTTGTCTTATTGAGTTTGATTGTTGGAAGTAGTTTTGGCTTTTAATATAGAGAAGATTGATTAATATCGATTATGTTTGTTTCAATATTGGAGTTTTCTACTTTTCTCAGACAGTACGGTAGACGATTCGTTTAAAAGGGCTTTCGATGTAGTAGCTTATACTGGGTAAGGTTGATACTATTTATGGAACACTTTATAATTTAGTAACATGGAAAATGAAGTGGGAACTCTGAAGTAGTTTTAAAATAGGGTTACTCTCACATCAATAATTAATTATAATCTTTCAAACAATGTGAATTTTTTTTATTATATTGCAGTATTAGTTCACTTTGCGACCTCGAACATTGCGATTTGTCAGTTTGTCTAGAAAACTTTGATTCGCTTTCTCTATTGTTTAATTCAAACAAATATTTACAATAGAATGGAAGATCGACTAAGTAAATTATATTTGTTTCAATATTGATATGAATGAACTTCTCTCGTTCAATTTTTGACAATTCCAGGAATATATGACTTTTTCATACAAAAGTAAGCTTATATAGCAGAAACTAAATAAACGTGTCTATATTTGCAACAGGAAAACACAACTTACAATGGTTTTATATCGATTTATTTAAATACTATAAAGTGCGATAGAAACATTTGCATACATCTTCTGTGTGTGATACAGTATGACTTTGAAACGCTTACCCTATGATACTCCTAGAGAGACTTGTTATTGGTTGAATTTTGAGGTTAAGTACATTGCCGTTCTGTTTACTTTCGTGTTGGTAGCAGTTTTGTTTCCATCCATCTTGGTTTAGAAACTAGGCCTGATGTATGACATTTTCTACGTTTAATCATGCTTAGAAACAAACATTTAAGATCATAGGCCCAGCTAATGGTTATGAATGTGTAATGTTATGTTAGTTCGAGTGAGAATGTAAAGGTAGGTTTTCTGCTCTCGATTTGTACGATTCCATTTGTCCGTTGACCAATCAGAATGCAGGGATGGTTTGAAATCACATTCTATTTTTCAACGGAAAAATTGGTTGAGGTCGAACAATTTTCATCCGTTTCTCTGTTGACTTTGAAACTGTCAGTTTAATGAATATTTTATATAGGTTGTGTTGCAAGTTGTTACGTCCCGCCCCTGTGATTAAATAATTTGGTTCTTAGTTAATTTAACTTCTCCTCGTCCGGTCACATGTTTCAATTGCGACCAACTAGGTCATGTGTCGACACGTTGTAATTGTAACTGTTTGCGGTAATTTAGATCGCTACTGATGGTAGAGAAAAAGTGGACATGTATACAAAAAATAAAATAAATGATAATAAACCATTAAATAATTACTTCAAATACTTACCTTGTATGCGAGCATAGTGAAGCACATTTATGTTCATGCAGCCGTTCAAACGGATAACGATAGTAAAAAAAACTCTGTTGCATGCATTCGTCAAGTACGGGTAGCGAAAGTCAACTTTTCAATATGGCAAGCGTAGCACATGTAATTTTGCGGCTGTCTTCAATGAAAAGCGGTACTACAATGCTTCGTATCTTCTCCATGGCCGGTAATAAGAAATTTCTCGCACATGCAAAGAGCATAGTTTATCGATATCGTGGCACTTTGTACAGGCGCGGTGCTTGAAGTAATACACGACACACAATAACATTTTAATACACCGGGTGGAGGTAAATAATCAACAAATTCCAACTTCGAAAACAAATTAAGCGGGAAATTATATACAATATAAACGGAACAGTAATTGTCTTCAAATACTCCATTGGTATAGTTGCGGGCTTAAGGGAGTTACCCGACGCAACTGTCCGAACTGTCATTCTACCACTAATAGAAACTAAATTTCTCCGGTTTCTAGTTCTACGTCCTTCTCTGTACCTCCACCTGGTTCTCCTACTATCACTACAACATACCCTTTTCAAGCGTATGAGCCTTCAAAAAATTCCACTGATTTCTATGGCTATCACGCCTCTGCTCACCGAACAACTCCTAGTAGGAACTAAATTTCTTGTCTTTAGCTGTTTGAATGATTATAAAACTGGTCATATGTATTCACTTCAATCCCCCACTGTGCCTCAGCAACGATTTGAGCCAATGACTCTAGCTAGCGACTTACAGGTAGCAATTAAAGGGTTTGTTCCTGCTGCCCTAAATAATACTGACAAAAAAAGTCCTGTTGAAGCTAGTATACCCGTATCTATCATGCTTGTAGCTGTTGTTGAGGAAGCTTTACCTGCTTCTCTTCCTTTATTTAACGTTAACGAAGTGTTACCTGCTTTTGTTCCTTTATGTAACGTAGCTGATGTTTTATCTGATTCTGTTCGTTTTTTTAACGTTGATACTTTTACAACCTTTTTCTAACATTGACTCTCTTACAACCAGTATCAAAAACAAACGGGCTTCTTCCATAACGTGCAATGAATTTTTTAAACTACAACAACCACTATTACCTCCACTATCGCAACCACATCCTTTATCGCGTGTTATAATCACCACACCCCCTATTATTCTTGTTTTGCAAAAAGCCGCTCAATCAATACCCCCCACTTGTTCCGGTAACTCGACCCACGAAGCCGTATAACAGGAAAAATAAGATGAAGAAAATTAACACAAAAGGTGTATTATGGGAAAGTACTGACCTGGATGTATTTTATGATAACCCTGATGTTCCTGAGCCCATTTCGTTTTCTTGATAACGGCGCAAACGTCTAAACCTTAATTCGTAGTTCTAGCGCTTCCAGATTCTTATGCCGATTTAGCTTTCCTTAGGATTTGACTTTTGGGTGTTACGATTTCTTTACTTACTTCCTGTTTTGCCAAGTCTGCTTTCTTTTCGTTTATTTTACCCAGTGTGGGTTCGGATTAGAATAGTCCCACAGTACAACTTGCCTGTCATAAGAGGCGATTAAAAGGGTCTAACACACACACATACACACCCATACATACACCTGCACACATACACACCCATACATACACCTGCACACATACACACACACCCATATGCATATACATGCATAACTACACTCGGCTACGGCCTGGTTCTGCAATAGGTAGGAATCTTAGGATCATTTGCTTCATCGCCGAATTACCATCGAGGAAAAAACAATCAGCAACAAACCTCGTTGGCTATTTCCATATTTTATTTTGGGGAATATTTTGCAGATGATTTCTAGAAAATCCGTAAGATAAGGTTTTTTAAATTTTTTTTCTAGGAATGCTAAAGAAGATGGTAAAGATTTTCCTTTTGATATGTAAAAAATTATTTTGAGATATTTAAAATTAAGTGCTAATACTTAAAAAGTTTTTTATGTAGTTGTATATAAAAATTTGGATTTTTATATTATATAAAACTCGTCCGGACGAATGCGAACAATCTCTTTTTTTATTTTTTTGTTGAATTTTTTTAAGCTGTTGTAAATTTTACTTTAACGATTTGCCAATAAAAATTCCCTTACAATTCTCCTCCATCCATTTATTTCTAGCTATTCTACACTCATGAACTATCTTATAAATATTAATAAAAATTGTATCGAGATCTCTTTCTCCTTTTTCTTTAACCCGCCCCACTCTACAACTTTATAGCTAGCACGGTAAGTGGTTAAAAGTTTTTCTTTACTTTCTTGGTTTTCGTTGCTTTCTTGCTTGTCCGCACGGATTCCCGTAGCACAAAATTCGGCATACCCAACGTGGAGCCCAGATTTTCAAAAGCGTTCTTTTTACTTAATGTTTTCTTTTAAACCACATTATTTTATATACTAAACGTTTAGTCCCGAATTAGACTCTATTTTTTTGCTCTTACCAATTTTGCATGTTTGCTTTTAACTCATTCTGTTGGCTGTAATTTTCTTATGAGTTAAAATGATTGACGATAGATGAAAATAAATTGTTTACATAAGGATGAGCTTGCTTTCGGACTATTGTTTGGGGGAATGCCTGCCTCGCTTACGGACACCGTCGAACAGATGAGAATATAGCTTTGTTCTTCGGCCAAAAGGGAATTATTTGAGGAACCCTTTGCTCATTCACTTTTTAAAGTTAAATCTTGGCCGACTTAAAGATTATTGCTACTAAGTTGGAAGAATCACATGGTAGATTTGAAAACTCTGATTTACCCGTGGCTGCCAACCGTTTACGATTCATACATGTGTATACGCGCATCACTTTTCTTTCTCCTGTAGGTTTACTCTTAGAACAACCGGTTTTACCCGATGACTACAAACAAAACTCCTTACTTTACTGGACCACGTAGATCCACTCGTTTCTGACATGGCAACCACCCCCCAATCGAAAAGTTCTCAATTTACGACTCCTAATTCATTTAGAAAATTTTATTCGCAGCTTGTCGTAAAGTGAAATTTAAGATTCAGTCGAAAGCCTAACGTATTTCTTGAAAGAGTCGAAGGGCTCAGGTTAGCTCATAATAAGTCTGAATCCCAATTATTCGAAAAAGCGATCGATATCATTGGGTCGAATGCTTACTATGGTTCCGGAGTTCCTTAGCTGATTTAATAGTACGTCATTTTGAACCACCTGATAATAAATGATGACTATTTAATGGTATCTTCCGTAGGACGCAAGGCCCATCTAAAAGAATTGTTGACCATTTAACATGTATTACTTCCATGTTTCGCCAGTATGGTTTTCTACCTGAGGAAGCTTAATTGGCCATTGTGTCTCAAAACCTAGCTTCGTTTTATATGACGCATTTGCCTGCCCTCCGTTCCATGCAAAAATTAGAGGGCGAATATCGGAAGCTGGAGCTGAAAAGTTTTAGGGTCGATAGCTACGTACCCCCTAGTCAAAACAAACAGGCATACGTCGAACCTGATTTAGTTTATAAGTCCGCTGCGATTGGGAAAAGCACGACTGAACAGTCAAGATTCCTCATACGCCTACTATTAGATCAAATATTTCTTTTCTAGTTTCTTCTGTTCCTATTCTTGTGTCTAGTTCTCTTCATCAGGTCACATGCATCAATTGCGACCAACCTGGTCATGTGTCGATACGTTGTAATCGTCTTCAGGTACGCCACTGCTATGGTTGCAGGCATACGGGAGTTACTCAAGGCAACTGTGCGAACTCTCATCTTACTACTAATAGGGACAGAATTTGTTTCGTTTCTAGTTCTACGTCCTTCTCTGTACCTCCTTCTAGACGTCCTACTATCGCCAAACATACCTTTTCAAGCGTATGAACTTTTGAAAAGTACCATTGATTTATTTCTCTATCACGCTTTTACTCGCCGAACACTCCCTAATAGAAACCAAATATTTTCTGTCCTTAGCTGTTCGGATGATGATCAAATTGGTCATACGTATTCACTTCCACCTCCCACTGTGCCTCAGCAACGAATTGAGCCAATAACTCAAACTAGTGACTTACACAACTAAAGAGATTGTTCTTGTTGCCTTAAATAATACTGACGACAAAGAAAGTCCCGTTAAAGCTAGTAAACCTGTATCTATAAACCCGTATCTATAATGCCTGTTGCTGTTGTTGAGAAGTTTTACCTGCTTTTGTTCTTTTATCTAACTTTGACAAAGCGTTACTTGCTTTTTTGTTACTTTCTCTACCGTAGCTGAAGTTTTATCTGTCTCTGTTATTTTTTCTAGCATTGTTACTGTTACAGCCAATGCTGTTCTTTTGTCTAACTTTGACTCTCTTACAACTAATACCAAAGACAAACGCGCATCTTCCATAACATGTAGCGAGTTTCCTAAACCACAACAACCACTGCTACCTTCACAATCGCATCCACCTAATCACCCGCGTGTTACAACTACCACACTCCTTGTTATTCCTGTTTTGCAGAAAACTGCCCAATCAATTCTCACACCTCTTACGATAAAAGGAGAAATAAGATGAGGAAAATAAACAAAAAGTGCATTACAGGAAGGTACCGACCTGGATGAATTTTATGACAACCCTGATGTTCCTGATCCAGTTTAATTTTATTGATGGCGGCGCAAACGTTTTAACCTCTATTCCTAGTCCCCGCACTCCCAGATTCTTATGCCGATTTTGTTCTCCTTAGTATTTTGGGCTTTACGATTTCTTTACTTACTTTTTGTTTTGCTGAGTCTTTTTTCTTTTCTTTTACTTTACTCAGTGTGGGTTCGGATTAGAATATTCCCGGTACGAACTGACCGTCGTAAAAAGCGACACACGCACACGCACGCACGCACACACACACACACACAACACACACACATACACACACACACCTGCACACATACCCATACATAACTACACTTGGCTTCGGTTTTGTTTTCCTTTTGTGCTGTTTCTTAGGTTTTTGATTTTGGTTTTGCTTCTCCGTTCCTTTTGGTCCACTTCCCTTCCATTACCTTTGGCTGGTTTTCTTACAGTTAGCCCTCCTACTGACTTGACTATTTTTTTCGATCCACTTCCTGTGATATGTTGTATCTAGATCTTTCTCTTTTTTTTCGAAAACTACGACTTAGTCGACTTTTCAGCCTAGTTAGCTATTCTTTTCTTCGGTTGTTCGTTACTACGGTTCTTGTTACCACAGCTTGAAGTATCTTAATTTTTCTATCCAGCATTCACGTTGTCCCTTGCATACTTTGAAGCTTGACAATTATTGTCTCGCTTTTGCTTGTGCTGTTGGTTTTTCTCGTCGTTCCTTTTCTTATTATTGGATTATCGTAAGAAACCAACTTCTTTTCTTGAGATTAAAAATTTTACTATTTATTACAAATATCCATTCGTCGACGACTTTTGCAGTTTTAGAGTAGTCCATTCCATCACGGTGATTGCTACCCTTTATCTTTCCTTTTTCCTATTTGCCTTACATTATAGCCTTTTTATTTATGTTAAGGGGTTTTTACTATTAGGTTTTTACTCCTATGTGACCACTGTAAGGCATAAGGATATTTGACGAGAATTTCCAGTAAGTTTAAAGAGCCCACGGCAAGTTTCGGTAGAAAATGGCTCGTAGAGGAAACCTCAAAAGGCTAAGCGGCTAGTCGAACTATTTGCTCTGGGTAGAACATGAGCTGTGGGTCGGGGTTGGACTGCGACCAAAAATATAAAGGATATGGCGCCACCGAATTTTTGTATACGAAGAAGACCTTACTTAAGTCCTTTGTATAAGGCGAATGCGGAAACCTTTACTCAATTACCGCTATACAATATATTACTGAAACACAATCCCTAAAGTTTTCTTACCTTATGGCTCGACGTTGACCTTTATAGATGCACTGCTACACCTGTGAACAGATTAAAACAAAGATAGCACTGTTTGTGCATTTATATCCAAAATTTAATAATTAATTCGAATCA
Organism: Platerodrilus igneus; assembly: GCA_036346225.1. Classification (NCBI taxonomy): domain Eukaryota; kingdom Metazoa; phylum Arthropoda; class Insecta; order Coleoptera; family Lycidae; genus Platerodrilus; species Platerodrilus igneus. The sequence goes on from JARFIW010001480.1 coordinate 5,735,163, forward strand.
ACCCTCATTCATTCCAATTAATAATCATAGTCTTGACCAAATAAAAATCTATTCCTTCAGTATTTAGTAAGTTATTTACAAGACATCTTCTATAAATAAGTTTGACTAAATTAAATTATTGAAAGATATGTACATAGGTACTTGATAGTATCAGTATTTCTCACAGATAAAACATGGTAATTTTTATTAGCAATGTCTAGCAAAATGTATTCTCAAATGAATGAGTATGAGTTTCTTTTCTGAATGTTTAGCTATAAATTACAACTTCGGTTGGTTTAGTAGCACTACTTAACCTCACATTCTATGATAAAATATTCCACTTAGCAATTAGTGAAATATAAAATGTAAAAATTTAATTTCTAAGATTTGAATAAATTATGTTTCAAATAATTAAATCAATTTTCATTAAATATAGAATTGAACTTTTCCTATCTCATAATGACATCTACTGTATATTAAATGTATTAATAAAAAAATTTAATGTGAAAATTTACAGGTTCCTGTTGCTTAATTTGAAAAATAACTAGTCTGTCATTCACCTAATGAACTTAAACATCACCACGTGATCAAACAAAAAATTATTTGTCTGTTATACCCAATGCTACAGCTGGCGTATATGAAAGTAATTTACATACCAGATGTTCATCCGATGGAAAAATACCTGCTAGGTATATGGGCCATACCCGGAATTATAATTGATGATTTATACTTCGCTTGTTTCATCAACTAGAATACAGGAATCCCCAATTCCTTACAACCAAATTAGCTGCTTACTGAAATTCCAAACAGCATCACAGCGTCCATATTAAATAATTGATGCACGCCAAATCGACATTCGTACGAAGGTTAAACTTCACTAAATACTGATAAATTTCATTTCTTGTCCAAATAAATTAGTTATATTTCTTAAATTTTCCTAAAATTTCCTAAATTTTCCTAAATTTTCCTAAATTGCACTAAAAATATTAATTTAGTAAGACTATAAATTCAGTACTACTTACTGTTAACCAAAGGCCATTCAAACAAAATAACGTCTCGTCATCAAGTGTGGACATCAAAAGTGCGCGTCGCCGAAACGATACCATTTTAAGAAAACAGTTTTTGATTTTCTGATGCTTCCAACATGTGGACTGAATTAACGTCATCGTCCTTGCGTTCAAGGAACAATTGACCTCTTCTAACGACAGCTGAGTTGGAAGTGATTAGATGACATGGGTTGCCGCCTGACAACAAGCTTAATACTACAATCATCTAACAGAGGGAGCTCTTATGATGACACTAACAAAAGGGCATCTTTTGTCACCGCATAATTTAAAATTTTACACCTTTAAATAGAAAGCTAGTATTGTTTTGGACAATATGTAATATTTATTTCGTACATTGTGTAGCATTATTATACTTAAGTTGGTTGTTAATAAATTAAATAAGTTAGATATCTGTAGAAATATTATCAGAAAATAAAATTGTTACAACATTTCTTGACCTGGTCCGGTATATTGGTTCTTCTAGCCAAATAAAAATAATTTTTTTGTTTATTAGTTTTTTTTTTAGTTTTTGAAACGATTTTAGTCTTGGTTCATCTTATTAGTGTTTACTGTTCTTCGTGCCATTTCTGTTTTAGTTTGCTTTGGGTTTTATGAAACGAATTTTTTTTTTGTTCATGTTATTAGTGTATATTGGCTCTTCAAGCCGGATATATTTGTTTTGTTTTCCTTAGGTTTTCTAAACCGAATTTTCTTTTGGTTCGTCCTATTAGAGTATATTGCTCATACAATTCGGATACATTTTTTTTTGTTTTTGTTTGTTTTCTTTGGGTTCTCTTAAACGTATTTTCTTTTGGTTTGCCATGTTAGTGTACTGCCTGATTCGCTGCTTCTACCTTCTTCTCAATCTTTTAATTTTGCTGGTGGGCGGGGAAGCGATGTGTTATGTTCCTCTCATGTAATTAAATAATTTGGCTCGTAGTTAATTTAAAATTTTATATTCCGTACGGTATTTAAGATTATTTGCGTGTATTAGCGAATCCGTCAGCTTTCGTCAATTGAAACGGTTGCTTATTCATCATCCTGTTAAATATTCAGTTATAAAGTTTAAGGTCCTTGGAACTTATTTTAAGTTAGACGTGAAATTTGCTATTATTATTATTATTATTATTAACAAAATTAAATATTTTAAATTTATTCTATTTTGATAACGTGTTAAACCTCGTGTTCTATTATTACAAGGTGTGGATATTAATTTTGGTTATCAAAGGTTAAATTTATGCATTTCTTCAATAGGTTTTATTAGTACATGCAATTATAACTTAAATATAGCAAATTACTTTTTTAATAATATATTAAAAGCTGGTACATATTTATCAAAACACTTGCTTCAGAAATATTTCAAATACATTTTAAACGTGGTTTTAGATTGTTAAAACCTTTGACTGAAATATTACATCGATATAGAGACGTATGTTATCAAATGATGTTTCTATGAAGCGTTTGGAAAGGCCAGGACGTTGCTATATAACGTGGGTTTATCACTACAAACCTGAATACCCTAAGAGGGTTTTGATTGATTTCATGCGTTTGAGTGTTGTTGGGACAGTCAATTCTCTTACTAGCTCCGCGATGAAGTAAACAAATAAAGTTATTTACAACATGGGACAGTGCGAAGATGTTTATTTTGATACGTTAGTTACTCTAGCTACAAACAGAATCGCTCTCCGCTTATAGTACGAGGGGTGTAATTCTTCTTGTAGTCGCGGACAAATTTATTTATGTGTAGCGGGTTGTCCTTATTGTCGCTGTCGCGATGGTTAAATTTTATTAGTTTGGGACGTGGTTTGTGAAAGCTTGGAACATTGGAACATTATTGTGGTTTAATATTTTTATAACGCGGAATGACTGTTTACGTATTGAACGAACCCGCGCCGAAAGTTTTCGCTACCACAGACTTTATGTTAGGAGTTTACTACGAATGGTGCTCTTCAAACCTGTGCCCGGACAGGTCGGCGATCATATGGAAAAAGCCAGCTGGGATTGTTGCTAATTGATTTTTCCTTCTTCAATGGTAAGTCGGCGATTATAGTTGAATTTTTACCTGCTTCTATTCCTATCTAATGTTGATGAAGCATTACCTGCTTCTGTTCCTGTTTCAAACGTCGATGGAGTTTTACCTGCTTCTGTACCTTTATCTATCGTAGCTGAAGTTATATCTGATTCTGTTCCTTTTTCTATCGTTGATATTCTTACAACCAATGCTGTTCCTTTTTCTAACGTTGACTCTCTTACAACTAATACTAAAAACAAACGGGTTTCTTCCATACGTGTAATGAGTTTTCCAAACCACCACAACCGCTAGTACCTCTACCATCATAACCACCTCCTCAACCACGTGTTGCAACTATCACACCCCCCTGTTATTCCTGTTTTGTAGAAAACTGCCTAATTAATATCTCGTATGGTGTTACTTCAAACCTGTGCTCGGACGGGTCGGCGATCATATAGAAATAGTCAGCGAGGTTTTGTTGCTGATTGTTTTTTTCCTGTTTCGATGGTAAGTGGTTGGTAAAGCAGATGATCCCAAGAATCTTACTTATCGCAGAACGCAGTTTTTGCAGAACGCATCGTCCGAATCCTTCCAAAAACTATGTATTTGAACTTGTTTTATCTACAATCTATACTTTGCTTCTTATTTTTAAGTCAGCTGATGTAGTTTACTGCATCGTGTCATATTTACAAGCCTTAGGGCAAGAATATTTTTTTACCTCTATTTTATAACTTATAAGACAATGATACTTCTTGGTATAAAAATTTAATTTAGAGAAGCTTGCAGATATCATCCATCCATCCTAGGATGTTTTTTGTTTAATACTGTATTGGAAATATGTTGTTTACATTTTGGCCACAATAGACTAACGTTTATAAAATTGTTTACCGCTTTCTTGAAATGCACTTCGTCAAGTGAGGGTTTCCTTTTTTTAACTATTTATTTACTAATATTAAATCTTTTTTTGTTTACTTATCTGGGGTTAAATCTTGAGAAGCAAGGGTAGACATTATGTAGAATATATGTATTTAATTTCGGGGAATATTTTGCAGATAATTTTTAAAAAATCCATAAGATAATTTTCAATTTTTTTTCTAGGAATGCTAGAATAGATGGTAAAGATTTTCCTTTTGATATGTAACAAATTATTTTCAGATATTTGAAATTAGGTGCGAGTGCTTAAAAAGTTTCTTTACGTAATAGTATTTAAAAATTTAGATTTTCATATTATATAAAACCCGTTGGGACGAATGCGAATAATCTTTTTTTAGTTGGATTTCTTTTTATCTGTTGTACATATTAGTTTAATGATTTTCCAATAAAATTGTATTGAGGTTTCATCCTCCTTTTTCTTTAACCCACCCCGTTCTACGATTTTTTAGCTAGCACGGTAAGTTCTTAAAAGTTCTTCATTTCTTTCTTTTTGTTGTTGCGGTACTCGGTGCGAGTTGCTTTCCCTACTTTCCTTATTACTTACGTGTCCGCACGGATTACCATAACAAAGTATTAACAAAACAACCCGAGTTCTTTTCATGCATTGCCTGGAATTTTCACGCTTCACACAAGGATTTGGAAAACAACGAATTCGTATTTATTTACTTCTGATTTTGTATATGTTTAATGGATAGCAAAAAAATCGCTTATTTTGTATTTATCCGTTAACAGACTAACGTAAAAGTACCATCGGAGAACAGGAAACCTAGCTTGGGAATCAAAGAATTTTTGTACTCTTTGACTCAGTTATGTAGGTATTAGAATATAAGTAGTCCTTTATAATAGTCAGTATGTTTCTAAGGCGTAATGGGGTAGGGGTAAATAAGGTTTCAGTTAGTAAAAAAACGTATGTTAGATCTTAAAAAGGATAATAAAATAACGCGGTCACCTGGTATAGCTAACAGTCGTACCAAACCCAAGTCGATCGATGTGTATGAAAATTTGATACAACAAATTCAAAGTAATATTTATAAGCAACCATGGTATTACTCTACATACCGACGACGATTACAAATAATGCGCGTAATACGAATATAACGAAGTTGCTTCTTATTTTATTAGTAAAGAATTAAGTAGTAGTTAGTAAACTCGACAGAACCCATTAACAAGGTGTAAAATTAGCAGAACGAGTTCACCATGCAATGAAACAAGAACAAATGCTTTCATAAACGTTATCAACTTTAGATTAGAATTGAATTACGAGCGTTGGATAAATACCAACAACCAATAAACAACAAGTAAGTAAAACGTCTGTAGCGCAGCTACTAGGTAAATCGTGAAGTGAAGGTCAGCCAAAAGATGGCGTGATAGGTACCAACAAATCTAATAATAATTATAAAATAGGAGAAACTGAACTGTATGACGATTAGCACGCTACACACAAAACAAATTGAGCTGAAAGACCAAAAATGTAACTGCAATTCTTAAAAAATTCTATTATGCACACAAATCAAAAACATTAACCTTAAACTTATTCTAAAAATTCAGTATAGAGTAATTTCTGTTATCATGAAATACATTATATACTTATTACGGTATATGTACAATAAAAACAGTTACGTTTTTAAAGTTGAAATGTGCTCCCTAACCAAGAATTTAAGCAATAAAAACACTTTTAGCTGATTCGTGACTCAATCGGTTTCTCTGTTTTAGAATTACTGAACCAGCTTTTGAAAGTAATCTCTCGGCTGGTACTGATGTTGCTGGAATGCTTAAAAAATCTTTGGCCATTCGGCTAAGTACAGGAAATCGTACTTTCTGTGTTTGCCACCACTTTAATATATCTTGTCGAGGATCGCAACGAGGAAAAGCTATATAGTTAACAAATTCATTGCTAATTGAAATTTCGTTTCGTTTTTGCTTTTCATTCTTTACAGGTGTCTTCTCACTTAAGAGTGCAAGCATGTACTTAAATCGCCAGTTCAGATTTCAATATGTAACCGATATTTACTCATATCTAACTGGAGTTCATCGGACCTGGAAAAAATCCACGAACAACTACCTGGAAAGGCAATCATAATGGGCGACTTTAACACCCATAGCCCTGTATGGGGATCAAAGACAACTGACACAAGGGGTAAAATAGTCGAAACATTTCTGTTAAACAACGACGTCGTTATAATGAACGGAGGAAAGGCACCTACCTAAACTTGCGTGGTAAAAACTTGTCGGCTATAGTCTGTCATTATGTTCCCCAGATACTTCCTGTATGTTTGTTGTGGTTTGTTTAGCACTTTTCTTAATCTTGTTTGGGAAGTAAACCACTCATAGTTTTTAAAAACTATGAGTGGTTTACTTCCCAAAAAAGATTAAGGAAAATGTTCCCCAGAGTTATATCCTGACTATGATTGGGAAGTGCTTGATTACCCTCATGGTAGTGATCATTTCCCCATCTTTATATCAAAAAAGGCGAAAACAGAAGAACTACAGTATCAGAAAAGATGGAACTTAAAACGGGTAAATTGGACTACATTCTCTAATAAAATTAAATCTCTTGATACCACTCAAGATATGAATAAATCTACTGACAATTTGAGCAATTCCATCCTGAATGCCGCAAGACAAGCTATTCCTATTATCTTCAACAAAAAATCTTAAAAGTGTGTTAAAAATCAACCCCTTAGAAAATTCTGTAGTAACATCACCACTAGCAACATGATTACGTTCAAAAAGGCCCGTTCTATTGCCTGTCGAGCGATAAGAACAGCAAAGCGGCAGTGGGGGGGGGGATGTAGCAGGCCTCAAGCCCACTACACCGATCCAAGAGTTATGGCAGAAAATACAGAATATCCGGGGTAATAGAAGGCATGGAAAAATCACTCACCTTACCTATAACAATAAAGTTATTGTCAAAGAAAATGAAATCTCGAACGTGCTAGCAAAGACGTTTGAAGCTAACAGTAGCTCAGACAACTCCAATCTGAGCTTTTTACCGATAAAGGACCTAGGTGAACATCAAGTTATAAACTTCATTTTTTATTATCAAAATTTTTCAATCAGTTATGATCCAGTTAACTTGAAGATCGTTTGAGTTAATCATTTCAAAATAATACAAAGGTGATGACGAATGATACAAGCCAGACGATTGTTTTTCATATGATAATCATATTGGACTAAGTTAGGTTTTGGTATTTTAATATTTTATGTGTTTAAGTACGCAGTTGGTTAAAAAAAATAAGTTAGTTGTAGCAATATTCACACAGTCGGCTCAGCGGTCGGGATTTCGGGAATTTTTCCCGAGGCCACGCGCTTTCATATTTCATATTTTTAACAATTATTAGTAGCTAGGGCAAGTTTTTGACAATAATGCAACGTTTTTTACAAGTCGGATGTTAACATAGGTCTTTCCCTGCATTAACATTTCACTCGGTAAGGTTAAAATACTCAACGATGTGGTAGTAACAACAGTAGTGGGCAATTCAAAAGTGATAGGGTATTTAACAATGGAAGAGAGGGGATATCTGGATCTGGTAATAATTATATGGTTGTCATGTTAATTTGAGTTTCTTTTTGTTCTGGTAAATAGTTGCTTACTAAAATATTTAAAAATTCTATTCAATAATCAAACTTATTTAATTTTTCATATTTTAAAAAACAAATGTAGTAACACGGTTTCCTAACACAAAAAGAACATATACACCGTTAGCCGCAGGAGTAACCGTATTTTACCACGACTAGACTCTGGTTGGTGAGGGGGAGTGGGAATTGGCACCCAGGTACAAATAACCTAAGGTTGACACGGTGAACAAGAGTCTTGGAGAGCGCTACCTAAATCAGAACTGCACGCCTCCCGCAAAATCAATCTAGGCAATTTCTCACACACTCTGTAGATGCTTAACGGACATAAAACTCGACAACAAGGAAATACAAATAGCATATAATGACTGAAATAACAAGCACCTTGAATTTAATACTAACAGTATCTTCAACACATATCACACCGCCAGACTGCAAAACTGCAAAGCGACATAACATCAAAACTACAACCCTAAAATGTTATCATTAGATGTGAACACATCTACTATTTACCTAACCGTTTTGCGGTTCCTTTACAAAACGGGCTTAAATCATAACAACGAAATTCGATGTAATAAACGAGTTTTCAAATGTGTGTCCTTGAACTTCTACAAAATACTCAAAAGGTCAGAGCAAATATAAAATTTCCACTAGTAATTCGCTCTAAAACAACGGATCATCAATTCCCCAATAATAATAAGGGCGGAACTACAAATTAGTTCACAATAAGATGCACGTTATCAAGCATCGGGAATCAAATCTCAAGAAAAGAATAAATAATCACGACTCGTATTGAAGTGATAAGAATTAGTTTTATGCACGCTATCTACATACAAGAATTAAAACTTGAATTTATGAACGAAACTTAATAAATTACAATAAGGAAATAAACTATAAGCGTCATATTTAGGAACGAAGTATATCTAAAAATTGGGAGACGGGTTACGCAAAATTGAACCGTAACAGTATTTACTATTATGTATCGTTGAAGTGAGAAAAGTTAAACCTATTTATTGGTGCAAGAAAGTACAGGGCGTTCCATTAAAAAATCATATGTGTGTCATATTTAAAAAATTGCCCTCAAAAAAAAACATTCAGGTACGCCACTGAATTCTACGTAAAAATATCTATCAAACACAGTTTTTACTTTTCCACAATCTTAAACAGTTAATGAGATATAGAAGCCCTCAAAGCAAACGCAAAACTTCAATTTCACCCTGTAACTCAAAACGATGAGGACTATGAAAATTCTGTTAACGGCATTGTACGTTTCACAAAAAAGTAGCAACAGTTCGCGAAAACCGCAAGTCTCTAACTACAATAATAACCGTGATAACCTCGTTTTGCAACGAATTTGGGACACACTGTACATGTATGTCCATCGTGCATCTGCATGTCAGGTCGTCTGCTGCCGCCTTGTCTCCTGCAACTGCTGCTTAAAGTGAAAGAGCAATATTCGCGTTGCGCATATACACCACTCCCACTCCGTTCTGCTTAGCCGAATGTTGCACATATAAAGGCGTTCACAAAGACCATGTGTTCACCTCGTAATTAGTATTATACATTTTGTTAATATTGTTGAGAGTAATTTCAAGGAGCTTGGTATAAAATATAGGTATGATATCTTTTAAAAATCTAAAATTATTTAAATATTTGTTAATTTTTCTCCAATTTTAGTCCGCAATATCATGTCGAATACTGGTGGTGGTAGAAATCGAGATAGAGGAAGAAAGTATATTTCCGGTAATATAAAGAGAGAGCTTAAAACGAAAGAAAGAAAAGACAATTAAGTCGCAGTCGGGCGCACTAGAAAAATTTTTGATGCCAGTGCAACAACTTACACCTGTAGACACATCCATTGTGCAAAACGAAAATGAAAATCATGAACAAACGGAGAATAATCGAGATGCAGATGAAGCAGACTCAAACGGGAATGAAGAAGAGTTAAGTGAAGTTGATTCAATAACGGAAGATCAATCTTCAACTTCAATATTTAATGAACAGAATTCTACGAAATTAAATATTTTCGAAATTTCCAATTGGCCCGATTTAATAAATAATAAATTGCTTGTGGAAATTGTTAATCGTAAATTAAATGTGACAAAATAAAACTTCTGCAGCAGATAAAGGTAAAAAATATTTTAATAGATTGTTGCCTAATGGAGAAATCGTTCAAAGAAAATGGTTAGTTTATTCTGAAATAACAAATCAACTATATTGTTTCGTTTGCAAGTTATTTTATAATAAGACTCAGAATAATTCTTTTATAAATGGTTTTAATGACTGGAAACATGTAGGTGATAGACTAAAGGAACAGAAAACATCTCAACGCCATTATGAATGTATAATGAAACTGAATTTGTTAGAAAATGGTATGAAACACGAACATTTAATTGACCAACGAAATTGAAAAAGAATAGTAGAAATAATTATTTTTTAAACAAATAGAAATCTGGCTTTTCGTGGAAGTTCGGATAAACTTTATGAACCTCAAACCTGCAATTTTTTAGGGTTGATAGAGTTACTGGCTAAATTTGATGCAGTTTTAAATGAACACATAAACAGTTTCATCAATAAAAATAATCGTAAGCTTTTTTTCGACCATACATTTCAAAACGAAATTATTTGTGGAACTAAGTATTATTCCGTCGTTCTAGACTGTACCCCTAATATTAGTCACTTGGAACAAATGTCTGTTGTAATTCGTATCGTAGATAGACAAGATGAAAATTCTTCTTAATCTTCTTTGGGAATTCAACCACTCATAGTATACTCAAACCAAATATTTCAAACATCAATAAATCAAAGTCACCTTCAATTTATGTCATTAATGTCAAACTTGAAGTTTTTATTATTTTGACAACGATCCTAGGACATGGATCGAAACGTAAATAAAGATGAATTTAAAAACTATGAGTGGTTGAATTCCCAAAGAAGATTAAGAAGAATACTAAACAAACCACAACAAACATACATGAAGTATTTACAAGATGAAAATGTTGAAATTGTTGAAATTTCATAGTTGTCAACGATACAATTGGTAACGGTTTAACCGAATCTATTAAGAATGAATCTACGAAACAGAATTTATTGTTGTCAAATTGCTGAGGTCAATCTTATGATAACGGTAGCAACATGAAAGGAAAAAATTGGGGTGTCCAAGCGTTAATTAGAGAAGAAAATCTTCGTGCTTTTTATTTGCCGTGAACTTCTCATAATTTAAATTTAATTCTTGGGGATGGTTGCAAGTCGTCTGAACGAGCCATTAATTTCTTTTGGTTAATACAAAAAATCTTTACAACGTTTGGTGGGCCAGTCAGTGGGTGGACTATTTTTAAAAAACATGCACCACTTTTAACGCCTAAACTATTATAGGATACACGATGGGAATGCCCATTTGAAAGCATTAAGGCAACTCATTTACAATAGCCCGGTGTAATAGCTGCATTGGAGAAAGTATCTATTGTCGTTGCCAGTATTTTAAAAGTAAAAGTTTTGTCAATAATTGAACACATTATGTCATTTGAATTCGTAATGAGTTTGGTGATTTGGTATGAAATAACAAATAATGTCAATATTACAAGCAAAATTTTTCAAAAACGTGGAATACAAATTTCTGTAGTTTTTAGAGCACCTATAACAACTTTTAATTTTTTTAAAAGTTACAGAAATTCTGGGTTTGAAGATGCAATAATTAGTAGTGGTGAAATATGTAATAGTGTAAATATATCACCAGAATTTAAAAAAAAAAAGTATTTCCAAAAAACCAAAAATGTATACCTATGAAAACGATGACGACATTGGAAACGATGCAAAACAGTTATTTAAAGTAGACTATTTTTTTTAAAATTGTAGATTGTGCTATTGTTGCTCTGGATGAATAATTTGAACAGTATACTCGTTATAATGATGTATTTGGTTTTTTACACAACATTGAAAATTTAAAAAATAAAAACGATGATGAATTAAAAAAATATTGTAACGATTTTCATTTATTTCTTCAAGATGGCGAAAATTCGGATATTGATAGTTACAATTTATTTCACGAGTTAAAATTTTTGTCACAAATTGTTCAAGAGAATACACAACTCCATTAGATTGCCTGAAACAAATTTGTACAGATAGTATGGATGATGTATATCCCAATACATATATAGCATTGGGAATTATGTTAACAACGTCTGTTTCAGTAGCTTCCGCCGAACGCAGTTTTTCCAAATTAAAGTTAATTAAAAATTATCAAAGATCAACCTTCAACCATACAACAAGATAGGTTAGAGAGGGTGGCTATGTTGTCAATAGAGCAGGAGGTAACAAAACAGATAAATTTTGATGATATTATCGAGGAATTAGCAGTAAAAACAGTTTGTACGAAATCGGAATAAAAAAATATTATGTTTATGTATGTATATTATTGAATATATTGAAGAAATAAATATTTCATTAAAAATTGATAAAATTATGTCCATGTATCATTTCTTCTTTTTTGGGAAGGGGCCCCGCATATAATATTTTTCCGAGGCCCCATAAAACCCACAGCCGGTCCTGTGTTCACATGAGGTATATCGTCCGACGATCGAGCATCAAGTTTACAAACAAATTGCACACAGCTTTTAAGCAACTAGTCCATCTCATACAATTTGAAGTAATTTGCACGTAAAACTTATTTAACATTCCTAAATTATAACAACGCTAGACTTTCCATATCGTTAATTGTTACCATGTAAAAAATTTATTTTAAATACCGTAGAAGCTATTTGGAAAAGCTGAAACAATTAGTTTGCAATAAAGTAGCAAAACATAAGAATGTGTATTTAAAAATTAAAAACAGGTGATTTAGTTTAACATCATTTAACATTTTCCACTAGAAAGTTATCAAAATGAATGAAAGCACAAAAAATGTGTCGGAGAATCAGAGGATTTTTGAGTTTAACGGCGTTCATATTCATCTACCCTTTATTGATTCATTTTACTGCAAACATCAGAGAGATCTGTATATTTTAAATTTCATCGTAATTAGACCGGGCGTCTTTGAAGTCTCCCCATCCCCATCGTATTTACACATATAGGCCTTTGTGAAGATATATATCTTTCATGTTCGAAACGCGAGTTACGTTTCGGGCCTTGGGAGCGATGTTTTTAAAAACTACTTCCAATTCTTTGTAACAATTTATTGGTTTAACTTAAACAGAAATTAATATAAAATTTTGACAAACTGGTATTAATTATTCTAAGTCGAAATAAACTGATTTAATTGACCTAATATTAGGGCGAGTAGCCTAGGTAAACAACAATGCTAAAACTGTAATACTCAGACTGACTGACTGGTTTTGGGTTTCCGGGGTATTTATGTTGTCCCTGCCCCTCACAATTCTGTGGGAACTTGCAGAGCTCATGTTTGCTTATTCTTAATTCTATTCGTTAATACATTGTAACAATTTTACTTTCTAGGTAATCACGGTATCTTAACCGTCTGTGACCTGCCACCTGCAGTATCACTTTCGTCTGGAATACATTGTATTGCATCTGTTCTCGTGAACTGTTAATAACCTTTTTATATCTATCCTTGAGTTACATTGTTGTACTCGACTTACAATTTCTAATAATTTTCTATTAGATTCTAATTTATAATATACATAAGATTGGGGGATACAAACTCGCGTAGAAAGACAAATTTTTCAATTCCTTATACCGTAAGCGCAAGTATGCTGCACTCCGTATGGAGAGTAAGGATTTAATAACAACTCGACGAACAGGCTTCAAAAGCTCGGCTCGAAGAACTGGCCAGCTCGATTCGGCTCGATAAAAATGGAATTCGGCTTGAAGCTCGTCTCGAAAAAATTTTGTTGACTTGACTCGAAGTTCGGTTCGAAATCGAGCTGAGCTACGAGCCGAGCCGAGTACAACCCTAAATGCACATGTTGATGCTCGAACGTACGTCCGCAGCCACGCATGCAGTTTATTCTTTTGTAATTATTGGAACCGATTTTCTGTCAATTAGCGTAAGTGTTTCAAAGAAAAGTCTTGAGATTAATTCTCCGGTATAAAGTTAGCGCAAAATATCTTGAAGTCTTTTACTTAAAATTCAATTTTGTTGATGCAGCTTTTTTCGAGTCTTACAATTACAAATCCTGTCTTACAGGAAACGCAAAGGCTATACACTTTAAGATTTCAGTTGTGCACGAGGTTGCACGTATATTATCTTCTTTTGGGCAAGTTTTAATTCCGACTTGGATTTCATATCACTGTTTTACTAGAAACTATCAAGGGTAAAATTGGCAACTATGAAAATGCATATCCTTTATAGTAGAGTCATAAAGGGATTTAGCAAATTCAGTACAGCAATACAACACCACAGGGATACATGCATGTATAAGTTGGTAATCCTGAGGCCAGTTTGCTCTAAGTCTATCAGAACGCTACACGTCTCATAAAGAACTTACCGTAAATTACTTTGATCGTTAAGTGTCGTAGTAAATCAGAATATGCATGCAGAAGAACGAAAAATCGACGCGAACGTTACACAAAGAAGAGATTAAAATAAAATGGCTATTTCAGCTAAGGTAAACATTTAAGGTCTCGCTGTGAGATTAAAACAGCTTATTAAGCAAAGTTTTAGTGCTCATTTCACGCAAGGAAAGTAGAATCTCGAGGTTTTAGGAGTATTAATATCGCTATGGCTGTCTAAGGGTATGGAATTTCGTTTAATGTGCTTAACTCGCTACAGAAATTGTCTTAAAACGGTTATGCCAGAAGTTTGTTACAATCCCAGAACGGTCTTAGAATAGATAGTTTGGCTTTAGCTCTGAAATCGTAATTACTATTGCTTTGTAAACATTTATTTATGTAAAGATATGATACGCAGCAAGTAGGGTTGGTTATTATGTGTACATGGCTTGAGTTGTTTTTTTATTTAAATGAAAATTTTAATTACCACTAACACTACTAGGTAAAAATTATAGAAAAGCATATAACATAATGGTACAATTTTAACTAAAAGTTTGTTCCAAACAAAATTTATGGTTTTTGCAGCAATGTTAAGAATTTACATGTAGCCCTGATCAGTACTTGAAAAAATTTTTCTTGGGTGTTCTCATATTACACAAACATTGATTAGGATTAATTTAATGTGTCTGGGGTTATCACACCATCCCATTAATTCAGTAGTTACACAAATTGATTTGAAATTTTTTATCCTGATTGCAGAAATTTTTGGCCATGTCGTGTTTTCGAATGTCTTATTTTGGATGTTCAATTTTTTCAAATTTTTTTGCTAATTCTGATATTTAATAACAGCAGAACAAGTTTGAAAACGTTTATTAAAACTTAACTTGGAATTAGGTACATTTACGCATGATGCATACATACATCTAGCTTAAACTGGATATGAGTTCTAAACTTGAAGTGAAGTCGGACTATCAGTCCCTTGTATGTAAAAGATTCCTTCTTCGACTCTTCTCGGTGGTCTGTATAAACATTGACAGTTTCCATACTTCTACATCTGTGTTTACATGTTGTTTATCCGTCTACTAGAGGATAGACGACAGACAAAATAAAATAGAATAAATATTAGATGAATACATTTCTAGACGTGGAGGGTGTAACTGCCACCCACGGAGATTGAATCCATACATTAACAGTAGAGGGAGGAAGTCGGAGTTAGACCCACCACCACCACCCATTAAAAACCCATTAACATTAATCGCTTTTTAATGGGGTTTCTCATTAAAAAACCATTAACACTAATCGCCTTTTAATTGGAAAACTCATTAACACTAATAGTTTTTTAATAAGAAAACTCATTAAGGATGTCATCATTTTTCCTTACGTCACATATGTCATTACCGCCACCGCCATCTAACCTTATTAGCAAATATTCGCACATATAGCAACAGTATTAAATAACATTTTCATCTTAAATCTGCACAATAGTTTTCTTCAACTAAGAATTTTTTAGCTGCAGGCATGGATCTTGCTCTCGACACCTTGATCTGGGCCGTCACCACACACCACCACCGCGCATGCAAAAAAAGTAGCACATCTAGTAACAGTATGAAATAATATTATCATCTTAAATTTGCACAATAGTTTTTTTCAACTGCGTACAACTTTTTTGTAATTCCTATGCCTTATTGTAAAAGTACTGATAGCTAGGTAATGCGGGGTAATCGAGTTTTTCGAAAGAATTAACGAAATCATATGGATATATGCCTTTTCGAGTTAATAACTTAAATTGCTCATCGCTCAAGTCAACAAATTCACTTTTTAGCAATGGATATTCATTCAAATAAAACCCCAATGTCTCTAAGGATCAGCTCATAAAACGGAAGCAATCAACGAATTTATAGTTGATCAGGTTGTTACGCTCCCATTCTGTTTGCGTCCTCAAAATACATCGTTTGGATCGCTGTTTGTATAAAGTAAATACTTCCGCCTAGTTTTCGGATTGTATGCAATTTAACTCACGTGTATTAATTTTAAATGATAGTTTAATTGAAAATTGGATTATTTGTAACTTTCTTTCCAATTTATCGGAAATGATAAACAACTGTAATTAGTTGTAGATATGATTGCTGTATTCACATTTTGAGGTTCCTTATGTTAATAGCCGATAAGAGGTGATAGTAACAACTATTTTATAACCAGATTAGCAGTTGTAGTTTGTTCTTGGTTGCTATATTTTAATTACGTTTTCCTTTTTTGCTTTAAAAATAGTATTTTAACTGTAAGCAGTGTAGTTCTGATTGCTTTTTGAAAGAAGTATGCTTTATAGGCTAACGTGTTGGACTCGACCACACGTGCTTGTTTTACGGAACATTTACTTTAGTGATACGCGTCGCTTTACCAATTGTGTTTTTTTGTTGATTGGTCGTTTTATATTTGAATGATGTGTGCGATCTAGTTTTTCGTGGTTCTTTTTATCAGAGTGGTGCATACTTTGGATTATCCAAGTACAGTTTTAAGCTGAGTGCTTCAAAACAAACAAATGGTGATACAGTTGTAGCAGGTTTAGTAGAAAAACAGGTTGCTTCTGATAAACAGGTATTTAATTCACATGTAAAGACAGTTGATACTGTAGGTTCTGAATTTTCTAACCCCAACGAATCTAAAATAGATCGTTGTTTGCGCAAATTTCGTTATTTAAAAACATTAAATTTTTCTTTGTTACCATAGGTAGCAAATAAAACACCTCACGGTTGCTGTCAGTTTAATGCATTCCCTCGTGTCTTGAAAGCCGTGATCCTAAATTTTTATTATAATTTTTTTACGATTTGTGTTACAAACTATTTCGGAATTATTGTCTCAGGAAATAGAATTAACAAGAATTTATCAATACTACATAGTTCCATCCGCTGATAGTGTCTGCTGCTAACACCAGTGAAATACGTATGTGTGATTTAGTGTAGAGTGTAAGAAATTCCATCAACACCCTCACAGTCAAGGGTGAAGTGCTTCGTTAGTGCAGGACATCGTGAATCCCACACTTCAATTGCAAGGAAGCGTTACTGAAGGACTTTCTGTAAGTTGAACTATTTCCTACTTGCTATTACTTTAAATATCTACCCGTTGTTTTGCCATATCTTCGTCGTTCTGAGACCTTTTACAATAGACTTGCCTGCTTTTTAAAAAAAAAAAAAGAATGAAAAAAAAAACCAATACTACTAGATTACTCATATCAATTGTGTCTTATCTTTTTATCTTTTATTAACATTTGATCTGATTGATGTTTAATTGGTGTGTGAGGAAACGTTTCTGCTACTCCCCAATATTACCTCACTTTGTAATCAAAATTGTTTTTGTAATGCTTTTATCGTGATTATAATATATAGTTTATCCAAAACAGTTTTTCTTACATCTACAAAGTACTGAATAATTTAGGCTATGTTTACTATCTTTTTTTTTTAGGTTTGCTTAACTATTTTTCTTACAGGTACTGTCACTAACTCCTTACCGCCGTATACATTATATGTCAGTTTGCTTTCTACAACCCCCCCTAATCTCCGATTGAGCCCGGTCATTCCGTGATTTCTTTGTGTTACGCCCAGCTACAAGAATAACGTAGCATAGGATTGGCGCCCAACATGACTGCCCAAGAATTACGTAACAAGGTTATTAGAAATATGTTTTGTAAAGGAGATATATTTCTCCTTCGTTACAGGCAACACATCTACACGGCCATCCAAATCAATATCGATGCTTTTAATAATTAAGTGACTGTCATATCCGCTCAGGTTGTGAAACACTACAGGAATTGTATGAGAGTCCTGGTATTTAATATTACAACTTTCATGCGCAGGTCCTCTGTAGTTGTTGGTAGGTATTAGATGGTCATGGTCATGGTCACGCACTTTTATATCCCCCAAACCAAACGGGTTTTCACAAATTTGGGAATGGGCTGCACTCTCAAAGTCAGTTTGCTGCTTAAATGTTAATGGGGTAATATCATATGGGCACAGAAATACAGTTTCGATCTCTTCGGCAAATCGCTGAAGCTCCGCAGTAAATCACTTTATACAGTCTTCACCCCGATAAGATTGATAAAATGAAGAGTCATCAAAGTCACATTTCACATAATATCCGACACTATACGGTACATGTTCCTGATACTTCTTCTTATCCTCAGTAGGCTTCAGTATACACTCCAAATCTGCATATATGATAAATGACGCTTTCACTTTATTCTTAGAATCCTTGAAACGAAGCATTCGATCTTCTTCTGTAGGCAGTCGAGGTAAACATGTTTGTTTTTTTTTACAATCAACAATATGGTTCGCTAATTTATCTTCTATAGTAAAGTAATGTAAACAGCGATCACAAATATATTTCTTTCTATTATGAGAACTCAGTTGAGAAGAAACCAGCCGGCTTAAGTCTTTTATCCACACATAATGTGAATTAAATGGTTCAATTTTACCAGCATATTTGAAGTTTTCCATATCCTCGGTATCGAACTGGTTGTGTATCATTAAGAGATTCACATGCCTAGTTTTCTTCTTTTCTGATATTAATATAGGAACAGTAGTATATTTACGCTTGTTTAGTTTTAACGTGTAGACATTGATGGAGACATTCTTCTGAGCTTCGAAGTTTTTAATTTGATTTAGCGTCATCGGTAACTAGATACCTTTTAGATTTAATATTTCGGAGTAAAGTGGATATTTGGAAAGTCTTTACGGGTTTTGATCTGTAGGATGTAGCGCAGACATTATACTCCATGCAACACAAGCTTGATCATCATTCTTCACATTGACACACGCCTTTTTCCGCTTGATCTCGAGGGGTAGATCAATATATGAAGACTCACGCATAGGGTTATATTTATTAATGTTAATGCTCAAGTTAACAATATTTCTTAGACTCCACCCACTACCTCGCTGTTGAAACTCTTCTAATTCAATCATAATCCGTTCCATAACATTTTCTGTAAACCATTTGTCAAGATCGGTGACCCTGAAGATGGCTGCATTAGACGTTGAGAAATATTTATACTCGTTCTGAAGCTTGGAACCAGATGCAATTTCAAACACTCCACAAAACGCCGTATTGACTTTAATAGCTTCATCCATTTTAAGCGCGTTTTGAATTCTTCTCTTGAATAGACTTTTACAGTCAGTCAGGAAGGTCTTCACATCCGTATGCTTAAGGTTTTCAATAACTCCAGTGCGCACACGTTTCTTGAAAGCTGAGACAAAGTCTTCCCAATGCACTCGCTCTTTAGCAGTTTCCTTTCTAGTTGCATGCACCGCCCCCTTCTTCTGGGCTATTTTAAATTGCGATCGCATAGTCTTGATACTCTTCAATGATGCCAATAAGTTTTGCTTCTCACCAGCAGATTTTGCTTTTCCGATCGCCTTATTTATACGTCGAATTCCAATTCTGCACCCACGCAACCATCCATAATCACACTGTCATCACGTAAACTTCTTATTAATCCAAGAAGAGCAGCAATATGCTGTACCAAATCACCGAAGAGAGGCATGTTGCTCGTTCAATATTCTACAATAGAATGACAAAGTTAGCGCGTGCACCTATATTTATAGTATACCCCACTCCAATTTTTATATTAAATTTAAGGTCATTTATTTAAGATCACGTGACATATTCACATATGAAATTTAATCCTATACTTTACAGTCATATCCTCTTTTAGACCAATGGCATAGCATAAAAAGTACAAAGGTCACTTATTCATATTCGACCCTTGTACGTCATAGGCCGATAGCGGACCCATGCCTTACATCTTATAGGCCCATGGCAGGCCCAGGATTTACGTCTTATAAACCAATAGCAGGCTTTGCATAGAGTAGTCAAAATTTTGATGCAACCCTTAAAACCTACTGTGTAATAATTCACGACAGTGTCATCAAATACAACCCGTTCACCGAAGTCGTCAACAGATATATTAGGGAATAATTACTTTGTACTGACAAACTTTTTAAATAGAAAATGTTATAAGAAAATTATGTTTGTAACATATAGTTTTACAATATATTTTTAACTGTATTATTTTTAATTGAGGTTAAGCATTAAAATTGATCTGTGTACTAGGACGAATTTTCTTCAATACTAGGACGAATTTGCATTGGTACTAGGACAAATTGACCCCATAGCCCTAATTATAAAAAATAATTACCACGTAAAAAGTTCTTTAGTCTACTGCGACCACTTAAACTGCAAACATGAGAAACGATTTACCTTCCTAGAATGTAATAAATCTGTAAAATTTGTATCTGCATTATGTTTTGTTTGAACATAGTAAATCGGATTCACTATGATGGGTATTAAAAGCTAGGCTTTCCCCAGTATCAATAGGTTCCCGAGGGAACATTAGGCGTTGAATGTTTCTTTGAACCAAGCGTCACAGTCACAGAGACTGCTCGATGCACTTGGGTGATCACTGTTACAGACCTTCCAACCCTGTAGAGTAGAAACGATTTGTATGTAAATCAATATGCCATATTCAAATATAACCCACATTTTTTGTTTAATTGTTACAATTGTATTTAGATGCATAATAGCGCAGTGCATATTATATTAATCTCATAGCCCAGTCGCTAAGCTTTAGACGTCGAATGTTTCTTTGAACCAAGCGCTGTGGACTTAGCTTTGGTCAGAGGCACTTAGCACAGAGTTACTAAGCACAAAAATCAATTAACATCAAATAACATATGTCATTATACAAATATAGATAAACATATAGCTAGTTTTCTACTTAACAAAATATTAGTATAAATTTTTAAAAATTATGGTAGTCTATCAATCAAAGCTCATTCATTATACATGCGTCAATCGCTATAATCAATGCGTCATACTTAATATGAATATAATTATCTTTACCAAATTTAAATATTTCCACCTGTTTTCAAGATACGGGATGAAGTCCAAAGGTGCACTAGATATCAAAATGGAGATTTCACTAATGGATTACTATGTGAAAATAATAAGAAAATTGTCTTTGCAAAATTTAAATATTTACACCAGTTTTCAAGATATAGGATGAATTCCAAAAAGGCACTAGATATTAAAATGAAGATTTCACTACTTGATGCGCCAGGCGAAATAATAAGAAAATTGTTTTTGCTAAATTTAAATATCTCTAACCGTTTTCGAGATATAGAGCGAAATCCAAAAGGGCACTAGATATCAAAATAAACATTTCAGTAATTGATGCGCCAAACAAAATAATAAGAAAATTGTTTTACTAAATTTAAATATCTCTAACCGTTTTCAAAATATGGGATGAAGTCCAAAAGGGCAGTAGATATAAAAATCATGATTTTATTAATTGGTTTGCCAGGCGAAATAATGAATAAATTGTTTTATTAAATTTAAATATCTCTAACCGTTTTTAAGATATAGAGCAAACTCCAAAAAGGGCACTAGATATCAAAATGAAGATTTTACTAATTGATGCGCCAGACAAAATAATAAGAAAATTGTCTTTGCTAAATTTAAATATTTCTAACCGTTTTTAGGAAATAGAGCGAAATCCAAAAGGGCACTAGATGTCAAAATAAAAATTTCACTAATTGATGCGCCAAGCAAAATAATAAGAAAATTCTTTTACTACATTTAAATATCTCTAACCGTTTTCAAGATATAGAGCGAAGTCCAAAAGGGCACTAGATATCAAAATAAGGATTTCAATAATTGATGCGCTAAGCAAAATAATAAAAAAATTGTTTTACTAAATTTAAATATCTCTAACCCTTTTCAAGATGTAGAGCGAAATCCAAAAGGCCAAACAACATTTATAGAATTCCTTTGGTTAACAAGAAGGTATTGGGGATAATGAAAGATGAGAATAATGGGCGCATTATGACCGACTTTATTGGATTACGATCTAAGATGTATGTGACGAAGATTTATAATATGGCAGAGGAAGAGGGGCCGAATTCTTACAATTGATGGAAGAAGATGAATCACGATCACTTGCTATCCAAAATGTTGGTGTTACGCAGAAGATCAAGGGTGTTAAAAAATCGGTAGTAAAAAGCAGAATCACGTTTGAGGATTACGTTAGATGCCTGTTAGATGTATCTGTAACGCAGAACTTAATTCAGTCGACTAAGCATCGCGTTCATACTATTGTTCAAGAGAAGATTGCCTTAAGTCCACACGATAACAAACGTTACTTGATTTCTGGTACATACACTACATTACCCATTGGACACTATTCTATCATGAACATTGATTAAGCTGTTATAGTCTTTACTAATAATACATCAGTTATGTATTGTGATATATATTGGTGGATCAGTTGCACATATAGTTGTTGTGGTTTAACTCTATATACTGAATGGATATAAGTTGTGTAAATAGTACATTCATCATAAGATGCCGTTAAAAGGTACTTTGAATATAGTTGTATATAAAATAATATTTGTCATTATAATTAGTTATGTAATTGATATATAGGTATAGCTGTAAAATTATATGATAGTACTATTATTGTAAATGTATAAATAGAAAAACATATTACTATTTTGTTAACATTATTTAATAAATTTTTTTAATTATTTATTATTTTTATTTAAGTTTATTGCTATCACTATCCAGTGGTGTTAGGAAACATGCATATAATTTGTTATGGGTATTAAAAATCAGGCATGGCTCTATGAGGATTTGGCAATGATTTTCCTCTTTACGGAGATTTCCATAGTGTGTACAAAAATTACCAGAATGGACCTTGGATTTTCTTATGGAGATTTACATGTAAAAATGGGTGGTTTTGTGCTAGTACTCTCATAGCTTACCTACTGACGTACCGTTACACATTCTTTCAATCGACACTACCAAAACCGCTAGATTGAGAGGAACAGGCCGATTCATTGACCTGCTCGTTTGACGACTCCGTAGATCAGACAGGTTCGCGTATAACTGCTAAGTATTGGCAGTCACGTTAAGATCGCTGTCCTGCTTTGAATAGCAAAGGATCGGCAAAATTCACAATTTCCAAACAAAAACAAACTCGCTTCCTGGCCAATTTAGTACCTTCGGGTGAAGCAGTGAAAGTCAAATATAGAGCCTGCTCGTTTGCGTGGTTTAATACCAATGAATTTTTTTTATCAGGATTATCTTATATCCATTGGGTATGAAACAGATAAGCTTGTCACAAGAAATAAATTAGCAGTGTCCACTACGTGTTTCAACTTCTTCGCAATAATGTGTAGCAATGTATTTGCGAACTAGGGTTGCGAAGGTGGCTAACAAGTTGCATTGTGGAGGACAGTGGGCTTATGGAGCGTCTATAATTTTTTTACAATGTATAGTTAATTAAAGGTTTCCGGTATCCAAGTGTATATTCTATATCTCAGAAGCGGTTCAAAATTCGGCAAAAGTGAGGGGATAATTTCTAAATCATCTAAAGAACCCGAATATAAATTTTTAGAACAGCTTCAGTGATCACGCCGTATAATCATCAATATGTTGGTTACAGCATTCAAACGCTCCTATGGCATTTTTATCATTTACATCTACACCTGGCAAATGATCAACACTATTAAAACTTTCTAACGTAGATTTTGGGGTTGTACATGTTGGGACGGCTCCGTGGTGGAGTTGGTATGTGTGTGACTACTACGCCTAAGGTCACGGGTTTGTATCCCGACACGGTCCGCTTGAAAAATGTTAGGCGAGCATTTTTCAAAAAATACACCCTCGTTCGGATGAGAGGTAAAATGAAGGTCCCGTGTGTGAGTGTTGTCACGCACGTTAAAGATCCCTACCTTGCTTGGAACAACAAGGGTTCAGCAAAATTCCAAACTTTCCAGGTAAAAAAATTCGATTCCTGGCCAATATAGTACCTTCAGGTGGAGCATTGGAAAATCACATGTAAGGTTGTACATGTTGACTTCGGTAGCGAAAAAAATAAGTAAAATTTGGAAACTTGGGAACTGGTCCCGTAGAAGGTAGTGTCAAAATTAAGAATTTGAATAGGTGTAACGGGCACAGAGAAAAAATAAGAGAAGAAAGAAAAGAAACGCCGAAACAAAATAACCTAGACCGGAAGGTGGCGGTCAGTGTGAAGTTTGGCTTTGAATATCATTAAACGGCCGAGTAGTGTGAGCAGAAAAAGCAAGAAACAATAAGAACCTAATTATTCCGGAGGCGCCAAGGATTATCACACCAAAACGTACACCTCAAAAGGAATATTCTCTAATGTAAAATTGGCTTCGATTCCTTACCGTTTTAGCTTAGTCCATGTTCAAATAATTAAAGAAACTACTGTAAACATGGGAATAAATGTTCATATACATTTTTGGGATTAACCAAAGTACTGTAATAAAAACGCCGACGAGCATAGAATCAAAAGGGAGGACAAGCCGCCAAAGTAACAATAGAGCGATTTACAGCTACTAGGGTGTATCTAAAGAATCCACACTGTTACACTTTTTTTTCTATTTATAGGGGCAGAGCTTGTATAAATTATGAGGGGTTCCAGTCTGAAGTTTAAGCCCAGATACAGTGTATAGAAAACGGCTTTGAGTACAATAGGACCTTCTAAAGAGATCTTCCAGCCAGCTAAGTTTCTTCAACTTAGGGCAGACCTATGAGCTAGGGTCGTAGGATGGTATACGAAAAAAACAGAATTTTTAATGGACGCCACCGTATCTTAATAATAGCTGTAATGAGTTACGATCCGAAGATAAGATACGGAAATCTTTGACAAGAAAAAGAGTCTTCTTAACAAGCAAAACGGGGAAACATAATACTTACTTGTGATTCTGCAAACTTGAATTGAAACGACGATCTCGTACGTCTAAAAATATAACTACTTCATAGTGTTTTAGAACTAGGGCTTTACTAGAGTCTAGCCAATTTATCAAAGGTTAAATATCCACAAAAATAACAATTCAAAATTAACACTCTACTTTATCTTGCTAATATAATGTCGGTGTTCTTTCTTTCTACACTCAAAAGTTTTATGAATTTGGTTGTTTGCTTTACGAAAAATTGTTATCAACTTCAATGAAAGTAAACTTTGAAGTAACTTAATCCATTTTCTATTGATTTAAATATATTTATATATATATATATATATATATATATATATATATATTACTCATATTTAGACCAGGGTAGAAAATTAAATAATCACATCAAATAATTTTAATCACTGTGTAGAAGCTTTTGGAAAAGGTATGCGTTATTAAATAACAGCGTGAAGCATAAAAATTCATTCGTTTTAGTAAAAATTAAGAAATTTAAATTATTTATAAGACGCTTTATATCAAAAGAAACAGTATTAAAAAGCTCTGCGTGTAATTTAATTATTCCGAGGAAAAAAACAAATGGAAATTACGTGCAAAATTTATATTAATTAACCCTATTTTAAGTAACCGGTAGTAAAACAAAGTGTACACATAATAATTAATATTTAACTTGTATTCGCTAAAATGAAAGGATAGAAGTCAATTTTAATTGGAGTTAATTAAACCATTATTAATAATAAGCATAAAAGTCTGTGAAAATCCAAGATTATAATACCAGAAAATAAAGCTCTGAGAATTAATATTATTTTGAACACCTGCGTAGTTTAAATATCACGTACGGCGAAAATTGTGTAGATAACAAATGGTTTCAAAGAATCTTGAAGAAACCGTGGCTTAATATTCACGAGAAGGTGCGATACGGGGTTATTTAACCCAGATAGTCCACATGGACTAAAATATAATCGATAATAAAGAATATCAATTTGCACCAATGCGAACAGGTTAGAAAAGGAAAGAGAAAATGCGTCAAGCAAAGACACATATAGTAAAAGGCGTGATATAAGCAACGTCACGAGGGTCACAATTGGTTGAAAATAGGATGCAAATATCAGAGGTAGAACCAACAATTTCTGCACAAAATTAATTAGTTTTTCTCGGACATGTTTGCGTGCCGTGTGAGAATTTCTGAGATTTAAATGGGGCGAGTGAAAATTCGTAAAACCGACGCGCGAGCGACGGACTGGGAACATAGAATGAGAAATTCTTAAGAATTGTCTGTTTTGAGGACAAAAGCGACGTGCCGGCTATTCGCTATATATACCGGTGGTAATATGAATTTCGGCCTCTTAGACTTTTGACTATTCGATGCGTTAAAAGCTCTTACATCCGCGACTTGATTCAAGATGTTAAACAGTGCATTTTAGTTTGATAAAATAATTTAAAGTTTGCTCGTATATTTTAGTGATTCAAAATAGTTTGTTATTTACGTGCTAACATGAATGTACTTCAGTGCACTTAGATACAAGGTAATAAAATTTAGTATCACTGTACCAATTAGCAAAATTTACAACGACAAATGTATACACAAAAGTAGGCAGTTTTGGCGTATATTGGTGAAAGAAGTATGAATTTCTTTGTTATTTTGGGGGTGTTAATAATTAAATGGTTCAAAAACGTGTCTGGATCCACAAAAACAGGGTCAGATATACACAGATGAGTTCCGGAAAAGCCCAGAAACAATTTTAAATAAATGGTGATGGAGAAAATTTTAAAAGCGTTGAGAATTAGAAGCCGTAAATATAATCCTGTTGGAATGGTGTGATTAACTAAAGGGACGATGTACATTGAAGCTACGAGGACAATAACCTTCAGGTAAATTATACTATTTTGTTTGACATTTTGGTGTGTGTTGAATAACTTTATAATTGATTTACTTTAAATGGACATTAGTGAAATTGTACTAACAATAAAATTTTAATTTTAAGGTGAAATTTGCTTAAGTAGAAAGGGGTATTTAGTATTGATGTTCTGGATTATGATGAAATTTTGGGTATGTCTTTGAGCTCAATTAGACGAACCTGGTTAATTAACGTAAAGGGGTGGTAGATGCTCCCTTTGTACTCTGCATATATTGTTATAGTAATTAGTAGGCATCCTACAAGGACTTTAATTCTGGATGCAATTTAAAATGATAATAAATTTAATTTTGAAATTCTCTGATATTAAAATTTATGCTGAATTTTAATTTTGAAATTTTAATGTATTGTGAATATTGATGTAAATAGAGTTAACGTTGATGTTTGTGGTAGGAATGTGTTTGTTTTTTTTATGTATGAGGATGAAAGTTATCTAGAGGAGCAGCCGAGGCGATTAACAGAAGAAAGTCAACGGACCAGGTAATTAAATAACTTTGTAGGTTTCACAGCATTCTTTGGCATCCAATTCGTAGGGGCACGATTCGAAAAGCGGAGTACCCGGATTTTGGTGGTATCACAGCAATATATATATATATATATATATATATATATTGCCGTGTAACCTTTATATTTGAATCGAGCCTCACGAATTGGGCGTCAAAATTACTGTGTAACCTTATAAGAATCGCCTCAGCTCCTGAATTGGGCGTCAAAATTATGCCGTGGAACTCGGGTAAGATGCTTACCAACCATAAATTATTTTCGAAATTTTTATACAATTTTCATATTCGACAATAAACAAATTTTCAAAAATTAACTAATCAAAAAAAAAAAATTCTTACCCGTTTTCCTTTCTTCCTCGGTTGAACGGCCTTCTTCAACTGCTTCCGGCTAGCTCATTCGGATCTCCTCTTGGGTATCTAGATTCACTCGCATATTCTCAATCATACACACACAC
Source organism: Platerodrilus igneus (assembly GCA_036346225.1). Classification (NCBI taxonomy): domain Eukaryota; kingdom Metazoa; phylum Arthropoda; class Insecta; order Coleoptera; family Lycidae; genus Platerodrilus; species Platerodrilus igneus. Next base: position 5,762,798 of record JARFIW010001480.1, read on the forward strand.
TCGAAATAAAACCTCAAATACAACCAACATACAAGCTTTTATTTATAACTATTTACAAATGAAATGCAATATAGTCCATATTCCACTGATCACGTTACACTTCAGAAAAACCTTATTTTATAATTTCCGGTATTTTATTTTTAAATCATTAAACACAGCAATTGTATCCGGAGTAAATGGGCCTTGAATAATACTTTTTCTAAAATTCCTTCTTTATAATTTTTTTATTCATTATACTCTAACTAAACTCTGGGGTAGGGTGAGCTCAGAATAACTCAGCTAATTATGCATTTGCATACTTTTAAAACAAATAACAAAGCAAAGCCATGTACTCTTCACAAAAATTTCACGTTCTGATGGAACGTTTAAAAGCTTTATAGACACCTTCAACTTTCTAGTTAAATGCCATAATAAAGTTATTTACACGTATTAAGTCTAATACGTAAATAATACACACTAGCTTGAAATTTCACTCTCATACGTTCTCCCAATATTCACAGTTTATAAAGTCACAATTAAAATCGTTACCTGGAACTTTATAGTAGATCTCTGCTCTGAGGATGATGCCATCTATTTCTTCTGTCCGTTCTGCAGGTCGTTTCTAGCTGTTACTAGAAAAACTCCATCCAAATTGAACTGCAAACGCTGCCTCCCCGGTATAACCAATTTCAAATTCCATTTAAAATTATTTCTTCATTAATTTGATGCTTCAAACCACGTTACTTAATGTCCCGTCACGAGTTGATTATAATTATAGATGATATCTCTATTAAACTGTACTTTCGGCACACTTAACCGCGTATTTAATTACGAGACTATCACCTTGTAACATAATTTAACTGATTTAGTAATACTTACAACTCGTGATGCTTAGATACGTTGTTTGGAGCGATCGAAAACTTAAGGGGCTTCACCACGTTCTCTCAAAGCATTTATACACTTGAATATAACCTCCCCATACCTGCTTAACGCGAAATCCCCTGTTAACACCACACATTCTCGCAATTTTGCACTCCACTCCATTTTAAATCCGCGAATTTCAATACCTCGTTTATAAAATTTCAAGAATATCATGCTCCACTAACCTCGTGCTTGTTTCAAATCAAACTAACATATCGACCAATCGTAGAACTCGTGATGCTTCACAAATCCCTCCTATCTTATTAGTGTCTCTTATTTATGCGTTTTCTCTGTCCCTTTCTACCCTGGTCTGAGTGGTACAAAATCGATATTCTTGACTATCTGCTGTCTAAACACACGTGGACTCGCGACGTGACTTTAAATAACCCCTGTTTTGTATTTCATGCTAAAACATTCAACCGTTTCCAATATACGTAGAAGCTGCATGTTTATCTACTCAAATTTATTAGAACTTGACCTTTAAAAGTTTGCAGGTGTTCGATCATAATGAATGTTTTAAATACAATTCGCCGAGCTTTGTTTCATGGTATTTTAACCCTCCTGATATATTCGTTTGTTAGCAACGCGTCTTCCTTGGGTCTTTAAAGGCTTTTATGCTTATTATATATTAATAATTGTTCAATTAACTCCAAGTAAATTAATAAATGCATGGCACTGACTTCTACCATTTAATTCTTTGCAAAGCTATTCAATTTTTAATTATTATTTGTACAGTTTGATTAATACCCGTTACTTAGATAAAAATTAACTAATATAAGTTTTGCACGCAATTTCTGTTTGTTCCCCTATACAGGGTGTTTCGAAATTATCTCTTTTTTTTTATTTTTAACCCTTTAAAACCATTATAATATATATAAATATTTTAGGTAGTTAATTACACAAGGTAAGTTGATAAATACTATCGTATTATAGTGAATAAGATGAAATAATAACTTAGACTTTTATGCAAAGCTCATGTCAGATATGATTGACAAAAATGGCGAACGTAATTGAAAGTTAGGTTAATGTATCGTCGTGTACACGATTTAAATTTGTAAATTTCCCAATTGTCGTCATCGGCCTCGGTGGCGTAATTGGTAAACGCATAATTCCGGCAAAACCAGGATACAGGTTCAAGTCCTGTCCTGTCCTGTCCTGCCCATTTGGGCTTTGCATAAAAGACTTAGTTATTATTTCATCTTATACACTATATATATATTATATATATATATACATCGTTTGTACAATTCTACATGTATTAATGCTTTTTATCCATCTAGATTTAAAATTATCTAAGTGTTGTTTCATATTAATTTTATGAATTTCGCAAGTCTTAATTTAATAGAATTGTTTGAGAATGGTATTGTGTTTTTAATATTGTTCTACAACTTGTGCTTATTACCGAAAAAGGATCCTGTTTGGTTTACAAATGATTAATTAAATGTATGGACTTTTCATACACTGTAGAACTTACATTTTTAATTAATTTATTTCTTGAACGAAAAGTCAAATATCCTTATGGTATAAACTAGTATACTAATTGTACTGTCAAAAAGCTGGATTTTATAATGTAATAAACAAATGCGAATATGTCACCTGCTTACTTACAAGCACATTTTAATTTAATCTTTTAAATTTCTAGAAAGTTATCTTAAAAAAAATTCTTTGCGTTCTTACGAACATTTATACGACATCAAACTATTAAATCTTGAACAAAAAAAATTATGTATGCCAATTTAAACCACTATATAAAATTTACAAAAAATTACTACATTTCCAGTAGGTGATTGTTCGGTGAAACAAGAATTGAATTAGAAAACACTTAACCCAATAGTCCTCCAGACATCTGAATGATTTCAGTAGTACTTACTAACCAATTCATTGGGATATAAATCTTATACCATCGTTCGTTAATTTTCGTGTGCAATTGCAACAACAACAGATGTGCGACCTTGGCACGTGCTTGGGATTACAACTTGACTTCCATTTGGAGTAAACGTTAACTGAAAGCTTTACAATACTCCATAAAATTTGCAACACTCGACAATTAGAATTTTCAATACTGCATAACAAAAATGACTTGCGTTCCTCTTACCCACTAAACTTTGCAATGTTCCATAGCAATTAAACTTTGCAATATTCCATAATAAAAAAAAACTAATTAATACTGCGTAACTGAAAAAAAATACTTGCACTATAAGAGTCAAGGAACTAATGTAAATACTAAATCAAAACTAATAACGTACCGTGATAATGTTTACTTATATTATAGGCCGATTAAACTATTGATGGTTTCTATTCTTCAATACTAATGGTATTCTACGGGACCAAGCCACCTGCCTGTGGGACTGCATGTTTGCAAAAAAACCTGCTCGATTACGCATCAAAACTTGTCTATTCGATCACATCCGTAAGGTAAAAAAGAGAACTCTAGCACTAAAGCATTTTATTACGCAAGCACGCGCACAGAACCAAGTTCTTGCATCAAAACATACGCGAATAACAAGGAAACCGTGATACTACCTCAAGTTCATAAACATAGATAAAGTTCTAAGTAACAAATAAATATTATATTATCGGAATAGAAATTGATGTTTTCTATACAGTAAAGGATCTTTGTTAATTAAATAATCATAACAAAGGCGTATATTAATGAAGGATATAATTGTATTCGCTACAACACAAAACGTACAAAAGTAAATAATTGAGAAAGGTTTCGAAATTTGTGCTAGTATGTAGAAACATTACAAATTAGGTATATAAACAAATATAACCAAGCAGTGTTTTAGTCGAAGTATGAATCCGCAAGTACTATGGAATAAACCATTGGATAAATAGTTAAAATTTAAGTTTGATTTGTATATAAATTAAGTGCTTGTGTTATTAAACACTAGTAATTATCATTAGTGATTTCTGTAGCGGTATTTCAGTGCATTAGGGTTTCTATGTATTTGTGAATATTCAGGCACATATTGGATCAATAAGGAACTTTACAAAAGCAATTGTCACAACGTAAATGCACTATTTTTAAAACTATTTACTAGCGAAACAAACAAGGATGTAACAAACTTTATAAAAGATGCAGAGCCAGCTACTTACATTCCTCAATGTAGTACCTTCAGGTGGAGCATTGGAAAATCACATATAAGGTGATTAGTGAAGATATAGTATTTACTTACATTCCTTACAGACTAACGATTTTCCTTCTAATAAGAGCACTCCGCTGGTTTTAATTTGGACATTAACAATGAAAACAAAAATAAATTTATCCTTTGTGACTATCAGATAACAAATTGCACCTTTATATTTCCTAAACCCTTACCTGATATCACAAGGTCGAGAATTTCTTATTAACAATGAAAGCCCAAGGTAAAGTTGGATGGAAAACGGCTTGAGGAAAAGAAAAACTCTATAGACGTAAACGGCTAGTAGAGTGTTAGCTCTGGGTAGATCATGAGCTGGGGTCATGGGTTGTCAAATGACCAAAAATATAAATAATTAGCGCCACCGTATTTTTCAATACAACAACCTACAAAAATTAACTGTGCTTGTATTAGGGGAATGCGGAAAGCTTATATCAACACCACTAATATAGCCATAAAGCCTGAATTTCACACTTTTAAAACACTTACCAAAATCTCAAACACCAGATGTCATACAGATGTCTCGAATTAACCTGTGAACAGACATATGCACAACATGGACACCGTTTGTGTCCTCAAAAATATTTACCAAAAATAAAATAATAGAATTTAAGTTTCAAAAGTATACACCCAGGGTATTTGTTATCACTACACACAATTTCTGATCAGGGATGACTTGTAAATTTTACTTGTTTTTTAAATAATAAAAGAGTCATGCAAATAAAATAGATTCTATTTGATTAAATTTCTTGATTCGTTTTACTATAATATTTTCAACTAATAATTTTATAGAACAGAAATATAATAAGGATTTATATTCAATAACATAAAGATCTCTAAATGAATCTTTCTTAATAAATTTTATGTAAAGTTTGAGTTCTCTTAATTATTCATATAACATATTCTTCTAGTCATAGTAGTACTACGTTGACTTTAACAATCAAATTTAATTATCTAATTTAAGATAAAATAGCATGTATCAACCTAAAGTTACCTTTACTTAATAGGTATTAAAAGAATTCCTCATGTTAATTAAAATCAAAGTGCATGACCTCAAAATTATTAAACATATTTTAAAGTAACGTAACATGACATGTGAGGTCTAAATTGGACAGCTGAATATTTTGTTATTTTATTTGACATAATATGTCACTAACAACTTATTAGCTTAGTTAACGTTAACTGTTTGTGCAATCTTTCTGACAAGCAATGAATTTATTACGTAATTCTTTCTTTCCTTAAACGATTTTACGTGACTAAGGTTCAATCTTATATTTTCTCATTGCAATTTAAATTATACAGAAAATGATTAAATGCTAAAAACACTCACGTGTAGAAATACTGCTGCGAACAAAAGAAATCGGACTATAACTTCAGCTGTCGGAAATTCCATTAACATCTGCATTCTGCGATGCACAAATAGAAGCCACGTGAATACGTACGAAATTATTGCTGGAATTGCGAGAACTCTTCTGAATAAAAACAGTATTTAACGAAACCAACTTCTCCTTGATTTTACATCGAATAAAATTTAGTATTCCAGTTCCCAAACTAAATTTTCTTGAAACTAACTCTTTAATATTACTGATATGATGAACTTGTAGGATATTGTATATGATATTCTCATATCATATGGTTATGTGATATTGCACCAAGAAGAAAATATTAATAAAATTTATTTAAATAATTTACACCAACAGTATTAATGATGAGGGTGAGCTTCGATCTTATTAGGCCTGCAGGGATCGACTGAACTGCTCTAGGTGGAACATCTAAAAGAATACCATCACGCTAAAGTCGCTAGGAACAACCTCCAGACACCAAGAATCAATCAATTCTAATTCTTTTTCGGACCGTGTTACAGGCCACGTGTTTAGACACGACCATCTTGACTTTACTACGCCGCTTATCGCAGCTTGTCTTTTCAAACGTTGATAGCAAAGTGCTCGAATTGACAACTCGACGAAGCTTAGTAACGAATCTTAGACCTCAAAGGTAAAAGAGTCTATATGTCATTATAAATTTTATGTATTACTTTTATTGTACGGAATTTTACAAATTATATTTTTATATTATTGCTGTTTTATTTTATATTAATGGACGAAGTGTAACTACGAAAAAATATTCGTTACAACAATGTTATGTAAAGCACGCATTACTATGAAATCTCTTAGTCAAAAATAGAATATTGCTACCTTTTGAAAATCTAATTGAACACACATCGAAATCTTTTTACCATATATTCTAGTTTAAAATGCATTTGGGTGTTGAAAACCAACGACAGTTATGCATTTCAAGATTTATGTTACAATGAAATGCAAGTTGCACAAGCTCCCAGTTGTACCACCTTCAACATGGTATCAAAACAAACACGCGTACGAATATAATAAGGAATGGCGTTAGATATGAATGTATACATTTCGACGTCGATTTTTTACGTATCTTTAAATTCCGTTCTTTAAAGTAACAAAGTTATTTCTTTGTAGTCTACTATATCTCGTAATATACAAATTCTATCTTTCGTGCGTTATTTCCAGAATGCTTTAAAGAAGTGAGTGGCATATTCTTCCGTCCCGTGAGTTCTTTTCCTCTGAAGCTAAAAAGCAATTAAGTAATTGTATGTTCTTAAACTGAAGCTATAAAGTATGCATGAACAAGCAAAAACTTTTGTCAAACTGTTTTAAATTTTTTGCTCACAACTCACTACTTCGGTATGGAAGATAATCAAACTAATACAGCTTTAACCGGTAGTGAAGTGAGCTTGTTATTTATGTATTGAAGCATAAGATAAAGGTCACTTACAATATCAATGTTGGTAAACTGTAATATAAAACGTAAAACAGCTCTAAACGGAAGTGAATGTAAATCGTTTAGTTATTATTGAAGCTTAACATAAAAGGTCAATTACAATATTAATGCAGGTAAACTGTAGCGTAGAACGACAGGCTATTGAGTGGAGTTCATCTTCACCCTCCAACTGATTTAAATGCTAGTACTGCGCGATTGGCCTAACTGAAATTGTAAAATTTGCATACGCACTTTTATGCACAAGAATACAAACCTGCAACAAATTAAAGCTATAAAAATAGTCAAAAATGTAGTAGATGTTAAATATGATGTAAAATAAAAATATGATTTTATTTTTCTTTATCCTCGTGACTATCAGCTATAAATTAAACCTCTCAATTTTCTAAACCTTAATCTGATATCACAAGGTCGAGAATTTCTTCTTTTTCTTTTAAGCCCAAGGTAATGTCGGATGGTAAATGGCTTGAGACAAAGAAAAACTCTTAAGACATAAACGGCTAGTCGAGTGTTAGCTCTGGGTAGATCATGAGCTTGGGTCATGGGTGAATAAAAGACCAAAAATATATTTAATGAGCGCCACCGTATTTTTTAATACAATAACCAACAAAATTTAACTGTTCTTGTATAAGGGGAATGCGGAAACCTTATCTTAACACCACTAACATAGCCATAAAACCTGAATTTCACTCTTTAGGACACACTTACCAAGACCTCAACCACCAGATGTCATACAGATGTCTCAGCTTTACCTGTGAACAAACAAAAGCACCACATGGACACCATTTGTGTCCTCAAAAACATTTGCCGAAAATAGAATAATAGAATTTAGGCATTTAAAATATACTGAGGGAATTTATTTTCACTACACACTCTTTCTATTCCGGGAGGACTTGCAATTTTAAATGTTAAATAATAAAACATCTTTCAAAAACAAAAAGGATTCTATTTGGATAAATTTCTGATTAGGTACATATGAATGCAATATTAAAGTTTGTCTCTTTATCGAATTTTTTCATAATAACGCTAATGAAGTTTTACATTCAAAATTAAGATCTATGAGTAAATCATTTCTATAAGATTTAATTAGATAGACATATAATTTATTAATTGTTCATAACACATAAGTTTATTTTAATCAGCGAAGTACTTCCTTGATTATTACAACAAAAATTAATTATCAAAGTGCAGACTTGGTAAAATGTAATTATTCAAATTTAATTGTAATCTACAATAAATACGCGAATTTCATATGTCAATGAAAGTGCTTTTACATGACCTGAAAGTCTTCAAGCATAATGTAAATTAAATCAAGACAGCATATGGCGTCTAGATACGAAAATGGAATCTACACATTTTTGTCTGACATAGGTTGTCATTCAGAACTTTATAAAATACACTGTTTGCGTACATGTGCAAACAATCTGACAAGCAAGATACATATTCGTTAATTTACTGATTTCTCAAAGAAACTACTCTCTATTTACGTTACTCAAGCAATTAATGTTGGATAATTCATAATAATTTACTATAATTTCAAAGCTATCAAAAGTTAAAAACACTCACGTGCATCAAAAATGTACTACAAGTGCTGGACCTTGACCTCAGCTGTCGGAGATTTCCATCGTAATATCCTTGTGTGATATTAGTCATCGGTAAGGTTGAAATATCGAGAACACATGTGGAATCGGTGTTTACTTTACTGCATGTTATATTGAATAGAACGAAACCATAAATTCTTGCTTTAAATTACTGCCTTTAAAATTTGTTTTAATTTATTATCGGAAATGTTATTCAAGATATGTCCTCAAGATATTGCACTAAGATGAAAAATATTAGTATAATCTATTGTATTAATATATACCAACTGTCTAAAATGATGTCCAAAGGGGTTCCATATTCTCAGGCCTGTCGGGATCAACTAAACTGTTCGGAGCGAGGCTTATCGAAAATCATGCTCACGCAACCGCTGTTAGGCTCGACCTCCAGACACCAAGAATTTTCAAAGCTCTACTTTTTCCTAACTTTGTTAAAAGCCATGTGTTTTGACAGGGCCATTTCGACTTCACCTCGTCTGCAAAAGCGGCTTGCGCTTTTGAACGTTGAGAATGAAGTGCCGACTGACAACTTGACAGCGCTTGGTAACGAACTTTAGAGTATATATATATATATATATACAAGAATCTATGCGTTATTATGAATATTATATATTAATTTTTATTGGATGATAATTCTCAAATTAAATATTTTAAATTATAGCTGTTTTATTTTTATTTTATTGAACTAAATGTAACTAGAAAAAAAATACGTTACAATGAATTACCAGTTTTGGTTAGAATTTTTTACCGTGTCCAGTCTTTGACTTTGTAGCATTCTTTTGAAATGTTTATAATCATATTTTATTTTAATGGTTTCTGTATTGATAAATCACATTAATAGGGTTAGGTAATTTCCTTCAAAAATATAGTTTTAGGTCATAAGCATTCTTGATCTATGAAACGATTATTTCTGTTTCTTATATTGTGCATACACACAGGTTGTAAAATTCATTTTAGCGGTTTTATAGGTTAAGAATGATAGCTTCATAACTTTATATTCTAAATTAGTGCTATTTTATGGTTCATTTGTTTTGATCGATAATATGAAGTGCTGATGTTATGACCTCATTGTCTTGGCATGCAGAAATTATGCTAGGAGCGGAAAATAAAAAACGTCTTTCTCAGGTTCTAGTTAATGTGTTAGCAAGATAAATTTTACATGTGTTGGATACAGAAAAAACGACACAAAGTATTTTATATTTCTTAACTCATCTGTCCGTATTGTCGAAGAATACTCAAATCGTGAAAGGAAATAATTTTTTATAGCGAGCACATAGTGATTACCTTTGAACAGCATAACGTGCAGACTTGTGTAGGTGTTGTTAACTTTGAATAAGGTATCGAACGGATTAATGCAATTAGTCAATGAGATTCGGATAATACTCTGCCAGGCTGGATACTTTTAATTTTATGAGCAAATGAGTTCCTATAAATTGATAACGTTATGATGGAGAAGATCATGTTAATTCAGAACATATAGTTTTCTTTTTGAAATGTGGTTAAAACGAGTTAACTCCAGGAGATTTCCCCTGAAATTTCCAAAGGATGTATCTTTCATTATCTGCGTGCAATAGTTTGATCTACCTCTCTTTTTTCCTATATCTGTTTGTAATATAGCCCGCATTATTCCGCAAAAATGGCTTAGAACGTATGTTTCCTATTTTTCGTTTTTCACAGATATTTTTACTCCCCTTACTATTTCTATGACCTCTTTGATATTAACTTTATCTGTCCATGCTATCATCATCATACATCTGAAGCTTAATATTCCTAAAGGCTTCTTTCTTTTCCTGTCTGCTCCTAGTACTGTTTCTACACTTTTGTGCTTGTTTCTATATTTGTTGTCTTTGAACATAGTCGTTGCTCTTTCTTGTTAGTTACAGTTCGAGCCCCTTTCTATTGTTTTGTGAATATACTCTATTTCTCCGATATTCAGTGGTATGTGAAGGGGGGAAGGGTAGGCGGCTCCGTGGCGTAGTGGTATGTGTGTGACTACTACGCCCAAGGTCTCGGGTTCGAATCCCGACACGGTCCGCTTGAAAAATGTTAGACGAGCATTATATATATATATATATATATATATATATATATATATACATAATTATAACTAAAGAAGAAGGTCGATCCCACTCGTGATGGGTTTGTTGTTATTAAAGCTCAATGGGCTCGTACAAAAGGTGTTGTTGTGGAGTGCGCTGGTCGTGAGGACGCGCGGAAGTTGCAGTCGAAGGTCGGCAAGTACTGCAAAAAATTCGTAAAGAAGACTATTGAAAAGAAGCGTCACGGGTTCTTCTGGAAGTCGAGGCGAGGATGAAGGCAAAACAGCTGATGCGGTTGATCTCGAGCCAACATACCCGTTTCGGCAATTTTAAGTTAGAAGACCATCCGAGAGAGAAGTTTAGGTTTGGTGGAAAGGGCCTTAGGGATAGCTTCGTCAACGTCGACTTCTAAGTGATCCCCACACTTTGAAGACGCATACTAGCAGACGCTATTAAGCTCAAGTAGCGAGGAGTATAGGCCCGAGACCACCCCTCGATGACAAAGTGCTAAGAGTAGGGCGATAAATCAATGAAATGCAGGGAAAATGTACAGTGGTGCAGTAACTGTGCCGAAGTCGGGCATGAATTCAAGAATTGCCGGAAGGCAGTTCCTTACGGTGTGGTTTTCGCTAGGACAAACGACTGAACTGGCGGTGGGTTGAAGGTCGATATGCGCAACGACGGCAAGTCGAGCAGAAGCCCCACGATGCTATGTCTGAAGAACGCAACCACACGTAACATAGATTATAGACGGTGAAGAAAAATACAATAAAAAAAAAGTAAGAAGGCTAAATTCGCGCAATTAAATCTCTGGAAAGGTAAATTGGCTACAAATAAGTTCCTAAAGCTATTCTATGAGAAAAATATCGACATCAGATTTATACAGAAACCGAACCTGTATAACCATAAAACAATAGGTTTTGAGGGGGGGGGGGTCGTCTTAAACACGGATAGCGAACGATTGCGTAGCGGAATGATAATATAATGGGATGTGCACCGGAATAATATTAAACAATTTGTCAAACAAGTTTTTAACGACGGCCAAAATAAAAACTAGACAAAATACCATTTACGTAATAAGTACACGTACTTCCCGGAGGGAAAATCCCCAAACCAAGAACTTAATAAATCAAATAGAAAGCATTATTTGCAAAGTCGACAGATATAAAAATCTACTCATCGGGGGAAACTTTAATGCCAAGTCGCTACCATGGGGTAACCCTATCGAAGACGATGGGGACTCGCAGGTTACCTATCTCTTGACAGAATAGAATATAAACGTGATAAACAATAAGGATTCACCTACTATTGACGGGCATAATGCAGCAGTTTTATAGATATTACTGCAGCTTCGCAAAAGATGCTAGAGCTAATTCGTAATTGCGAACTGAGGTCGGACGAGATAACGTTCTCTGAGCATAAATCAATAACGTGGGATGTTGATGCAAAGAAAAGCGCAAACGAACAACTAGCTATCTTTTCGGGGTTCTGCAATAAAAGAGCAAATTGGGAGCGGCTTAAACAAAAATTGGGCGAAAGCATCCCTGCGCTCGAAAACGAGCGTTTGAACTGCCGAGAGGTCAACGAAATAGAATCACTCGCAAAAAATTAAAGGAAGCGGTGGTAGATGCGTCGTCGTACTCAATGCCGCGGAAGAAAACATTTAAACAGCGTACGTTGGTGGACCCGGAGCTAACTACCAAGCGGACTGAAAAGCGTAACTTAAAGTGTCGCTATCAACGCGCGCGGAAGAAATAAGAGAACAATAGAGAATCAAATACAACCAAAGCAACCGCGAATATAAAACAATAATAGGAAAAACGAGAACTAATAAATTTAAAGAATTCTGCAAGCGAAACTCCGAGAAGGAAACATGGGGAACCGAATTCCGCCTAATAAGACGAAAACAACAATAAATCGCGCTCGTTCATTTAAGGAAAACAAATAAGGAATACACGGATGGTTTTAAAACCAAGTCGGAATATTTGCTAGAAAAATTCTTTGTATCGGATAACCCAGAGGAAGATGAGGGGTCGCACAATTTGATACGTCTAGGGAGCTATAGAGAAGTAAGGACAAGATGCCGATATGGCAATTCTAGGTCTCAAGGTCGTAAGGGCTCTTAGGAGAATGAACCCTAAGAAGACACCAGGGCATGGCGGAATCACTTCAGACGAAGCTCTGGAAACGTTTGTTAGTCCCGTGTATCTTTACCGGGTTGTTTAATCTTTGTTTGAAGCGGGACGTGTTTCCGTGTTGCTAGAAAGTTCAGAACGTGAAATTTATACCTAAGCCAAAAAGGCGTATGCGTCAGACCCGGGCAGCTATCGTCCATAGCTTGCTACCGGTACTGGGGAAAGTTTTGAATCGTGTCATGACCAAACGCATTGAGCATTTAGTACGAGACCGCAACGGCTTTAGTAATAAATAATTAGGTTTCATTCAGGGAAATTGACTATCGACGCTTTAGAGTTCGTTGTCGGAAAAATTAAGCAGGCGAGAGATGCAAAAGAGCACGGTGTCGTAGTGGCTTTCGACATTTCAGGAGCATTTGATGCTGCCTGGTGACTATTGATGGTTTGCGAGTTGGAACGTAGGTGTTGTCCTTACATGTGTTTTTCCAATGCTCCACCCGAAGGTACTACATTGGCCAGGAAGCGAGTTTTTTTTTACCTGGAAAATTTGGAATTTGCCGAACCCTTGCTATTCCAGGCAAGGTAGGGATCTTTAACGTGCGTGAGAACACACACACGGGACCTCCATTTTACCTCTCAACCGAACGAGGATGTATTTTTGTGAAAAATGCTCGCCTAACATTTTTCAAGCGGACCATGTCGGGATTCGAACCCGGACCTTGGGTGTAGTAGTCACACACATACCACTACGCCACGGAACCGCCTGTAGGTGTTGTCCTTACATGTGATTTTCCAATGCTCCACCCGAAGGTACCACATACCAAGCGAGTTTTTTTACCTGGAAAATTTAGAATTTTGCCGAACCCTTGCTGTTCCAAGCAAGGTAGGGATCTTTAAGGTGCGTGACAACACTCACACACGGGACCTCCATTCTACCTCTCATCCGAACGAGGGTGTATTTTTATGAAAAATGCTCGTCTAACATTTTTCAAGCGGACCGTGTCGGGATTCGAACCCGAGACCTTGGGCGTAGTAGTCACACACATACCACTACGCCACGGAGCCGCCTACCCCTCCCCCCTTCACATACCACTGAATATCGGAGAAATAGAGTATATTCACAAAACAATAGAAAGGGGCTCGAACTGTAACTAACAAGAAAGAGCAACGACTATGTTCAAAGACAACAAATATAGAAACAAGCACAAAAGTGTAGAAACAGTACTAGGAGCAGACAGGAAAAGAAAGAAGCCTTTAGGAATATTAAGCTTCAGATGTATGATGATGATAGCATGGACAGATAAAGTTAATATCAAAGAGGTCATAGAAATAGTAAGGGAGTAAAAATATCTGTGAAAAACGAAAAATAGGAAACATACGTTCTAAGCCATTTTTGCGGAATAATGCGGGCTATATTACAAACAGATATAGGAAAAAAGAGAGGTAGATCAAACTATTGCACGCAGATAATGAAAGATACATCCTTTGGAAATTTCAGGGAAATCTCCTGGAGTTAACTCGTTTTAACCACATTTCAAAAAGAAAACTATATGTTCTGAATTAACATGATCTTCTCCATCATAACGTTATCAATTTATAGGAACTCATTTGCTCATAAAATTAAAAGTATCCAGCCTGGCAGAGTATTATCCGAATCTCATTGACTAATTGCATTAATCCGTTCGATACCTTATTCAAAGTTAACAACACCTACACAAGTCTGCACGTTATGCTGTTCAAAGGTAATCACGATGTGCTCGCTATAAAAAATTATTTCCTTTCACGATTTGAGTATTCTTCGACAATACGGACAGATGAGTTAAGAAATATAAAATACTTTGTGTCGTTTTTTCTGTATCCAACACATGTAAAATTTATCTTGCTAACACATTAACTAGAACCTGAGAAAGACGTTTTTTATTTTCCGCTCCTAGCATAATTTCTGCATGCCAAGACAATGAGGTCATAACATCAGCACTTCATATTATCGATCAAAACAAATGAACCATAAAATAGCACTAATTTAGAATATAAAGTTATGAAGCTATCATTCTTAACCTATAAAACCGCTAAAATGAATTTTACAACCTGTGTGTATGCACAATATAAGAAACAGAAATAATCGTTTCATAGATCAAGAATGCTTATGACCTAAAAACTATATTTTTTGAAGGAAATTACCTAACCCTATTAATGTGATTTATCAATACAGAAACCATTAAAATAAAATATGATTATAAACATTTCAAAAGAATGCTACAAAGTCAAAGACTGGACACGGTAAAAAATTCTAACCAAAACTGGTAATTCATTGTAACGTATTTTTTTTCTAGTTACATTTAGTTCAATAAAATAAAAATAAAACAGCTATAATTTAAAATATTTAATTTGAGAATTATCATCCAATAAAAATTAATATATAATATTCATAATAACGCATAGATTCTTGTATATATATATATATATACTCTAAAGTTCGTTACCAAGCGCTGTCAAGTTGTCAGTCGGCACTTCATTCTCAACGTTCAAAAGCGCAAGCCGCTTTTGCAGACGAGGTGAAGTCGAAATGGCCCTGTCAAAACACATGGCTTTTAACAAAGTTAGGAAAAGTAGAGCTTTGAAAATTCTTGGTGTCTGGAGGTCGAGCCTAACAGCGGTTGCGTGAGCATGATTTTCGATAAGCCTCGCTCCGAACAGTTTAGTTGATCCCGACAGGCCTGAGAATATGGAACCCCTTTGGACATCATTTTAGACAGTTGGTATATATTAATACAATAGATTATACTAATATTTTTCATCTTAGTGCAATATCTTGAGGACATATCTTGAATAACATTTCCGATAATAAATTAAAACAAATTTTAAAGGCAGTAATTTAAAGCAAGAATTTATGGTTTCGTTCTATTCAATATAACATGCAGTAAAGTAAACACCGATTCCACATGTGTTCTCGATATTTCAACCTTACCGATGACTAATATCACACAAGGATATTACGATGGAAATCTCCGACAGCTGAGGTCAAGGTCCAGCACTTGTAGTACATTTTTGATGCACGTGAGTGTTTTTAACTTTTGATAGCTTTGAAATTATAGTAAATTATTATGAATTATCCAACATTAATTGCTTGAGTAACGTAAATAGAGAGTAGTTTCTTTGAGAAATCAGTAAATTAACGAATATGTATCTTGCTTGTCAGATTGTTTGCACATGTACGCAAACAGTGTATTTTATAAAGTTCTGAATGACAACCTATGTCAGACAAAAAAATGTGTAGATTCCATTTTCGTATCTAGACGCCATATGCTGTCTTGATTTAATTTACATTATGCTTGAAGACTTTCAGGTCATGTAAAAGCACTTTCATTGACATATGAAATTCGCGTATTTATTGTAGATTACAATTAAATTTGAATAATTACATTTTACCAAGTCTGCACTTTGATAATTAATTTTGTTGTAATAATCAAGGAAGTACTTCGCTGATTAAAATAAACTTATGTGTTATGAACAATTAATAAATTATATGTCTATCTAATTAAATCTTATAGAAATGATTTACTCATAGATCTTAATTTTGAATGTAAAACTTCATTAGCGTTATTATGAAAAAATTCGATAAAGAGACAAACTTTAATATTGCATTCATATGTACCTAATCAGAAATTTATCCAAATAGAATCCTTTTTGTTTTTGAAAGATGTTTTATTATTTAACATTTAAAAATTGCAAGTCCTCCCGGAATAGAAAGAGTGTGTAGTGAAAATAAATTCCCTCAGTATATTTTAAATGCCTAAATTCTATTATTCTATTTTCGGCAAATGTTTTTGAGGACACAAATGGTGTCCATGTGGTGCTTTTGTTTGTTCACAGGTAAAGCTGAGACATCTGTATGACATCTGGTGGTTGAGGTCTTGGTAAGTGTGTCCTAAAGAGTGAAATTCAGGTTTTATGGCTATGTTAGTGGTGTTAAGATAAGGTTTCCGCATTCCCTTATACAAGAACAGTTAAATTTTGTTGGTTATTGTATTAAAAATACGGTGGCGCTCATTAAATATATTTTGGTCTTTTATTCACCCATGACCCAAGCTCATGATCTACCCAGAGCTAACACTCGACTAGCCGTTTATGTCTTAAGAGTTTTCTTTGTCTCAAGCCATTTACCATCCGACATTACCTTGGGCTTAAAAGAAAAGAAGAAATTCTCGACCTTGTGATATCAGATTAAGGTTTAGAAAATTGAGAGGTTTAATTTATAGCTGATAGTCACGAGGATAAAGAAAAATAAAATCATATTTTTATTTTACATCATATTTAACATCTACTACATTTTTGACTATTTTTTATAGCTTTAATTTGTTGCAGGTTTGTATTCTTGTGCATAAAAGTGCGTATGCAAATTTTACAATTTCAGTTAGGCCAATCGCGCAGTACTAGCATTTAAATCAGTTGGAGGGTGAAGATGAACTCCACTCAATAGCCTGTCGTTCTACGCTACAGTTTACCTGCATTAATATTGTAATTGACCTTTTATGTTAAGCTTCAATAATAACTAAACGATTTACATTCACTTCCGTTTAGAGCTGTTTTACGTTTTATATTACAGTTTACCAACATTGATATTGTAAGTGACCTTTTATCTTATGCTTCAATACATAAATAACAAGCTCACTTCACTACCGGTTAAAGCTGTATTAGTTTGATTATCTTCCATACCGAAGTAGTGAGTTGTGAGCAAAAAATTTAAAACAGTTTGACAAAAGTTTTTGCTTGTTCATGCATACTTTATAGCTTCAGTTTAAGAACATACAATTACTTAATTGCTTTTTAGCTTCAGAGGAAAAGAACTCACGGGACGGAAGAATATGCCACTCACTTCTTTAAAGCATTCTGGAAATAACGCACGAAAGATAGAATTTGTATATTACGAGATATAGTAGACTACAAAGAAATAACTTTGTTACTTTAAAGAACGGAATTTAAAGATACGTAAAAAATCGACGTCGAAATGTATACATTCATATCTAACGCCATTCCTTATTATATTCGTACGCGTGTTTGTTTTGATACCATGTTGAAGGTGGTACAACTGGGAGCTTGTGCAACTTGCATTTCATTGTAACATAAATCTTGAAATGCATAACTGTCGTTGGTTTTCAACACCCAAATGCATTTTAAACTAGAATATATGGTAAAAAGATTTCGATGTGTGTTCAATTAGATTTTCAAAAGGTAGCAATATTCTATTTTTGACTAAGAGATTTCATAGTAATGCGTGCTTTACATAACATTGTTGTAACGAATATTTTTTCGTAGTTACACTTCGTCCATTAATATAAAATAAAACAGCAATAATATAAAAATATAATTTGTAAAATTCCGTACAATAAAAGTAATACATAAAATTTATAATGACATATAGACTCTTTTACCTTTGAGGTCTAAGATTCGTTACTAAGCTTCGTCGAGTTGTCAATTCGAGCACTTTGCTATCAACGTTTGAAAAGACAAGCTGCGATAAGCGGCGTAGTAAAGTCAAGATGGTCGTGTCTAAACACGTGGCCTGTAACACGGTCCGAAAAAGAATTAGAATTGATTGATTCTTGGTGTCTGGAGGTTGTTCCTAGCGACTTTAGCGTGATGGTATTCTTTTAGATGTTCCACCTAGAGCAGTTCAGTCGATCCCTGCAGGCCTAATAAGATCGAAGCTCACCCTCATCATTAATACTGTTGGTGTAAATTATTTAAATAAATTTTATTAATATTTTCTTCTTGGTGCAATATCACATAACCATATGATATGAGAATATCATATACAATATCCTACAAGTTCATCATATCAGTAATATTAAAGAGTTAGTTTCAAGAAAATTTAGTTTGGGAACTGGAATACTAAATTTTATTCGATGTAAAATCAAGGAGAAGTTGGTTTCGTTAAATACTGTTTTATTCAGAAGAGTTCTCGCAATTCCAGCAATAATTTCGTACGTATTCACGTGGCTTCTATTTGTGCATCGCAGAATGCAGATGTTAATGGAATTTCCGACAGCTGAAGTTATAGTCCGATTTCTTTTGTTCGCAGCAGTATTTCTACACGTGAGTGTTTTTAGCATTTAATCATTTTCTGTATAATTTAAATTGCAATGAGAAAATATAAGATTGAACCTTAGTCACGTAAAAATCGTTTAAGGAAAGAAAGAATTACGTAATAAATTCATTGCTTGTCAGAAAGATTGCACAAACAGTTAACGTTAACTAAGCTAATAAGTTGTTAGTGACATATTATGTCAAATAAAATAACAAAAATATTCAGCTGTCCAATTTAGACCTCACATGTCATGTTACGTTACTTTAAAATATGTTTAATAATTTTGAGGTCATGCACTTTGATTTTAATTAACATGAGGAATTCTTTTAATACCTATTAAGTAAAGGTAACTTTAGGTTGATACATGCTATTTTATCTTAAATTAGATAATTAAATTTGATTGTTAAAGTCAACGTAGTACTACTATGACTAGAAGAATATGTTATATGAATAATTAAGAGAACTCAAACTTTACATAAAATTTATTAAGAAAGATTCATTTAGAGATCTTTATGTTATTGAATATAAATCCTTATTATATTTCTGTTCTATAAAAATTATTAGTTGAAAATATTATAGTAAAACGAATCAAGAAATTTAATCAAATAGAATCTATTTTATTTGCATGACTCTTTTATTATTTAAAAAACAAGTAAAATTTACAAGTCATCCCTGATCAGAAATTGTGTGTAGTGATAACAAATACCCTGGGTGTATACTTTTGAAACTTAAATTCTATTATTTTATTTTTGGTAAATATTTTTGAGGACACAAACGGTGTCCATGTTGTGCATATGTCTGTTCACAGGTTAATTCGAGACATCTGTATGACATCTGGTGTTTGAGATTTTGGTAAGTGTTTTAAAAGTGTGAAATTCAGGCTTTATGGCTATATTAGTGGTGTTGATATAAGCTTTCCGCATTCCCTAATACAAGCACAGTTAATTTTGTAGGTTGTTGTATTGAAAAATACGGTGGCGCTAATTATTTATATTTTGGTCATTTGACAACCCATGACCCCAGCTCATGATCTACCCAGAGCTAACACTCTACTAGCCGTTTACGTCTATAGAGTTTTTCTTTTCCTCAAGCCGTTTTCCATCCAACTTTACCTTGGGCTTTCATTGTTAATAAGAAATTCTCGACCTTGTGATATCAGGTAAGGGTTTAGGAAATATAAAGGTGCAATTTGTTATCTGATAGTCACAAAGGATAAATTTATTTTTGTTTTCATTGTTAATGTCCAAATTAAAACCAGCGGAGTGCTCTTATTAGAAGGAAAATCGTTAGTCTGTAAGGAATGTAAGTAAATACTATATCTTCACTAATCACCTTATATGTGATTTTCCAATGCTCCACCTGAAGGTACTACATTGAGGAATGTAAGTAGCTGGCTCTGCATCTTTTATAAAGTTTTAAAACCAACAAAACGATAACGATGTTAGAAAAGCCCTAATCATCACTACACTATCAAAGTTCGCTATGCGATTCTTAAAAGCAAAGACCAGTTGGAGCCGTTTATTGTTGGGGAAATCACAGCTGACACATGCTATCAAGCTGGTTTCCAAGTCAGGAACGGAAGTGAAAACCTCTGAACGAGTAATTAAGCGGCAACAACAGCGGAGGGCGCTGTCTAAGATTGCTAAATACAAGCGCATAACATAAAGATGCGTTCAAAAATGAACAGTGGTTTCTTATACAGGGCAAAATTCTTAATAATACGGAGTTAAGAAAATTAAATTACTACACCGTGTGTCAAATAGGGTAACGGGCTACACCTCGAATAATAGAACTACCACGGAGGTAGCGTCAGTTAAGATGATTCAGCTAGTCGTGGTTTAACTTTTATTATCTACAAATACAAATTATATTTATTATATAACTTACAACTCACTCCTTCGGTGCGTTCTTCAATTATAAGCTAAAAATATAATCTAATAAACTGTCAGCTGTATTTGTGACATAACAACTTATTATTTTTTGACCATAAAAATCAAGGCTACCCCAAAGTGCAAGTATGATACAGTTGACCCAGTATCCAGGATTAGACTTTTCTACATTCTTGTCCCTGTGAATCTTCTACCGGATTCACATCCAATACCGCTAATTTATTTGCCGGACGTCGCAAAACACCCTTAGCTGTCTTAAAATCGGCTGTTTAATATGTCCATTTCTCCCTTTGAGGACATCAACTATTCGGGCTTTCGACCACCTACTTCAAGGCAAGTTCGAATCACAAACTATGAAAAGGTTTCCAATTTTTGCAGGAGGTACTATCTCATACCATTTGCAACGGCGGGTACCTTTTATAAAAATGATTTTTGAGTTGTTGGCATATTCGCCACTGTTTTCTAAGACAAATTGGACGTTTGGCAACGGTCCCTGGAGTATGAGTAGAGTTGATACGTCCAATAAGGAAATGGTTAGGCATTAGTGGTTCTTGACCTTTCTGACTGACCGGAACGTGTTAATTATGTTGGCGGCTTCTATTAAAATGCTCTTTAAGCTTTCAACTCTAAGTGCGCTTTCTCTTAATGTTATATTCAGGGCCCATTTCATACTCACAACTAACCTTTCCCAACCTACACCAGCGCTAGGATCGGCAGGACTCTCAAAATACCATTCAATACCAAACTGCGATAACTTTGCCTGAACTTCGTCTACATACAAAAAATCGGACACTTTCTTCAATTTGTTGTTAATATTCTCAAAATTGGTTCCGTTGTAGCTTCTTATACGTTTAGGAACGTCGGTATGTTTATAAGGTTTCGTATGTACAGAATACAAGCATCGGTTGACAAATCCATGGCTAACTCTAGGTGTACGGTTCTAACTGTAAGGCACGTAAAAAAAGCCACCCACCTTTTTTCCTGACGACGCCCGACTGAAACATCTACTGGATAGAAATAATCCAGGCCGGTATAAGTAAATAGAAGTACAAAGTCAGCTACACGACCGTATGGCAAGGAGCCCATTTTTGGTTGCTTTAGTTTGGCATAACTTTACACTGTTGACAAGACCATTTTATTAACTGAACGTGGAATCTTAAGCAAGATACACAAAACTTTTCTTTTCTTAATATGGCAAATTACAGTTTATAGGTTGCCATGTAGTAGTGTTCTATGAAATGGTGCTACTAACAAACTAGTGAACCAGTAACTTGTTGGCAATATTATAGATCGGCGCACGTTAAGTGGGACGATGGATGCTGAATCAATGCGACCGCTTATCCCTATTAACCCATCATCGTGTAAATAAGGGCTTAACTCGTATATGGGACTATCGCATTTTACCACTTTACCGTAGCAGAGGTTATGATATTCCTTAGGATCAATTTCTCTCTGAACATGCTTACATAAAAACGTTTCAGCTTCAGATACTACCATTGATGTGAGCTTTTTGTTTCTGTACGTAGGCCTTTTTTTAACTGCCTTGAACTTTGTTATAGCTTGCTAGAACCAAGCCGTGGCTCGAACTAACCGGCTGTAATTCGAGAAACTTGCTATATCTGGTAGCAACCTAGCGCCCTTAAGGGCAACAATCTATTTCTCTCTGAACTTGCTAAGGATTTCGCACTAAGGTGCGAATTTAATGAGGTCTTGTTTTCAGCTGCAAACACCAACCTCAGCTTTCCTGACTTCTTGGAAACAGCGAATGAAATAAGTACCAAGTGTGATCTGAAGTTATTTTAGTTATTTTACGTGACAGTTTGCGGGCATAACCATTAGTTAAGAATTCCGCTATGTAATTCCGCTTTGTAATTTTCTGCAAATGTTGGATTACAGCCATTTTCTTTTGTAGGGTCTGTAAGCGTTTGAGCGCCATAGAGTAACTGTCGTGTAGTTTTACTTTATCAGTTTTTCATAACAACCCAGTCTGATAGTGATGTTCGAGGAATTTTGACGTTTTCTTTAGTAGTCTTGTAATTAAAATAAAATTTTTGTAAATTTATCCTGGTGACTATCAGCTATATACTAAAGCTCTCTATTTTAATCTGATATCACTAGGTCGAGTATTTCTTCTTTAAACTCCAAGCCCAGGGTAATGTCGGATGGAAAACGGCTATAGACAAAGAAAACTCTTAAGGGTTAAACGGCTAGTAGAGTGTTAGCTCTGGGTAGATCATGAGCATGGGTCATGGGTGGATAACTGACCAAAAATAGTTTTAATAGGCGCCACCGTATTTTTTATACAAGTGCCAACAAAATTTAACTGTGTTTGTATAAGGAAATGCGGAAACCTTATGTTAACACCACTATCTTAGCCATAAAACTTGAATTTCACTCTTTATCACACACTTACCAAAACATCAACCACCAGTTGTTAAACAGTTGTCTCAGCTGTACCTGTGAACAAACAAAAACACCACATGGACACCATTTGTGTCCTTAAAAGCATATGCCCAAAAATATAATAAGAGAATTTAAACATCTATGAAATACTAAAGGCATTTATTTTCTTCTCTCTATCTGTTTTTCTTAAGGAGGATTTGCTCTAGTTTACTTTTTCATATTCTAAATATTGAATAATAAAAACGACTTTATGAAAAACAAAAGGAATTCTATTCATATGGAAATCTGACTATATACATGCGACTGCAATACATATGTTTACTATTTTGTCATTAATTTTTATAAAAAAAAGAATTTTGTATAATTTAACCTTCAAAATAAATACGTATAAATTAATCGTTTCTATAAAATTTAGTTTAAGCAAATATGTCATAATTTATTAGTTCCTAACACAGGATTTTATTTTACTATAATCATAGAAGCGCTTCCTTGACCATTCACAAAAAAATTCGATCGTCAGGACAATAACGACCTTAAAATGTAACTACTCAATTTTAACGGTAATCTACTAAAAGAATATACGTGAATTTCAGTATCAATAAAAGACTTTTACATGACGTGCATGTTTTCAATTAAACAAAATATAAAATTAAATCAAGACTGCGTCTGGCGTTTAGATTCTGAATATCTCAACACATTGTGTGCTTGTACTAGTGACTGACAACCTAGATATTTATACGTTGTTTTACAAACTTTAAGAAAGTACTTTATATTTTCTGTTACTCTAATAATTAACGTAGAAATTTTCATAATAATTTACTATAGCTTCAAACACTCACGTGTAGACAAAAGAACTGCAGGTGGAAAATCACGACCTCAGCTGTTGTATTTATTTCATCGTATTAGTCATCAGTTAGATTGAAGTGTCAAGGTTCTTTGTAACATCAACCATTTCCATACTGCGTAGTTAGATAAAAGGACGAAACCATAGCTGTTTACCATTAATTACTGTGACGGAAAATTATTATAATTTACATTGAAAACCGTTGCTGTAAACCTGTCCATATGATATTGCATGTATTAAAATGATGTATATTATCAATCCATTTTCTCAGCTCAAGTTTTCTTCTTCACTCGATTAGATGCCTCGTGTTTCTGACGGGTCATCATCTTGACTTTATCTCTCGTCTACAAAAGCGGCTTCACTCTAGGACGTTGGAGACCAAAGTGCCGGTTATCAACTTGACAGCGCTTGGTAACAAGCTTTAGAATATATATCTTCTAGAATCCATGTGTTATTATGAACATTATACTTTAATTTTTATTGGCTGAATATTTACGAATTAAATACTTTAAAATTTATTTGTTTTATTATTAATTTATTAGGCTAGGTGTAACTAGAAAAAAAATACGTTACAGTCTAAGAGCGCGTTGATTTTCTTTAGATTCTAATTTCACAGTATCCCTTTCAGTTCCCAAACTATCTAATTCATAGTAATTGTCTATACGGGTTTTTAGTTCGTATAAGTTTTTCTTGATGTGAACTGTGAATAAACAAAATTTTTTTGCATCTCCTTGGTGTTTTGGTTGCGGGGTTTGGTCCGTTAAGAGCCAACTTAGCGACGTCTCCACTGCAATAGGACCAGCTGGGGGGGGGGGCAGTCTACTCAGCGTCTGCTGTACCCCACCCTAGCATTATCTATCCCAATAAGAAGTTGTGGCTTCGCATTTATATAACTAATTGGGATGTTAGCTAATTGTGGATATCTCGTAACTACGCTATCTACGCTATCAACTGGATTGGTAAATTTAAGTTATTCAGGGCATGTATATCGTTTAACGAAAGTTTTTTACAAGTCTTGCCCATTCCTTGGATCTGACACTACTTCTGCCTTCTGTGTGAGTGTACGGCTTCGAACCATTGCATGGTAATCTGTTCCGGTGTTTCTGTTAGTTGTAACTCTTTGGGTAAACTATCCTTCATCACCGTGATAGCTGAATCTTCGTCGAGCATTGCAAAAGTTTCAACCTTATTATCACTAGGCTCATAAAAGGTAACTACAACTACACAAAAATAGACTTGTTTGCTTGTCCTGCGCAAACTTAAAACTGCGGATGCCTCCCCAGATGTGCCTGATGTGTCTTTTTCATGTTCGGATGCCTTTTCATGTAGGAGGGTGTTGTGTCTCAACTTACAATTGTAAATGCGGCACACTTTGCGTTTCCGACATACGGTAATGCGATGTCCGGCGTGTAAGCAAGAAAAGCAAATGTTGCCATTTTTTACCCGTTCCCACCTTTGAGCTATAGAAAGATTTAAAAATTCCGCACATGCTTGAATTTGATGGATGCTTTTACAATGAGCAAACAACGTTGTGTTTAACATTTACCGTTACAAGTTTTCTGTATGGAACGAAAATTTCTAGATACCGCTGACTTATTTCCTACTTGATAATTACTATTACTAGATTCTACCTAACTGGCAAGTTTAACCCTATGTCTTAGCCATAACGAGAATTCTGTGATAGACGCGATGAAGCCTGTCTTAACTACCTGGTAGGCACATTGCAGCTTCCTAGAAATAAGCAACTTGCTTATTAGTTCTTCCAACAGGAAGGGGTTTGTTAAATGTGGAGTGGCTTCAGCACTTTGTAGATATGCTACGATGTTTCTTACTTGGGTCGAAATACAATGAACTGTTTCAAATCTTCCTTCTGTATTGTAGTACTCTTTTGAACCTTTTGTATTTGTGATTGTGATTTCTGATCTACCAAATCTGAACTGCAATTCCTCAATTACCTCAGGTACGTTTTGTGGGTAGATTAACATGGTTTTGACTGTTTATCGAGCTGGCCCATTTAAGCATTTTTGTAGGTGAAATAGATTTGCTAAATTAGTATACTCATATGGGGAGGTTGACTCTTAAAATAACGTTATAAAAAACGGCCACTCTTATGGGCAACTAAAATATAAAGGCATATCGTAAATTTTACGATGAGTTGATGGCATGTGGCAGGACATTACTTGATCTAATTGTCTATCAGTAGACGTTGACAAATGTTCCGTATTGAAAAAAGTAACGCCTTCTAAGTCGTTGTTCTCGGCATGTTCCAACCTGGCTTGTGCTACCGACTTCATTGGTTTCTCGACTGGCGAACACGGCGACTTCGTATTCTTTATACTAATAGCATGTGTTTGATTGGCATGCTTTAAGTTTGCAAGTACGGCGTCATTTTTCTGGACCTTGCTATCCAGTAGGTCAACTTTACTAATTAGAGTTTCGTGATTCTCTTTCACAGTTCTCAAGACTTCGGAATGCATGAGAGACATCCGTTAAACATAGAAAGCATCGTCTGTTCTAAACCCGACTGTTCCAAACGTTCAACCATACTTTTTTCGGGCGAACTCTGTGGTAAACGATTTTCCAAGTTGTCTTCGAATGATCGACTCATAGACAGACCACTTTTCTTACCTCTTTTTGGGCTTGGGTCGGAACTCCAATTTTTGTCTGAGACTGTGACTGTTCTGATCGGCGGTTTTTTCTTCCAGGCTTTCTTTATCTCAGTGAAGAAATAATAAAATCTGTCAAATAGGGTAACGGGCTACGACGGAGATGACGTCAGGCAAGATGATTCAGCTAGTCATGGTTTAACGTTTATTATCTCATCATGATTTTGTTTTCGACCTTACTAAGGCCGGTTTGACGCAGCTCTAACTTCTTTTCTATTCTGTGCTAATCTAAAAAGCTCTACATACCCATCACAACCAAAATTTCCAATAATTTGACTAATATTTCTTGGTCTAGATCTTTCTATACTCTTCTATCTTTTTCCTATCTACCTGACTCTACATAGATATTAGCAACCTGATGGTTGTTAAAGAACTCCAACATGTTTACATGATTTCCATTTATAAGGAAATGAAATATTTCCTGGTTTTCCCCTCCAAAAAAGGAAACGTGTTAAATTATATGTTACGTTTATGCTTAAGCAACGAATCGGTGCCAACATGCCAGACCGCTAACTAATTGTGAGTTATGTCACGGTGACATTTAGTTAACTGATTTTTATTTATTTTTTTTTTGTTTTGTTTCCGAACTTACCTAATTTGATTTAACGCAGCTCTAAATTCTTTTTATTCTGAGCTAGCTTAAAGAGGTTTACATACTCTTCACAACCTAAATCTCTAATAATTTGACTAATATAGCTTTGTCTAGGCCTTCCTACTCTATTTTTATTTAGTAGTCTATAATCTAAGATCTTACTAAATAGTCCCTCATGTCTTAATTGGTGTTCTATCATTATATCTCTCCTGACCTTTACTTGTTTCCACATACAGGGTTCCTCACCTATCCTTCTATAAACTTCCTCATTTGTTACTCCATCTGTCCAACTAATCTTTAAAATTCTCCTATAACACCAAGTTTCAAAATTTTCTATCTTTTTCTTATCTATCTCTTTAATTGTCCAAGTCTCACTACTGTATAATAGAAGGCTCCACATGTACAACTTTAAGAAACTTTTTCTATTATGTAAACTAATACTATTAGCTATTAGCAAGTCTTTCATTTTTAAAAACATTTTTCTAGCTTGAGCTATTCTAGCTACTATATCCCTTCTGTTATGTCCGTCCGTTGTAATTATACTATCTAAATAGCAAAATTCATCTACCTCCTCTAACTCGGTATTACCTATTTTTAATTTTGGTTTAGAACTAGGCTGTAACTCACTTGTCATTATCTTTGTTTTTTCTGCGTTAATTCTCATACTATAGTTACTCTGTAGTATCTCCTCTAGAATATTTAAAAACTCTCGGAACTGTTTTGTAGACTCTGCTATAATGGCTATATCATCTGCAAGCAAAACGTAACATGTCTATTTTCTGCCCCTGTTCACTAATACCTATCGCTTTTCTCTCTCTAGCTAAGTTTAAAGCCTCTTTAATATAAACATTAAAAATCAAGGGAGATAGTATACAGCCCTGTCTAACACCATTTCTAATCTTAGCTTCCTTTTTTATTTCATCAAATCTAATTGCTACGCTTTGGTTTTTATATAGACTGTAAATAATTTTTCTATCCCTATGAGAGATTCCTATTTTTTGCAAAACCCTGAACATAACAATTAAATTAACCCCATCAAATGCTTTTTCTAAATCCACAAACGCGAAATGAGTCTTTTAATTTTTTGTAACCTTTTTTCGATAATTACCCTAATCATTAGTATTGGTTCTCTAGTTCCTCTGTCTTTACGAAAACCATTTTGGTCTTCGCCTAAATAATTCTCAGTCAAAGCTTCTACTCTATTTTTAATTATTCACCGTTTCAAATTCTCACATTTATCAGCTTCTGACTTTTTTGGGATTGGAATAATAATATTTTTTCGAAATCTATTGAAACCTCACCTGTGTTATATATTACTTTTAGTAGTTTATACAAGCTGTCTATAGTTTTTTGACTTGCATATTTTATTAATTCTGCGGGTATATCGTCTATCCCCGGCGCTTTATTTAGTTTAAGATCCCTAACAGCTCTATCAAATTCTTCTCTTAATATTGAGTACGCTATTCTTATATTCTCTTCTTGGTCGTTTTCTAATTCATTCATATCGTCTCCCTTATGTAAATCTTCTAAATATCTTTTCCATCTTTCTGCTACCTCAACTTTATTTATATTTTTTCCTATCTTCCCCAAAAAACTTTTTAACTGCCATGTAAGCCCTGTCTGTCTTACCTACCTTCAAATCATACTGTATTCCCTTACAATTCTCCTCCATCCATTTATTTCTACCTTTTTTACACCCGTGTACTATCTTATTTCTAACTCTATTATATTTTTGCTTACTTTCACTATCCAATTCTTTGAAAGGTTTAAATTTTCTTGTATTCTCTATTAAATCTACTATCTTCTTTGTTACCCAGGGTTTTTTCGCTTCTATTTTTTTCTTACCTATAGTTTGTGTTGCTGTATCATGTACAGCCCTTTGTATTTCTTTCCATCTATTTTCTACGTTTCCACCTATAGCTATCTCTTTGATCTAATTATCTAATACTTGTTTATATTCCTCTTTTACCTCACTATCATTATCCCATCCCTTTCTTTTATCCTTTCTCAATTTTTTTAATTTTAGCTTACACTTCATTTTAACTAAATTATGATCGCTATGTATGTCAACCCCTGGATAACTACGACAGTTTTTAACTTGGTTTCTAAATCTTTGTTTAAATAAAATATAATCTATTTGGTATCTAGCCCTATCACCTGGCGCTTTTCAGGTATATCTTCTTCTAACATGTTGTTCGAATATGGTGTTTACAGTTACTAATCTATGTTTCTGGCAAAACTCAACTAATCTTTCTCCTCTATCATTTCGTCTACCATACCCAAATTTATCTACCATTTTTCCCTCACTATCTTCTCTCACTGACGCATTAAAATTGTCCATAACTATTAAATTCTCCTATCTCTTTACTTTTCTCACTATACTATTTATATCCTCGTATACCTTTTCTACTTCCTCATCCTAGTACTGAGTTGTTGGCATGTAAACCTGATCTAAAACAGTGTCTGTGGGTTTCGTACTCAATCTAACCATAATTATTCTATCACTAAATTGTAAGTACTTTTTAATTTTACGTCCTAATCTTTTACCTAACACTATTCCTACCCCTGCCTGTCCATTAGTTGAAGAAGTTGTAATTATTCTATAATTATCTTTCCAAAAGTAATCACTATTTGGCCATCTCACCTCACTAATACCTAAAATGTCTAGCATTCCCTTTCTCATTTCGGCTAATACATTCGTAAACTTATCTACTCTAAGTAATGACCTTACATTCCAAGTCCGAACCGTTGTTTTAAATTTTTGCGATGACGGCCCCTAAGTACCCCCTCCCGGAGATCTGAATGAGGGGGTATTGTACCTTCGGATAAGAATTTTACTTGTGAGCTCTGCATCATACATATCTCGTGTTGTAGATCACGCATACCTGGAAAATATTGTGGTAGGTTCCCATATCTTTTCACAACGCAGTTTTTAAAGATTTTAGCAAAAAGCCGTATCAGTCACGGCCAACCCCAACAACCTTGTATAATTATTGAAGATCGCCCCAGACCAACCGACTCTCCTCCAATATCTTTTAGCCAGCAAGGCTGCTGCCCCCTGCTGCGCCTTTTAATCGCCTTTTACGATAAGCAGGCTTACTATACTAGTATTCTTTGTCCCCTACTATAGGAAAGTTTATTATCTACAAATACAATTTACATTTTTTATGTAACTTACAACATTTTAACAACCCACTTCTTCTGCGCGTTATTCCCAATTTTGACAATAATTATAAGCTAAAAATATCATCTAATAAACTGTCAGCTGTATTTGTGACATAACAACTTATTATTTTTCGACCACAAAAAATCAAGGCAACCCCAAAGTGCAAGTACGACACAGTTGACCCAGTTTCCAGGATTAGACTTTTCCACACCGTGGTTTGGACTAATCCAAGAATATCTGAATTTCTTTAGCTTAAAAACCGTACTTAAACATATGCTGCAGGTTCATTAGATCTTTGGCTTTACTTTTAAGTTTCTATTTTAGTCAAATGCTAAACCTTTTACTATCAGTAAATTTCATACGACGTAAAAGCGCACCACCCTTAAGAACATTTCTTAAACGAACATCAACAAAACTACAAACAAACTTTTTAAAAGATGCAGGAGCGTAGCTAATGACTTCCATTATTTACAAACTAACGTTCTTCTTCCTAATGAAATCAGCCCATTTGTTGTAAATTGCACATTCATAATGCTTCTTAAAGGCAAAATTTTCTTGAAATTTGCTATTTAATAATGGATGATGGCCACGTTTAGAAAACTCAACCGAACATACATTTGAATCTCTTTAGGAGATATTCTAGTTTAAAATGCATTCAGCTATTGCAAGCGTATGACATTTATGTATTTCAGAATTCATGTTTCAAGGAAATATAAGTTGCACACAGACCCATATCTGTATCACCTTCAACATTATATCAAACATAAACCCATTTCATACTCAAATACAAGCAATGGCGTTAGATTTGAATATATACATTTCAATGCCGATTCTTCACGTATCTCTAAATTCTGTTGTTGAAGGTAACAAAGTTATTTCTCTGTCGTCTCTTTTATCTCGTAATATACAAATTCCATCTTTCGTACGTTATTTCCGGAATGCTTGAAGGAAACAAATGGCGTTCACTTCGGTCCCATGGGCTTTTTATTTTTGAAAATTGAAACAATTAGGTAATTGCATGTCCTTATATTGATGTTATAAGATATGGGCGAATAAGCAAAAACTTTTGCAAACAGTTTTATAATTTGCTTTTATAACTTACAACGCCGGAGAAGTAGGTAATCAAACACAAAAAGCTTTAAACGGAAGCAGTGACGAAACAAACAATGTCGGTGTGGGACCCCGATGCAAAACTTAAAACTGAGCTCCCGCACATGCTTATATGTTTATAGATACAAATTAATATCGACTAAGCGAATGCGCATTATTTAATTTATAATGAAACCAGTAAAATACGAGGGCCATTTTTTTTCAACCTCCGATAGGCTGTAAATAAAAGACAAGTTTATATAAAACAATAATTTTATTACCAAAAGATTGGTACACTTACAGTTACTTTTCGACATTATCACCGAAGAGATTAAGACATTTGGCATATCTGTGGACACGCTTTTCAATATCCTGTTTAAAGAAAGTTGCTGCCAATGAATTCAAGTAGTCCTTGAAGTTGGTTTGAAGGTCCTCATTGGTTTAAAAGCGCTTCCCACCAAGCCACGTCTTCAGGACAGGAAAAAGATGAAAATCGCTTGATGCTAAGTCAGGACTGTATGGCGGATGATCGAAAATGTCCCATCCAAATTGTTCGAGAAGCCGTTGAGTTGCTCCAGCAGTGTGTGGACGGGCATTGTCGTGGATCAGAACAACTCCAGCGGCCAGCTTTCCTCTTTGTTTGTTCTGAATGGCTCTACGCAACCGTCGTAAAGTTTCACAATAAACAGCTGCAGTGATTGTGGTTCTGGGCTCCATAAACTTGGTGGGAGCATCAGTAATAGAGGACATGTTTACGCCGACTGACATCTGAATGTCAACGATGGCGGAGTGTGTAGTGCAAGAGCTGCGCAGTCGCCTACAGCGCATGCCCGCTTTCTGCTACCCGCATAGTGTCTGCACGGAGCGATCGAAGGTTGAAAAAAAATGGCCCTCGTACTTTATGATACGTATTCAATATTTGAAAACAATCAGAACACCTTTATTTATATTCTAAGAAAATTTTCTTAGCGTGCTTGCTTCTCTGCAAATGTTGTGATTAACTCTTAAATTTCTATCTTCCTGGATTTTTCATTTTCAGTAGAAATTAGCAAAAGCCCGCTAAGTCTTTCTTGGGACATTGTACTTCATCAAAAATTCTAAATTAGTTTTAATTTAGTTAATACGATCGTTCTGCATTCGCCACTGTTTCTAGTACGGGAAATATAGACATTAAGTTCGGAAAAATTAGGTGAAAGCTGGATTTTCGTATGAACTTGCCTTTTGTGGTTCTAAACATAATCCCGAAATTTTCTGGAATGCCGGACTGTTTTTTTAGTATGTGCCAGCGCTTGATGCTGTGCCCCAAAAAAAAGTGCAGGTTTTCAATTTTGTCATAGAAGTTGCGTATTTAAGTAATGTCTTTTACACTGTCGTTTGAAGCAAAATTCAAATTATGTGCGGCATAGTAAACATAGCAAGGCAGTTAGTTTTTTTTTTCTTCGTAAACTAGTTTGTACTCCAGAATATTCACCACTCATATTTGCTGACCAATCATTTGAGAATGATATTCGTTTTTCTTCTATCGATTTAATTATTAAACTTTCTAATTTTTCCGCAGTTAGTCCCATAATTTCTCACAAATCCCTAAAAAAAATTTCATGATTTAATATCGCAAGTAACTCCAGCTTTGTTAGTGATTATTTTTACATGCCGAAATATAACGCGTAATTGATCCCTTTTCGAAATGTCCTGCATGGTATCCACTCATCATCAATAAGTCTTCAGTTCTGGAACTGGTTAAAGCGTACCTCCATTGTTTCCTATTCTGAGCTAACCTACACATTTCCCTAAAATTCCCAGTCTACAGCTTTCACTATTTACGTGCAAAATTCTAGTCCAGGTCTACACCTACCTCTCTTTTCCTCAAAAAATGTCTTAAAACGTATCCTATCCTTTTATTTCTCCTATTTTTTTTATTCCCCTACTATTTCTATAACCTCTTTGTTATTATCTTTCTATGCTGAAGTATAACATTCCGAAAGACATCTTCCTTTTTCTGCTGATTCTCCTACAGTCCCTATTTCATAAGCGGACAGTGATGTGAAACCGACCTTAAGTAAGTACGAAAACAAAACAAAACAAAACTAAAATAAATAAAAATCAGTTAACTAGATGTCACCATGACATAACTCACAATTAGTTAGCGGTCTGGCATGTTGGCAGCGATTCGTTGCTTAAACCTTACCATAACATATAATTTAACACTTTTCCTTTTGTGGAGAGGATAGCCAGGTAATATTTTATGACCTTATAAATGGGAATTATGTAAACATGTTGGATTTTTGTAACAACCATCAGGTTGATAATATGTATGTAGAGCCAGGTAGATAAGGAATAGCAAGCTATATTAGTCAAATTATTAGAAATTTAGGTTGTAAAGGGTAGGTAGAACTTTTTAGATTAGCACAGAATAGAAAAGAAGTTAGAGCTGCGTCAAACTGACTTTAAGTAAGGTCGAAAGCAAAATGATGATGACAGTGCTGTTCTCCACACATATGCTTCCAACACTTTTGTCCTTGTTTCTATGATTGTTGCCTTTGAACATAGCTGCTGCTTTTTCTTGTTAGATACAGTTCGGTGCCCCTTCTATTGTTTTGTAAATATATATTCTATTTCACCGATATTCAGTGGTATGTGAAGGATGCTTAAACAATCTGTAGGTACCAAGATTTCTCAACTCTTGAACATTTGTCGAAATAATAGTTTTCCAATAAATCGTTCCTTACAATCAGGATTAGTTGAAAATATCGCCAAACCAACATCTGTGGTTGTTTATAATAATCATCAGGTTTAAGTGCAATTATTTTTTGTCGTTAGGTTTTCCGTCTTTGAACTGGTTGAATACGTACCTCCACTGATTTCTATTCTGAACTAGTCCACACAGTTCCCTGAAATTCCCACTGCCTGGATACAGCTCGGTTCCGCTTCCTTTGTTTTGCAAATATATACCCTATTTCACCGATATTCAGTGATATGTAAATGGGGTTAAGCAGCATTTGGCTACTAAGATCCCCCAACACTTGAACATATGTCGAATTAATAGTTTTCCAATAAATTCTTCCTCAAAATCAGGATTAGTTGAAAATATTGCAAAACCAACGCCTATATCTGTTTATAGTACTCATCAGGATAAGTGCAATTATTTTTTCGTCATTAGGTTTTTCGTCTTGGAACTAGATGGACGCGTACCTTCTTTGATTTCTATTCTTAGCTAGCCTATACGGTTCTCAGACATTCCTACTGCCTAGATACAGCTTGTTTCCTCTTTTAGTGTTTTCTAAATATATGCCATATTTCATCGATATTCATTGGTACGTAAAAGGTGTTAAGCTGCCAAGATCCCCAACACAGACATTTGTCGAATGAATAGTTTTTCAGTAAATTCTTTCACACAATTAACATTAGTTAAGAATATTGCAAAATCAACACCTGTAGTTGTTTATAATAATCATCATATTTAAGTATAATTATTTTTTGTCATCATAAGGTTTTCTGTCTTGGAACTGGTTAAACACGTACATCCATTGGTTTCTATTCTGAGCTAGCTTACACATTTCCCAGAAATTCACACAGGCTACATCTTTGACTATGTGTGTGCAAGAGTCTAGTCTTGGTCTACCTTTACCTTTTTTCTATCTCTGCTTCTAATATATTTCGCACTTTCAAACTTGTAGAGATGTATGAGACAGACGAGATACCCAAAGATTTCAAACGCAACTTCATAGTCACTACCAAGACGGCTGGAAAAATGAGCTGAAGAAATACTAGGAGAAGGATCAATTTGGGTTTATACGAAACATGAAACATGGGAAGCTATTTTAACTTTGAGGGTGATAATGGAGAAAACAATAGAAAAAAGGGATAGCGTGTGTGTATATAGGGTTTGTAGATCTGGAAAAAGCATTCAACAATGTAAAATGTAAAATGTTCAAAATACTCAAAAGGATTGGAATGAGTTTTAGGGATAGACAGATAGTACAAAGTTTATACAAAGAGTAAATAGCGGTAATAGAATTAGAGCAGGAACGTAAAAAAGTAAATATTAGGAAAGGGGCAAGACAAGGATGTGTTCTATCTCCGTTAATTTGTAAGTTGTATATCCAAGAGGTAGTGAATACTGTCAAATGCAGGAAGACATTTAGACAAAAGATTAATATGTTTAGATTTGCAGGCAAGCAATAGTTGGAAACAGCTCTTAATAAAATGGAAACAATACGAACGGAGGGATATGGTATGAAAGTTAACAAAAGTAAAACTAAAGTATTAGTATGTAAAGAATGGGTAAATAAGTTCAAAACCTGAATACAAATAGGAAATGAGAACTTACAAGAACTTACGGGAGGTTAACTATTTCTGCTTCGTAGGAAGTCAATAATATAAGATGGAAGAGTGCAAAAGATATAAAGCAAATATCAGCACAAGGGCGTGCTGCAGTTAACCAGAAAATGCAACTACTAGGTTCAAAGGCAACAAATATAGAAACAAAGTAAAGATTGCTGAAAATATATGTGGAGAGCACAGTACTATACGGCCGGAGAAACGGACAGGAAGCCAAGAAGCGGAAGATGTCATGGACAGACGAAGTTAAGAACAAAGATGTTACCGAAATGGTAAAGAAAGAAAAAAATATTTGAAAAACAGTAAAGTATAGGAGAGATAGGATGATAGGAAACATCCTAAAGCATGAGGGAATAGTGCGCAATATATTAGAAGCAGAGAAAGGAAAAAGAGAGGGATGTAGACCTATATTAGACTATTGCATGCAGATAGTGAAAGATATATGCTGTAAGAACTTCAGAGAGATGTGGAGGTTAGTTCAGAATAGAAAACAATAGAGGTACGCATCTAACCAGTTTCAAGACGGAAAACTTAAAGATGGAAAAAGTAAATGTATTTAATCATCAAGATTATCGTAAACAACTACACGTGTTGGTTTTGCAATATTATTGTGCGGAAGAAGTAATTGAAAAATTATTGGTTTGGTAAATGTCTAAGTGGTGGGGGGATCTTGATAGCCGTTCGGTTGCTTAACCCCATTCGCGTATGTTGAATATCGGTAAAATAGAGTATAGTTTTTACAAAACAATACAAACGAAAAAGTTAGTACAAGGCCTTGCTATATTTAGTAAGAAAAAACAGTTGCTATGTTCGAAGGTAGCAAACATAGAAACCAGGAAAAATTGCTGAAAGCATATGTATGGAACACAACACTACGGCTGTGATACCTGTATAGTAGGCAAAGCGGACAGAAAAGATATAGAAGCCTTCGAAATTTAGCGCTTCAGACATATGATGAAGCTATCCTGGACAGACAAAGTCAAGAACAATAAGCATTAGAAATGGTTGTGAAAGAAGAAGTATATGGAAAATTGTAAAAATAAGAGAAATAGGATACTTGGACACGTTAAGGCATTAAGGAATAGCGCTGTTTATATCAGAAGCAAAGAAAGGAAAAAGAGAGATAAAGGGAGATCTAGATTAGACTATTCACACAGATAGTGAAAGGTTTCAGGAAAATGTGTAGGCTCAGAGTAGGAAACAATCAGAGTTTGTGTTCAACCAGTTCTAGGGCTGAACACCTAATGATAATGGGGATTGAAATACTAAAAGTAGGGAGGGGGGTTTTAGTTAGGTCAGGTTGTTTCGGCTTAGGTTATTTGATGTTGTCTGGACTTGGGCTAGGTTAGTTTGACTTATCTGAACTTAGGTTGGATAGCGGGAAAAATTGATAGGTTAGGTCAGCGCCGGCGTCGGTGGGGGTCTTACCATAACCACATCTGTGTATCCATCTAAGCGATTACCTTCTCAAACGCACACTAATCCGCAACCAAAGGTGTTGTTGGGTATTCAAATATTAATTGTATCGTTGCCTTCGTTCTCCCCTCACCAACATTCAATAATCGGAAGTTTACGGATGAAATCGCGACTCATCGCATCAATGAAAAAATAAAGTCACAATCTGTGTAGTTTGCAATTGTTTCGTATTCAGTGTCATTTTTTATCATTTTTTGGTATACAAGAATAAGGAATTTTTTGCATACCATCTTGAGTTCTAATACTTCTAAAAATTTTTAAGTCATCTGCAAATATGAAATACTAACTATCATTAATGGTTTGTGATAAATCGTTGAGGAAGATTAAAAGCAGCAACGGACCCAGATTTTACCCTCTTGAATCACGCCTGACGATATTTTAAATGCCCGTGAATGGGTAAGCTTGTCCATCAGATATGACCTGAACAACGCAGCAAGAGGTATTGGCAATGCAAACATCGTCAATTTCTTAAGCATTAAATGATTGTTTGCTATGTCAAAAACATTTGCGAAATCTGTATATTTATTTGATCCTTGTCATTTAATACACTACTAATGAAATTGATAAAGTTTATTAAGTTTTGCTACGTATATTGACGTAGCCTAAAAGACAAACAAAGAATGACCGGGCTCAATTGGTGAGTCGGCGGGGTCTTACCAATACAAGAAAAAAATTAAAGGAAAGCCTGAAATAAAAATAAGAAATTCATGCTTATTAATACTTATAAATTAATCTAAGCGACATTTTGGAGAGACGTAACAATGCATTATAACAAAAAAAAAACAATAACCACAATATACACATATCAGGTAGAACACAAAAATCACTCCTTAAAATGGCGAGCTGTAGTTTTTAGGTCCTTTCCTATGTTACTTACTCAAAAGAAAATTACAACTCTAAAAATAATAGCTCTGAATTCTTGTTGTAAATATAAAATTAAATCTATAGGTTTTCGCTACGAGGTCTTAATTGACAAAAATTTACAATTATAGCACTAAGAACAGCTCTAAATTCCCATCGTGAGAATAAAGTTAACTACATAAAATTATCACAGTAAAAGGTCAGTATGTAATACAATATTATCAATAAATACTCCCTGTATGTTTGTTGTGGTTTGTTTAGCATTCTTCTTAAGCTTCTTTGGGAATTAAACCACTCATAGTTTTTAAAATGATCTCTATTTACGTTTCGATCCATGACCTAGGATCGTTGTCAAAATAATAAAAACTTCAAGTTTGAAGTTTATGACATAAATTAAAGGTTTCTTTGATTTATTGATGTTTGAAATATTTGGTTTGAGGACACTAAGCAAAAATTTTTTTAAAGTTTAAATGAATGATTGTCTTCAATTTGTGTTACGGCCTGGGACCGACTTTTTTTAGGTAGCCAATACGCTTAACGGGAAATCAGCTGATTAATTTTTATTGGCGAATTTTATATAAATTCAATAATTTGGGAATTGGGAAACATTTTTTAACATGTTTCTATTTATACAATTGAGAGATTTCTAATTTTATGTCTTATTTTACCTAGATTTAGTGAAGGGGGTTAAGCAACCTGTGGCTTCCAAAAGTACTTTTTTAAAAACCGCAAATACTTACGAAATTGTGAAGATAACAAAAAAAAAGAAAAAGTTAACGACTAGTAATCGTTCTCGTATACACACAGAAAGAATCAAGTAAATGAATTCGTTTTCTAGCAAGAATTCAATTCCAATACTTGCGTTATCATATCCATTTGTTAAATAAAAATTTGGAAACAACCTTTTATCGGAGGAGTGCGATCCATTATTTCAACGAGTGTTTTGGTCGTAGCAGTATAAGAATTAATTGTATGCTATAGCAATGTGTAGTAAGCCAGCGGACACCTAAAATGAAGGTACCAACTATTTAAATTATAGAGTAAACTTTTCAAATTCGCAGCAAATGGGTTCAAATGAAATTATAATAAAACGTACATATTGTAGGAAGGTAAAATATACAGGATATTGCTGGAATATTCAAACAGAATCTATGTGCATGAATAATGTAAGAAAGGGGTAAGTTTTAATTTATTGTCGTAAAATGAACGTAACACATTCGTTTGAATTGATTTATGCGGCATAAATCCTTGCCGATTTATGTCTACTGATCTTATTATGCGGTAAAATTTTTACGTGTGAAATGTGTTTAAATATCTTAGCCAGAGTAGACACTTTTGATATTGTTCGAAAATTTGTTATTTCTTTAGTTGATTTGGATTTGTGAATGGGAGTAATTTTTGACAACTTCACTGCTACGGAAGGTATTAGTTGCTAATGACAGGCTATAAATTTTACACAGCGGAATAATAAATATATTAATACTCCCTTTATAAGGGGGCATGCCTCTGGGTTTTGGGTTATAACTTACTAATAGCATTTTATCATTTTTCATTGTACGTCAATTGTATATCAAGCTTACTTTGATTAACCCTTTCAATGCGGAATGCTGAAACAAAGTGGTTATTAAAAATTGTAGATATTATTTTTTAATTTTGTGTTAGAATAAAACACAAAATGAAAATGCCGTTTCTTTATTTACGAACTATTCTAAAAAACAAATCATCACCATTAGGTCTTCAGTCCTGGAACTGCTTAGACGCGTACTCTCATTGTTTCCTTTTCTGAACCACCCTACAGATTTCCTTGAAATTTGCACAGTCTGCATATATCACTATCTGATCTAGGTCTACAGCTACCAAGTTCCTCCAGCACTTGAACATTTGCCGATTTAATATTTTTCCAATATATCTTTTCGCACGGTCAACATTAGTTGCAGATATTTCGCAACAATACCTGAAGTTGTTTATAATAATCCTCAGATTTATCTGCGCTTAGTTTTCGCCATTAGGTTTTCCGTTTCAAAACTGGTTGGATATGTACCTGCCTATACAGTTGCCTGAAATTCTCACACGGCCTATATACAGCTCCGCCTCCCCCTCTAGTTTTATTATTTTATTTCCTATTTCACAGAAATTCGGTGAAGGGGGGTTAAGATCCCCAACACTTAGACATTGCCGAATTAATAGTTTTCTGGTAAATCCTTTCACATAACTCACATTATTCGAGAATATTGCCCAACCACTACTTGTACTTGCATATAATAATCATCATGTTTAAGTACAGTTACTTTTTTCGTCATTAGTTTGTCCATCTTGGGATTGGTTGGATGCGTACCTCCATTGATTTTCTATTCTGAGCTAGCTTACACATTTCCGTAAAATTCCTACAGCCTACATTTTTTACTATTTGTGTGCAGTAGTCTAACCTACCTAATCTACCTCTACGTCTTTTTTTCCTATCTCTGCTTTTAATATATTCCACACTATTCCCTCATGCCGTAGTATGTGGCCTATCATCCTATCTCTCCTATTTTGTACCGTTCTCCACATATTTCTTTCTTCCGCTACCATTTTTAGTACCTCTTCGTTCCTAACTTTGTCTGTCCATGATATCTTCATCATACGTCTGCAGCACCATATTTCAAAGGCTTCTATCGTTTTGT
Organism: Platerodrilus igneus; assembly: GCA_036346225.1. NCBI lineage: Eukaryota > Metazoa > Arthropoda > Insecta > Coleoptera > Lycidae > Platerodrilus > Platerodrilus igneus. The sequence goes on from JARFIW010001480.1 coordinate 5,803,493, forward strand.
AATCGTATTTGTAGTCCATACTTACAATGGGTTTTAATAATTGAACTGAATTCTATCGTTTTCTTGTCCGCTTCTCCTACTGTCCAGGCTTCACACATGTTTTAAGCAATCTTTTCCTTGTTGCTTTGTTTGTTGTCTTTGAACACAGTAGTTGGTTTTTCTTGTTAAATGTAGTTGACCTTGTGCTAACCTTTGTTTTATATCTTTTGCGTTTTCTCATCTTGCGTTATTTGGCTTCCTAGGTAGCTGCAATCCTTAACCTCTGTACGTTCTTATTACCAATTTGCATTCTTGTTTTTGATTTATTTTTCTCTCCTTTGCATACTAGTACTTTAGTTTTAGTTTTGTTAACTTTCATACCGTATCCCTCTGTTAGAACTGTTTCCTTTTCATTAAGAGCAGCTTCTAACTCTTCCTTGCTGGATGCTAATACCGCTATCTCATCTGCAAATTTAAGCATATCAATCTTTTGTCCCTGCATATTAATTCCATATGTCTTCCTGCATTTGATAGTATTCATTGCCTCTTCGAAGTACAAGTTAAAAATTAATGGGGATAGAACACACTCCCGTCTCACCCCTTTCCTAGTGTTTACTTTTCTACGTTCCTGTTCTAACTCTATTACTGCTGTTTGCTCTTTGTATAGACATGTACTATTCGTCTATCCCTATAACTGATTCAAATCTTTTTTAGTATTTCGAACGTTTTTTACCATTTTACATTATCGAATGCTTTTTCCAGATCTACAAACCCTATATACGCGCATTCCCCTTTTTCTATTGTTTTATTCATTATCACTCTTAGAGCTAGAATAGCTTCCCGTGTTCCCCTGTTTTGCCTAAACCCAAATTGATCTTCTCCTAGTATTTCTTCAACTCGTTTTTCCATTAGTCTTTGTACAATTCTAGTTAATTTTTTGGACACGTGTGCTGTCAAACTTATTGTTCGAAAATTTTCACATCTATCCACGCCTTTCTTTTTTAGTATATTTACTATGATGCTATGTTTGAAATTTTTGGTTATCTCGCTTGTCTCCTACATATAGCTTACAAGTTGGAAAGGACGTTCTGTTACTGCTTGTTCAGCGGCTTTTAGAGTTTCTGCTTGTACCTTATCTGTTCCCGGTGCCTTGCCATTTTTCAGACCCTTTAAGTCTAATTCAAACTCATCTCTGAGTATAAGATATCCCAAGTCATCATTTTCAATGCCTGATTCCTGTTCTAATGCTGTTAGTTTCTCTCCTTCATATAAATTCCCTATATATTTTTGTCATCTACCCATTTTCTCTACGTTTTCTATAATGACGTTTCCTCCCGCGTCCTTTATATTTTTGCTATACGGTTTTATATCTCTAAAATTGATTCTAATTAGTTTGTATGCTTCATCTGTCTTTCTTACTTCCATCTTAGTTTGTACCTCTTTGCACTTTTCATCAATCTATTGTTCTTTAGCTTTCCTGCATTTGCGAATAATTTTTCACTTTATGACTTTGTATCTCTGTTTTTCTGTTTCGTCTGATTTATTTTTGTATTTTCGCGTTTCTTCTATTAAAATCGAGATATCTTTTGTTATCCATGGTTTTTTATTTTCTTTTGTGTATACCCCAGAATATCTCTGACCGCCATGTCTAGGCTGGATTTAATGTCATTCCATTCTGTTTCTACTTCCTTAGTATCAGATATTTTCCCGATATTTTTCAGCAATTCATTTGACTTTTTTCGAATATTTCTTGAATATCTTTATCTTTTAGTTTCTCTATGTCAAAGTGCTTTTTTGTTCTTTTTTTCAAATTTTTAAATTTAAGTGCGGCCTTCATAATTACGATGTTATAATCAGTGTCAATATGTGCTACTGGGTAGCTTCTATAGACTTTTACTTGATTTCTAAACCGTTGTCTAACAAGAATGTAATCTATTTGATATCTTCCTATATCTCCTGGCATCTTCCACGTATATCGTCTTCTAGCATGCTGTTAAAATAATATGTTTGTGCTGATTAAATTGTTCTTGTCGCAAAATTGTATCAGCCTATTTCCCCTGTCGTTTCTCGTACTCAAACCGAATAAACCTACTACCGCTCCTTCCCTTCCCTCACCTACCACTGCATTAAAATCCCCCGTAATTATTAAATATTCATGTCCTTTTACATATCTTTGTAGATCGCTTCCACTTCTTTGTCACTGTAGCTAGAGGTGGGAATGTGTACTTGTATTATTACTGTGTTTACCGGTTTAGATTCTAATCTAACCATCATTACTCTTTCGTTCTTTTGTAAGTAATTTTCTACACAGTATCCTATATTTTTTTGCAGAACTGTTCCCACAACTCTGCTCCTGTATGAATTATCCTGAAGTCTCCACTCCAAAAATCCCCGTCTCTGGCCACCGGACTTCGCTGATTCCTACTATGTTTAGTGCCAACGTATTCATTTCCATTTTTAGGTTCTCTAGCTAACCTACTTGCTTCATACTTCTAAGATTCCACGCTCCGACACGCAGAATGTTCCCGACTTTTATTCTGAACTTTCCGATCGCATCCTTCAAAGTAGACCCCTCCCGGAGATCCGAATGAGGGACTATTTTAACTCCGGAGTCTGTTACCCCAGAGCATGTCATCATGTTACTTACAATTTAAGTACGCTGTGTACTTGGGGGGGCGGCTCCGTGGCGTAGTGGTATGTGTGTGACTACTACGCCCAAGGTCCCGGGTTCGAATCCCGACACGGTCGGCTTGAAAAATGTTAGGCGAGCATTTTTCACAAAAATACACCCTCGTTCGGATGAGAGGTAAAATGGAGGTCCCGTGTGTGAGTGTTGTCATGCACGTTAAAGATCCCTACCTTGCTTGGAACAGCAAGGGTTCGGCAAAATTCAAAATTTTCCAGGTAACAAAAACTCGCTTCCTGGCCAATGTAGTACCTTCGGGTGGAGCATTGGAAAATCAAATGTAATGTGTACTTGGGGGGTAATGTGGTGGTTTCCCGTTGCCTTCCACATCGCGGTAGTGTGTCTTAGACTGCCATGCCGACCCCTTTGATCTCTGTCAATCTAAGTACTGAAAGAGCTGCTGCCCTCTTTCGGGGACTTGTCTTAGTCTGGTTGCTCACTAACGACCCTACTACTTTGGGTGGATCTGTAGTTTGGCTCTTTAGCTCATTAGAACACGGAAGCCATTTTACCTGTTCTAGTAATCTAGAACTTCGGCAAGGTGCAGGTCCATTCGAAATGGAAAAAACAAATACAAACCTAAAAAACTGAATTATTTGAAAATATGTTTTATTAAAAACATAACTAAATAAACCTAATAACTTACATACAATTTGTTGTTCTAGGAATATAAAAACATAAAGGGTATTATACACAGCGGTACATTGCAGGTTACACACAAATATCTTGATTCGTATCTTTTGTTATTTTTTGCGCAAATTATGTATCGCGTTGTAGCAGATTTCTTTTGAGCAGTGGATGGAACAAATTTAGCAAAGTGTCTCTCTGTCAGACGTAACTCAGCATTCTGATCAAACACTCTACTACCTACCGTACTAGTAGAAAGTGGCGTATGATATTTTTTAATTAATTCTTTAATTAACTGTAGCTGAAATTTTTCAAGAGGCACATAATTTACATTATCACATTTGTATAATTGGTAAGCATTAAGAACTGAACAGTCTATTAAGTGAAAAAATACTTTTTTATACCATTTCATAGATTTGCGTACACACTCTATAGACGAAAGTACCATATCTGACTTATCTACGGCACCCACATTCTCGTTGTAGTCGACAATACAACTTGGTTTCAGGATTGCTTTTCCAGTCGTACGATCCTTTTTTCCTGCTTCCTTTACATTAAGCCTATGGCAACTTGTCAATGTATTTACTTCCCTTTTATCTTTCCATCTTATTGCAAGAAGGTATTTCTAAGATCTGTATGTAAACTCGTTTCTTTCTAATATTTCAGTAAATTTTGGCATATTTTTGCGAGTCCATTTTACTGTACTACAAGTTGTGGTTTTGCTTTTATACAAGGTACTAAATAAATTAGGACTAGTATACCAGTTGTCAACGAGTAACGTATAACCTTTATTCAGGTAAGGTTCAAGCAGCGTTATTAGTACATTTCCAGATTTACCAACATCTGCGCCTTCAAAATTCTTCACATCTGTGGATGCACCGCTGTAAACCGATGTAACCGGTCTCGCAATCACTTAGTAAAAAGCGTTATTAGTAGGGCTGGGTCGGCGTATCGATATATCGATACGTATCGATACGACCCCCGTATCGACCCCCCCGATACAGCAAAAAATAAATATCGATATATCGATACCCGATATGTATCGATACGTATCGATATGTATCGATACGTATCGATATGTATTGATACGTATCGATATGTCTCGATACGCATCGATACGTATCGATACGTATCGATATTCGATATAGAATATGTATCGATATTCGATAAGCAAAATCCCGTATCGCCCACCCCTATATACATACTTATGTCACAAATATTAAACTTGAAACTTTAATTATTTTGATAACAAACAATCTTAAGTGAAAGGTCGAATCGTCAGTAAATACATTATTTTAAAACGATCTTGTGATTTTATTCCTAAAGAAAGAGTAGAAAAATGTATAGATGCGTATCGATTCGTACCGATAGGTATCGCTACGTCTCGATATGTATACTTATTATATATATCTAAACGTTCCGATACGAATCACTATATATATCTATACGTACCGCTACGTATCGATATGCATCGATACGAGTCGATACGTATCGATACGCATCGATACATATCGATACGCATCGATACGTATCGATACGCATCGATACGTATCGATACGTATCGATATTCGATATATCGATACATATCGATATAGAATATGTATCGATATTCGATACGCAAAATCCCGTATCGCCCACCCCTAGTTATTAGTACATTTCCAGATTTACCAACATCTGCGCCTTCAAAATTCTTCACATCTGTGGATGCACCGCTGTAAACCGATGTAACCGGTCTCGCAATCACTTAGTAAAAAAAATTTACAGCAAATCGGTGTTGCTTAGAAGGAATATACGGTCTGAAGAACACACGCCCTCTAAAATGCAACAAACTTTCATCGATACACAAATTTTTAAACGGATAAAAAGCTTGTGTAAATTTGGTTTTTAGATGATCAACAATCATCCTTATTTTTTTTAATGAATCTTTGTTTGTCAGCTGGAAGGATGTCATTATTACTAAAATGCTGCAATTTAGTAATCAGTAAGAATCTGTCTCTCTTCATGAGCCTACTAAACATAGGAGTATTTATAAATTCATCAGTTGGCCAATAAGAATTTAGTTCATTTTTCTTTGTATGTGGCATCAGTAAGGTAACAGCAAAATAGCAGTACAGCTCTTTATAATCTACTGGCCACCATCTTCTTATACGAGAACTATCAGGATTCCCCTGTCTCTCTAAATAGTCATAATCTTTATTTGTCTGGTTTGCAATTTCTTTTATTAGTTCTTCCGCTAAAAGGAATTCCAAGTATCTTAGGGTTGAATTACGTACATCACTGCCAATCTTACAACCAAAGTTTCATTCATCAAAACTGGAAATCCTTGGCTCAAAAGCATTTGCTCTCCATTCAAAATATTTTTCACGTGATGAAGATGCTGTTATATCTGTGCTATCATCCAAGTCTTCGTCATTTTCCATATCTGTTCTATTAGACACAAATTCCGCATTGTCTTCGTGCGATTCAATTTCCTCGGTCTCACTGCTAGTATCATCATCAGACCATCCGTCACCCCGCTGAAAAAAAATTAGTACTAAGGATTCACATAAATAACAACAAAAAGGTATGCACCAGATTTAAAACCAATTTTATCAGCTGCAGTCAAACGTACAATTCACTCAAAGTCTCTTTCATGTTCGCTATCGCTTTTTGCTAATATATCCTCTAATTCCTTCGTCGTTACACCACGATCCATAAATATTTTACCACAAAATCAACTCGCCAAAATAATAAAAAGCTTGGTTAGGAAGGTAACAGAGAAACACGTGCCATATAATATAATTAGTGCACAACTACCATAAAAATAAGAATAGCATTGTAATGAAACACGCAGTCTCTCAACAGTCAATCCCTACTCTCATGTTTTTGTGCTGCACGGCCATCACTTGTAAAAGAGAAAGGGAAGTGAGCGAACATTTTCGATTAAAGCAGCCTGATGCTATTTTGTCCAGCGTTGCGAATATATTCGTCTACAGCAGTTTACTGCATGGCGAACATATATGTCAAGAGCATGGAAAGGGTTAAACTAATCACCAATATCTTCTGTTTTAGAGAGTGACTTAATACCAGACACTGAGGAAAACTAACTCTGCCAGGGCATTTGCAATTTCCAAATTTGAGTTTACGCGGTAAACTTTATTCAAAAGCACTCCTTGTCTATGCTTTTCTGCTTTATGTAGTACAAGAGTAGGCAATTTTATTGTGGGTACTACTCAAACTCTCCAACAATTTAAATTGATCTGTATCAAGTGTAAAATTAGTTCTACCGCAGGTCATTTTGCAGACTGTTGTGCAATACCACAAAACCCTGAGCACATATACTAATTTGCTTTAGTTAATACACACACTTCGCACATTCCACTTCAACTATACAAAGAAATTGTTTTTATTTGACAAATACTAGGATTACTTTCTTCCCCCTTATACTTGATACAACCGTTTTTGCGTAAATCTAAAGGGATTTGTATGAATAATAATGTACCCCACACCTCGGATTAAATTGGTTGTATGAGAAATATACTTTTACTGAAAACTTCGCACATTTCTCATATACAAATCACAAAATTCTGTATTATGTTTCAAATGTTGACACGACGACAAACTCCAGCTCATAAAAGCAGAACTCTATATTCGAAAACGCTTTACCTCTTTTAGCGCTGCATAATATATGTGACGACAAAAGGATACTTCAAAGGAATGTTTCAAATTACCTATACATATTCGCACAACCACTTCCTTTGAAAAATTTGAAATGAATTTGTGGCGAGGTTGGTTGTGTGTAATTAAAAACAGTATTTAATTTTTGATTAAATAGGGTTAAGGTGTGAAATATTTTTGTTTGGCGACAGGATGTGCGATTTTTAATTTCTAGGGGCGGCTTTATGCTAGAAGGGAAGTATGCATCGCTTCAAGGGCGTTTTATTATTGGGAGCGCAAAAAATTATGGTTTTGTAGTACAATTTTTAAAACATAAAAGTGTTGCAAAAATATTTCTCTAGGAATGAATTTAACTAATACCAATACAAATATGTTTTTTTCACTGTCTGGAGGACATTTGATACGGAGTGTATGGCCAACGGCGCGAAAACATTGTTTGGAGATATAACAAAGCTATAACTATAACAATAGTCTACCCCTATATAACATATATTTTAGAAGAAAGACGGAAAAAACAATTAATTCAATAACATACTTTTTCTCTTATGTAATATGAAGTTTAAGGAGAAACTTCGCGTGTAATACAATATCATGTAACGATGCGTTTCGCTAATCATAATTTATGTGGGAAAGACAATATATAATCTTGAACGGACTAATTTGTTACGGGAGCTCTTTGTAGAATCTTAATTTCTTATCAAATTGTGTTTAAAAACCGAGACTTGTCAGTAGATCCATAAATTTATTGTAATTAAACTAAAAACCAGAAGTGTAATCGTTTTATTTCATGAAGAAACTTGAAAAACGGGTGGTAAATTATTTTAAAAACCACAAGGATGTAAATAAACCAATCATAATCACAGAGTCGCATAATGAAAGAATGTCATTTTTGAATGTATTCATCCCAAATATGAGTTTTGAAGTTTAAATTGAATAAATTCCATGCAATCCGATATAGTTTTAATAGATATTGTTGCAGTTAATCAAAGAGAAACACACATTATGTATTAACTAGACGTTGACAAAGCAGAATACAGATATATAGAATTGCATAGATGAAGTCACGGCCGCATTATAATAAACCGGAAGCGTGAGACTTTTGAAAATGCACTATATACATTATAGTAACAAACGCTGACCGTAATAAAATATGATTTACAGTGTTAATAAAGAGTTTTGTTGGAAACAATGAAATTATTATTAGGGTTTTGAAATCGGTCACCTGAAGTAATCGACAATGTTGTGTTAAAATAAAGCTGAATGGTGGAGGTCTTAATGCTAGATCCCCCAGTGGGCTTAACTTAAAGGGGGTTTGGCTTGATACAAGTGAAGGTAGTGAGTATTTTTATGCGGGATTTGACCGAATGCACAGAGGCTCCAAGAAAAATTGTGTGGCTAGCCTGAGGGACAGGAGATGCGGAAAATGTTATAAAACAATTGAAATAATACTACATTTAATTTCCAGTGCTCCGCCCAAAGGTACTACATTGACCTTACATGTGATTTTCCAATGCTCCACCCGAAGGTACTACATTGACCAGGAAGCAAATATTTTTTTACCTGGAAATTTTGAATTTTTCCGAAGCCTTACCATTCCAAGCAAAGGAGGAATTTTTAACGTGTGTTACATCACACACACGGGACTTCCATTTTATCTCTCATCCGAACGAGGGCGTATTTTTGTGAAAGATTCTCGCCTAACATTTTGCTAGCGGACCGTATTGGGATTTGAACCCAGGGCCTTGGACGTAGTAGGTACACGCATACCAACTAGGTCACGGATTTGCCAGACTACAAGTCACAGCGAAAAGAGCGGAACGCTATATAGAGGAAACAAAGAAAGATAGAAAGATGTAAACAAAACCATCGACATAAAAGGAGCTGGAGATTTCAGTCTGTTAGCAGCGAAAATCGGTCAAAACTAGAGATTTAATTTAAGGGACCCTACGCTGCTTCTCATGTAACAAACCTAACTGTACAGTAAAAAACAATTTAGGTAAAATTCCGACAGTGCATATGAAGAGAATTACTAAGTTTATGTCGAAACATAATCGTTGTAATAAGCATTACAAAATGTCTAGTTTTAAAAGTACATCATTATTACGTCTGCAGTTGTGAAACTGATTAGACGCGTACCATCATTGTTTCCTATTCTGTGCTAACCTACACATTTTTCTAAAATTTTCCCAGTCTGCACTTTCATTATCTGTTTGCAATCTCTTTGATTTGATATAGGTCTACCTCTGCCACTTGTTTTGATCTCTGCTAGTAGTATATACCGCCCTATTACTCAAAAATGCCCTAAAACGTATCCTGCCCTTGTATTTCTCCTATTTTTTTTTATTTCCGGCAGATATCTTTATTTCCCTACTATTTTCATAATCTTTTTGTTATTAACTTTGTCTGTCCATGCTATCATCCTCATACATCTAAGCACAACATTACACAAAGCTTTTGCCGTTTTCCTGTCTGCTTCTCCTACTGTCCCTATTTCATAGACGTACTGCACTGTGCACCACACATATGCTTTCAACAATTTTTTCCTTGTTTCTATGTTTGTTGTCTTCAAACATAGCCGCTGCTATTTCTTGTTAGATGCAGTTCGGTTCCCCTTCTATTGTTTATAAGTATATACTCTATTTAACGCAACAGAACTAAAAGATTGTTATCCTTATCATTTCCAATACCATAAACCACAAAGCCAGTTCATCGTCATTAGGTTTTCAGTCCTGGAACTAATACGCAAACTTTCACTGTTTCCCATTCTGTGCTAAGCTACACATTTCCCTGAAATTTTCACAGCCTACATTTATCACCATCTGTGTGCATTAATAACATAGGTTTACGTCTACCTTTCTCGCTTTCTAGTATATCCCGCACTTTCCCTAATAATTTAAAACATGCTTTATCTCTTCTATTTTTTACTGCTTTTCACATATTTCTTTCGTATCCTACCATCTTAGTATCTGTTTGTTTTTAACTTTGTCCATGATATGTTTTTCATATGTCTGTAGCACCGCATTTCAAAGACTTCTACCTTTTTCTTGTCCGCTTCTCCTACTGTCCACGTTACACAGCCGTACAGTTCTGTGCTCCGCACATATGCTTTCAACAGTCTCTTCCTTGTTTTATGTTTGTTGCCTTGGAATATAGTAGTAGCTTTTTCTTTTTAGATGCAGTACGTCCTTATGCTAAATTTTGTTCTTAATCGTTTGCGCTTTTTTCATCTCCGTTATTTGGTTTGCTAGGTAGCAGAAATCCTTAACCTCTTGTATACTCTGGTTTCCTATTTGTACTCTGGTTTTTGACGTATTTTCTCCTCTTACATGGTAGTACATTAGTTTTGTTTTTGTTAATTTTCATACCGTAACTCTCTGTTAGTACTGTTTTTATTTCACTAAGAGCTGTTTCTATCTTTTACTTGCTAAATGCTAATGCATCTGCAAATCTACGTATACTAATCGAACATTTTTGCATAATAATTTTTTATTTGCTCTTTCTATAAGCTATATAAGCTATAACTCTTTTCTATCTTTTTAGTATTTCGAATATTTTTTTCTATTTTATATTGTCGAATGCTATTTCTAGATGTACAATCTCTATATGTAAACTTTCTCCTTTTTCTATTATTTTCTCCATTATTTGCCTTAAAGCTAAATTCTTTAACTTACCTATTTGCTTCATGCTTCTATCATTATATACTTGAATTCGCAAGATGTTCCCGGTTCTTCTTTTAAACTTGTCCTTTACATTCTCCGAAATGATCCCCTCCCTGCGATTAGGGACGATTTTAACTCCGGAATATTTTACCCCAGAGGCTGCCATCATTTTGGAAACCGCTTTTGGCATGCTGTGTATTTCGGAGGTGATGTGGCGGTGTCCCGCTACCTTGCACATCGCAGTACCGTATCTACTCCACTAATTTGGTTAAACGTATAGTTTGGCTTTTTAGCTCACGGAAACACGTAAGCCATTCTACCCGTTCTAGAAATCTAGAACTTGTTTAAGGTGTAGATCGATCTGGAGTGAAGTAAGTCATTAATGTATTAGTTAATAGTTGTCAGCGTCCTATAATTATGATATTTACCTACTTTAGGGTTATAGAATAAATCAATAGTAGAACTGAAGAAGACAATAAACTATGGGCAATGGATAATGGACAATGGGCAACAGACAACGATAGATAGACGGCGGACGACGGACGACGGACGACGGACGACGGACGACGGACGACGGACGACGGACGACGGACGACGGACGACGGACGACGGACGACGGACGACGGACAACGGGCAGTGGACAGTAGACAGCGGAAAGCGGACAGTGGACAGCGGACAGTGGTCAACGGACAGCAGACGGTAGCCGGTAGACGATAGACAGATAGATGGTATAGATGGTAGACGGTAGACAGTATAGACAGCAGACGGTATAGAAGGTAGACGGTAGACAATATAGACGGTATAGACGGTATAGACGGTATAGACGGTATAGCCAGCATAGACGGTATAAACGGTATAGACGGTAGACGATACACGATAGACGATAGGGGATAGGGGATAGGCGATAGGCGATAGGCGATAGGCGATACACGATAGACGATAGACGATAGACGATAGACGATAGACGATGGACGATGGACGATGGACGATGGACGATGGACGATGGACGATGGACGATGGACGATGGACGATGGACGATGGACGATGGACGATCGAGGATCGAGGATCGACGATCGACGATCGACGATAGACGATAGACGATAGACGATAGACGATAGACGATAGGCGATAGACGATAGACGATAGACGATAGACGATACACGATAGACGATAGACGATAGACGATAGACGATAGACGATGGACGATGGACGATGGACGATGGACGATGGACGATGGACGATGGACGATGGACGATGGACGATGGACGATGGACGATGGACGATGGACGATGGACGACAGACGATAGACGACAGACGACAGACGACAGACGACAGACGACAGACGACAGACGACAGACGACAGACGACAGACGACAGACGACAGACGACAGACGACAGACGACAGACGACAGACGACAGACGACAGACGACAGACGACAGACGACAGACGACAGACGACAGACGACAGACGACAGACGACAGACGACAGACGACAGACGACAGACGACAGACGACAGACGACAGACGACAGACGACAGACGACAGACGACAGACGACAGACGACAGACGACAGACGACAGACGACAGACGACAGACGACAGACGACAGACGACAGACGACAGACGACAGACGACAGACGACAGACGACAGACGACAGACGACAGACGACAGACGACAGACGACAGACGACAGACGACAGACGACAGACGACAGACGACAGACGACAGACGACAGACGACAGACGACAGACGACAGACGACAGACGACAGACGACAGACGACAGACGACAGACGACAGACGACAGACGACAGACGACAGACGACAGACGACAGACGACAGACGACAGACGACAGACGACAGACGACAGACGACAGACGACAGACGACAGACGACAGACGACAGACGACAGACGACAGACGACAGACGACAGACGACAGACGACAGACGACAGACGACAGACGACAGACGACAGACGACAGACGACAGACGACAGACGACAGACGACAGACGACAGACGACAGACGACAGACGACAGACGACAGACGGACGACAGACGACAGACGACAGACGACAGACGACAGACGACAGACGACAGACGACAGACGACAGACGACAGACGACAGACGACAGACGACAGACGACAGACGACAGACGACAGACGACAGACGACAGACGACAGACGACAGACGACAGACGACAGACGACAGACGACAGACGACAGACGACAGACGACAGACGACAGACGACAGACGACAGACGACAGACGACAGACGACAGACGACAGACGACAGACGACAGACGACAGACGACAGACGACAGACGACAGACGATAGACGATAGACGATAGACGATTGACGATTGACGATAGACGATAGACGATAGACGATAGACGATAGACGATAGACGATAGACGATAGAATAATGGCTGCTACGTTTAGCGACGTAGTAAAAAAAAGAAAATAAAAACGAGGAAGAAAAAGAAGAAATTGATCGGGGTCAATCGGCGAGTGGGCGGAGTATTATACCTACAAAATTTTTTTAAAAAGGCGTGAAATAAAAATATATTCACTCACGCACAATCAAACATTTAAATACCAAAAACCTCTAATTTAAAAAAAACAAAATTATATACAAAACACATCAGTACCAAAAATGAACAATTCGTAAGTACACAATATACATATTTACGAATAAAGAAAAAGAAATATCTTTAACATGGCGAGCTGCAGTTTTTAGGTCGCCCTCTATATTAATCTTCAGACAAGAAAAAGGAACAAAATTACTCCACTAAAAATCACAGCTCGAAATCAGCATTGTAAGTAGGGAATTCTATACATAAAATTATCCTAATAAAGAAATCAGTAAACGTTAAAATATCCTCGCACATACAAACAATCAGTCATTTTACCACCAACAAGGTGATGCATCCGTAGACCCGTGTACATATATTGTTTCCAACAACTACCGAGTAACTTTATAAGAAAATTAGTGTAAAAACACTCACCCTCGAGTCACCACCATCCGGTTGGCTCTTACCGTCTGTAAAAACGGTGCAAAACAGGGGTGCGCGCGCTCGCGCCTTGTGGTGATCCTTCCATCACAACAAGGGGCGACCATTTATTGTGGCTTTAAGTGCCACCGGAATGAGCTATAGTAATTATAAATAAAATTAATTTATTGTCGTCCAAAAGTACAATTTTATAAAACCTATAAATACCCACCACGCTGTAAGGCGTGCGCAATCAGAGAAACGGAAACAACCAACCATTCTACACGTGTTTTTGTTGTGTAGATCGAAAAGCAAGTGAATATTAATTTCGTTTCAGTAATGACCAGAGCTCAAAGTAATATTGTTGTTAAGGAAATAAAACTGGAACAACACGGCTTTGGGATAATACGCGGCTTTAGTTCGACGAAGTTTTTTATGGAAAACATATAAGAATCAATTATCAGTTACCTATAACCAGTTATCGACTGTTTAATTTTAGCATAAAATTTAGGTTGAGGAATTCTTAGAAGGAGTATTTATTATTCATTAGGCTCTAGGATGTAGCAATAGTAATTGAATTTATATAAATAGATAAATGAATTAACACGTGAAAGGGTTATTTTAATTTACTGAACTAATTTTCGTTTTTAACGCCAAAGGGATTTGAGTTGAAAATTATTGCAACGCGTATTTCTTATTAACAGAAAAAAATGTACGGGATGTTCAGAATAAACGTAACATGGCATTCAAATAAGCGAAGTAAACATACGAGACGCTAAACGTTATTATTTTAATTGCTATGAGTAAAAGAATAATAAGTGTTGTTCATTTGAAGTAACAGTTTGGGTAAATAGTCAAATGGCGATCTAAATAAAGTAAGAAGAACCACATTACACTGGGTTTTAAGACAGAAAGGCAGACAATTAGCTTTAATGATACTAATAAACACTGCGTTTTACGTAGGTCTCTGCAAGTCCTAAAATTACTACCTGTCACTTGAATTACTTCATAATGGGCTAGTGAATATCTAGTATTAGAAAATCTTTCCATTATTCAAAATTGCAATTCTTTTATTCACCACCACTGTTGTTGATTGGAAACATCAGAATTTGTAATCTTGCTTAAATTTATTTCAAATGCTTTCATTTAAGTCTAAAAGTATTTGGATTGATATAAATACACCCATGCTTCCACTGTGGATTAAATTGAACGTAGGAGAAATATACTTTTGTCGAAAATTTCCCACATCTCTCATGTACAAATCAGGAACTTCTGAATTATGTTTCAAGTGTTGACACTGTTACAACCTTCGGCTCATAAAAGCACCGCTCGATATTCCAAAACGCTTACCTCTTTCAGCGTTGTATAATGTGTCGACAAAAGGATGCTTCAAAGGAATGTTTCAAATTACCTATACACATTCACACATCCACTTCCTTTGTAAATTTTGAAATAAATTTGCTACAAAGTAGGTTGACTGTAATTGAAACCGCACCATTTAATTTTCGATTAAGAGAGAAATTCCTAAAGGCTGTTGGTTGGTGTTAAAATGCGTTTCTTTGTTGATAGCATGCAGATTAACCATCGGGGGATTTCGTATATTTTTTAAACCACAAAATGAAGCGTGCTAAAATTTTACTGCTTGTGGAGGTTCCATTAGAAATCATATAATAATAAACATTTCTGAGGGCAGTATACAAATATAAATATAATGAATATTTGATAGACGCGGCATTTAGGTCATAAATAAACTCATATTAATAAATACAACTTTCATTGAGACAAGATATGTAACAATTAGCAATATGCATAAATAACTTTTTATTGCACAATATCTAGTTCATCGAATGATAGATGCATAATAGCACTCTTTAGAGATTGTTACTTAGAGTTTTGTTCGAAAAAATCCAGTATGTCATAGACAGGTTCTAAAGAGAATCTCCTGATACAAATAACGAGTCATTAGTCGGCTAATTCAACAATGGGTGGTGACTTGGTAAGTGCAGTCTTCGGGGAATACCTGCTTTGAAAGTGATTACATTGGACACAATCTCATTTTCTAGAGAGTAATTCCAGATGAAGAAGGGCATGGATTTGCAAACAGGAAATTATGAATGTATATTTGTCAGTGCGCTACAGGTTTGATGATATAATAGATTGGAGCTCCAAATGGACCCACAAATAGGTGACCACCAGGGAGGATTTAGGAAAGGAAAATCCTGTGCTGAACAGGTATTAAACCAGAAACTAATAATAAGGTACAGAAGACTAAGAGCTAAGGACATACATATAACATTTGTTGATTTTAAAAAGTCATACGATTCTATAGATAGAGAAACACTATTCAATACATTAGAAGAATTCGGAGCCGATGACAAATCAATCGCAATTATAAAAAATACTGTAACAAACACGAAATCAAAAGAAAAATGTATGGGAGAAATTTCAGAACCCTTTGAGGTCAAAACAGGAGTAAGACAGGTAGATGGGTTATCCACACTGCGCTTCAACTGTGTACTGGAGAAGGTAAGGAGAGAGTGGAGGAAAAGAATAGAAGAAGAAGGACTTGCTAGAATAAAAATCGAAAGAAAGAAAGATAATCTGGTAATTAACTGTCTGGCTTTTGCAGACGATCTGGCAATACTAGCGGAAAACGTAGAAGATGCAAAAAACAAATTGATATACTGACAGAGACAAAAAGAGGCTGTACCACAAATATCATATAAAAAAACAGAATACATAACTAATAGAAAAGATACCAAAACAGATCACGACAAAATATGGGAAAATTAAGGGAGTAAACAAGTTTAAATACCTGGGAGAAGCAATTCAACCAAACACCCTTGACAAAGTAGCCATCCTAACAAGAACAAGGAAAATAGAACTAGAATTCCACGTGACAAAAAATATATTTAATAAGACGTCCATATCCATCAATGCAAAGATAAGGCACTATAATACAGTTATCAAACCAGAGGGTCTCTATGCCTCAGAATGACAGTAAGACAGTAAGACTGTAACGATTTTATTTCCTATCAAGATGTGTACATATAATTAATCTATTTATTTAATACAATATAATGCATAATAGTGCTACACAATCCGCTAAATAAATATTACCTATTGTCCAATAAAATATTAGCTTTCAATTCAAATTAAAATTTAATTTATACGGTGACATAATAAACTTTTCATTTAGTGTCATTCCTAGAGCTCCTCTGTTAGACAGTTGTAAGGTAATCTTGTTGCCGGGCGGTAACTCGCTTGACCTGAGCACTTCCAATACAGCTGTGGTGAAAACAAGTCGAATTGTTCCTTGAACCCGAGGAATGGCGTTTGCAGTTTTTACGTGTTGGAAGCACGTGCGATTTAAGTTGTTTTAGGAGAGAATGTCATCTCCGAAGCGCATTTTTGTATTGTCCACTTGCTGGAACATAGCTCGTAGATGACGAGAAATTATTTTGGTTGAAGGGCCGTGGTTAACATGCAACTTTACATATAGTATTCAACGTTTGATATAATATTTAACTTGGAAATAATGTTCGTAATTTTAATTTATACGTAACGCAACTTTAATTAA
Organism: Platerodrilus igneus; assembly: GCA_036346225.1. Classification (NCBI taxonomy): domain Eukaryota; kingdom Metazoa; phylum Arthropoda; class Insecta; order Coleoptera; family Lycidae; genus Platerodrilus; species Platerodrilus igneus. The sequence continues at coordinate 5,820,670 of JARFIW010001480.1, forward strand.
TATGCAGTTTGTTAATGGTATGAAAATTGGAAATGATGTTTAGCTTTGAAAAAACATGCAACCTTTAGTTAACAGAAGTTTGGTTTAACGTAATTTTAATAAATGCACTAGAAGAAACTATAAGAATTTACGCTTTGGTCGAGTGTGGATCTGACGAGATTCAATTATTTAAAAAATGGATGCCGTGATGTAGTTTGAAGCTTCAGGAAGCAGCAAAATTACTTGTAATGATTTGGAGATTTCTTTATTTAAATGCTGATGCAAGACGCCCAGCAGGTATTTTTCTGTCAGATGAACATCTGGTATGTAGAAATTTGTTTTCGTATGTTAGCTGAATTATGGATATAGTAGATAGATAATTTTTTGTTTAATCAAGTTATTTGAACTTCAAAATAGGTCAAGGAGAGACTATATATATTTTTCAATATTAAGTAACAGGAACCTGTATATTTTTCATTTCTAAATCTTTTGTTAATACACTGAAACTACGGAAGATGTCATTATGTGATAGAGAAAGTAAATTCTCCTATTTAACAAAAGTTAGAAATTAAACTTCTAAGTTTACTATTTCAGTAATAGCTGACTGGAATAACTTATTGTGAGGTTATGGTAGATCTACTTAAACCGACAGATATTGTTATTTGTAAGTAATTGTTCAGAAAGCAATTTCAGACTTAATCATTGTTAAATAAAATTTGGCTAGATATTTCTTATAGAAATAATCACATTTTAAACTGGAAGGTACTTACTATACCCAGTGCCTTTGTAAATTATTTTCATAAATTAAATTAATTTAAATTATATAAAAAACTGAAAAGATGTTTTGTAAAAAGCACGTTAACTGAATACAAGAGGAATAGATTTTTATTTTGATCAAGACTATTCTTTTTAATTAGAATGAATGAAAGTTGATTCGAATTGAATTGAAAAATTTTGAGTATAAATGCACAAACAGTGCTATTCTTTGTTTAATCTGTTCACAGGTGTAGCAGTGAAATACAAAGGTCAAAGTCGAGCCATAAGGTAAGAAACTTTAGGGATTATGTTGTCTTTAATAAATTGTATAGCGGTTATAGAATAAAGGTTTCCGCATTCGCCTTGTACAAGGGACTTAAGTAAGGTCTTCTCTGTATAGAAAAATACGGTGGCGCCTTATTCTTCATATTTTTGGTCGCAATCCAACCCCGACCCACAGCTCATGTTCCACCCAGAGCATATAGTTCGACTAGCCGCTTTGCCTTTGAGATTTCCTCAACTTCGGGCCACTTTCCATCAGAACTTGCCGTGGGCTCTATTCGATTACTGGAAATTCTCGTAAAATAAAATCCCATAATAAGTAAAAAGGCTATAAGACAACTAGACGCGTAGAAAAAAGAGAGAGAAAAATTTTACGGAAAATTCTGGGACCAATATGTGAAGACGGAAAATGGAAACTGAGAAGCAATAAAAAGATTTATTTAAAAACAGAGAAAATAACAGACAAAATGAGAAAGAGAAGAGTGATATTTTACGGTCACATTAAAAGGATGAATGATGAAAGATTAACCAAGAGACTATTCAATTACTTCGACAGAAACCTTAAGACACATATGACATGAATCAAGGAAATCAGAAAAGACATGGATAAAATGAAATAGATAGAAACGAGGTAGAACAAAGAGAAAAACTCAAAGTAAAAGTAATGTGGTTCAAAGGTTTCCAAGAAAAGAAAAGAAAGAAGACTGGAGCAAAATGTACAGAAGAAACAGTAAACAACACGGAGAAAAAATGAAAGAATACTGGAAGAGAAAAAAGAGGTAAGAAAGATAATCATCATAAGTTATTTCAAGTGGTCCATAGTTGGTTGAAATCAAAAGAAGAAGAAGAAGTTGCAGAATTTGATGTTCCTACTCCAAATGCCAAATTCAGTTAAAGTACTAGCTATAAAGTACGTTTGATAAAAGAAAAAAACATTTTTTTAGAATTAGTTAAATATGTTTGTCTTTAACGTTAGTATTTGGGTTCTTTAGTTACATTTACAGTAAAAATAAATTACTGGATTAGTCACCCAAGATATATTTATTTACTAAAAATAACATTTGTAATCACATTGTTATATTGTATTATTATTATTAGGGAAACAAGAGGGAAAAGAAGCTAGCACCACTATGTTTATTGACCAAGTGATTATAACTTTATAGAAATTTGAAAGAGGGCGCAGTTTTTAAACAAATGGCATCAAACTGAAAACAATACAGCATTAATATAAGGGCAATGACTATTTATTTCCGATAATACAAATTTGCTTGCTTTAACAATCCAAGCAATTTAAATCCATTGTAAACTTCATTGAATTCAGTGTTTTTGTTTTACTGTTGATCTAAGTTCCACATTTATTTGAGTTTTTTGTTTTTATACGATCAACTAAAAGATTTAACCATTTGTCACTACTCAAATACAAAAGGTATTTAAAACTAAACATTTTCTATAATCGAAAAAAAAATTACAATTGTTTAATAAAAGAAAATATATATTATTATCAATGCATAGTTAGTCACCAGTTATAATACTTCTTTAATTTCATGATACCTATTGTAGCACATTTAATACTGTCTTTTGTAAATCTATTACTTTTGGTGCGCTTGCGTTTACTTCAATATCTTGGTGATTGGATTTACGATATATAAGTAGCTTTTCAGCATTATAAAGTTTGATTTGTTACTACTAAAATATACAAATTTTGCTATGTAGAATCAGTATAGCAGTTGTTCATTTACAACTTACGTTTTGCCGTGATTTAGCTCTTTAAAACCATCAGTTTCAGTAAAAAAAACTACTTTACTTATAGCACTAGCGAATAGAAAGTAGGGATTTCTAGGCAATTTTCAATAACATATACAGAATTTAAGAGACTTAAATTTAATGAGCACTGGTATACCCTACATTTGATTTTCCAATGCTCCACCCAAAGGTACTACATTGGCCAGGAAGCTAGTTTTTTTACCCGAAAATTTTGAATTTTGCCGAACCCTTACTGTTCTTTAACCTACAGGACAACACTCATACACGGGACCTCCATTTTACCTCTCATCCGAACAAGGGTGTATTTTTGTAAAAAATGCTCGCCTAACATTTTTCAAGCGGACCGTGTTGGGATTCGAACCCGGGACCTTGGGCAAAGAAGTCACACGCATACCTACTACACCACAGAGCCGCCAGTACTGGCATACAAACAAAATAAGAAACAAAGTCACTTACCCGAAGCCATGGGTTTTACATAACTTAAAACTGAACTCACAGTGGGATCTAAAGGTGTGATCCGTTAGCAAGTCATCGATCCTTAATGCGGTAACTATTTCAGCACATCATTCACCATGTAACTTCTAAAGTGACAGACAGATCACTGGGTATAAATAACACTATGTTGTCACTAATGCGATAAACGCTGAGAAAGCCAAAGAAACTCTTGACAAAATTGCAACTTAACATAGTTTAAATAACATTAACAATTGTCCATCCATAAATGTTTGTTGGTTGTGTGTTGGTAGAGGAATATTCATGGGGATGCTCTTAGTAATGTCATTGTGAAACGGTTGTAAAAATATATTTCAGATTTTCTCCTCTGAACACCCGGTTTCAAGATGCTACGGTTTTGCTTTTTGAACAATATCTTAAACCTAACAAGAAAAATTATAACATTTCTTATTCACTTATATTAAAAATAGAGCCTAAAATCTCTTTTATGATTAGGATGAGCACTGTAATCTTAATTTCATTCACCAATAACATTAAATTTTATTATGTACAAAATTTGCCAGGATAAGTCGAATAACTCAATATCCACCCCTTTAAAATCGGATTCAAATGTATCTAATCAGTTAGGTTTAATAAATTTTTTATATACTGTCAAAATCCTAACCTAACTTCAAAATTAATCCATCCTAAATAAAAATCTAACAACCTAAAACAAAAACTAAAAATAGGGTTTGAATAAAGGTATCCCTAACGTTGATTTTAGAGTGTGTCCAATCAACAAGATACACGCGAAAGTAAAAGAGGAGGGATCCGTAATACCAGGTAGCAGTCGCCAGCTCTGCTTTATACAGCTCGGTTCCCCTTCTAATGTTTTCTATTTATTTGCTCTATTTCACAGAGATCCTGTGGTATGTGAAAGGGGTTAACCAGCCTGTGGCTGCCAAGGATCCCCCCAACACTTAGACATTAGCCATATTAATAGTTTTACGGTAAATCCTTTAGCGCAATTAACATTATTTGAGAATATTGCACAACCAAGCCTGTAGTTTCTTATAATAATCGATCATGTTTAAATACAGTTATTTTTTTTTGTTACTAATTTTTCCATCTTGAAACTGGAATGGATCCCATATTTTGCATTCCATATTCACATTACAAATGAATACACAAATTTAAATATTATGATAAAGATGTGTGATCGTGCAGTAATTAATATAGATGTATACAAAACGCCTTCGATTTATAAAATCATTCTCAGTGTTTTATATATATATATATATATATATATATATATATATATTCCATATTAATTATTGCACGATTACACACCTATATCGTAATACTATACAGAAACCAAACATCTCAAATGTATTAGAAATTTGCAAACAGCAGCTGGAATGTACCTATTGTAATCTAAATAATTCTCAAACGCAAAATTATTGAACCTGTCATTTAAAACCATCTAAAAAAATGAGGTATCACCGGGACCCATCAATCATCTTTTGTGTACAAACTCCCCGCTTACTTTCCAATGAAGTTAATCTGGTTAGAAGCAAGCCGATCAGCGCTACACTGTCCCCTTTTTAAAGCTATTCTGTATTATAACACTCTGTGAGTGGAAGTCCGTGTGGCCACTAGGCCAGTCGGAACCATTTCTGCATTTGTCATGTTGATAGAAGGAGCAACCAACAGCTTTGGTAGAAGGCGCCGTACCATTTGGATTGTATACACACACTAAACTCTGGAACTCGATTTTCTGGAACAGTACTTCCAGTATATTTTGAGCCACCCTCCAGTCCAACACATCCAGCCAACAACCAATCTTATGTATGGCCAACTTTTTGTCTTCATATTCGATCATCAGACTTTTGTGATCAACTAACGCCTTACGCATATCCTGATAATCCGATTTAACAGAAGGCTTTTTCTTAGTCATCAAGTAGTAAACGCCCCGATGTCGGTCCTTCAGCCATATGGTATTTACAACATTTGGGTGTTGTCAGTGAAGTTGATCCAGACTACTAAATTTTAAACACCCGAGCAAATCATTGGGACTTATCAAGGTCCGTCGCTACGCCACATGTCAGGGAGTATTCCAATAGCACGTGGAATAGATCACTTTGAATCTCGTTTGTGACCCCAAATGTCGCTTTGTTCGTGTCGCTGTACAGAGGCATTAACCAATCATAGCTCGGTCCAGACCCTCGTCCATCCTCATGACCGTAACTGTTTGTTGGTAACACTGCTTGGCATTCTTCGGAATTACCGGCATCAACACTATCGTAGGGTGCTTACCGGTTGATGTGCACTAATACTGTTCTTTCCTTTGGGAGTTTAAGAATCCAAAGTACCACATCGTTGATTCTTTTTTACAACTTCGTACGGACTCTCTCAATATCTTTGTAACTTAGGCGGCAGTCCACGCCTCCGTTTGGGGTTTTATAGCTTCACGCGATCGCCTTTTTAAAATTCAGACTCCAACCCATTGATGTCATATCTGATCTTCATCCGATCGCTTGCGATGTGGATATATTTCCTAACAAGACCATGAAGGTGGTGCATTTTGCGCTTGAACTTCTTGTTGTAGTTCTTGCCTACGATGCTATCTCCGAGTTTACACCCAAAATCAAGATCAAACGGTAGTCATATTTCACGTCCCCGCATAGCACGTGCTCTCATGAACCGAAAACCGATATGCCAATAAAAATAGATGTAACTGTTGGTCCCAGTCTCTCTGATGTTGGGAGACCACCTAGAAAAGGTGCGTGCAAAAGGGGCGGTTCATGCGCTCTACCATACCATTCGATTGCTGGTACAATGATCTTGTTGGGGTCTTTTTCATCCCCAGCAACCAGCAAACTCACAATTTCTGCACTGATCGGCGTGCAACTCCAAAGGCACTCAAAAATAGCAAAATAGTGCCTTTACCTGTACTTTGGCGACGGTTGCAGCTCTTTAGTTTAGTATAGAATACGCTTTGGTCCTTTCGTAAAATAGTCCTTGACTATCAAGACGTATTTATTCCCGGGTTCGGTCTTGAGGAATGGACCGGCATCGATTGCCATTCTCTTAAAAGGGTTCTCCACGTTGTATTGCCTCATTGAAATCATACGTGTTTCCAATGGTGCGCATAGCTGATACTTGCGGTACCACTCTTTTATATCGTCCTCGCAGCCTACTCAGTAAAATCTTGCTCGGACTTTCTCCAGAGTCTTTTCTAATGCCGAAATGTCCGTCCGGGGTCACATTATGCAGATGCATTAAATCCTCCGATACTCGTTCTTTACGAACCACTAGGTGAAACGTACGCACGGATCCATCAACATTCTACAAGTATCGCACAATGATTCCATTCTTTACTTTCAGATAATCCCATTGTGCTCAGTACGACTTCAGGGTGCTGCTCAACGGCTAGTGTCCTTCCAGGAAGTACGATCTCCTCTGAATTTCTACCCCATAATTACACCGAGGTCTCTTTCATTCTCCTATCCATTCGCAATTGTACTGGCTGTCAATCAGCGTTGATCACTGTACTCCGAACAACAAGATCATATTTTACACACGCACACGAACGACCATTTTTGGGGCAGAATGTGTATAGGTCGATTTTCCTTCCATTTCAATATTACGCCCTCGGTACAACTATGCTTTTAACTAAAATACACTTATCTGTAACTGTCATTTAGCTATGATAATCTAGATATCATCGTTTGCGGTTTTATGTTGTGTAAGTAGGCACAAACAATGGCCTCTGCATTTTTAAATAATTGAATCGTTTCTTAAGTATTCTGTTTCGCATGTTATTAAAATTAAACTAACGCTCTTGAATATAATTATTCCTCTTTAGTTTGCGGGTTTCTGCATGTTCTCTCTAAGAGATTCAGTATAATTTTGTTTCCTCAAGCAATAGATGTAGTAGCGCCCTGTAAGTTTTATAAGCCATTGGCCAATTTCATTGTTCTGCTCAAGGGTAAACCCTAAAATTCTAGCTAACCCAGAGATCGTAATCCGTGTAAAGGCAAAACCTCGCCTATTTTACGTAAGCGGTATATATTACTGTAATACAGGTAATTTTAAATTAAAATTTAAACTACATGAATTATATATCTCGTTTTCAGACCATATTTTCAAATTCAAGTGGTTATTGGCTCAAATTACGGCCCGAGTACCTAGTGAGGCCAATATTGCAAACTACTAATGAGATGAAATTCTCCAACATGTCCGCTTAATCTTGAACTCGCTAACGATTGACTAAGGAAAACTGGGTCAAGTCATTCATACATATACATATATATTGCAATGTTATGCAGTAGAGTTCATGGAGTGCACTTTTAATGTCCTCTAGATAAACAAATTTAAATGGCTTTCTATGACTAAAAATCTATTTAATAAGGGAATGAATTTAAAAGTTCAGGAAAATTAATTGTTAGGTCGAGTTATACTACAAACTTCTATAGTTATGTGTACAATATGTTACTTAAAATATAAAATAAACTAAGAGAATTAAAAATTTCGTTATCAATTACGCATTTCTCTTACTGCAGTTCCAATAACACTTCTTGTTACAAAAACAGCTAAAACTACAATTATAAGGGCACATCTTATGCAAATTCTCAGTTACGTCTAACCGAGAGTAAACAATTTAACAAATGCTATTTTCTTTTTTACTTGTAATTATGTTGGGGCGGCGCTATCGGCGTTCAGGAATATAAAGGAAATAACCAATCTTGTTTCATCGCCCAAAGATACTTTACACCGACATAATGTGAAAATAATCAAAAAATTTTCTAAGATAATCGCTTGAGGTACACAAACTTTCACAATTTTAACAAATCAAAAGCATGCGCAATGATGTTTGAATACTTAAGTTAAATTCGATTAGAATTCTAAGCAATGGTCAATGGTTTAATTCAGGAGTAGAAAGTAATTTTGGTGTTATTGTTTAAAGATGAAGAGTAGATCAAGAAATTGTTAGTTTCTAACTCTATACACCCTATAGAAATAACTAACTGGTACAAAATGCTAAGAATGTTTTATTTGTGTGTATTGCTATGGAAAGTTAAATGTAAGTTTGAATCACTAGTAGGCTACTCCTAGTAGCCAAATAACTACCCTGAAGATGATTTAACTCGGTCTGACTGAATGTTAAATCTGTTTGCAACAAATTCCATCGCCATCTATAAAATTAGTATTGTAGTGTGGGTCGGTTTGACTCTTACCAGAATAATTACATTGGAATGTAAGTGAGATGTTTGTACACAGATGATGATCGATAGGTCCCGGAGGTCCTCCATCTTTGCGATGAATTTGATTGACAGGTACAAGAGCTTTGCATTTAATAGTTATTTAGATTACAATGGGTACATTCGAAATGTTATTAACATAATTTCTAATACGTTTTAGAATAGTCCATAGGTTTTAAATATGTATATAAACTGCCGTCGAGGATATTGAACATGAGTTCTGATTGAAGCTTTGATTACAATATGTTCTGCTATAAAGCTTTGAAAATGTGATATAAATAACTGTTGATATAAATCGCCCTATTCGATATTATTTAATTATAGAGCTTCGTATATAGAATAATAATCAGTGCTTAGATAATTAACTGTAGTGTTTTGATATTAAGTTAATTAAAGAAATAACATCCTAGTTTAACAGCTACTAATTGTATTGTTAACGACTAGCGTAAAAGAAATTGTTAGGAAAGCTTGTAGTAAATTCCATTATAACCACGACTTATTGAAAGAACTCTTATAGACAGTTTGAAAATAAGATCTGTTGTTCCTAGAAATGGAGTCTTCGTTACACTAGTGTCAAGTAGTGAGATTAAAGATCTTTAAACTATTTATATTCGCATGCCTGTCGTAGCAAAGAAAAATAAGAGGCAGGGAAATATTTTGTTCTTGAAAAATTTAAGTCACGCGTTGCAAAGAACTTGGCTGAAAATTTCGTAAAAGTATACAAAATTATTACAAAAAACTGAACCAAAACATCGCCAATTTACAGGAAAATTTTGAGAAACAAGACCGAAACGCTGCAAACACGCCAGCGAAATTAGAAAAACACGGACTTAACGACTTAACGAGTTTACAGAAAAATTACAGGAAACCGTCGGAAATCTAAGAAGAAAATTATATTAGAATGCGAAAGCCGTTGAACAATTGAAAACGGAATTTATATAGGAAGCTAAAAAAACCGCGGTTTAACAATTAAGAGTTATTAAAGGAAAATATGAATCGGCGGAAAACCTGGAAGCCAGATTTTCGGCGGCTTACAGCAATTGGACACCAAGCTTTTAGAGGATTTATTAGAAAACTCGCATAAGCTGGAAGCGAGGTTTTCGGAAAAACTTTTAAAGACATCGCATAAAATGAAAGAATATGTACTAAGGATGGAAAATCACCAGAGCCTTTGGTGCCGGTGATACAACAACATACCCCGGAATTTAAGAATGTTGGGGAATGCAAAATGACGTCAAGGTTCAAAGTAAAACCACCCACCTTTAATGAAAAGTCGTCTTAGCAGACATATGTCAAGCAATTCGAGGCGCCACGTAAGCTAATGGCTGGAACGATGGCAAAAGATAAACCCCATTGATTGACGCGTTGTATATTTTGCACAACATACAAGACCACGGCCAAAGAAGCTAAGGAGCCTAAACATTAGGCTGACAATGATGCACGATGACTTTCATATGCAACAAGTGTACCATGCTCAAGTGAAAAACCGATACCAAAAGGCTAACGAAAATTTGCAAGAGTTTGAAGCTGATATTTCTTTCTTGGTGGGACTGACCTACCCAGCCACACCGAATAGCTACTTAGAACAGCTGGTGGTTCAGACCTTCGTGAGGTATACGCGACGGAGAGATCCCTACGGCTAGCTCGACCAACGACCCTAGACAATGCGCTACCTCGTGCTTTGAATGTTAAAGCGGCAAAGCAGGCTTGGCGTCGTAGTTGTGGCTAGGTCAGATGCTCTATAGAAGAGTAGGGTCAAGAGCATAAAGGAAGTGATTCAATGGGTACTACGACACCACCAGTGGGAGATGAAGCGACCATAACGCTAGAACGACGGATTTAGGCACAGGCAAAACCGATGTAGGAGGTTCAAGATAGAACATGAGCCAAAACGAAAATCGACCTGCACACATTCTGCCCCAAAAATGGTCGTCCGTGTGCGTGTGCAAAATATGATTTTGTTGTTCGGAGTACAGTGATCAACGCTGATTGACAGCCAGTACAGTTGCGAATGGAATAGGAGAATGAAAGAGACCTTGGTGTAATTATGGGGTAGAAATTCAGAAGAGATCGTACTTCCTAGAAGGACGCTAGCCGTTGAGCAGCACCCTGAAGTCGTACTGAGCACAATGGGATTATCTGAAAGTAAAGAATGGAATCATAGTGCGATACTTGTAGAATGTTGATGGATCCGTGCGTACGTTTCACCTGGTGGTTCGTAAAGAACGAGTATCGGAGGATTTAATGCATCTGCATAATGTGACCCCGGACGGACATTTCGGCATTAGAAAAGACTCTGGAGAAAGTCCGAGCAAGATTTTACTGAGTAGGCTGCGAGGACGATATAAAAGAGTGGTACCGCAAGTATCAGCTATGCGCACCATTGGAAACACGTATGGTTTCAATGAGGCAATACAACGTGGAGAGCCCTTTTAAGAGAATGGCAATCGATGCCGGTCCATTCCCTAAGACCGAACCCGGGAATAAATACGTCTTGATAGTCAAGGACTATTTTACGAAATGGACCAAAGCGTGTTCTATACCAAACTAAAGAGCTGCAACCGTCGCCGAAGTACAGGTAAAGGCACTATTCTGCTGTTTTTGAGTGCCTATGGAGTTGCACGCCGATCAGTGTAGAAATTGTGAGTTTGCTAGTTGCTGAGGATAAAAAAGACCCCAACAAGATCATTGTACCAGCAATCGAATGGTATGTTAGAGCGCATGAACCGCCCCTTTTGCACGCACATTTTCTAGGTGGTCTCCCAACATCAGAGAGACTGGGACCTACAGGTACATCTATTTTTATTGGCATATCGGTTTTTGGTTCATGAGAGCACTGAGCAAACACCTGCACGTGCTATGCTGGGACGTGAGATATGACTACCGTTTGATCTTGATTTTGTGCGTAAGCTAGAAGATAGCATCATAGGAAAGAACTACATCGAGAAGTTCAAGCGCAAAATGCACCACATTCATGGTCATGTTAGGAAATATATCCACTTCGCAAGCGATCGGATAAAAATCAGATATGACATCAATGGGCAGGAGTCTGAATTTTAAAAAGGCGATCGCGTCAAGCTATAGAACCCCAAACGGAGGCGTGGACTGCCGCCTAAGTTACAAAGATATTGAGAGAGTCCGTACGAAGTTGTAAAAACGAATCAACTATGTAGTACTTCGGATTCTTAAGCTCTCAAAAGAAAGAACAGTATTAGTTCACATCAACCGGTTAGCACCCTACGATAGTGTTGATGCCGGTAATTCCGAAGAACGCCAAGCAGTGTTACGAACGAACAGTTACGCTCATGAGGATGAACGAGGGTCTGGACCGAGCTATGATTGGTTCATGCCTCAGTACAGCGACCGAACAAAGCGACATTTGGGGTCACGAACGAGATTCAAAGTAATCTATTTCACGTGCTATTGGAATACTCCTGACATGTGGCGTAGCAACGGAGCTTGATATGTCCCAACAATTTGCTCGGGTGTTTAAAAATAAATTTAGTAGTCTGGATCAACTTCACCGACAACAACCAAATGTTGGAAAGACCATATAGCTGAAGGACAGACATCGGGGCGTTTACTGCTTGATGACTAAGTAAAAGCCTTCTGTTAAATCGAATTATCAGGATATGCGTAAAGCGTTAGTTGATCACAAAAGTCTGATGATCGAATATGAAGGCAAAAAGTTGGCCATACATAAGATTGGTTGTTGGCTGGATGTGTTGGACTGGAAGGTGGCTCAAAATATACAGAAAGTACTGTTTCAGAAAAGCGGGTTCCAGAGTTTAGTGTGTGTTTACAATCCAAATGGCACCTTCTACCAAAGCTGTTGGTTGCTTCTTCTATCATTATGACAAACGCAGAAATGGTTCCGACTGGCCTACGGAGTAGGATTTTCAAGAAATTCCAGGCAACGCATTAGAATTTGCTGTTTTCATATAAACTATGAAAATTATTGTTATGTGTGAGAGTGAACTTTGATGATATTTTGCATTATTTTGCGTATTGAAAATAATACGTATAACTAACTTTGATTGTGGTATTTGAATATAAATCTAAAGGTGTATATAGAGCTTATTAACATTCCTCATGAATTTAAAATTTTATTGTTAAGAGTACATGGGTTTTTTTGTGTTTGTAGTAAGAGTATGTAAAGTAAAAAGCATACATTAATAAAATAAACTGGGTTATCATGAGCTCACCATACTCCAGAGTGTACTAATTAGAAATAATTATAAATAATAATTAGAAAAAATATAAATGAGGTATTATTTAGGGCCCATTTACTCCTGTTATATTCAATGTGTTTGATATTTCAATTTAAAATCCTGGACTTTACAAAGATAGAATTTATTGAGGTGTAACTTGAGCACCATGTAAATAATCTTGAATTATTATTTGTGAATAGTGGTAAATAAATATTGTATGATTGTTGTATTATTTTGTGGTTTTATTGAGAGTGTGCGTGAACGGTAGAGAGTATGATCGTAAATCTAGGTATCCAAGAGGAGGCCCAACTGAGCTAGCCAGGGAAGCGGTTGAAGGATTAAGTTGATGGAAGCAGAATCTGGGTAAGAAATATTTTTTTTGAAAATTTTTCTTTTTTGTAAATTAATTAATTTTCGAATCTCAAACGATTTTAAGGAAATTCCAAAGGCTTATAAGAGTTACACAACACTGAGAATGATTGTATAAATTGACGGCGTTTTGTATACATCTATATTAATTATTCCACGATCACACACCTTTATCATAATATTTAAGTTTGTGTATTCATTTGTAATGTGAATATGTAATGCAAAATATGGGAGCCATACCAGTTTCAAGATGGAAAAATTAGAAACAAAAAAAAATAACTGTATTTAAACATGATGATTATTATAAGCAACTACAGGCTTGGTTATGCAATATTCTCGAATAATGTTAATTGTGCACAAGGATTTATCGTAAAACTATTAATACGGTCTAAGTGTTGGGGGATCCTTGGCAGCCACAGACTGGTTAACCCGTTTCACATACCACTGGATCTGTGTGAAATAGAGCATATAACTAGAAAACATTAGAAGGAGAACCAAGCTGTATATAGCAGAGCTGGCGACTGCTACCTGGTATTACGGATCCCTCCTCTTTTACTTTTGCGTGTGTCTTGTTGATCGGACACACTCCAAAATCAACGTTAGGATACCTTTATTCAAACCCTATTTTTAGTTTTTGTTTCAGGTTGTTAGATTTTTATTTAGGATGGATTAATTTTGAAGTTAGGTTTAATTTGAAGCACGTTATATTTTCGCGTTTAAACCCAATGTAGTACCTTCGGGTGGAGCATTGGGGACGTGGCCGCAAGTACAGCGGCCCTTATTCAAATTATAATGTTTATAGGCTGCTATGGAAATTTCAGGGAACTGTGTAGGCTAGCTTAGAATATAAATAAGTGGAGATACGCGTCCAACAAGTTCCAAGACGGAAAACCTAATGACGAAAAAATAAGTGCACTTAAATCTGATGATTATTATAAACAACTACAGGTATTGTTTGTGAAATATTTTTAATTAATGTTGATTGTGCGAAAGGATATATCGGAAAAACTATTAATTGGGCAAATGTTTAAGTGCTGAGGGAACTTCGCAGCCACAGGCTGCTTGCCCCCCTTCACACACCAATGAATATCGGGGAAATAAGGTATATAATTGTAAAACAATAGAAGGGCACCGAACTACATTTAACAAGGAAGAACAGCGGCTATGTTCAAAGACAACCAACATAGAAACAAGAATAAAATTGATGAAAGCATATGTGTTGAGCACAGCACAGTACGTCTATGAAATAGGGGCAGTAGGTAAAGCAGACAAAAGAGATAGAAACCTTCTGGAATGTTGTTCTTCAGATGTACGAAAATGATAGCATGGACAGACAAAGTTAATAACAAATAGGTTATAGAAATAATAGAGGGATAAAAATATCTGTCAAAACCAAAAAAAATAGAAGAAATAGAAGGGTAGGAAACGTTCTAAGGCATTTCTGGGGAATAGTACGGGATATATTACAAGCAGAGATAAATGTAAACCTAGATCGGACTATCACACGCAGATAGTGACAGATGCTGACTGCAAATTTTAGGAAAATGTGTAAATTATTTCAGAATAGGAAACAATAAAGGTACGCGTCTAATTAGTTCCAGAACTAAAGACTTAATGATGATGATTGAATCCATATATGAAGTTTTGGTTTGTCTGGGATTACCTTGTTATGTTTCGTAGCAACAATGATAACATTTATTTACAAGTTTATAAATACGAACTAATTATACATTGAAGGCATAACGCACAAAGCAAATATTTACAAAACTTTTTGTATGCATAGTTATTGAAAATGTATTTTAACACTGAAATCACTTTGGTTTGTAAAGTTGCGGAATAGGTTTCTATGTTGACGAATTAAATGTTGAGGCTTTATGACGAAAACATTGAGCTTATGTTGTGTAAAGGATAATGTCCATCGCTACATTTAATATAATGCGGCACCTAGCGACTGTGACTACGATAGGATTTTCATGCTTCGGTATCCTGTCGTTGGAAGTCAAAGATGCCGCCATATGGGTAACGTCTTTGGTTGGTGAAAATTAGAGCGCGCTCATGACGGAATGTCCCGAATTCTGGCGTGCATGTTGTCACGTTTTCTAGGAGGTGGTGCTGATGGTTTCGGATGGAGTGAATCCAAGCCGTGTTGTGGCAAGCCCTGCGCCCGTATTATGGTCTAAGAGTTTATTTAATTTTATCCCGTTAGATTTGGTTGTCACAAGATAGTCTGAAAGAAAACCCTTGTAATAACAAATATTTAACTACCGCGTGAGGGTATCCAATTAACAATAAATAATAAATGGGATGTACCTCTAACACTATAGTACCCTCACGTTTCGGGACATTGCCTCGCAAGCTGCTGCAGTCGGTGAGAAGGGGAGGTTCATTAAACAACAACACACTAAGACAAAATTCCAATTGTTTTATTAAATGGGCTACTAACTAACTTAACCTAATTACATATGCATACAAAATTATACAGTAATTAACATTATTTACAATAGGGCGCCACCATGGGAATTAAACGGCCCATGGACCGATCGCGGTAATAGCTCTCGTCGCACTTTGTTTGTGGCGATGAACCAAGATTGCAGGACAGAAAATACTTCACTTCACAGGGGCAAATCTTTTAAAGTCTCCGGCTAGCACAAACACAACTTAACTAAACAATTCTAAAGTCCTTATTTTATGAATATTAACAACAGTTCTGGGTGCAAACACCCCAATACATATAATTAATTAACGCTACCGTAGTCTACTTAACATGCATACTGAAACGACCTTCCTTTAATCACGGGGTCATCAATAACAGGAAAAACACGACCTTCACACGGGTCAAATAGTACAGTAACGGAATTCGTGGCTTAGTTATTACAAGCCTCGGACAACGTCGAAACACAATAAAATAGGAAACCCTTCTAGAGATGCGGTCTTTAAACAATAACCTACGGGATTAAATTACTTGAACGGAGCTTTAACCCAAAGTTGTATGTTATGGATGCCGACAGATACTGTATTTAAACAAATAAATGACTTATGATGCATAATACAGTCTTGAGTTCATGGTAATACCATATATAATAATTACTTACTCAGAGAAATAAACTAACTTTGAACATAACGGCACGCACTTGAATTCAGAGAAATAAAACACTTTACTCAATCTTGCAAGTCCGCGAGCTTTAGACTCTAACGCGTCTGAAATAAACAACCCCGATTCCCACCGGCTGGCATCCTTATATACATTTAAGTTAATTGAAAAATAACCCCTTTCTTGGCTCCCATACTCGACTTAGGATACGCCGGTCGTAAATCTTTAAGATTAATTAAACTGCCAATTGCACTAAGATAGCCACACAAGTAGATCTCGGAACTAATTTTAGTTGAGTACTCCGCTAATTGAAAAATTGCTTCCGACCACCCTGACATAAATAGGATCCTAAAACATGATTGACATCTAATCATAGATAGCAACTAATCTGTCATGTTTAGTGCCTTTGAAGTAAAGTGCCTTTAGAAAAATTGATTAACTCTTGGATTAGATCTTCCTGGAAACTTCGCTAGGACGCTACTTGGGTAGTCTTGCAGCCGTTACAATTGCCGACATATTTATGCTACAAGACCTTCATTCTAATAATTAGAATGCTAAAATTAAACTAGAAAATAAGTATTTTTAGAAATCATAGAACTAATTGGAGCGTATTAAAAGAGTATGTTACACCCTTAGTGCGCGAGGAGTTTGGTAACTTCCATCTTGCACTATTCTTAAGTTCTCTCCAAGAAGTTTGATGACTACCCTAGAAAGAGAACAATTAGGAAGTAATTTGCTTTAGCGTTTGGAGCTCTTTTATATCCTGAGTTTGTACCTTCGGACGGTTGTATTATGTATTTCGAGGGTTGTCGGATGAGTCTATTATTCTTTGAGGGGTGTTTTAAGAGTACATACTATTTATTTGCATGCTGCGTGCTTATTAGTCAGTTGATTGGGAGAATAGTTGGTTGCATGCTCTACACATAGAATGTAATAAGGTAGCCAACTATTCCTGAAGTAAAATCAATGTCTCGCGATAGATTTGTCTGAGATTCTAGTATTAATATATGCAGCAGTGCAGGTTATTTGATTTGAATCAATATAATAGCCGACAGCCCAAATCCTCAGAAAAACTACTATCGCTTTCACTGTCTTCACCAACCCCAATTACTAGTTCATCTATTTGATCAATTATATATTCTCGACTCATATATTCTTCTTCTAACTTTGCTACATGATTGTATATATTTTACCATGCTTGTGCCTCAACGTTATTGAATTTTTCAACAGCCAGCTTCCACATGTCATCTAATTTAAAACACGTGTTGCATGCTGCTGCATGATCTTTCACCAAAGCCAATATATTTTCTATTGGATTCAACTCTGGGTAATAAATAGAACTACATGACCATGCTCTGCAAAACGTTTATCGATACTATAAACTTTGTTTTTAAGGTTAATCGTCTGAATCTTAGTATAAAGCTCTGGTTTTGTATATATCACGTCAAGATCAATATTTCGTTCCGATAACCAGCCTTGTATAACTGCTTTTTTCAATGCTTGTGGGATTTGGTTCCAAGAATACATTATGACATGATGCATTGTTAATAACTGCAACAGAATTTGTATCTAAATTAGGAATTAACTTTTCATTCAGCCATTTTATGTAGTTTTTGTAGTTCATTTCACGATGATAGCCTCCACTTTTGGTACCAGATTTAAATATTGAAGTGTATTTGGAATAAAACCATTAAAACCACCAGCATGAACAATCATAAGCCTCTGACTTTTTAAGACTGACGCATTTAGGCAATTGTTGCTGCCATCGATCCATGATATTTGTACGGCGTGTATGCTTTGCAGATATGTTTCATCACTATAAACCACCTTCTAACCTTCCTTCCTGTATTTTTTAGCTTACGCAGAAACTGTACACGTTTGCATCGAATGTCACTTTTTTCGAGAAGCGCTTTACGGCTATTTCAGCTTTTTGTTAACGAAAAACTCATCTCTCAAACAACTGCTCTAAAGGTGGACAACTTTTCCTCAAACTTGACACCATCTTGTTTCACAGCTTCAAAAACAGGCGATTTAGTAGGTTGTCTGCCAAAAATATTGGCAAATCTATAAATATTCTCGCGTCAAACTCCTTAACGTCAGACTTGAGATATCGTTTGGAAAATGTTTTTCTAAACGACGCAAATTTTGACTTAAAAACTAAACGTAAAGCAAACCACTGTGCTGCTTGTGTAAGAAACACACCTGGTTTTTCTGCGACCTCTCCGTATATTCGTTAAACAGTACTCACCCAGATGCCACTCGCATTAGATACTATTTCTGTAATTGAAGTGGTAAAACGCCCTTCTTCTTTCTCTTTTTTTCGTAAATTTAAACACGCTATAAAGCAATCCCCTAGCCTGATTGAACAATTTTCTTGGGGCCACTCACGTTTAAGGTTTCAGTTGAATACTCCAAACCGTAATCAAAACTATATAAAGAAATAGTATTCTAGACGAATTTCATAAGATTTGATTAAAGCTATTTTAAAATATAAACAAAAACACGAAAATATTCTTTCACTTGTTTTCACGCTGCAACGGTGAAAACAAAATAAAATATGATACGCCGCGGGGTAATGTCATAATATGGGACGCGAGTTAAGGTTCGGGCCTTGGGAACTGCCTTTTTAAAACTTCTTAATAAATTTATTTTAAACAGACATTAATTATGGAATTTTACAAAACTTGATTTAAATTACTCTAAGTTCGAAAATAATTAATAAATGTACTATAGTGAGTAGCCTAAGCAACTGCAAGGTTAAAGCTGAATACTTTGACTGACTGCCGGATCCTTGAGCTCCCGGGCTTTTTATAATGTTCCTACCCCCTCACATGGCTGTGGGAACTTGCAGATCTTATGTCTGCTTATTCTTAATACTATTCATAATTACAATGTTGCAATCTTAATTTCAAAGTAATCACGGTATCTTGACCGTCTGTAACCTAACATCTGCAGTATCACTTTTGTCTGCGATACAAAGTAGCGCATCCGTTCTCACGAACTGTTAATAAACTTTATAAATTGTCCTTGTGTTACTTTGTTGCACTTCACTTAGCGTATTCTTATCATTTTCTAATAATTTCCTAACTATTCTGTTTTATAACACATATATCAATTGGGGGATACATAACTCGCGTGGTATATTTTACTCCGCGACGGAAATACTATCAATTGTATTTAGTAATTACTATTTAGTTAGGCAATAACAAGTATTTCTTTAATATATAGTTATGATGTACTACTCTTACCGTGATATGTTGATTAAATGATTTCTTGGAATTATAAAATTCGCGTCTTCTGCATAAAGATAAGCTGTTTTCAAGTCCCATTTACGCTTTTTACGTCACTCTAAGCACCGCTCAACGCGCACCGAAAGGTATCTCGTTTTAAATCACCTATAACAGTAACGTGCGGCAATGGTGTAGGAACCTTGAAACAAAATGTACAGGCGTTCATGATGCAGGCGGTGAGGAAAGTAAGCTAGTGGTAACAAAGGAATGATCTTGTTCAGCGAGTGGATCACACAATTCGAGAAATCGTCGGTTTACAATTTCTGTGTCGAGTGATTTGTTGCAGATCAGCATAAAGAATTTGGTGAAAGCACAGTCGGCTGCCTTCTATAACAAGGGTACTGAAAAGTTGGTATCAGACTGTGATAAACGTCTAAGCCGGGGCAGTGACTACATACGAAAGTAGATGCAAAGTGTATCTAAATGTTCCAGGTAAAACATTTTTCTTTCAACGTGGTTTTCATTTCGTGACCGATCGAACCTCGAAAAAACTACAGCTTTTGTATAATACCATAAGAGGTGACAAATCATAGATTTATCCATATGAAGATGAGACTAAAAAACAATCAGCTGTTGGGCGTTTTTACGTGAACCTAAACCACGAAAAGTGACACGTTCCCGAAGCATTTGGAAAACAGCGGTTTCTTATTCCTTCGGAGAAGCGGGTCATGTTGCAACTGTTGCATTAGAAGATTGAAGGACAGTTAATGTTGAGTTGTTACGGTCCCACCGTAGCATAAACGAAAAAGATGCCGGACTAACGTAGTCGTAGATTGGGAGTGGGTGTAGGATTAAACAAGAACGAATATATCGAATAGCTGAAATAAAAAGGTTAGGTTATGTAGAAATGTAAACAATGACCACACCTTAATCGGTCTGATATCAGTATTTATAATAATAAAAGTAAAAACAGTCTGACTAGATAGTTTATTCATGGAAGGTTGAGGGGAGTTTGTTAATAACAATTATTTATAAGTACAGTACTTATGACAGTTTTCTTTACAATTTTAAAGTACAGTTAATGCTTAACTCAAAGAAATAGGTTACTATAATTATGTAACCCTCTCACTAATAATTCGCAATTTACAATTTACGGCAAGAGCTTTATACGCATTTAGAAACGTTTCTAGATAAGCACCAGCTTTACAATCTCTAATTGAAATTTAAAGTAATAATGTAGAAAAGAAATATTTAGAGTAAACTCTGGTTTCTATAGATGTTAAGATCTATCATATATTATAATCTTAAATTCATGGCCGTATAGCGGAAGAATTGAAGTATGTTAACACGAACAAGCTCTAAAAGTATCAGTAACTAAGTTCGGGCTCCTAGCAGCACTATACAGTAGTGTATTTAACGATTTGAGTAGTACATGGTACATATAAACGTAATAAACGAGATATTCTAGAAGGATTTCACCAAAAATGATGTAGAACAGATGCAGCACCACCAATTCGAATTGCTCTGCGGACAGTCGAATTGTGATCAATCATCAGCCGCTAGCACGGTAACAAATCCGCACAAACAGTAACCAGTACTCCAGAAAAAGCGGGAGAGTAGAAACCAAAAGGTATACCTCAGGTAGGTAGAAACAGTACGAGTATAAAGTGAATTATCCACTTTCTGTATAATACAACAGAAAACCATCCATAAGCGATCTAAAAATCAGGCACTAACTTTTGAAACTATACAACTAAATGGCGGTTACTTACCAATTAACCAAAAGGAAGAAATTCGAATAGGAATTGGTAATTGCTCGCTTAAATTTCAAACACAAAACGAAATATAAAGTAAAACCTAACAGCGGTATCAAAATTATTTTCTTATGACAATTCTCAAATATTCAGCACCGCTAACTAGATATAACAAATTTAGTATTTATGCATTTACAGAGTAACATGGGTTGCCTAATTTCAATGCATTCTGAAGTTAGGATAAGCGAGAAAAGTAGCGGTAATGTGATATTTTATTTGGGAATACATAAAAGTCATAACAGTATAAACTGAACGTAACAGAGTGGTGTACCACAATTTCTGTTCTGAAAGTTATCTCTGACATACAAAAACAACTTGAATTGGCGAATCATTATTCATCATAGCAATGCAAACGCGCATACAGCCAAACGAATTGTCAAATTTTTGACCAGTATCTACATCAAAATAATGACTCATTGCCTGCATTTATCTGATTTATTGTTTGACGTCTTTTTATTTCGATATATCAAAAATAAAAGCAGTGGTTAGTTGTTTTTAGTCATCTGAAGATGTCATTGAGGAATTTTATTCCTTTGTTTTGGAAGTACCTCATTCGGTGTGAAGGAACTGGTTTGGCTTCATCAAATGCAAAGGTGTATAACCACGAAATGTGAATACTTTGGGAAGCAATAAAGCGATTTACATAATAATAATGTTTTGTTTTTTTAATATCTTTCGTGAATTTTAGCAGTTGGCCCTCGTATCTTTAGGCGTATTGGACCTGTTTTAAATTTAAACTTTTGGTATAGGGAATCTATCAGATTGATGTGTAATTGGAATATTTACCTACCGCGTGAGGGTATCCAATTAACAATAAATAATAAATGGCTGGACCTCTAGCACTATCGTACCCTCACGTTTCGGGACATTGCCTCGCAAGCTGCAGCAGTCGGTGAGAGGGGGGGTTCATTAAAACAAACACACTAAGACGAAATTCCGATTGTTTTATTAAATGGGCTACTAACTAAAACTTCACCTAATTACATATGCATAACAAAAATATACAGTAATTAACATTATTTACAATAGGGCGCCACCATGGGAATTAAACGGCCCATGGACCAATTGCACTTTGTTCGTGGGCGATGAACCAAGATTGCAGGACAGAAAATAAATCACTTCACAGGGGCTAATCTTTTAAAGTCTCCGGCTAGCACAAACACAACTTAACTAAACAAAACTAAAATCCTTATTTTATGAATATTAATAACAGCTCTGGGTGAAACCACCCCAATACAATAATTAATTAATTCTACCGTAGTCTACCTAACTTGCATATGGTGACGACCCTCCTTTAACCACGGGGTCATCAACACCAGGAAAAATACGACCTTCTCAAGGGTCAAATAGTACAGTAACGTGACTCCTGACCTGAGCTTTGCATACTCAGGTAGTCTCGTGGCTTAGTGATTAACGGCCTCTGACACCGTCGAAACCCAATATAATAGGAGACTCTTCTAAAGCGATGCGGTCTCTAAAACAATAATCTAACGGATCAATTTACTTGAACTGAGCTTTAACCCGGAGTTGTATTTTATGGAAGTCGACAAGTACTGTATTTAAACAAATAACTGACTTATGCTGCATACCACAGCCTTGAGTTCATGGTAATACCACATATACTAATTACTTACTCAGAGAAATAACTAACTTAGAACATAACGGTACGCACTTGAATTCAGAGAAATAAAACACTTCACTCAATCTTGCAAATAACCGCCAGCTTTAAACTCTAACGCGTCTGGAAATAAACAACCCCGATTACCCCCGGCTGGCATCCTTATATACATTTAAGTTAATTGAAAAATAACCCCCTTGCCTAGCTCTCATACTCGACTTAGGATACGCCGGTCGTAAATCTTTAAGATTAATTAAACTGCCAATTGCACTAAGATAGCCACACAAGTAGATCTCGGGACTAATTTTTAGTTGAGTACTCCGCTAATTGAAAAATTCCTTCCGACCACCTAGACATAAATAAGGTCCTAGAACATGATTGACATCTAATCATAGATAGCAACTAATCTGACATGTTTAGTGCCTTTCAAGTAAAGTGCCTTTAGAAAAATTAATTAACTCTTGGATTATATCTTCCTGGAACTTCGCTAGGACGCTACTTGGGTAATCTTGCAGCCGTTTATAATTGCAAACATACTTATGCTACAAGACCTTCATTCTAATAATTAGAATGCTAAAATTATACTAGAAAATAACTGTTTTTAGAAATAATAGAACCATTAGAGCGTCTTAAAACAGTATGTTACAGATGTAGCTATAGATTATCTATCCTATGCACAATGATTTGATTTATAAAAAAAATACTTAAATACTACAACAAAGGCGTAACACATTCTCGGTTGAAAAAAAGGAACTTCAACAATATCTTAATGCCACTTTTAGAAAATCATTACATGCAAAATCACATGAAAACTATTTCTGGGTTTCTTAATATTCTTCAACTTCACCTTTGACCCATAACTCCTGTTTTTTATTGTAGCATAAAATAACCTTAATATGCAAGGACATTTTTCATTTATTTCCAATATAACCCGGCTTTATAACTATGTTATGGTCCCTCACGTATACGTAGAACGTAATACTATATCCATTCAGATTACAATCGCTCGATTTTATTTTGCAATTTCCATAAACGCGTGTAATAAATAGCAGAATACAAATTTATCGAATCGCCTGCCGTACCCGTACCTATTAACTACCAAAACGACATTAACCCTTCAAAACACGCACGCACGTTATTCTAAGGGTGGTTGGTGTTGCTGTAATGAATAGTAGATTGATTCTGGGGGTGAAGAACCGGAAATAAATCTGTTTGCGATGTCTATAGTGGCGAGTCCTTCGACTAAATGACTTGAACTTTTTTACACACAAAAAATGTAATTGGAGTTCACAAAGCGAAAATCAAATAGTCAAGGACAATATTTATTTCTTCCGTTGTATATGGAAAGGTAAATAAATCAAAAAGACGAACAGCAAATCGAGTTAACTCAAACTCGAAGCACACAATTCGATCATTCCCTGGAATTATGTGAAGTAGTCCGAATGGAAACTGTATTAAAAGCGAATAATCGGTTTAAAACGCGCACTTGATTCTCGGCGTTCTTGATAATTCGTGTGCAACGTGTATGTGAGTGTGTAGTACAAGATCAAAGATAACGTTTGGGGTTGATACTATTCTACCACCGCTGTGAAACGCGATAAAGTAATTAATAATTACAGGTTCGTTATAGTTTTCGTTCTATGGTTTGACGTGCCTTTGATGTAGAAGAATAGCTTAGCCGATGTTATTTATGAGAGCATTGCTATTAGATTAAGGGTGTTTTAAAAATCAGTACGGCAATTTCAATACAGTACAATCTCAATAACACGAACGCAAAAAATCTTGAGGTGTTCATATTACTAGTGATGTTTTGTAGTAATGAGGGATACAAACATAATTAACGCGTTGACTAACTACCTTATGTATCACCGGTGCTGCATAAAGGGTGGTAGCAAATATACCACTAATATACTGGGCCGGATTGAGAAAATTTTTCTTATCAAGTTCCTGTTTGCACCGACCCACTAGATGAAGGGTGATAGGAAACCTGTGAATCCACTTAAAACATGTGCTACGTACATTGACGTAGCATAAACAGAATCGAGAAAAAGAAAGAGAAAGAAAGTAAGTCCGGGCTCAATCGGCGAGTGGGCGGGGTCTTATACCTATAACTAAATTACAAAGGAACCTGAAATAAATAGAAAAAATATATATATACTCACTCACTCATTCACACTAAGAACAAACCATACAAAGGAAAATAAAGAATTTATAATTAAACAAAATATGTACACAACACAGTAAAAAAAAATTATTCAAGAAAAATGGCGAGCTGTAGTTTTTAGGCAACTACCCCTTGACAGTAATTAGAAAAAAAGAAAGAACCAAACGCAACCCTAAAAACCACAGCTCTAGAATATCGTAAATATACACTTAAACTAAATTTACAAGCATAATGGCAACATTTTCAATTGTGCCAGCAAGTCTTTAAATAATTTTTTTTTCCATTAATAAGTAGTAAGTTGTTTTTTTTTAGTTATTTAAAACAAATAGTAAAGCATTCATCCAAAAAAAAGAAAGCAGTACGTACCAAAATAGTTAAGTAATTTTTCTAAAAAATTAAATTTAGGAAGGCCATCTATGAACGGTAAAACCCCAGGCGTTCTGGTTCCGAAATCAGAAGCGCTTACCAAGAAAAGCAAAAACAGAACTCACCCTCGAGTTACTGGCATCGGGGTGGAGGCTGTCGCTGGTCTGCGTCAGCAAACAGGCAAGCTTAAGGCCAAGCGGAGCGCATAGGACTTCGCAGTCCCCCAAAAGAAATGCAGGAAGCTAGAATAGTTACGAACAATAAATCAATTTAACGAAACCGAAACGTATTGTTTTATATATAAATTCCATATACTCACCACACTAAATAATGCGTGCCGGAAACTCGCATCAAGAAAACGAGCGAAGCCAAATAGAACGTGCTTTCTTGTGATTATTCGAACAGCAAATGAATTGTTACATTGGTTAAAACACCAAAGCAAGGAAATAAACCAGGAAAACCCTAATTTTATTAAAATAAATTGGCCGAATCCTTTGAAAAAGGGAAAACACACCAGCATTCACGAAAGGGTTATTTTTAATTAACGGAATTAATTTTTGTGTTGAACGCCAAAGGAATTTAAGATAAAAATTATTGTATCTACACTAATTAATTATTTACGAAAATGAACGTAACAAATCCCCCCCCCCCCAGCAAAATTTAAAGGTCAGGGTCGGGAAGCAAAATAATGGGAGTGGGTAAGACCACCAAAAAAAAATCGCTCGGAAACGGAAACGGATGAAAACGGAAAAGAAAACTCGTTACAAAAAAAACTAACGGAAACACTCCCAAAAACAAAAAAACTAAAAAAGAATTTTCATCCGGCTCGACGGACCAAAGAACCGGATCAAAACCAAAAATGAAAAGAACATAGGAAAAGGAGAAGGAAAAGGTAACAATCGTCGAAGACAAAGATGGAACGGTATCGACATTGAAAAAGTCGTCAGAGGACGGATGTATCTCCAAAAGAAACAGGAAAGGTTATCAACTTTAAAAGAAGAACCGGAACGAGGAAGAGAACCAACAGTGTAAACCAAAAAGACAAAGGTGTCAAGCCTCAAGTAAGAAAAAAAGACAACAAGGGAGCACGAGAAGCAGAGAGGAAAAACGGTGGTAAAAGGAAACGATGTACTCTCAA
Organism: Platerodrilus igneus; assembly: GCA_036346225.1. NCBI lineage: Eukaryota > Metazoa > Arthropoda > Insecta > Coleoptera > Lycidae > Platerodrilus > Platerodrilus igneus. Next base: position 5,847,148 of record JARFIW010001480.1, read on the forward strand.
CTGTGGCAACGAAGAATCGCAACGAAAGAAAACCGAAAAAGAGAAAGGCTGACTAGTCCTAAAGTCGACTAAGTGGTGATTTTCGAAGAAAGAAAGACGGACTAGAAAGCACCTACCACAGGAGCGGATGCACGAAACACATTTGGTCCAGGGACCGACAGCAAAGAAGACCAGCAAAAGGATAGGGAGAGGAAGGTGGAACGAAAGGAACGAGCAAGAAAGAAAAAAAATCAAAAAGAATAACACCAAGTACAAAATCCAAAAAAAACTAAAACCGTACAAAAGGAAATAAAACAAAATCCCAGTGTAGTTAGGTATGAGTAGGTGTGGGCGTGTGTGTGTGTGTGTGTGTGTGTGTGTGTGTGTGTGTGTGTGTATGTGTGTGGGCGTGTGTGTGGGGGTGTAAGAAGGGTGTGTGTATGTGTTATGTGTGTATAAAGTGTGCGTGTGTGTATGTCTTTGACCGCTGTAGTCGCCTCTTACGATAGGCAGGTCGTACCATGGGGCTATTCTGTTCTCGGACCCACACGGGTGAAAAAAAAATCCAAGAAGAGAGCAAACAAAGGAAACTCTAGTAAAACCGGAAAGTAAACTGAAATTGCAATATTCAAAAATCATGTCCTAAGGAGAGCAAAGTCGTCATAAGAATCTGGGGCACGAGGACTAGGTATTGGGCTTAAGGCGTTTACGCCGCCAGAAGGAAAATGAAACCAGATCAAGGACATTAGAGTTTCGTCGACCTATATCCTCAGGTTCGGAAGGAGCATAAAATAAAGTCTGCCTCTTTTGGGCTGTTTTCTGCCAAATAGGAATAGCAGGGGGTGTAGTAGTGGTAGAACGTGGTGTAGGAGGTGACAAGGGTAGTTTAGAAAACTCAAAACGCGTTATAGAAGAATGTTGTTTATTGTTAGGATGGGAGGTAAGAAGGTCGACGGCAGAAAAGGAAACATCATGTGTTGTCAGCATATCAACGGCGGAAAAAGAAAAAGGATTGACTGTACGAGAACCAACCGGACGGAAAGAAATACAAGTGGAACACACTCCAGTTACGTTAAAGAAAGGGGCAGAAGTAGATAAAATTTTATTGACGTTATGTGCAGGACTAGAAGTATCACAGTTAGAAAAGAAAACAGTATTGGCTGTAAGAATATCAACCCTAGGAAAAGCAGCAGAATCAGGTAGAAGTTCGTCAGCATTAGATAACAGAACATCAGTTAGGATGTCACCAACCTTAGTTAAAAGAACAGAAGTAAGTAGCATTTTGTCAGCATGAGAAAAAGGAATAAGAGTAGCTAACGAAACAGGATCAGGTAAAGCTTTAACAATAACAGCAACAGGCATCACAGCTAGGGGTTCCCTAAGTTTAACAGGACCTTCTCTATCCGTATTAGAAATTATTTTTACTTTAGCTACGGCTGTGATTGCCGGTACAACAGAAATTTCTTGAGTAGAACAATTTAAGAAAGCTGAAACAGGTAAAATTTTGATAAAAACGGGAAGAGGCATTAAAGATACGGGTTCATAGACTTTCGGAGGACCTTCACAGACTGAATTAGAAATTATGGTCATTTCGGCGACCTTTGTGCTTGCAGACACGACAGATAATTCTTTAGTAGAATCGTTTAGGAAAGCGGGAATGAACTCTTGAGAAGCTAGCTGCAAGTCACTAATTCGAAGCATGGGTTGTAAGCGTGGTGGAGGTACATTTTGGGGTGAGAGTTAATAAGTAGGGCGAGCAGAAGAAGGAGTAGAATAGGAGGCAGAACTAGAAACGGAGGAAATTTTGTTAGAAGCTATATTTGCCGAAGTTATATATATATATATATATATATATATATATATATATATATTGCCGTGGAACTCTGGTAAATTTGTACTAACCATAAATATTTTCGAAAATTTTATGTATTTTTCATAACTCGAAAATTCAAAAATACCTCTGTTCCTTGGTTGAACGGCCTTCTTCAACTGCTTCCGGCTAGCTCATTAGTATTTCCTTTTGGATATCTATATTCACTCATATTCTATCATTCACGCACACACCCAATAAAACCACAAAATACAACCAATATACAATCTTTTATTTATTCCTAATTACAAATGCAATTCAACACTGTCCATATTTTATTGTTCACGTTACACTTCAGTAACTCTTATTTTGTAATGTCCTGTATTTACCTTTTTAAATCATTAAACACATAAAATGTACTCGGAGTAAATGGACCTTGAATAATACCTACTCTAAAATTCCTTCATTATAATTTATTTATTTATTTTAATAAACCAAGTAAACTGTGGGGTATGGTGAGCTCAAAATAACCTAACTAATTCTGCATAATGTATGCCCCTCTACTTTACATACTCTTAAAATACAAAAAAAAAACAAAGCCATGTACTCTTCACCGAAATTTTACGTTCTGATGGAACGTTTAAAAGCTTTCTAGACACCTTCAATTTCTAGTTGAATACCGTAATAAAGTTATTTACACATATTCAGTTCAATACGTAAATAATTCACATTACCTTGAAAAACACACTCATACGCCACCCCAATATTTACAGTTTACAGAAATCACAAATTTTAAATCGATACCTGGAAATTGTGAAAGATCTCCGCTCTGTAGATGATGCCATGTATTTTTCTATCTGGTCTGCAGGTCGTTTATCGCTGTTACCAGACGAACTCCTTCTAAGTTGCTCATGGAACGCCGCCTTCTCGGTGTAACCAAATTCCAAATTTCATTTCATTTATACTTCTTTCACAGTAAGCTACGTTACTTAATGTCCCGACACGAGTTGATTAAAATTTATAGGTAATACCTCAATAAAAAAATTTTACTCTCGGCACACTAACCGCGTTTTTAATTTAATAAAAAGGCTACCACTAAGCAAAACAATTCAAATGATTTTGTAATACTCACACTCGTGTTAACTTTCATACGTGCTTTCGGGACAATCGAAATAATAAGGGCTTTAATAATATTCTCCTAAACTATTTATATCTTTTTAATGTAATCTCTCCTGGCCACAGTTATGCGAAATCCCCTGCTCACAACACACATTCTCATAATTTTGCACTCAACCCATTTTCAAATCCGCGAATTTCCGTCCTCATTATAATATTTCAAGAAAATTATGCTACACTATCCTTGTGTTCAAACTAAACATATCAACCAATCGTAGCTCTAATGACGTTTCACAAATCCCTCCTATACTATTGCGGTCTCGTGCTTATACGGTTTCTACGTCTTCTTCTAACCTGGTCTTAGTGGTAGAAAATCAATATCCTTGTTTGTGCGCTGTCTATATACACGTGGACTGTCTACGTGAGTAAAATAACCCCTCATTTAGCATTTCCCGCGAATATAAGCGACCGCTTGAACAATCCTTAGAATAATTTATACGTTATCTACAAATTAAACAGAACTTGACATTTAAAAATACGCAGGTGTTCAATAGTAACACGAACGTTTTAAATACATTTCCACGATTTAGAATTCGACGTATTTTCTACCCTCCTGATATATTTGCTTGTTAGCAACGTGTTTCGCCTTGGTATCATTGACCTTTCCACGCTTTTATGCATATTATACGTCAATAATCGTTCAATTAAATTCAAATTAATTAATAAATTAATGGCATTGGCTTCTACCATTTAATTTCTTTGCAAACCTACTTAAATTTCATTAATTATTTATAAAATTTCATTAATACTTAATACTTAAAATGAATTAACTAATATAAATTTTGCACGTAAATTTTGATTGTTCCTTTATACAGGGTGTTTTGAAATTGCTTCTTTTATATTTATTTTTGATCTTTTAAAACCACTATAATATATATATATATATATATATATATATATTGCTGTGGTAGGGGATTTAAACTCTGGACTTCGCCAGTGTCAAAAAAAAATATTCAAAAATCATAAAAATTTCACAAAAAAATTTCTTACCCAGATTCTTCTGCTGCAACAAAATATCTCCCGCAGCTTCCCTGGCTAGTTCAGCTATGCCTCTTCTCGGATACCTAAATTTACAATCATTCTTCCTTCACATTCACACACCATTCAATAAAATCACAAAATAATACAACAATCATACAATCGCTATTCACAAACAATTATTCAGATATGTACAGTTCGGTGCTATAGTTACAACGCAATAAGTGCTATTTTGTAAAGTCCTTGTAAATGGGCCCCAAATAATACTTTATCTTTATTTATTACTGCACACTGGAGTATGGTGAGCTTATAATAACCCAGTTTATTAATGTATGCTTTCCTCCTTGCATATAATTACTACAAAATTAATAAACCCATGTACCCTTAACAATTAAATTTAAATTCATCATGAAATTTAGTAAGCTTTACGTACACCTTTTGTTCAATATTCAAAATACCCTAAAAATAGTCTAGTACACGTATCTTTCCAATACGTTAAATAACCAAAAATAACCATTAAAGTTCACTCACACATCACAAATAATTCCAACAGTTTATTAAATAACAGCAAATTCAAATGAGTTACCTGGAAAATGCTTTAAGACTTTTTTTCCGTCGATGATGCTTTTATCTTCCAGAACCCCTGGCTTCGTGATTATGCGCGCTGCTCCACTAGATATTTATAGATGATAACTCAGTCTACGCCGAGCTTGGTGCTACCCATTTACCATACCATTCCAATATCCAAATACATGTATATTACACTTGTTTATTGCTTTATTAATTTTTTAGCTTGGTAAGGTATTTGTTGGACCTCAGTTAATTTAAATCACTCGCCACTACTCGCGTTAATAACTATAAAGCCCCAAACACCCTAATACTATTTTACTGAATTATACTAATTTTTAATACTCACAAGCCATTACTATAACGTCGGTCGATTATTATACGTAGTTAAGCGATGCGAAAACAAAGAGAATAAAAGGAGAGATATTAATTTTCTTCCCGTATTTATACAATAAAAATTGCCACCCCTCGGCCACTATTTACGCGAAATACTTAATTGAAAATAATATTTCTGCAAATTTTGGTATAACCGTCTTAAAACTTCCAGAAATTTTACATCGTCAACACGCTATGTCGTCCAAATAATCGCATTCACCTGTCGCGTGTTCGTCTGTTGTAACAACTACTCGTTTTAACCAATGATACAGTCCTGTAGCGTCATAAAACTCGGCCTGTAATATTGTTATCTCCGTCTTATGCATATTTGATGTCGCGTTCCAACCACACTTGAGTGGTAGAAAATCGATATTGCTGACCGCGCCCACGTGGGTTGAATACGTGTTTTAGAAATCGAATGCTTTTATATCCATCTCTATCTGTAGCATATTATTAATCGTGCACTCCTTCTGCACTTCGTTAGTTTGTTACTTGAAGCAACTGACGGTTGGCAATATATTCTTTGAAAACTCGCGTTATTATGTTTATAAATTCAACGAAAGTAAACTTTCAAACGTGCAGGTGTTCTAATTATTGAATCGTTTAAAATAACACTTCTCGAAGCTTATATTTCACGGTATTCTGACGTCTGTTTGTTTGTTAAGAAAGCTTTTGTCTTGAGATTATTGATTTTATATACCCTGATGCGTTTTCTGACGTTATTACACGTTGAATTAAAACTGGTTTTCTTTATGAATCTCTTACTTTTCAATTATTATTATAAAAACACGTCAATACTTGTTCGTTTAAATTAAATAAATGAAATAAATTTTGTGCGTGAATAAATTGTTCGTTTTTGTATACAGGGTGTTTGAAATTGCATTGCTTACTCCAAATTTCACCCTTTGAATCCATAGCAATATATATATATATATATATATATATATATATATATATATATATAATACAGTTTGGAGATAATGACCTTGCACAAATACGATATATTATTAATGGGTTTGAGGTCAGCTGGAGAAAAGTATACTCTTTTTTTAAAAAAAAAAAAAAAATCTGACATTTTTATATTTATACAAGTTATACAATTTTTATACAACAACTTGAAGCAAACATTATTTTAAAAATAATTTTCGATTTAATATCTATGTTAATTTAATATATATCCTCACCTTAAAGCCTGTGATCAAGAATTTGAAATAGATTCAAAAATTTAGGCCTTAAAAAGAGTATACTTTTCTCCAGCTGACCTCAAACCCATTAATAATATATCGTATATATATATATATATATATATATATATATATATATATATATATATAGCAATTCCTTTAGTTAGCATTTAATGTAGCTACTGCCATACTCATGCGATCTACTTTAGAGGTATATCTCATTGGTGTCTAAGTACTCCATCAACACTTTAACCGCCTTACCACAGGGTTCAGAGAGAATGTTGTGTATATGAATTGGTGAATTATCTTTAACCCCTATTTGGTGGGAGTACAACAGTGCAAGGCTTGCATTCTGCAGGTAGTCGTGATATGCTTCCTTTTAGTATATTTGCATCTCTAGAACCATGGTTTCTTCGATGGTTCAGGCTTTAGTGCAGCGTGCTGTCTCTCTTTATTAAGCGATACCTTTGCACATATGTTACGCCATTGTTCCCACATTAGGTTTCTCATGTCTGGATGTACTTTGGTGTAGTGTATTGGTTTCTTAAGGAATGCATTCTTTTCCTTGTCCTGTTTGGCTAGTGCGTCGGCAACTTCGTTGCCCTTGATTCCTGCATACGCGGGGACCCATGCAAACTTAATATTTAAATTGCTCTTTCGCGTTAATAATTTTCCGCCTAATATCCAGAGTTGTGTGATCTGTCTTGGCGTTCAGTCCCATTCGTGCTATCTTTTCGATAGCGCTACGTGCATCTGTTATGATTGATATCTTGTCAGTTTCCTCAGACATTCAAGCTAGTTCCACTGCAACTTTGATGGCATTTATCTCTGCAGCGCATATGGATGTTCTGTTCAATACCCTGGTACAAAAATTATCTTTGTCCTGTGGTCCGTATACACCTATACCACACCGCTCCGTGTCCGTCCATTGAGGCATCTGTGTAGATGTGTTTGTCGGCTGGATGCTTATTTAAGAATTCTTGAAATTTAAGGGCAGCTTGATGTTTGTCTTGATTCACTTAATTGGACGCATTTGTGTACCATAATCTGTTAGTCCCGCGCAAATGTTATGAGCCACTACTACAGTTGGCAACACTGATACGCTCCACGTTCACAATATTGCGCAATAAAGGTATTACGACATAATTTGCCAAGTTATATCATGTACCAAATATGTTTACAGTGATACAAGATGCATCTTAAAAAAGGTAAAAAACACTAGCCTAAAAATGTGGAACGCTTCACGATTTTGCGGTCATCGTTACGCAGGAGCCGTGCTGATTCTCATGGATCTCGTTGGGCGTTGTTTGGGCGTGGGTTTCATCAGGCCATCATTGAAACTAGATTTGACGTCTTCCCTCTTCTTCGGTTTGTAGGCAGGACGAAGGGATAAGGTGTAGGCAACGATATCAGGTAGAGATAGAGGGAAACCTACATTCTGAAAGAGAAAAGGCAAAGGAACGACACAGGTAAACGTCACTGTTCGACGTCTCGTTGGCTAATAATGATGTCCGGTCGGGTACAAACCGCGCACTTACCCCATCACTCCACGTTGGCGCATTCTTTTGCGCCGACGCAACTCTCCGGGATGGCGGAAATGAACAAGTTGGTTTTTAAAATATTGGCGCGAATTCACTCACAAATTTAAAAGTGTGCAATGCCAATTTTGACATGTAACAAATCAGCTTCATAACAAGGTATATTCACTGATTTTTCCAGGGAGTCGTGGAACTGAAGGGACAGACCTAGACTCCATGATTGCAGGTATTTTTTGTCCTCTTCAGTACTGATAATCTTTTATCTAAAACATAGAACCTATATTCCTTAAAAGTGTCTCTACTAATGTAAAACTAAAGTGACAAAATCAATAAAGTAAGAACTAAAACGTACAACTACATTTGGATATTGGTTACTTCAATTACCAGTTGTAGTTAAAACAATTCGTATAATTTATTCAATATTTACAATTTGCATTTTATTCGTATACATTGCATGCAGAACCTCCGGCAATGAAAGCGTTAAAAATGTAGCTTTTAAAATAGTTAGCACGCTCTAATTTCATTATTAAATTATAACTCGCTTAATTAAGTCATAACGCACATTAAACTTGTGCAATCATTTTAGAATTCATTTCAAGAGTACGGCAATATATTAAAGATATTTTACAAGCGGAACGTGTCGTCTCGAACGAAAGTTGGTAACATCTGCGATCCGACGTATCATGAAAATAATAATAACTTTAATGCAATCTGTTTCGTGTATTCGAAATCGACGAAATACAGCCATAAGCAGTCACCTCTATATTTATCACGAATAACTCGAAATAAACTCGGTCAAACTTAATAAAGGACGAGGTTAGTAATGACAGCATTATACAAATTGAAGAATAAGATATGGCGCGCGAGTGCTCGTTTTCGTAGCGCCATCTCGTAAAGAAAGCAAACAAACTCCATTGTGTAAATTAATTAGAATTTAGATGTTGTTAAGTGAATTAAAGGACTTTGGTGGTAAGCGCCAAGTTTGTAAATAAAGGGAGTTTGTGTTTAAAAGGTAATCGGTTCAAGTTTTAAGGGTTTCTTGTTCGTTGAAACGAAAAAATCGGAGATTTTATAGAAACTTAGCAAAGACTTTATGCATTCGCTTTGAAGTTTGTAATCGAGCTATGTTTTAACAAGTTTTTGAAAATGTAACGTCAATGTAGTTGTAGTCATTTCTTTAGTCAGGGACACTTTGTTGTAAAAAGTATCTTAATAAAACAAAACCACGCTGTAAAAGCTTTATTAGATAATAAAAGAATACGACTTCTGTGATAACCTCAAAGTGGTTGCTTCTCCTATTGCTAGAATCAAGGGAAATGTTTTATTGCTGAAATTACACAAATAGGAATCTATATTGGTTTATTATTTTTTTAAGAGTTTTAGGTCTTGAACATGAACAATCAATTCCATAAAGAAGATTGGACTTTGGAAATCATCAAACCGTCAATCTAATTCAACGCAAAACTTGAGTTTTTCCGAATTAGTGTTCTATAAACTAAAGCTTCTTTTGTGCTCTAACGCTAATTATATGTGATCTATACCACATGCAGGGATGACGAGATTTATGGATTTGTTTTACACCAGAAATATAATCTAATTAGTGCAATTTTACTATTTGCCTAAAACGTTCAAAATTCGTATGTAAAACGATTCACTAACAAAGTATAACGAATGTTGTAACAAAAACTCAAAGCGTTCCCACTTTTTTTTTAGTTAAACGCTGACAGTACAAAAACTAATTTCTAAAACGACGATGCTATCTTCTTCATTACTTATATCGATTCATTATATTTAATTTATATTCAGGGAAACGTGTAGGTTAGCTCAGAATAGGAATCAATGGTGGTACGCGTCTAACCAGTTCCAGGGCTGAAGCCCTAATGATGATGAATTTATTTAATCATTGCAGTAATGTATATCGGTCACTTTAGTAATTTATATCGCGTAGAGCAGTTTATATAAACACTAACTTATATCATATCGGGACTTTCAAAGCTTTAAATTAGAACTCGTATTCTAATTAAAGCGTCAAGTAGAACTAAACTTCAAAACCCCTAACGGCTATTTCTACCTTATTCAATTGTTCTAGTTATTTCGATATCACATCAGAATTATGTAATTAACATTCTAAAGACTTCCTATTATATGGTTAATAAAGCTCTTGTAACCTGTCAATCAAGTGCATCTAAAAGGTATCGCACTGCAAAGGCACATAGATTATCCTTTGTGTAAGATGCCTCGTTCATGTCCGATGCATCATTCCATTCAAAGATAGATCAAGCGGCACATCATTACAATATGATTAGAGTATATTTAAATACAATGTTGTAGCAATTTTATTTTCTATCTAGATATGTTCATATAATTAATCCCTTTATTTAATAATAAACAATATAATGCATAATAATGTTATTAAATCCACTAATTAAATATTACCTATTGCCCAATAAAGTATTAGCATTCAATTAAAATTTAATTTCCACGGTGACAAAATAAAAGTTTCCATTTAGTATCATTCCTAGAGCTCCATCTATTTAAGAAATTGTGAAGTGATTGTGTTGCCGGGCAGCAACTCGCTTAACCCCGACACTTCCAATACAGCTGTGGTGAAAGCAGGTCGAATTGTTCCTAGAAACAATGGTTTTTTGCTGTTTTTCGTGTTGGAAGCACGTGCGGATTAAGTTCTGTTAGGAGAATGTCATCTCCGAGAGGCATTTTTGATTGTCCATTTGTTGGAACAGAGCTCGTAGATGACGTGAAATTTTTTGGTCGAAGGGCCGTTGGTAACAGTAAGTAAAATTTGATTCTGTAACCATATTAAATAAAAATTTTTAGTGCAACTTTATTTATGTATAATACGAAATTTTACATAAAGTATTCAATCTAAATTACATGCAACTTTATTTATATATAACATGAAATTGTACATATAGTATTCAAATTAAATTATCATGCATCATTTGATAATTTTCGTGGTTTAATTTACATATAAAGCAACTTTAAATTAACATGCAGATTGGTAATCAGGAGACTGGTTTACGTTATTTTTGATTAAAAGCAAGAAGAAAATATAGGTTTTTACGCTTTGTTCATGGTGTGGATCTGGTGAAATTTAATTACTCAAAATGGATGCCGAGTAATGTGGAATTTCAGTATGCAGTACAATTATTCGTTCTAAATTGGAGATTTCCGTATTTCAATGCTGACGTAAGCTTCCTTTACGCTATTTTTCAGACAGACGGAGTTCTGGTATGTAGAAAATTGTTTTCGTATGTTAGCTGAACTATGGACATTGTAATCAGATTGTTTTTTGTTTAATCAGGTTATTCAAACTTCTAAATAGGTCAAGGACAGACCACAATTATATTTTTCAATATCAAGTAATAGGAATCTGTAACTTTTACATATCTAATTCTTTTATTAATTCAATGAAACTACGGTAGATGTCATTACGTGTTATAGAAAGTAAATTCTTCTATTTATGAGAACTTAGAAATTAAACTTCTATGTTTGCTATTTCATTAATAACTATTTGGAATCATCCATTGTAAGGTTAAGGTAGATCTACCAAAACTAACATTTTTGTTATCAATAAGCAACAGTTTAGAAAGCAACTTTATGCTTTATCTATTTGTTAATAAAACCACATTTAATTTGATTGGTACTGATTTTATCCAGTGCCCTTGTAAATAATTTTTATAAATTAAATTAATCACAATATAAAGAAAGAAAGATATTTTGTAAAAAAGCACATAATTGAATACAAGAGGAATAGATTTTTATTTTTGAACAAGACTATTCTTTTTAATTAGGATGAATGAAAGTTGATTCCATTTGAATTTAAAAATTTTTTGAGTATAAATACACAAACAGTGCTATTCTGTGTTTAATTTGTTCACAGGTGTAGCAGTGAATTACTAAGATCAAGGTCGAGCCATAAGGTAAGAAACTTCAGGGATTATGTTGTCTTAAATAAACAGTATAGCGGTTATAGAATAAAGGTTTCCGCATTCGCCTTGTACAAGGGACTTGAATAAGGTCTTCTCTGTATAGAAAAATACGGTGGCGCCTTATTCTTCATGTTTTTGGTCACAATCTAACCCCGACCCACAGCTCATGTTCCACCCAGAGCATATAGTTTGACTAGCCGCTTTGCCTTTGAGATTTCCACAACTTTGGGCCATTTTCCATCAGAACTTGCCGTGGGCTCTATTCGATTATTGGAAATTCTCGTTAAATAAAATCCCAAAATAAAGTAAAAGGCTATAATGTTCTAATTCATGTACTTCTCGACGAGACCAAGTAACGCATTAATGGTAATGTCGATTCACCACACATTTCCACTCATTTATTTTTTTATTTTGTAGTAACGCTAGTTATGTATCTCTCAATCTTTATATGTATTATAAAATAGAATCTAATAGGAAATTATTAGAAATTATTAAGAAATTATTAAGTTAAGTACAACAATGTAATCCAAGGATAATTAGTATAGGTTATTAACAGTTCATGAGAACGGATGCAATACAATGTTGTAACAATTTTTTTTGACGACTACAGATTCTTTTCAAATTATTCATAATATGCACTGCATTGTCTATTTAAACAAACAATTAAATTTTGCGATGTAAATAAATATTTAGATCAGGGCCGTGTACCCCAATCACAAGCCGAATATTACTTTATAGTATTAGTTTAGTTACTATTAGTAAACGTTGGTTGTTTGAACTGTATCTCCAATGTCAGGCGATTTTGATGTGAGTACGCTTCAGTCTTGCACGACCACTTGTGGAGTCACAAGCACCATGGAGTTGAATAGGGTTCTCGCCAGCAACCTGCGTGTAGCCATAGGCGTTGCCACTTGACCAAGTGCAAGATGCACTTGCTTTCTGTGTATTTTAATAATTGTAAGCAGATTAAATTATTGTTAAATTAGACTAAATAATTTTATTACAGCGCTCTATGGATTTCTGATAATCAATTCCTTAAATTTGTTAATTTCGATTTCACTGAATTTAAAAATGTGCTCTGTGGATTTTCTAGTTAAGGGCTTATATAATTTCCAATAATAATTTCTTTAAAATTTGCTAATATTAATTCAATTAGCTTATTAAAAAATTAACATAAATGGTTGGCGAACTTTTGTCTTTGTAATTATCAAGTCTATTCTCACTAACGTAAATGTTCAAATATCATATTTAATTTTCCAATTACCGTTAAATAATTTGTCTTTAACACAAGTTAAAGAACTTTGGATAGCTTGTTTTATGGTTCGATTTTGTTTCGATTTGCGAAGATGAAATGCGCCTCAAGTTCGTGTAAATGGTTCCAGTAAAGATCCAGTATATTACGCAATAAAATGTGGACAATACGTTGACGTCATTTATTTGCCAAAGGATCGCAGGCCAGCACATCTGGTTTCGACAACGTAATTGTTTTAATGTATTTTAGAACAACTGTTTGCAAGGTAAGCGTTTTTCTATCATTTTGACATGACTACAGCTGTTCGCCTATCTTAACAGCAAGGCAGATGATCGAAAACAACATTTTAGCAATTTATGATTCTTGTGTTACCATGCAATTAAGAAAACTTTTGCTATTTAAAATTTATCACGATTTGAATTAAGGGTTATATATATGATATTATTTCAAATGAATATGAATACCTTTATTTAATTCTAACAAAGTATTTCATTCAAATTCAATCACACCTTAAGTTATTATGAGAACTAATAATCTTTGTCTTTGATTATTTAATACACATTTGTAAACCAAGGTAACAGATCTGTGTATTTTGGGTAATTAATTTGGAAAGCCTTGTAAAAATGTTTAATACGTTATTGATATTTTTTATTCTTAGTAACGACAGTCGTAATTTTCATATTCAATCATTTCTTGAAGACTTTAGACCACATTTTGATGTATATTTTGTACATAAAATTTTATTACTTAGAAAGACAAATTTTAATTAAAGAACAACCATTAAATTCAATTGCATAATTGTTTTATTTTGGACAAGTGAGTTCAAAGATAGGGTAATTGAGTTAAAAAGGCAAAAAGGTATAAATACCCTTTCATAAAAGTAAAGTCTATAACAGTGACTTGATAAAAAAGCACTAAACAACACCTTCAAGAGGCTTTATGCCTAAATTGGTTCATATAATAATGTTTAAACTATTGATATAGATGGATATTCTTTCCTTGTAGTATAAGGTAGCAAAAGTACATCTCTTGTGTCCTTTATTGTTATATTAATAATATTTTCTATACAGCTCCTACTTTAGCGGTAAATACGATATTTCTCTCTAAGGACTTCCAAGTCCTCCCTTAGGGCAAACTCGTAATTAAAAAATTTAAGGACTTGATGGTGCCCCTTTTACACCCCCTATTTTAGCTTTATTAGAGTCAGTAAGTAAGCAATGTTTTGTCGTAAAACCTACGACCACTCCTCATAAGCTCTACCCGAGGAATAGACCCCTAGCTTGGTCGGAAGAATTCGAGATCTCTTCACCATAAAAAGATCTCCAATTTAGTTCTAGGCTAATAATTCACACCCCCATATACTTTATATTACAATGTATTTTAGACGATAATGACACTTCAGGTGGCAGGTCACAGGCGGTTAAGATACCGTGATTACTTAGAGAGTAAGATAGTTACAATGTAGTTATGAATAGTATTAAGAAATAAGCAGACATGAGCTCTGCAAGTTCCCACAGAATTGTGAGGGGCAGGGACAATGTAAATACCCCAGGAGCCTCAAGACCAGTCAGTCAGTCAAAGTATTCAGCTTTAGCATTGCAGTTTGCTTAGGCGTCTCATAATAGTTTAATTAATATTTTATTTTCTACTTAGAATAATTTAATACCAAATTGTCAAAATTCCATATTAATTTCTGTTTAAGTAAATAAATTATTATGAAGTTCTTGGAGTAGTTTTTAAAAACACCGCTCCTAAGGCGCGAAACGTAACTCGCTCTGCTCTGTATTTTAACTTCCAAGTATTTTCATTTATCTACTATTTAAAACCCTGTGTAACATAAAAATCGAGCAAAAAGATCTTTAAAAATTTTTATTTTTTGAAAATGTAACCTTCTTGGATATATTAATACACGCTCATAACTCAGTTCTATTTAAGGGTTTTTTATTTCGAGAACGTTCTTTGTTTAGCCTTAAATCTCTTGATTCAATCAGGATTTTTTACCTTGTACTAGACAAAAGTCTTGCCAAAATTATTAGAAATTTTTGTTTTTTTGAGAAATTTGAATTTGAAAAATCTTCCTCCACCTCTCGCCTAATAGAACGCACTTTCTAAAATATCCATGGGCATGTTCGCGCATGTCCATAGATTAGTCTTATTTTAAGCTTTCTTTATTGGAAGTTTTTAATCTAGAACCAACGCTCATTATTTAGCCTCCAAATTATTTCATTAATCCAGTGAGTTCAACCCTGTGTAAGCCAATGGCTGGGCGAGAGAGTTTTCTGTTTTTGAGAATTTTAATTTTGATTGGCATATGTACATATTTTTACAAGTAAATGAATCGTTATGCCATTGAATTTTGAATTGTCCAAAAGAGACGGGAACCTCGTTGCAAGTTGAAGGTACACCGGCTAACTATAGTGGTGCGGAAGTGGGTTCATATATAAGCAAATAAAAAAAAACAATTCCTGAATGTAAAAAGGAATAGTTGCAATTATAAAGTTGCGTTACTACAAACACTTATAATGTATTCAATTGATGGGCGCCAACTCGCCTGGTCTAGGCATGAGTTTTCCCTGATCATCCCAATTATGTCGATTTACTGGCGGAATGAAGTTTTTTTAACAAATTCTAGACTATTTTTCAGTGACGAAAACTATCACTTCCTGCTTACCTCATCTAAATCTGTTTGAATACAAGCATCATAAAATCTCTGTAAACAGAATTTTAATATCACATAAATCAATCTACTCTCTAATAGTCATCAACGAGCCAATTATAGTAATGTATATATATATATATATATATATATATATATATATATATAGAATGCTGTGATCCATGTATTAGATTCGAGCCTCACGAATTGGGCGTCAAGAATGCTGTGATCCACCAAAATCCGGGAACTACGGTTTTCGAATCGAGCCCCACAGATTGGGCGTCAAGAATGCTGTGAAACGTACAAAAAGCTATTAACTTAACTGGTCCGTTGACTATCTTCTGTTAATCGCCTCTTTACTCTTTTCCGCCTCGGCTGCTCACCTAGTTAAACCTTCATCCTCATTCATAAAAAAAACAAACACATTCCTACCACAAACATCAATGTTAACTCTATTTACATCAATATTCACAATACATTAAAATTTCAAAATTAAAATTCAGCATAAATTTCAGTATCAGAAAATTTCAAGATTAAATTTGTTATCATTTTAATGTGCATCCAGAATTAAAGTCCTTGTAGGATGCCTACTAATTAATATAACAATATATGCAGACCTGAGTCTGAGTACAAAGGGAGCATCTACCACCCCTTTACGTTAATTAACCAGGTTCGTCTAATTGAGCTCAAAGACATACCCAAATTTTCATCATAATCCAGAACATAAATACTAAATACCTCTTTCTACTTAAACAAGAAAATTTCACCTTAAAATTAAAATTTTGTTGTTAGTACAATTTCACTACTGTCCATTTTAAGTAAATCAATTATAAAGTTAAATCTCAGAAATTTCGACACGGCTCGCAACGTCTGGAAATAACTAATTAATTTTTATACAGAAATGTTATTTTTATCTCTAAAGTTTGCCTCTTATTTTCAACCAATCGCAACCCAGTGACGTTGCTCCACTCACGCCTTTTACTATATGTGTCTCGGTCTTGCGCATACTATCTGTCTCTATCTACCCTGTTCTTATTGGTGCAAATTGATATTCTTTATTATCGATTATTTCAGTCCATGTGGACTGTGAAATAACCCACCTTATTAGCATTTCCCGTAACTATTAAGCTACGGTTTCTCCAGCATTCTCTGTAACCATTTGTTATCTGCAAGTTTTACGCGGAACATAAAACATTTAAAAATACGCAGGTGTTCAAACATAATACTTCTACGATCTGAATATTATTGGGTTTTTACAAGCTTTTATACATATTATATGTTACTAATGGTTCAATTAACTCCAATTAAAATAATACCCTTTAATTTTTAGTGACTCCCAATCAAAAATTAATTATTATCTGTACATTTTGTTTAATACCGGTTACTTAAAATTGAGTTAATTAATATAAATTTTGCACGTAATTTCCATTTGTTTCTTTACTGGGAATAATTCAATTACACGTAGAGCATTTTAATACTGCTTCCTTTTTTTATAGCAAGCGTCTTGTAAATGATTTAAATCTCTTCTTTTTAATGAAACGAATGAATTTTTATTCTCCACGGTTTTTTAATAACGCGTACCTTTTCCCAAAGCTTCTACACGGTGATTAAAATTATTTGATGTGATTATTTAATTTTCTACCCTGGTCTAAATATGAGTAATGTATATATAATAAAATGAATACTATATCCTGCAATGATGGAATTATAATTTATAAGCGTCTAATTTAACAAATTCTATGCATAAATGTAACCAACAAAACAAATAAATTATTTATAACTAGTACTATACAACTTGCAGCTGAATATTCGTGTGAATAAAGCGTTCCGTTCCGTTGATCCACGATTGAATTCTCTTTCCGATGGAATTGTGGGATTGGAACCAGTCTGTCAAAATTCTTATTTTTATTGTTAGATCAAACACAAGCATACACACGCGCGCACACACATGCACCCCATACACCCATACACACCCACACACACCGCTTAAATTATATTGCTAATAAGTCAACAAACAGTACCAAACATCAATGTAATAAGCTTTGAATACAAAATGATATAGGCTGCAATCATAATAAAAAAAACAGGTTAGTTGAAAGTAGCAATAGCAACTATAACTAGTACAATACTGCTAATATATAGCTTTTACCGTGGTATATGAAAAGGGAAAAACAATTTGTGCAAAATGATATCGTACAAGTACTACACTCCACTCGCGAACGTTTTAGATTTTGTTTGGTGCTGCATAATGTACATCTTTTACAAGTTTCATATACAGGAAAATGGCTTCCAACATATGTTATACGTAGGTTACTGTTTACAATTTGCCCTCCTTTTTTATCTGCCTTAGTTATAACGACAGCAGGTATCCTAGTTAATTTTTTTATTTACTACAAAAATCTCCAATCAATTGATCTGCCAAAAAGTTGCGAAAATTTAAATGACGTGGGTATTCCCACTATTTCTGACAATTTTATGGTTGTTTTGTACAAAACAAAAGAATTTACCATTTCACTGTTCACTAAGTAGTAGAATATTTTAATCCGCCATTTGCGAGATTTCCAAGATATTGAGTAAAAAAAGATCATTTCGTCAAATAGGTCTACATCCCCATGTGTTTATTATAGTCACTAATACACTCTGGACAATACAAATTCTTTATTTCCAATCTTGTTTGTTCGTTTTGTGAATGTTGCATTGCTTGGTATGTGCATGTTTTAAGCCACAATGACCGATTTCTTACCCCTGTTTTTCCATTTAGAAGCTGAAATATCACCAGCCATAGTGAAATCAGGTCCTCCCATTTCTAATCGTTTGTCGTCGACTAGTAATACCTTTGGAAAATATTTCTTGTTAGCTACCATTGATTGTTTCATAACCAAATAGTCCAACTTTCAGTAATTGTTGTAATAAGGTGAGTGAAGTAAAGAATCGATCAAAAAATAAACAAAACCCATATGTTCTAAATGCTTCCGAAAGTGATATATAGATTTGGTTGTGTACACGTGGAAGAAATAGAAAAAGTTTGAAAATAATATATTGGTCAACATGTAATAATCAAGTTTAAAAACAGAGCGCTTTCGACTACAGACTGACTAGTCATCTTCAGTGATGGTTTCCTACAAGAGCGTCAAAAAGCTAATATAAAATATTATTGTTCAGTAAAATATAAAACTTACTTGTAGGAACGAAATCTACCATCAGCAATATTTAAAATGGACCTGCACCTTGAAGAAGTTCTAGAATACTAGAACGGATGGAATGGCTTTCGCGTTTCAGTAATCTACGAAGCCAAACTACAGGTCCAACCAAAGAAGTAGGGTCTTTAGTGAGGAACCAGACTAAGACAGGTCCCCGAAAGAGGGCAGCAGCTTTTTCGGTACTTAGAGTGGCAGAGACCATAGGGGTCGGTACGGCATTCTAAGACACACCAATGCGATTGAAAGGCAACAGGAAACCACCACATTACCTCCCAAGTACACGGCGTACTTAAATTGCTATTAAAGATGATGGCATCCTCTGGGGTAAAAGATCCCGGAGTTAAGATTAAGTCTCCCATTCTGATCATCGGGAGTGACCTACTTTGGGGATGTGATGTGAAAATATAAAAAGAGTCATGAACATTTTGCGAATCGGAGTGTGGAATGTTAGAAGTATGAAGCACGTAGATAAGCTAGAGACCTACAAAATTAAAACTAGACATAGTAGGGATCAGCGAAGCTTGCTGGCAGAGGCGTGAAAATTTTGGAATGGAGACTTCAGGATAATTTATACAGGATCAGAGGAAGGAAATTCGGGCGTAGGGATAGTTATGCGGAAAAAGATAAGACAACGTGTAGAAAACTACTTACAAAAGAACGAAAGAGTACTCATAATTAGATTAGAATCTAAACCGGTAAATATACAGTAATAATACAAGTATACATGCTCACCTTTAGCTACAGTAAGGAAGAGGTAGAGGCGATCTAAAAGAATATCGAAGACTAAGATACGTAAAAGGACATGCAAATTTAATAGTTAAGAGGGAATTTAATGCAGTAGTAGGTGAGGGAAGGGAAGGAGCGGTAGTAGGTTTATTTGGTTTGGGAAAGGGAAATGACAGAGGAAATAGGCTGGTAGAGTTTTGCGACAAGAACAATTTAACCATCACAAACACATTATTTGAACATCATGCTAGAAGACGATTCACATGGCGGATGCCAGGAAAATATCAACTAGATTACATTCTTGTTAGACAACGGTTTAAGAATTAAGTAATAGATTGTAGAAGCTACCCAGAAGCATATATATAGACACTGACCACAACATTGCAATTATGAAAGTCGATTTTAAATTTAAAAATTTGAAAAAAATTATCGGAAAAGGTACTTTGATTGTGAGAAACCAAAAGATAAAGATATCCACGAAGATTTGAAAAAAAAAATTCAAATGAATTGCTGAAAGATATAACGAAAATTTCTTATACTAAGGAAGTAGAATCAGAACGGAATAACATTAACTTCAGCTTAGACATGGCGGCCAGAGATATTTTGAGGTATACACAAAAAGAAAACAAGAAACCATGGATAACAAAGGATATCCTGAATGTAATAGAAGAAAAACGAAAATACAAAAATAGATCAGACGAAACAGGAAACAGAGATGGAAATAGGGTGATGGAAATAAGAAAGACAGACGAAGCATACAAACTAATTATAATGAATTTTAGATATAAAACCCAATAGCAAAAATATAAGGGGCTCGGAAGGAAACGTCATTTTAGAAAATGTGGAGAAAGTGGTTAGATGGCAATAATATATAGATAAATTATATATAGGAGAGAAACTAACAGCAATAGAACAATAATCAAACATTGAACAAGGATGACTTGGGATATCCTACACTTACAGATGAGTTTGAATTAGCATTAAAGAGTCTGAAAAATGGTAAGGCACGGGGTATAGCTAAGGTACAAGCAGAAACTCTAAAAGCCGTTGCACAAGCAGTAACAGAACGTCTCCTCTAACTTGTCAGCTATATGTGTGAGACAGAAAGCATTTCAAACGTAACATCATAGTCACTATACCAAAAAAAAAGGCTCGGATAGTTAATTGTATCATGGTTTCCTTCGATGTTACAAACTTGTTTACAACAGTACCTATATCTGAAACCCTTCCCTTAGTAGATAACATTCTGAAAAGTCATAATATCAGTGAAGATTTTGACATTGACTTTCTTTGTGTATTAAATCTTTGTCTTTAACAGATTTTTTTTTGCATTTAATGATAATTGCTCTCGCCAATCTGATTCTTTAGCTATAGGCAATTAAAAAAAATCGTGTTTTAAAATACGATGAAATCTTACATTGGTTTCGTTACGTGGTTAATTGTTTGGTTTTCATAAAGGGTAATCATAGCAAAAACTATTCTGGAAAAAATTAACGCATTACATCAAAACATTAAATGCGCCTTAGAAATTGAATCAAATATCAAAATTAAATTTCTAGATCTTATCCTACATAAAAATAATCATAACTAGAATTTAGAATTTAGAGAAAGCCAACACATACGTATCAAGTTATCCCAGCCATTTTCAATCACCCCTAGGAACACAAACTGACTTCTTTCTGGTGCTATGTTAATCGCAACAGATTGTTGTAAACAATGGATACTGCCCCAGTATGATTGATAAATTAATTAATAAGATAAAACGAAGTAAACTACATAACTCAATTCCTTTAGCGAATACTATAAAGTTTAGGTACAAATATATGTTTTTACCCTAATGTAAATCAGCATCTAATCAATAAAATTAAGAAAATATAAAGCCAACAAAACCCTTTACAAACACATTGTCAATAACAAGGACAAAATAGATAAGCACCAAAAGAGTGACATTTACAAATTGTCTTGTGGTACATAGATTCAAGGAGGCAGTTTTGGAGGTTATATAAACCCAGATGAGGTGGTAAAGGCTCTCTCTTTTCCGTTCGATCTTCATCCAAGTTACATACAAGTGCAAATGTAAATAAGTGAGTCTAGATTTTATTAAAATTTAATAGGCACAAGTTGGTGCAATGTTATATGGCAATTCTGAGGTCTATAAAATCTGTTAATAATTGATGAAAGCAAAGTAAGTAGAATTTTTACTACTTGTGGTTGGAAGCGCTTGGTGTACTCTGGGTACAAATCATGTATGTGGATGGACCGATAGCAGATGTATATGGAGCATGGAAGTACCGTGCATTAGCCGTGGAAAATTCTGGATAGAAGCGTGCTGTTCCGGATGGTGAGAGGCCACCTGGAGTAAATTTTGAACGCGCAGTCTAGTGGGACAACTAAGTTAGAGATGGTTTTCACGTAGAGACCTTTTTAAAACTTTTGCTTATTGTGATTTTGTGGGTGTTTATAACAATTTGGTGATTATTGGTGTATTTTATAGTATTGTAAGGACATTTTACTTGATGATTTACCTTGTAACAATTTTATTTTTGGTTAATAAATCCATTCATAAAAGTGCAAGAATTATAAAACACTTTTATTAAAATAATAAGTAAAATACATTTAACAACTTTGGTAATACGCTAAAGCGGCATCTTTATGTGGCATTCTATGTATAGTCGAATATCTGTGTCTTCTATAGCAATTTGCAAGCGCGTTTTGGTTGACAGCCCCCTCCTGGGACACTCCGTTCGTCCGAGCGAGTTTGATAATCAGTCGGCCATGCGTGGTAGAAGAGTCAAGATGTACGAAAAAACGCAGGCCGCCAATTTGCGTATAAATTTTGAGCAGTCGGGACATATCTTTGAATAGCGCGCAAGAACAACATTATCCATGCACTTTGAGAATAGGAAATCCAATCACTTTTGTTAAAACGACCTTGTATTACGACGTGTAAAACGCAACTTAGAAGATAAGAAATTCAATCCTTTTTGTTAAAACCACCTTGTATTACGTCGTGTAAAAAGCAACTTAGAAGATGGAAAGTTTAACCAATTTATAGAAGACCATTTTATTGTACAGCGTAAAGATGCTATTTGGTAAGGCAACGTGATTCAACATATTGCAGCAGCTGACGAATGTATTGTGACGGCATTTAATTCGACACCTGGAACAATTCCATGTGGTGGAAGCTGTTTAGGATGAGCTGGGGCCACACAACATGCAGTAAACTCCGCTTGATATAACAAGTACCTCATCAAGGCTAGAAAAGCAGTTTTGGTTCGTAGTTAGCTTTAAGAATCTTTTTTGGTGTTACACATTAGAAACACTTTAATTTGTTTGATTGTGTAAAAGTACGAATATTATAAAAATTTCAATTATTTGTTGAGCTGAAATTTTCCAGTGTTAAAATTATAATTCACTATTTTGATGGTTTAAGAAACACCACACGTGGTTCATTATCTACCGTTAGTAACAGCAACAGGTGTTACTGACGTCACTTGTTTGTCTGCAGTGTACTGCTGACAGATGTGTTTTAGAAAGCAAATGTTTCGAACAGCGTTAGTCCAAGTTGAGTAAACAAGAATATTTTTGTGATCTGCTTTTTTAGAAATTAAAACTAATACAAGTAATTTAGAAAAGGAAAAACTTGAGTAGCAAACTTTTTAAAATGTAATCCTTCTGAACAGATCTGCACGGGTCGGACCTTTTTTGTGTAACAGGTTTACACTAAGCTGTAAAATGTTTGATTATGAATAATTTTGATAAACCTTAATTTAAAATTCACGAAGTCATTCAATTATTTATTAAATTTTGTTGCATTGCATTTTGTTTTAAAAGAGATTCTTTTGAGTAAATTATTGGTACAAGATTAAAGTTTTTTATTTTGATCAAATATGATCAAACCTAACAACAGGAAACTAATATCTTTAAGAGTAGAATTTTGATGCCAATTTTATATAGAAAATATCTTTTTAATATTTCTTTAGGTATGTTTGCGGGACACAAATAGTGTTCCACTTTTCTATTAATCTAATTATTACAATTTCTTACAGGAACAGCGTCTTATTTTGTTAAGACAGGTTTTTGTCATCGAAGGCGATTTTTTTCTTTGGGTTTCCACGTCGCCCCTAGAAATATGCCACGCAATTATCATAAATAAGTCAGGACTTGGTGCGCCTATTTGTTTTAGATTAAGTTTGACCTACAATCAGATTTCGACTTACCCCCCCATTTCTCATAGCTCTACCCAAGGAATAGACCCCTAGTTATGTCGGAAGACTTCGTTACACTTGCTCATAACGTGAGACCAGCTATATGTAAGAAAAATTAGTTTCACTGGCTTTCAATAAACGTAGGGCAGTTGCTTCAACAAAAATAAGCTTCACTGACGCCCATGCGTGAGGCTAGCCTTTTAACCAATTAAGAAAGAAAGAAAATACGCTTCAACCTTAAGAAAGGAGTATATGAAAATTTATTTATGTGCTATCTTGTGGTATAAAATGAAGGTGTAATTATGGCTTTTGTACAAAGTAAAAGGATTTTTGGTAACTTCTGTGCCGTAGTCAGCACATAGGTATAGTAAGGTTTCTACTATGGGCTCGTATTAGACCTGGAGGGTTTAAGTCAAGTTTGCGGATAAACCCAGTTACTTTTGGTTAATAACTGATGTAATTAGAAAAATTTCCAAATTATTTTATTTAAAATGACCTCTTTTAAAATTCATAATATTTGTTATAAATTCAAGATGTACGAGGAATGTAAAACTGAAATTTTTGATTAGCAGTTGGATATTCAAATGGATTGTGATGTACTTTTGGCAGCCAACTGTTATTTTAGTAGGGTAGTATATTGAGAGGACAAGTGATCAGCCGTGACGAATATTCTTGAGGAAGCTGGAGGTTTTGGCGTCCGAATGGGAAAGCATCATCAGAGGGTATCATTATAGGGTGATATGAATTGCAAGTTTAGGTGGTAGGGCTTCATTTTCACGTAGGTACAGGTATTTGTGACAACACATATTATTAAGGGCGTTCCATTCAGGAAAGCTTCAGAGAATTATGTCGCCCAAAGTGTGGGGCACTAATTTTTAGAGCGTCCTTTTCAGAGGTAAGCTTCAGAGAATTTTGTTACCCAATTTGTGGGGCACGATTTCCAGAGAGTTAACCTACAGAATAATATATATAATATAATAGTAATAAAATGAAGCAATATCATGATTTTAAATAATAAGTCAAGGTATAGAATTTTGCAAATATGTATGAACTTTTTTTCAATGTTTTAAGACGATTTTTGTACGAATTTATTTAAATACGAATTGTTATATAAGTACAGTTTCTTTATTCCTGTATTGTACGAAGTGTATAAAATTCACTTAACGTTTAATTTTTAATTATAAAGATAAACTAACAAATAGTTTTTTGTTTGTATTGTATCAAAAATCAGTATCACCTTATTGTCTTGACTCTTTTTATACTAACTAAAACTAAAATAAAAGTAATCGAAAAGATCGTGTTATATCGTTTTTGCACGGTAAAATGACATTAGTAAAAATCGTCAATTATTAACACATTCTAAATTTTGGAGGTGGTTTTCACTATTAACCTAGTTGTAATTACGCTTCGTTAAAGATAAGTACGTATTGAAAGATCAAAACTGGACAGATAGTATTAATATGATTTATGCTACTAAAATCTAAAGCAAATTAATGTTGGGTTTATTTAAAAGTAGCAACTACTAAGTATAAAAACCACATTAACAGTCGCCATGGGAACGGGGGGTTAACTATTTATCCCACCCTAAAATTTCTACCATATATGTTTTAAATGCAAATATTATGCATCGTTCTTTTGTGACTTTTATCCCTAATCTTTCATCGACATTTAAGTATATAAGCTGTTAAAATAAATAAATAAATGGTATGAGAATAAAATCTTTATTCTTGCAGCGTAAGGTTTCAATGCTGTGAATTGCTTGTGACGTGAATAGAGCTACCCGAGACACCGTTGTGATAGCGATGTGAATTGTCTAGTCAGTTTGCTTTCGGTATTCCTTATCAAAGTAGTGTTCTATTATTACTGGTACTATGTCAATGTGCATGATTTTGGAATTATTGCAATACAATGAACAGAAAGGGTTTGAGTGAACGTGAACTTGAGGGAGCTCTTGATAATGACGATTGGACAAGGATTTGCATATAGATTTACAAAGTTCTGAAGATGAGTCTGGTGATGACAAAAGTGAACAACCACCTTATTTTGATAATGATATGGAACGAGAAAGTCCAAGGGCGGATCATTCGCTAAACGGTAGGTGTAGTCACAAAGAATAATAGAAGCTTATAGATTGATTGTTAGTGTTGGCCACAAAAATGTAAATATTATTTGTTTACATTTTGTTGTATAGCCCATAGTTTAATTTTCAATATAATACTCAAACTATAGGTAAAGAAATATTATTTATGAATTATGTAACTGTGCGCGGCTGGTCTTTGTTAATATAGCTATTTTTTATTAGCGCCGGCAATAGACGAGCAAGGGCAAGCTGAATCTTCGGATAGTGACTATGAATTGAAGGACAGTGCGGGCGAAGATAATGTTGGTAGTTATTGCTAATGCCTATGAAAATTTTTATTTATTATGTTATTTCAACCAAATACTTACCAAAGACGTCGTCCTCGGCCCAATACAGTAATAACTCAACCTAAATCTGACATGGTTGCTCCATCAGGTACAATTTGGAAATGTAAACCTATAGTTCGTAGAAAAAAAATTGGCGCCAATATAATAGAAGAAGCACCTGGTCTAAAAAGAGGAATAAAATTGGGTAAGGATTTGGATATAGATTTACAAAGTTCTGAAGACGAATCTGGTGATTATAAAAGTGAACAACCACCTTATTTTGATAATGATATGGAAAGAGAAAGTCCGGTGGCGGATCATTCGCTAAACGGTAAGTGTAGTCACAAAGTATAATTGCGTCTTTGTGATGACACTGACACGATTGAATTGGTTGTGCAACATACTAATCAAAAACTGGAACTCGTAAAAGCTTCCTTACTACAATCTTCTTTTATTCAAAGATCGCACAATTTTGAAAAACAAGAAATATTAGGTTATATGGGTTTTTGATTACAGCTAGTGTGTATAGACAAAATAAAGATCCACTTGTGGAACTATTTACTGAAGAAAATTTACCGATCTATAGAGCAATGTTTACAAAATCCCGGCTTTTGTTATTACAAAAATGTATTCGCTTTGACAATCTTACAACTCGCAGTATTAGAAAAGTAAATGACAATTTTGCAGCAGTGCGAGAGCTATGGGACCGCGTTCCAAACAAATTTCCAAAGTATCTGACTCCATCAGAGTCGCTAGTGATAGATGGTAAACTTATTACGTTTCATAGAAGGTGTAAATTTCGAGTATATATTTCTACAAAGCCTGTGAAATACGGAATTTTACCTAATGCTTTGTGTGACTAAAAAGATTATTATTGTTTTTCTTCAGAGCCATATGTTGGGAAAACTACTGGCCAAACAAAAGATCATAACAATGGACCAAATGTTATAAAGCGTCTTGTAGCATTAGGAAAGCTGCAAACTAGGGGTCGTAATAGTACAAGGAACATAAAATTTGCGTCACCTCCTTTAGCAGTAGAGTTATTTGAGAAAAAAGTTTCTGTTGTTGGAACTATGCTTAGTACTAAAATTGATATTCCAGCAGAAATGAGACCAAAAACCCTGAAAGATGCACCTTCAGGAACCTGTAGTGTTCTCTTGGGGTCTTTAGTAGAGGTGATTAGAAACAAAGTCGAAGACCATTTCACATTTAATTTAATTAACGCTTTAAAGAGCAGTACAACCGTCACATCTTAGGGTTAGACTTATAATGTTCTTATTCTATATTAGTTCTTAACTGCTAACAATAATTATGCAATTATGCTTATTTACTAATTCCAATTACACCTAGCCTAGAGTTCGTTGCACGTGTACTTCCTATCGATTGTCTTCCTGTACAATTCCGCACTTTGCACTTCCTATAATAAGTCACTCACCTTTTAAAGGCATAAAACTTAATTCAATATAATAACTATAAATTATTAGGATATTTGGCTATAACACCATCACACCTCCACGGGGTGCACTAAAAAAATTTTTTGTTTATCAAATAAAAATTTTCTAAATTAGTAGTACATGTCTCATACTGCTCCTTGCAATTGTGTTACAATATGTTATATAATTTTGTCCTGTTCTTATGGATTTCTACTAACTTATTATCTATCTTAACTATAACATTAGGATTCTTATCTAAAACTACTTCATATGGGCCTACAAATATTGGATCTCTTTTATTAAGAGATGTATTCTTAACCAATAATTTATCTCCTAATTTATAATTGACATGCTTAGTTTTGATATCAAACTTATGCTTTCGTTTACTTTTGGATTGGAATAAATTATATCTCGCTTCATTTCCAGCGACTTGCAATCTATACTTAAGTTCTGCTGGATAATTATCAAAATTATATATTGGGTCTACTGAGTTTACCACGTTTGACGGTATTTGATTAATTTTCCCAAATACTAATTCGTGCGGGGTATATTTAGTTTCCGTATGCACTGAATTATTGTATGCAAAACACCAATAAGGTATCCAACTGCTCCAATTATTTGAATACTGCGGACATTGGATCCTTAAATATGCTGCTAAATTTTTATGTGAGTTTTCGAGCGC
Source organism: Platerodrilus igneus (assembly GCA_036346225.1). Lineage (NCBI taxonomy): Eukaryota > Metazoa > Arthropoda > Insecta > Coleoptera > Lycidae > Platerodrilus > Platerodrilus igneus. The sequence continues at coordinate 5,875,268 of JARFIW010001480.1, forward strand.
ACCGATAGTTTCATGATGATAAGCTGTAGAATTTAACTGCTTTATATTTAATAATTTGCAAGTTTCCTTAAGAATCTCCGACATGAACTCTGAACCTTTATCCATTAAAATTTCGCGTGGGATGCCGTAGCGTAAAATAAAATTCTCGACAAACGCTCTAGTTACACTTTCAGTCTCTTTATTTGGTAATGGATATGCTTCTACAAATTTACTTAAATCACACTGTAGTGTCAAAATGTACCTGTTTCCATTTGCATCTGGTTGCAATGGTCCAACTAAGTCTAAAAAAACTTTTTCGAAATCTTCGGAAGCTGTGGTTGTTATTATCATCGGCTGTTTGCTAATATTTGAATGTTTATGTCTTTGACATTCGTCACATTTTTTAATAAATGTTTCTACATCCTTTCGCATACTTGACCAAAAATAGTATCGCTTTATGTTATTGTATGTTCTATTGATGCCCGCGTGACCTCCCGTAGGCAATAAATGAAAATCATTAATGATTAATCTTTGCGTTTCTGAGTTTTGAATATTAGTGACTTCCCTAATCACACTAATTCGTATGTCATTTTTTTTTAGTAAATTGCGGCCGGCTTTACAGTTATTTAAAAATGACTTCGATTCTTCGTTTTTTATAATAATAAATTCCGGAATTGTAAATTCTCTACGAAGAAATTGCAGGTCTCTCAACGACGCTTCGAAGGCTGACGCTGATCGAGATCCTTGCTTCAAATAAATTATATTTTTACTCCTATCATAAATTGATACATGCATGAAAACAAAATTATTTCCTTTATTGGATTTAATGATTCCGTTAAACTCCTCCTCTGATAAAAATCGTAATTCTGTTGCATCCTTCGGATGCTTCAAAAGTTCAACAATGTTGGGGTGATCAGTCCCATCATCCTTTGATGCTTTTGATTCGACTTGAGAGTCGCCTAATTTTCTACTTTGGGCTCTTGTTGTTACATATACTTTTTCGTGAACCGCTCGTTCCATATTCTTTAAATAATCCGAATCTATAATAATTCTAGATAAAGCATCCGCTATCACGTTTTCTGTACCCCTAATATACGTTATTGTAAAATCAAATTCTTCTAATGTTAACCTAAATTTTGTTAATCGACTAGATGGATTACTCATACCAAATAGGTATACTAACGGTCTATGATCCGTTAAAATTTGAAATTTTTTGCCAAATAAGTATGGCCTAAATTTTTTCACTGCCCATACTATAGCTAATAACTCTTTTTCTATTGTACAATAATTTATTTCGGCTTTGTTAAGTGCTCTACTTGCGTAAGCTACTGGCTTGTTGTCGCCATTTGACAAAACTGCTCCTAACGCGTAACCTGATGCGTCCGTGCGTAAGATGAATGTACTATTATCTGAAAAATCTGGGTATTGTAATATTGGTGGGTTTGTTAAAGTTGTTTTTAACAGTTCGAATGCTGCCTGACATTTATTGGTCCATTGGAAAGTGACACCTTTCATAGACAATTTGTTTAACGGTGCTGTTATTTCAGCGAATTTTGGAATAAATTTTCTATAGTAATTGGCAAATGCTACAAACCTGTTAACGTCGTTAGCGTTTAGTGGTGTTGGATAATTTTGCATGACTGCAATTTTTTCTGGATCTGGTTGTACCCCTTGTGCCGTTATAACGTGCCCTAAATATAAAATTTCCTTGTTTAAAAATTCACACTTTTTTGGATTTAATTTTAAATTGACTTTTCTTAACCTATTGAGTACTTTTACTAAATTTGTATTGTGCTTTTCTAAACTATCTCTGAATACAATTAAATCATCTAAATATGTAAAACAATTCTCGTAATTCAATCCTGATAAGGCTACTGTCATCGCTCGTGCAAAAATACTCGAGTTTACTTTTAACCCCATCGGTAACCTAGTCATTTGAAATTGCCCTTTGTCTGTACTAAATGCCGTACACGGTCTGGACTGTTCCTGTAATCCTATCTGATAATAACTTTGATATAAATCTAAACGTGAAAAATATATCGCACCTCCTAACGAATCTAAAATTGATTCGATACTTGGTAGCGGAAATTTGTCATCTTGCAACTTAGTGTTTAATTGTTTATAATCAATAACTACACGCCATGCCTAAACTATCCGGTTTTTTGGTACTATTAGTAGTGGTGAAGACCAAGCACTTTGTGCGGGTTCTATTATCCCGTCATGTAACATTTTATCTACTTGCTTTCCTATATCATTTTTCTGTAAATATGGTAACCTATATGGTTTAACGTACGTTGCTCTAGCATCTGTTTGTAACTGAATATGCTGCTCACTTATGTTTGACACGGTTAGTTGGTCATTGTCGACATAAAATACGTCTGCAAACTTAGCACATATCTTATAAATGATGGTTTGTTCTTCGCTATTCAAACCTTCGACGTTAATGACTTTTAATAGTTTATCAATACGTTCAACTGAGAATTTTGACTCTTTAAATTTAACTATCTTGTAATCTGAAAGACGTTCGATGGTAGGTTTAAAATTTCGTAACTTAATTTCGGTGTCGTTCGTATTCAATAACTTTACTGGAATAAAATTTTTAACTGGCTTTACAACTACGTTTGCTAGAAATACACCTTCGCATAATTCTTGTGATTTTATTACGCATTCCTCTTTGTAATCTACTGTGAAATATTTGATAACTTCGCATCGTGGTGGGATTATTGTATATAAATCTTCGTTTGCTAATAATGGAATTGACGTTGATACATTATTACTAACGAAAGTAAATTTATAATTTTTATAATCGATATTTGATTTGTACTTATTAAAAAAATCTGATCCTATTACTCCATTTACGTCTGATTCGAAATCGTTCATTACAACAAAAGTATGATTAATTGAGATATTCCCTATTGTAATTGGTAGATTTACTGTTCCAATTGCTTTTGTTTTACCCGATACTCCTTGAATAAAAATTTGCTTATCTGTATCAATATTTATCTTAGTTGTTAAACTAGAAATGAAAATAACACTTACTGATGCTCCTGTATCTAAAATTAATTTAATTGTATCGTTATTGTATCTTACTTCTATGAAATGTATACTATTAATATTTAAAATGTTGTGAACATTTCCTAAATTATTCCGGGAGGTCTCGAAAAAATGTTTTCGGTTCCCTAGTTTGGTCTGATGTATTTTCTGTGGAGTTTTTCTCTGACGAGTTGATGTAAAAATTGCGATGGTTTCCCCTATTATAAAACTGATTACCTCTTACAGTTTTACTTACATATGCATTTCCTCGACGTCTAGTGTTCATGAACGTGCATGAATTATTTCCTTGACCTTAATACCTGGTGTGTGAGGTACGTTGACTTCTATTTGTATTATGGTTATGATATTTTACGCGTCTAGTAAATTGACGACCTTTTCCGTTTGCGTAATACATTTGCTGAGGTTTATTTGCAATTTCCTCTTCTTTCGCGGCTATTATGGCGTCTTTTAATTTATCGTAATTTCGAGCTTTTATAATTGTTTTTAAATTATCGTCCCTTATTCCGTTTGTAAATACGTTTAATGCAATTTTTTCGTTAGCGGCTGTCAAAATTTTTAATGATTGTTCGTTACCCTCTGCTTGAGCTATTGTTAAATTGACCATTAATTCCTCGATCGTTTTACCAAAATTTTCAATTGATTCATTATTTTGTCTGGAGTTATGTAATTCGGCGGACAATCCTGATGCTGATTTTTTAGTTAAAAGATGATGTTTGATATCGTTCACAAGCGCTTCTACATTCTCATACTTACTGTCTAATCGCATTTTAGCATTTTGACTTAACTTAATTTTTATGACAAAATTTACTAACAATCTCTTACCTTCATCATCTAACAAGCTATCATATAGTTCAATTGCGTCGACCATTTGCTTGGTGGTATTTACTGAACCGTCCATAGCTGGAATCAAGGAGGCTGCTACTTTTAATTTAAATTTTTCACCCATGCTGTCTTGATTTTTCCTACCTAAAATACTTAACTTCCTACTTTTTAAAACTTCAGTAATATCTCCTCAACACTTATCTATTATGGCTATGTGCTGCTTAACTTTATCGATAATTTCAGAACTATCAAATTTTGCGACCTTAATTTTTTCTTTCTCTAACCTATACTCCTCGCATAACCTATTCAAATAATCAAATTTCCTATTAGTAACATCTAAATCGTTTCGTCTTTCTTGACCATCTTTATTTAAATTTTTAATAAAAATCTTAAATTCCTCTAAAATTTGCTTTAACTGTTCCGTCATTAATTTTAACTCGTACTTAATTTTTATAGCGTAAAATAAAATAATCCTTACTATACAATCTGCTGGATTCTACTGACCTCTCTCCTAATCTTCTTGTCCAACATTTTCTTGAACACTTTAAAAAGTAAGAAAATAACCAACAACGCTAAAATTGTACCTGACGTAATGCCTATTACCTCAGAATTTGAATATCCATTTATCGAACCATTATTCAATCCAGTTTGTGCAATAACTACTTCTTCTTTGGAATTGCTGGTGCCCATTTTAAATTTCGGTAATATATTATTATAATTCAATCTGTAGAACTGGTAGTACCGGCAGGACTCGCAGAATTAGCAGGATAGGCAGAATTGGCAGAACTGGCAGGATCGCCATGTAGTGTTCTCTTGGGGTCTTTAGGAGAGGTGATTAGAAACAAAGTCGAAGACCATTTCACATTTAATTTAATTAACGCTTTAAAGAGCAGTACAACCGTTACATCTTAAACCATCCAATTTGCATTTAGAAAAATGAAACGTTAGTAAGTTATGTGCCAAAAAAAAAGTTGTAATTGTTTTGTCTACGCCGCATAATAGTATACAAGTACGGAATGACAAACCAGAACTTATATTATACTACAATTTCACAAAGACTCTTGACAAATACGTTAGAGGGTATAGCTGTCGACACAGCACAAGAAAATGGCCGATGACTACTTTTTTCAATTTGATCGATATTGTTGCATACAACTCCTACGTTATTTTTAGCAAAGCCAATACAGATTGGGCACGTAAAAACCCAAAACGTAAATCTGGACGAAAGGTGTTTTTAAAAGATTTGGGGAAGCAGTTATGCCAGATCAACATGACACACCGTTCTACGTATAAAGGTTTGCAAAAATTCCATAATGCAGCCTTGAAGACATTTGGTCTTGAATGTCAACAAAATATCCCCTCTACGCGTGGTACAGTTTATAGGGAACCAATTGGAATTGCTACCCGATCAGCCGTTAAGAATATATCCAAAAAAGAAAGATGATGTATCTGTCCTAGATCAGCTGATTGAAAGTACATGAAGGCATGTTCTAAATGTGTAAAATACGTTTGTCCAAGGCATACGTCTTCTAAACAATATATTGTAACCAAAACATGTACGCAATGCACTGAAAATCCTGTGTGGCTCCATTTAACGTATGTATTTAAATGTTTAAATAAGGTGTACTTTTAATTTTCTCTTAGTTATATGCGTTGATAAAATACTACAGCAATCTGATAGAAAATAGTAAAGCAAAGTGTATGTTTATGAAACAGCCGGGGTTAGAAACTGACCCCCTGTTCTACATTCAATAATATTGGGGTCAGTCACAAACCCTTCTGTTCTAAGTTGGTTGAATACACAGATAGGGTCCCAGTGTGACTGTTATACATTTAAATTGTTGTAGTTGAACGCACTTGTTGTTCGACATATCAAAATGTCGAACCGGTTCGGTCAGTTCAAGGTTCGGTTCGTTTTTTTAGAACCGAACCGATCCAAACCGGAATATATTTTTTCGAACTGAATCTCGAATCGAACCGGACTAAAAAGTTTTCGAACCGAACCGAACCGAACATAGGGCAAGGTTTCGTTCGGTTCGAATCCATTACTGCTTGAATGAATGCATTTCTAGATATTGTCAGCGTAAATGAGGATCTTATTTTACTCAATAAATGGGACATTCCTTACGACATTAAAACTATAATGCCAACACAATGTTTGTAGGTCGTACTATAGTGTGTAGAATCTTGACGTTCGAAGTTTATTTGAAGCTACTGCGCAAATGATGTCACTGCCATCCTCTTATAATTCTACTCTAATACTTGTCAATTGAACTTTATCCACATTTCTTAAATCGAAGATTTAAAACTTAAGTACTCATTTTTAATAGCTGCCAATGTATGAGCCAATCAGAGAAACATCGGCTCTACGTTAAACCTTTTGTGGAGAGAAGTTATTTATTGTAGAGTCGCGTGTGTGGAGACTATATGCACCCCTACCTTATACTATTTACATACGAAAATAATACGAAAACTTTATTATATTATACAAAGCGGAAGCAAATTGTAACATTCAGTAATGTTTTCAATTGCTTCAGGTGCGTCAACAGAAGTGTGTGTATGACAAGACAAGGGAATTGACATCAAGTTCCTGGTTTTATTACCGCTGTAACTTAATTCAGCACTTGAGGTTGAATATTTAAACCCTAGGGTTTGACTAGAAGGTACGGTTTTAACGTAAGTAACATAATAAGAGCTTTATAATGTTACATAAAGCGCTCTAGTCCTCACTAATGCAAATTTAATTAGGACTAGGCATTTAATTTTAACTTAGTGTCTTATGCTCTTCACTCGTGTACTGTTCTAGAGTACGTCACGTGTGTCATTAACGTTAAGAAAACACTTCCGGTTATTTCAAAATTATTTTGAACGCAGGTAGATAATCCCAATCCCTATTATAAGTCGAAATGTTTTATATCTGGCCCATGTGTTCCAATTTCTAGCCGAATTATTCGAGCCACAAATTTCATTTCCGGTTCGCGGATTATAATGAAGCGAGTGTGGCTCTACTGCGATATTAGATAAAGAGCAATTTTCATAAAAAGCCACCCTACGTACCCTTAACTTACTAACCCATAAAGAACCTACTTTTTTTTTATTACTTCGTTTATATACATCAGATTTGGTCCGTTATCCGTTTATCAAGTATCACTCGTAAACTTTTAAGGAAATAATCTCGAGCTACTACTACCCGAGCGAGTGGTAATTAATTTTAGCAGATTAACCCCGGAGGATAGCAGGAAACCTTTTACCGGAAGAAACTTTCTCAACAACCGAGAATTCATAAGAGTTGTTTTACATTATGTTGCAAAGCTAGAAGAGTGTGGAGTAAACTTTTAGAAAGTTGATTGAGCGAACAAATATTGAGCAAGCCGAGGATTGCTGCTTAATAAAAGTTACACAAACAAAGGCTCGAACGTTGGGAACTTGTAGTAAAAGCTGCAGTTTCTTCTATTTGGACGAGCAATGTGAATTAGATTGTTTGTATAAAGTTTTAACTTATCAAAATGCGACTTAGGTTTAATCAGATTTGTTAAATAATTAAAGTAGGACACGGGAAAGCAATTTTCAAGACTTGAAGTGATTCTGAGATGATAATAGATTAAATTTAAATGAAACCAGATTATTAAAAATTTATTGGATTTATTGCAATATTCTCTACGCATCCCTTTCTGATCATTTAATTTGATTCAGTAGTTTGCAGTGATAGCCTTGGAAAAATACGTGAAACGATTGCAGATCAATTTGGATACTAACTCACCTGCATTTTTGATTGTAAATGGCATGTACTATATTGCGGACTTTTGGCTAAATTTCTAAAACAAATTTTAGAAGCTGCAAAACTTTATTTAGTATTAACTAACAGGTTGAATGAGATATTTATCTTTAATAAATTGATCCAACAATTCAATAAAAAATAATTAACAAATTATTATTTTCTCAATCTGCAAGGTTAGTCGTGTAAAGGTAGCATATACGAGGGTCGTCTTTTATATTTTGCATATTGGGACGTAGAGGACCCCACTAATCAAATGTTCGTACTAAAATTAACATCCATCTTTAGTTAGACTGAATACAAAGTTTCAATGCGATACGTATAGTGTTGTAGCAATAACGAACTGTCAAAGTTAACAAGTTAATCGAAAAATGGAATTAAACAGTGAAAATTGTCGTACACTAATTTTTATAATCTTCGAAGACAATTATTTCAACAAGAATCACTCGTCGAGTTGGTTTCTGTTTTCGGCAATGAAGCACCACATCCGTAAACAAATTCTCTTTGATATGGAAAATTCAAACGTAGACGGATTTGTCTTAGCGACGAATCAAGAGCAGGTACAGCAAAAACGGCAGTCACTCAGGAAAACGTCGAGTCTGTGCGCAAGCTTATCAACGAAGATCGACATGTGACATATCGAGAGATTACGGCACTATTGGGGATTTCAAAGACTTTAATTAAAAATTTTGCATGCAGAATTGTCTGTAAAAAATAGTTTCTCGTTGGATACCGCATCTATTGACTGAAGAACAGAAAGCATCTAAGGTGAATTGGTGCAAAAAACTCTAGTCCGCTTCAACGCGAAAAATTCCAAAAACGTGTACAATATCGTGAGTGATTAAGAATCTTGGATTTACTCACTTAAATCAGAAAATAAACGCCAGTCGTCTGTTTGGGTGTTCCAAGGTGAAGAAATGCCGACAAAAGTCATCCGTTCTCGAATTATCTTTAAAAAGGTGGTCGCAACATTTGTCTCTAAAGCAGGCCATGTATTAACAAAGAACTGTTACTGCTGATTAGTACACAACCATTTGTTTGCAGCAAGTCATCGCGGAGCCTAGAAAAACAAACCCCAACAGCAAATCATTCTCCATCAAGACAATACAAGTTTGCAAACGGCTCGTTAGACAATTGAATTTTTAAGGCAAAAAAACGTCGAATTGTGAGGTCATGCCATCCTCGGTACAGTCGTGACCTAAGTCCACCAATTTCTATACCTTTCCGAAAATCAAGGACGGACTGCGTGGTGTAAAGTACTAATCGTCAGAAGAAGCATTCGATGCTTTCAAAAGTGCAATTTTGACTGTACCTTCAAACGAGTGGAATAACTGCTTACAGAGTTGGTTTGAGCGCATGGAAAAGTACATTAATCTTCGTAGAGACTACTGTGAAAAACAATGAAGTATTAAAAAACTACATGCTGTTTAATTCCAGCTCTATATGGAAAACTTAAAAAACAACCCTCGTAGAACTAATTACATTAACGTTCTACTTGTTACATTCCATTTTGTATTTGTAAATTTACTGTCTTCTTAATATAAAAACCATTTCAATTTCTACTTATTTGAATATACAGGGTCGCTATACCTTTATTATGTCAGTTAGACAACCTACGTTGCCCGTCCTTTATTTCATTCACAAGCCCACATGTTTATATAATACTTTCTAGTTTATTATCTGGACGTATTTTTGATAATCAAGGATTTACTGAACGTTGCTAGTTTAATATAATTAAGTGCAACGGCTGTGTTATCTTTAAAAGGTAACTTATTTCTATTCTATATGGTATTTCTGTAATTATTTATCAGAAAACAATTTTATAAATACATTGGTTAAACGAGTTCACTATGGTAAATAATATAAACCCAATAGGGCAGTTGCCAAAACTATATGATGAAAACGTGCTTTCTCTTTTAAGTGGCTAATAGGTAATTGAAGGATGGCGCCTCTTTAATGAAAATGTTAATATTTTCAGTCCGATTTGTAACCAATATTCTTTGAATATTAACGCACATTCCTAGTCGTATATTTTACTCGCACATTGTTAGGTTCTTTGAACCAATTCCTACTTGATCGTACTATAGAAATTTCACCGCCGTTACCACACAATCTATTTAGCTGCCGTTGTATGCAGATAAGATAAGGACTTTGCAGTTACATAAGACTCTCAAAAGCATATGTGAAAGAAGATCTGTAAAATAATTTCAAATAGCTAATTAGAGAGAGAATGGACTGTATATAATTTAAATTGATAATTTACAAACAACAGATAATTAATGTCTTTAATCAAATCAAAGCAAAGCGTTTACTATAAAGCACTCACCTGATTGTTTACAAAGTCGTGCCAATGCAAAAAACGATGTAGCATCTAATCTGCCTCTTGCGGGGAAGCGAAGCGCATTTAGTTCAATAGCTGTTCTAACGAAAAAAGCGGTTTATGTACAATAGCAATGTGAACTGGTCGAAAGACAAATCGATTCTCCTCATGTAGAACGTGTAACAGCGATGCGGTGTGTTTGAACGACGAAACGATACTCTTCTGGCTTTGTGGATTTTCCAATCGATACTCGTTGTTGCACATGCGGAATAACACACAGAGTTTTATCACTCACGGCACTTGACTCGTGCTTCAAGTAAAACCAAGTAAATTCCATATTAATAAATTTAAATATACACACGGTGAATTTAAATACTCAACAAACTCGACAGAAATAAAATTTAGGTATAAATTATTCGCATAAAAACGGAACAAGATCATTAAATACTAACAGCTACCATTGCTTCATTTCCATACGATAAGTGGATTAACTGATAATAGGTAAATATTTAGAGATAATCAGCACATATTGTTGAATACATAATGCTGTATTAAATGGTATTGGCTTAAAACTCTATGCCCATGTACAATAGAAAATCATTCTATTTCTTATATGCCTGCGACTAGAGATTTTTAAAATGTACATTTGGGAGAAATTGAGATTAACATGTTCTTAGTAAAATTAAATTCTTTAACTAAATTTTTATTTAAAGAATCGAACCGAACCGAACCAAACCGAAGCTTGAGCTTGGTTTGGTTGGGTTCGAAAAATTTGCCGGTCTGATTCGAGGTTCGGTTCGAAAATAAAATGTCCAAATCGAACCGTACCTCGAACCCGATCGATCCGTATCCATCCTTACATTCAAGCTATAATTCTAGACCACACATAGCATAGCAGCTTTTACTTGTTTTTACCGATAAATAATTCCAGGTTCGCAGTTTTGTGTTTGATAAAAATTCACTATGCAACAATGTACATACTCAGTTGATTGTAATAGTGTATGTCATTGTCATTCTCGTGTTCGTTAACGTCTTATTCAGTTTCCACTCTTCATTTTAATAGTTTTTATTAAGTTCTAGTCATCAAAACAGTTTTTTCCTAAACTAACCGACAGTTAATTTATTCAATTATGTATAAGTACTTGACAAGAATGCGTCTTTAATGGTTGATAATTTTCATATCTTTTTGGAGCAATATGAATAAGAGAGAAGTAATTCATAGTCAAGGACGACACTTTTTAACGTATTTCAATTTTTGAAACGCGAAAGAGATTCTGGAGCTCTTAACCTGAGCAATTAGTAAGAGTGCGTGGCTGAAGCAACAGACATTTTATTGCGGACCGTGCAAAGAATTGTAAAGAAAGGCACAATCAAACCTGACTGCAGCAGATTCACTTCACCAGGAAAAAAACAACAAAACCAAGTCCAAAGTCGACAGTGGATGAATATGAGGAAGAAATTCTAAGAACCATTACGTATCGGATTGTAGCAATACATAAACGTAAACCAACTTTGAAAACAGTATTCGACAAATTTAAAAATGATTACCCCTCTTAGACGGGAAAATTAGGTTCGTTCAGAAAAATAGTTTCAAGAGCAGGGTTTCGTTGGAAGAGAACTGTGGATAACAGAAAAATTATTGTTGAATAATGCAATATAAAGTCAGAGCGTGCTATATTTTAAAAAAATCATAATAAGTACAAAGAAGAAAGCAGAAACATCGTGTACAACGATGACACATACCTGCACAGTTTTTACACAGTATCAAAGTGTTGAGATGAGGGCACCAGGAAGGGTTTGAAATCGCCAGTTTGAGAAGGGAAATGTTTTTTAATTGGAGAAAAAAACGGGTTTGTTCCAAATGCAACATTTAAGTCTGGTTTAAAGACTGGGAATTATCACGATGAGATGAATTACTGCAATTATAAAAAGTGGCTACAGGAAAAATTATTACCAAATTTGCAACAACGTTCACTGTTGGTGATAGACAGTGTGCCATATCATAATGATCTTGTGCACTCTAACTCCACTTCAAGTTGGTGGAAAATAGATATGCAGAAGTGGTTGAAGGAACGAAATATCTTCTTTGAATGTAACGATACCAAACCAGAAGGTATTCAAAAATTAAGGCAAATAAACCCATTAGCTAGGTGTTTGTAATTGATCAGCTACTAATAGAACATAGTCATTCAGTATTGCGTTTACCTCCTTATTATCCATAATTAAAGACCATCGAGAAGATATGGACGTTACTTAAAAACCATGTTGCTGCATGTCATGTAACCATTAAAATAGATGATGTATAGAAATTGGCAGAACAACATATTAGAAATACTGGAGTTAAAGAGTGCATCGGTCTGTTTGCACGTTGAAAAAACAGAAAGAGAATATGTTGAATAAGAAACTTTTACAGACGAGGTTCAAGATCTAATTATATGGGTTGATGATAATAGTGATGATTCAGATGTTTGCTTATCGTCATTCAATGAATCGATGATGATGATGAAAGTTTAGGCTGTAATCCCATTTAAATAAATTAATGTATCGCACCCCTGCAAAATAGTTGAATGATAGTTTTACTTAGCACTAGTAAAAAATAGGTCTATACTTAATTATTACTTTTTGATTTATAAAAACAATTATACCGAGATATTCAGGGCTATGTCAGGCTATACTGATGCTAAGGTGCAGTAAGGATTTTGAATCCGTCATATGGGGACCCATTCGGTTATCCTTGTGATTCTCGTGGCAGAAATATTTGAAAATTGTGCCAACTTCCGTTCTGCGGAAATACATGCAATACCTCTGAAAGAGAGGGTCTTAATATTTAATTGTCCGGATTGTCTTCAATGGGAACCTGGAAACAGTAATTTTAAAATGCTCTTACATCTACAAGCTAAAGTTGCGAACTAATGCTTGCAGTCACCAACATCGAATCTATTCTTATCTCGCTTAGTAGTTTAAAAGATATTGCAAAACCAGTAGCATGTGATGACATCATCGATGCACTGAAATCAAGTATCAATAAAGTTCTCCATGTAAAGTTATTCTCAAGTATGCCAATCTTCCAATTCCGTCTCAGTCTCAAGCTTGCCAAAGCTGCCGTATGCATTTGTTGCTGCCTCCAAAAGTACAGTTATTGTTAAACCGAGAGATCATAATCAAAGTAACAATGCCACAAAATCACTGGTACTGTTAAAAGCTAATCCTGCAGACAATGATATAACAAACAGAGCAAAAACTAGTAAAAGAAGGCTAGCTGCTGATTGCTCGAATAAACTAGAAGCTGATAAGCTAAAAGCTATCGTGGCTAAGGAATTTCATGGAAAGCTTACTGTTAAGGATGCCACCAGACTAAATCCCAAAATCCGTGTATGTAAACTGGCGGAAAAATATTAAAGGTGGACGTACAGTACTACATACTGACACAGAAGCGCATTATGCTAGACATTAATGCAGTTCTATAAATTCTGGAAATCTCCCTTTGTCGTAACAATGAAAATGTCTATCAGTGCTTTGTTCAAATGGATCTGAATTCCTATAATAATATTATTAAGGACAGCTACATATGGGATGCGATCATTGTCCCGTTTATGATGCAATCGAACTAAAACGTTGCTATAGCTGTTGTAGTTTTAACCACTTCTCATCCTTATGTAAAAAACCCTTAGTATACCCACGGTGTGCTAAATCTCACAAGGTAAGTGATCGTCAGGAAACTGGGCTCAAATGTATAAATGTGTCTATATCTGCTTTTGGGTAGCTTTTAAAGTCTTTTTACTTGATTCCTAAACCGTTCTCTAACAAGAATGTAATTTATTTGATATCTTCTATGGCATCTTCTATGTGCATCGTCTTCTAGCATGATGTTGAAATGACGTGTTTGTGATGGTTAAATTGTTTTTGTTGCAAAATTCTACCAAACTATTTTCCATGTCTCTCGTGTCTAAACCAAATAAACCTACTATCGCTCCTTTCCTACTCTCACCCACCGCTGCGTTAAAGTCGTTCGTTATTATTAAATTTGCATGTCTTTTTATGTATCTTAGTATGTCTTCGATATCTTTGGAGATCGCTTCTACCTCTTACCCAGTGTAGTTAGAGGTGGGTATGTATACTTGCATTATTACTGTATTTACCGGTTTAGATTCTAAGCGAACCACGAGTGCTCTTTCGTTCTTTTGTAAGTAGATTTCTACACAGTGTCCTATCTTTTATTCCATAACTATCATCACACCCAAATTTCTTTCCTCTGATCCTGTGTGAATTACCTTAAAGCTCCGCTCCAAAATTCCCCCCCTCACTGGCCACCGAACTCTGTTAATCCCTAGTATGTGTAATGCTAACCTATCCATTTCAATTTTCAGGTTTTCTAGCTTACCTACTTGTTTCGTTCCACGCTACGGCTCGTAAAATGTTTTCTACTCTTTTTCTAAACTTTCGGATGGCATCTTCTGAAGTAGTCCCCTCCCGGAGATTGGAATGGGGGAGACTATTTTAACTCCGGAATGTTTTACCACAAAGGATGCCATCATCCTAAATGATAATTTAAGTTCGCAGTGTTCGGAGGTACTGTGGTGGTTTCCCCCTGCCTTTCATATCTTTACATTTGATTTTCCAATGCTCCACCTGAAGGTACTACATTGGCTCGGAAGCGAGTTTTTTACCTGGAAATTTTGAATTTTGCTGAACCCTTGCTGTTCCAAGCAAGATAGGGATCTTTAACGTGCGTGACAACACTCACACACGGGACCTCCATTTTAACTCTCATTCGAACGAGGGCGTATTTTTGTGAAAAATGCTCGCCTAACATCGGGATTCGAACCCGGGACGTTGGTGCCTTTCATATCGCAGAAGTGTGTTACGTAAATCTAGTGGCAGGCGCGTTGGGCGCCAAAGTTATGTTACGTTGGCTCGTAGCCGTGCGTAACGAAAAGTAAATCAAAGAAGAAAAAAAAAGAAGTGACCGGGCTCAATCGGAGAGTAGGGGGGGTTGTAGAAAGCAGACCAACATATAACGTACGGGGCTATAAGGAGTTAGTAACAATACCTGAAAAAAAAAGAATTAGAATAGCCAACCTGCAATAAAAATAGTTAAGTAAACCTGAAAAAAAAAATGTAAAAGCATGTAAAAGAATGTAAAAGAAGGTAAAAACGTTTGAATTATCTATATAATATGACTACGGTAATAGCAGTACAAAAACTTTTAATACAAAGTGAGGTAATATTGGGGAGTAGCAGAAACGTTTCCTCACACACCAATTTAACATCAATTAGACAAAAATATTTTTAACAAAAGATAAATAGATAAGCACAATTAATGAGTAATTCAGTAATATTAGTTTTTTTTTTGTTTCTTAATAGCATGCAAGTCTATTGTAAAAGGTATCAGAACAACAAAGGATATTGTAAAACCACGGATAGATATTTAAAATAACAACAAGTATAAAATAGTGCACTTACAGAGAGTCCTGCAGTAACGCTTCCTTGCAATGGAAGTGTGGGATGTACGATGTTCGGCACTAACGAAGCACTTCACCCTTGATTGTGAGGGTGCTGATGGAACTTCTTATTCTTTACACTAATCACAAAAATTGTAGTAAAAATTTAGCATTTAGAATCACGGGCTTGCAAGGCACGATGTAATGCATGTCCTCTGATAAGTTCTTGCATTAAACTAACAGCAACGCGAGGTGTTTCATTTGCTACCTATAGCAACTACGAAAAATCCAATGTTTTGCATAACGAAAGTTTGCAAAGCATTGGATTTTTCTATTCTATTCTAGATTCTTTGGTAGTAGAAAATTCAGAACCACAGTATCAACTGTATTTACATGTGAATGAGATACATATTTATAAGAAGCAACCTTTTCTTTTTCAGATTCCTTTCACGGAAATCCGATCTTCACAGTTTAAATAACACAAGACCAAGCAAGAAACAAAAACCATAATGAGTAAAACACGTGCAAGCAATAACACCGTCCGTCACATGTTCCGTAAAAGCTTTTATTTTACAAGGAACACAACTAAAAACACGGCGTGCTTGTTCATGAACGATCTGAGAATTCCGCATTAATTCTCAATCTTGTTAAAGCAAAAGACAAGTCTTTTCCACGTAATTAATATATAGTAACCAAGAACGAAACTCGACTCTCCAGTTAATATACAAACTACTCATTTATAGAAACAAAAAACAACTACTCCAAACGTAATTTTTGGGAACAAAAGCACAACTCACAACCACGCTAATCTCTCGATATATACTCGTTGTTGTCATAACACCTGCGCGCCTGTTATCTCAACTGCGATAAATAGCATAAGGACGAAATGTATACGGCGAATAATTATTTATTTAATAATGTCAATCGACCTTTATGCAACCAGCTATGCAAACTGATGTATTTCAAGTACGCTAGCCGAAAGGAGCGTAATATAATATAGAATATAACAAGTGATTTGTAGAAATTTATTTATGAGTAGAGGATAGCGTAAAAGTTTAAACTTACAAAAATTGCACGTTACAAGTGTGTCTTAGAATATCATATCAACCCCTTGGGTCCCTACCACTCTAAGTATAGAAAGAGCGGTTGCCCTCTTTCGCGGATCTGTTTTAGTCTGGTCCTTTACTAAAGACCCCACTACTTTGGTTAAACCTGTAGTTTGGCTCTTTAAATCACTGGAATTCTCAAGCCATTCTACCGTTGTAGTAATCTAGAACTTCTTCAAGCTGCATGTCCATTCAGAACAGTACCTAACTAAAAATTCAGGTCAATTAACATTTGTTTTAGAAAGCTCCCCTTTTGCTAGCAGTATTAAATAGTTCAATTACTGTTGTTATAGTCAGAATTTGTTTTATGTTTAAGCAATAGTGTACGTAACAACTTCACAGGTAAATTTTAAGCTAGAATCACTTTCTTGAGGTTAGGTTTTGGCATCCTCTTGTTATTTCTTTCGGGGTTTCTCCCTGGATATCCTGCTAGTTGAGATGGCGTCCAAGATACTTCCGGATTAAGACATTTCGTTCCCGACAGCATTCTGGAACCCTTTTCAATCACTTACACTACCTGTCCCATTGACTAGGCCAGCAACCATTTTTGCTAGTACAGTCGAGGATTTCGATATTTTATTGAAAAACGATTTTTAGTGAAGTACTTCATGGAGTTTTAGTGTGGATTACAGGCTAGATTTTCTGGGCCTAAAACTGTACCTAGTATATTTTTTTAATATCCTCATCTTATTAAGTTAGTAGAGATATGTATATCTGAACTATCGCTGTGTTTATTGGTTTAATACCAAGTCTGACTTTGGTACATTTGTTACGTTTTTGGTCGTTTTCTCATGTTTTACAGAACCATCATTTGCACGAACTAAGTCTACTTCAATAATTTTAAATTCTCATTTTCAATAGCCTTTTCCGTCAGCCACCCGAATTTATTAAGTCCCAACAAACATACTTTTAGCCTAGTTGTTTCTAACTCTAAAATCTTTTACTTCACTGCCACCGAAAGACCTGAGTGCTCCACACTTTCACTAGAAAAGCACTCTTCCACCTTGGGAACTCTTCTTTTTCCTTATTGCTTATTATTTTAGTAATTATTTGTCTCTTTGTAGAATCCGAATATTTTGCGGGTAATTCACAGAGAATTCAGTGATTTACTCCTCTAAAAATTCCGTGCCCGTAAAATACTGAAACCTCGACTGTACGAACAAAATATGTTGATTGATCCGCCGATTAACTAAGTGGGACGGGTGGTGTAAGTGTTTGACGAGGGTTCCAAAATGCTATCGGATATAAAATGCGGTCTTGATTGGGAAAATAGCTTGGACGTCGCCTAGTCTTACTGGGATGCTGGTAAAAAGCCCCAGAATGTATAACAGAAGGGATGCCCAAAACCTTGAGATCAGGAGAGTGATTCTGGCTTACAAATATACCTGAAAAACATTGAAACAAACATTATTTTAAATCTAAACCAAATCTAACCACGTAGACTAATTTTTAACTGCTAACTGCTACGAGGATTTCTAAAAGTAAATGTTAAATAATACCTATAATGTTGAATCACGTTTTAAGCAAAATCCACAAGTTGATTTATTTTGGCAAAATTGTTACTATAACGTTTACAATAATGAACAAAATAAATATACAATCTGTACAATATTTTCTAAAACTTATTAATTCTATGACATGTGCATTCACATCGTTTCAACTTATACAAATATGGAAAGTCCCATATGGCCTAAATCTATTAATCAAAAACGGAAACCTATTAGCTAAAACTTAAGTCTAATCACAGACACACTTGTAAGAACGTTAGTCAATAATACATTACGGTACTAACCTTTTCCACTGGTATACAGTATCAGTCTTTTTTCATGAATTTGCTTTTTAAATAACCATCGGGAGAAAAATTTCTTTCCTTCCGTTAATGTGTGGACATTTCAGCTTAATTTCCACTCAGAAATTGAACCATTTCGGACCAATCTTTCTAAAAAAAGGACCTGAACCGCTTGGCAGAGGAATAGCTGATTATCAAAAACTACTTGTTATCGTTCGAGTGGGCGGCGTCTGAAAGGATGTAGGCTTGGCTTGATTATTTGTTTAATAAGTATAAGCAAAAGTAATTATATGTTTCATAAAAACATAAAAATAAAAGTGAAATAGTTAAAATTGAGTGATTTTAATAGTTTGAAGCAGTTCGGAAGTCTTCGGTTATCTTCGGAACTTTTCGGAAAGATTCGTAGTTGCTTGTGGAACCAAGTAAAACTTAAACACTTATTTAATGAATGTATATACAGTTTAAAAGGGTGTGAACGTTTTCGGTCGTCTTCGGAACTCTTCGAAAGGTTTCGAAAGCAGCTTGTGAGGTCGAGTAGGAACTTGAATAACGGTAGTTAGAAAATATTTCCAGTACTAAGAGGTCCAGATGTCTTCGGCGGTCTTTGGAGCTCTCCAGAAGGCTTCGTCTTTTACTGGTGGGGCAACGTTAAGTTATAAAGAATTATGATGTGAATTTAAAAACTATTAATTGAACATATAAACAAGCTTAGAGGGGTTTAGAAGTCTTCGGAATTCTTCGAAAACTTCGAAATTTATTTGTGAGGCCAAATAAGAACTTGAACAGCGATAGTTAGACAATATTTATAGTTTTAAGAGGCCCAGAACTCGGAACTTTTGAAAGGCTTCGAGTTTTACTTGTGAGACAACGTGAGGGTATGAAGAATTATGGAGTGGAAGGATGTACTGCTTGGAGGAGTTCGGAGGTCTTCGGTGGTCTTCGGAACCCTCCGGAAGGCGTTGTAGTAGTGGTGCCTTAGGCTTTGTCGAGTGCGTCGTCGTTGAACTCTACGGGGGTGTTGTCCCGGAGGTAGAATTGACAGACGCATTCATAATAACGATTTGACGGTGATGGATGGAACGGAGCTTAACGCTCATACGTAATTTATTAACTATTGATTGATGAATTATACTGGCGTGCCCTAGGTACTGCGGCGGACAGCGACACCGTCGGAGAGTACGCAGGCTATGGAAAGCACTGCGTGCTAAAGTATAGCAGGCTACGGAGAGCGTTACTCGCTAAAGTTTTAGCAGGTTGTTATGAGCACTGCCATTTGATTCTTTAGTATATGAGGAGCACTAAGGGATGTCTTTCTGGCAATTTGTAATTATGTTTATACACTTCGATTTCCTATGCTTACTGTGTTGAAAAACGTTAATGATATCTTTAACCAATGAAATTGTGTGTTTCAATTTTCAAGTGTATAAGAATCTCCAAATTTTGTTTGACCAATAAGTGTGCTGATGTTTGGGTACCACATAAAATGAGTTGGAAATTCTCACGATTTTTAGTTTGTTCTATATTCAGCTCGTGTACTTTGATATAGTCCACGGCGATTCTTTAGTTCGTTCTGTGTTCAACTCGGTCATGGTGATATAGTCAACATTTCCCTCGCTGAAGAGTGTAGCGTAGCTAGGTTGTTGCGAGGAAGCAGCGAGATACTTGTCAAAATATTTGAACCCGTGGCGGTGTTTGCGTTTTCGCTTTGTTCGGAGGCGTCGGGCTTCTTTATGATCGCCTGGTTCTGGATGGATTGATTGTCGTCGAAGGGGTACCTGGTTTTGGAACATGCATTGAAAGGGTATGCCTTTCTGGTTGTGCGCCTTGCACATAATTGGGCAGAACGACACGGGCTGCGAGGTTAGCTCATGATCTGCATGTTTCGGTGTCCAGTGATAATAGGCTGGTGCTGGCTGTGGTAGTTGGTTGTGCTGACCCATCGATCATTGGTTGGAATTCTTCTTGTCTTCTACTGAAGGTTTTACCCTAACGAAGTGACCTATTGAGAGTCGGGATATTATAAACGAAGTTTTCGTTTTAAACAAAGAAACTACTCTTTTTAAACTACACGAGGCCTACTTGGCAAATTTTGTACGGATGGATCAAAATGGGATTTCGTTTAATGTTGCAATATTTATTTCTGCTTATGTCATTTTCACTTCCATATTTTGGATTGTATATGAAATCTGAATCCGCACAAAACTGTATATGTCCCGTTTTTGATGAGACTACTGGCGCCATTCTATATTTTATAGACAAAACAAATCGAACAATTTTAATTGTCAAGATGACATCTTGCCTAATCTTTTTAACAAACGGACATGATTTTTTAAGTTTTGACTATGAATGGAATATGATGCCTAATAATTCTTTCTTAAATTAGAATTTATAGAAGCCTAAAACTTATATTTCCTGAAGGAAACAACCCAATTCTAAAAATTCTAAAAATTCTGAAAATTCTAAAAATTCTAAAAATTCTAAAAATTCTAAATATTCTAAAAAATCTAAAAATTCTAAAAATTCTAAAAATTCTAAAAATTCTAAAAATTCTAAAAATTCCAAAAATTCCAAAAATTTCAAAAATTACAAAAATTTAAAAATTCTAAAAATTCTAAAAATTCTAAAAATTCTAAAAATTCTAAAAATTCTAAAAATTCTAAAAATTCCAAAAATTCTAAAAATTTCAAAAATTAAAAAAAAACAAAAATGAAATGTGATTATAATTATTTTCAAGGGAATGTCTCACGGTGTATGGAAGTGTGGTAGGAGGTGGCTGCATGGATTAGACATGTTTGCGTATGACTGCTGATCCTAAGATCCCGGGTTAGATTTCCGACAGGTGTCGTTTGAAAAATGTTAGGCAAGCATTTTTCACAAAAATAGGTTCTCTTTCGGATGAGTTCGAACGAGTGTTGTCAGGCACGTTGAAGATCGCTACATTGCCTGGAACAGCAAGGTTTCGGCAAAATAAAAAAAAATCAGGTAAAAAAACTCGCTTCTTGGCCAATGTAGTACCTTTGGGTGGAGCAATAGAAAATCAAATGTAGGGAAGTAGGATAGGATTGTGGGACATAGCGCATGCACATTATAAACATCTTTGTTTGTTTCTATTTCTTGTTCTTTCTTAGAGCTCGGTTTCCTAAAAAGATAAATTGGTGATCGTTTTTCGCTGTCGAAAGGAACGAATGGCTTTTTAAGGGAGATTAGAGTTAAGGAAGGTAGTTGCCAGAGTTAATCGCTTTTCCGGTCACAAGCGTGTGATATGTTGTTACTTTTATTAAAATAATAAATTAATTTCTACATCTTGATTCTTAAAAGCAAAGGACTTATTACACATGTGTTTATGAAATGTTTGTTGGGGAGTTACACCCGGGATCGTCAGTATTTGAGATTGTGTAAGAATAACCCTGTATAATTGTACGGTTTATACAAATTTATCGTTTTGACTGAGAATTTAATGCTATAACGTGAACAGCACTCCAGTAGAATTTTAGTGAAAAATGATATTATTCGATTATGGTAGCATCAGGCACTTTGTGAAATTTGTGAAATTGGTCAATATTCAGACATAAATGGCCATTATCAGAAAAGCACCTTGTTTGTATAGAAACCCAGCGCGAAGCTTTCGGTAAAAAGGTTGTTTACACGCTGAAGTTTTTAACATCATTTGTTACCGCATGAACGCCATTCTTTACCAAGTTTCTACTATTTACTAGAAACAAGTATCGTGACAGGAACGTAAATTGCAGGTGACATGTTTGTGTAACGAATTCAATCCAATAAAACACTTAACCTAAAATATTAGATTATACATAATGTAGTGAACGTTACCACCTGTCAGATAATCACTTCACCTCGATTCGATTATAAATGCTTAAAACTGCACCTGCTTTTAACTGGTTTGGTCTTTTGAAGACTTTATGCCTTGATATGCTGTTTCAGTGTCCCTTGGGGCAGTTTTGTTCTTTCATGTAGTCATACAGGTTCAGATGTCGACAATGTCAATAGAGATATGAAATAAAAGCGAATTCTGCATATCCTTGGATTTGAAATATAAAAAATATCGTTTCAATTCTGTCGTTGAGAAAATTTTAAACCTGGATAATGGCACCAATCGTCTATTTGTGATGCATTGCGTATAATAAGTGAAGCTTCATATAAAGCTACAAATAGAAACAAACTACGTAAAGGTTTTCCACGTTTAAATGTACATTTTCTTATTCGCATGGAAAATTGAAATTTAACAGAATACGCGAGTGCGTTACTTCATGAAACATCAGGTAATAGAAAAGGCTGATTAAATTCGATTACTTAAAGGAGCTTTTAGCACAAGCACCTTGAAAAGTTTGCTAGTTATATTTAATAGCGTGACTATTTCAATGTAATATTAATTTAGGACCCAGAAATAAATAAGAAAGCACCTAATGTATATCAAAAACAACCAATAACAAAGAACGCGATTTTACACCCTTAATATTAAATTTAGAAAAATACAGATAGACGCTCGAGAAAAAACCGGCATATTAAAGTTATTGTGTACGCATTCACACTGATTCAAAGAAACCACAACCATGATAGATAACCCCCAATAATTATATACTCATAATTTGCAACAATAAAAAATGTATTGGCAACGTAAACAAATGACGCAGTTTTCGGTCTTCATTGTACAAGTGTGAAAATAAAATGACCCTTTATAAAATAAAATGACAATGACTTCGAAAATCGAGCAGTTAGACGCACTACCCCGTAAGAATGGGGATTTCGGGAAATAACCCCGGTGTGTTGAAACTTATGAAATTTACGGTTAATATAGGAGGTGCTCATCTTCAGATTTTCCAGAACAGAGATCAGAGCAGAACTTCAAATTTGATTGACACGCAACCATTGCCGTGCGGAAAAAGGTCGATTATCGGGTAATTCAAGTGACGGTATTAAACCTCAGGGTTATTAGTAAACCGATTTCCAAACGCGAGTGAAAGTGCGGATACATAAATTCCGTTAAAGGGGACAATGCCTTGTGTTTCAAACTTTTATTCAACGCCAAGTTGAGGTCTTTGCGACCTGCAATCAATTCCTGCACCACGTATTCTAAACAAAGAAATTTTCACACAGAAAAGTTAACAACTGTGTTCGCTTAATTAAATTGGTTGAATGTTGTAACAATCCTTTTTTTGTAAAGAGAAAATTTGCTAGCTGAAACAACTTAGAAGTATAAAGGCAAGAGGCAGAAGAAAAAGAAAAAAATTCGCCAAGAATGTTTGTTGCAAAATTGGGTTCTTAGTTCCATATGGGATAACAACATGCGAGTCGTTGTTTTCTAATTTGGTTCAACTACAAGGCTAAGTTCAATATTTTATACCCACAATCATGTGGTCTACAATTCAGCTGTTTTGAAACCTAGTTTGCAAAGTCATAAATAGCAGTTTAATCTTCCAAAAGCCCGTGTAAACACCTTATTGTTCAAGCAATACCTCATAGTTTCCAACTTGTTTCATACACACGGCGCGTGCGCTTAAACATTTGCTTTAATAAAACTTCCCTCGATTGAATTTTCTTTGCAATAATTTTCCGAATTCACTCACTTCCACATCATCTCGAGTCAGGCAGGTTGGAAAATCGTTAATGGTCAGATTTACTATAAAAAATTTAAGTACCTAAATCGTTTTTTATTACAGCACAAACACCCAACAGGACTAACAACTATAAATACCCTATAGTTCTAACAATAATCATGCTACAACCACACAATCGGTAGTCAAATCGAAAACCACTTACTAGTCCACATGTACCCTCTAGCTGACCTGTATTTTTGAGTATCCTCGAGCGTATCCATCACGTACGACATCAGTCTGGGACCATTGCCTTTATACCGAGCTGGAACCTGTGCATAACCAGCCTTAAGGTAGCCGCCAGCAGCCAGTGGTTAAGGGTGAGCGATTTTGCTTGATTCAAAAAGGTCTGTTAATTGTTTTACAACCCCTTTTCCACAACGGTTATGTCTCGAGTCGATTAGAAAAATTTCAATCGTTCCAGTCTGTAAGACTTAGCACCCCACTGTTGCAAATGATAATCTTATGTTTATTATTTAATTTTTTTAGAGTTTACTTTTTCGTGAAAGTAAATCTAGTACTGGAATTTTCAATAATAATAATTGTAAAATAATTTGAATTGTTTTGCTTAAGTTTGTGCGTGAGTGTCAGATCTGATGCTTATATAAATTACAAGAAACAAAAGATTGTTTAAATAGTAATTTTTTGATATCGCTAACACATGAGAATTTATTTAATTCTTTTTTATTGGCGCATAAAAGTTATTTGTTATATAATAGAGAGCTTCTGGTTTTAATATGTTCGTTCCACTTTCTAAAAAGGGTAAATAAAAATTTTGAATTATCCACTCTGATAAAATTTCTGTATCTACCCTAGACACGTCTTTTTAATACTTACTAGATATAGTGGCGTCCAATTTTACTTTATTTAGTTTTCTATTTCACAAAAAATATTTCAACTCTGTCCTTTTTATGATCTCCCAGGGAACAATAACCAAGCTAGCCGCCTGCGCACCAAATTTTTATAGTTCCACCTCGTTTTTGTAAAAAGTACAAGTCTCTTTAAATTCCGAATTATTATTTTATCTTTTCCTTAGAGGAAAGATCTCACAACGTGTTATTTAAAAAAATAATACTGCTACATTAATTCTCAACACTTTGGGACTCGAAATCGGTAATCATGTACGTACAGATTTGTACATGCAGTTTTTTTTTCATAATGACTCATAAAAACCTATATTTTTGTTGACTTAAGAAGCTGTACACACTTTTCTAAAGTATGCAGTGACATTTGAAACACCCAGTATAACACCTCCTATTGATACCGGCAATCATACTGGTGGCGACTCTGGCAAGGAGGACTGCAATGATCCCGACAAACTGAATAAACATCAATTGGAAGCTGAAACTGAAGCTTCAGGTTCCGGTGATTAATACAATACAGATGACAACGAAGTAGAAGAAGCGTCTATAGGACCTAGATCTCGTAACCGTCACCGAAAAGGAAGAAGGATCAAAAGAAAGTGATGAAAAAACGACGTGTGACCTGAAGAAAAGCGCAACAGATATGTCTTATAATACAGTGATTACCACCGATTATTTTATCCGAAAACAGCGATCCGATTGCTTTCTTTGATTTATTCATGAGGCAATCTGTAACTGAACATATAGTAAGGCACACTGTTATTTTTGTCTACATAAAAAACAGCAGGTCCCAATTTGGAAATGATGAAATGTTTACCTATTTTTATTATATTTACCGATCAAAAAAGCAGTTTCAGTAGATGAATCTATTATACCTTATTTTAGCAGGCACGACTGTAAGCAGTTTATAAGGGTGAAACCGATACGCTTCGGCTACAAGGATGGGTGCAAGCTGCTCCATCTAGCTACTGTATGAATTTTGAAGTATATCAAGGAGGACGGAAAAATCTACCAAATAAATCATCTGAACAGATCGGTTTAGGAGAATCAGTTGCTACTGAATTCTCCAAGATATTGTTAAATAAGTTTGAAGATTAATTTTTTTTTCTTTGGTAACTTTTTCACGAATGTTAATCTAATATAAAAACTAGAAGCATGGGTTTTTGATGTACCGGCACTGTCAGGGATAACCGTACAGATAGATGTTCACTTGAAAATAACAAAAGTACGAAGAAGAAAGCTAGATGCGTTTTTGACTATGCAGCGGATGAAACCAATAACATTGTTGCAGTACAGTGGAATGGCAACAGTGTAGGAGCACTTTGTCCAATGAATTCGGTCTAGCTTCTCTTCAAAAGGTTAGAAGATATTCTGTAAAGCACGAAAGTAAGATTGAAGTGTAGTAACCAAATGTAATTAGCCAGTACAACACACATATGGGAGGTGTACGTCAGTGAAGCTAGCGGCTGGAGTTAGCAGCCTAAATTCCGCCTTTCCAATTAGCCACGCCCCTTCTACCAATCATCGTTAAAGCCACGCCTATTTTACCTCAACTTAAATAGTTCCACCCCTCTTTCTTACAATACAACCCACTGTAAGTAAGAAAGAACATATACAATAACCGTGTTTGCCAAACAAACCTAAAACAGAACTTTGCTAAATACCTATTGAAAATTGTGTTTTCTGATGAAATCTCTAGAAGCACATATATAATCTTACTAAAAAATCTAAATGCATATATTCAAACATTATGGCAAAAATTATTAACGTTTACATGATATATATCAAGTAGCCGCTACCTCTACTTTAATTTTTTTCTTGCTTTCTATTTGAGTTATGACTTTGTGAAAAATCTCCATTTAGGCACACCAGTGCCCAATACGTATGCGACAGAGTTTTAGATTTCAAGCCCAAATAAAAAAGTTATTAACGTTTACGTGGTATACATTAAGTAGCCGCTACCTCTACTTTAATTTTTTTCTTGCTTTCTATTAGAGCAACGACTTTGTCAAAAAATCTCCGTTTAGCCACACTAGCGCCCAATCCGTATGCGACAGAGTTTTAGTATATATCAAGTAGCCGTTACCTCTATACTTTTAATTTTTTTCTTGCTTTGTATTAAAGCAAAGACTCTGTCAAAAAATTCCATTTAGGCACATCACCGCCAATTATGTATGCGACAGAGTTTTATATTTCAAGCGCAAATAAAAAAGTTATTAGCGTTTACGTGATATATATATATATATATATATATATATATATATATATAATGAAGTGTTAGGAAGGCCTAAAAGGTTCTAAAGGTTATTTTGTTGAAGGTAGTGTATGCCAAATAAAGAAAGCCAAATATCAGATCCCGTAACTGAGAAATTTATGTTTGCCGTACTTTAAAAATGTTAAAGTATTTGAAATATTAGTCAAAGTATGACTTGATGACGTGATAAAGCACAGTATTCAAGGATTTACACCGAGTTGTATGTTTAATAAGCCATAGAACGTACATTTGCTAATCGAGAAACCGGATGCGTCTGTAGAAATTACACTATTCACTACGCAGATCCAGGTTTATATGTGTAACATTTCGGCATTTATTTTAGTAGAATCAACCTTTGGACAAACATGTAATATCAAAATTATAAGTAAAAGTATTGTCAAATATGATTGAAGGGTTGTGCGATATTAGGGACCAATGATTGAACATTTATATATGAAAAAGGAAAGTGTAAAAGAAAGATTATAAGGTATTAGTGACACGAACTTGTTGGGACGATTTTATTGGATGGAATGTGTATAAAATGTATTAAAGAGTAGGCATATTTTAATAATCACCTAGGAAAAGATAAACAAGAGGTCGATTTATAAATATTTTGGTAGTAAGACGTATTTTTGTAAACTGCGCTAAATTTTGAACATTTTAAAAAATTAATAAATGAATTTGAAAGTTTAAGAGTTTGATTGATATATAAAGAAGAGTACGGATAAGCAAGAGTAATAATAATTAATAGTAACGACGAAGTGAAAAGTGTAAGAGTGGATTAGAGTAACAGTGGAAAAGGCGGAATAAATAGTTGGATATTGGAACGAGATTGATAAAGGCAGAAAGGCATTGAATGGGATTTATGAAACTGAAGGCGATATTAATGGAATAGATTTGGATATGGTATTATGGATAGAATGGTATTGAATGGTAATTAGAGGATAGCAGTGAATTGGAAAGAGTGGACTTAAGAGGAAAGCATTGAATTTGGAACGAGCGGAATTTAGAAAAGGAAAGCATTGGAGTAGCAGGAGGATTAATACGAGCAAAGAAGATTCAACATCAGGAAAATTAGCGCAGGGGAAGTAACATTAAAAGATAGTCAAAATTCTAAATTTGGTCATATTTATTTTAGATTTGGGGATATCAAAATTCATTAAAAGAAACCTGGAATCTGGACAGCGGATCTTTCATAGTGATAGTGCCACGCATTGTAAAGACGCATACGGCGAGTGAGATTTTGAGCCAGTTTTCAAAGAGGCCGACGGCGAAGTGTAAAATAGGTGAGTACTGTGTGTTTTGAACGTCAAAGTCATAAATTGGTAATATTAATTAATTTGGCACAAGGCTACGTGGATCGTATATAAGAATTTGGCATATACAAGTGTAAAAGATCACAAGTACAAAAATAAAGGTAGTGCTGTTTGGTTGGTGCATTGCACATCTACTTACCACTAAACCCACGGTAAGTAGGTGGATACCCTGGGAAGACGAGTTTTTAAATAGTCGAGGCATGTTAACACAGCTTTGTTTTATAAACCAACCAAACGTAGATAAAGCACGTAACATAAAATAAATATTTCATATCATATAAAATTAAATAATTAAATAAATAAAAAAGGCGGGGTGCAGCATAAGAAGGTGAAAACCAAAGGCGTGGGGGTGAGATATAAGAATATATATATATATATATATATATATATATATATATATATATATATATATATTCCGGCAAAACTGAGATGCAGGTTCAAATCCTGACCAAGGCCTTATATTTCCTTCTTTCAATTACTAGCTCGATTTGAAATGATCATTTGGGCTTTACTTAAAAAGTCTAGGTTATTATTTCATCTTATTAATTGCAATACGTTAGTATTTATCAACTTACCTTGTGTAAAAAACTACTCATAATATTTATATATATATCAAATAGCCGCTACCTCTACTTTAATTTTTTTTTGCTTTCTATTAAAGGAACGACTTTGTCAAGAAATCTCCATTTAACCACACTAGCGGCCAAAACGTATGCGACAGAGTGTTAGATTTCAAGCCCAAATAAAAAAGTTATTAACGTTTACGTGATATATATCAAGTAGCTGCTACCTCTACCCTAATTTTTTCTTGCTTTTGTTCGACCTTTCACTTTTGATATGCTGAAGTTAAATCCAAATGCCATTTAAAATCTGTGAAGGTGATAGATCGCCCTTCCTTTCCTGCGCTCTTATAGCACTAAATTCGGATGTCATTGAGTGCGTTCAATAACTCGCAAGTGGTTACTGAGCTGTTTAAAAATACCTGTGAATATGCACACTATAATATTCACAATAATTATCAATCAATGGGAATCGCCTTAGGAAATACTACGGATCGTTACAAATTTAATTGTAATTTGTATTAATAAGCGTTATTTATATCTGTGTGTCTAAGTGGATTCCTTAGATAAAGTTGGTATAAAAGATGTTTTTGAATGTATTGAGGATTATTCATAAATGTTTCTTGAGATTTTTTTGGTTTCATTCCATTTTTGTAAAATCCCCAGCATATTTGTCTCTGAGCTAGCAAGAGAACACGCTCGCAGTAGAGGTAAGAATTCAAATTTTCCATTAAGCGAGCATCCATTGCATCCTTGTATTAGTCAGGGCGGCAGTAACCGGGTATTTACTGCAATATGTATCAAAACGTCTTTTAGCATCATTTCCTAATAACACAACGCTGCAAACCCGAGCGAGTTTGAAGAAATTAAAAAAACTAAAATTATATAAATATTAAATTATTTGTATAGAGAAACATATTTGGAAAAACACTCAATATGTGAATTATGATTGCATAAAGACCGTGATTGAAAAGGATTTTCGTTCTTATTACATAAAGAAAGTTTGTTCTAAGATAAAGTTGGTAGTACCCACAATATTCTGCGCACAGATAAGATTTTCAAAGAGTTTCATTTACATTTGGTTATGAGGTACTTAATTGCATTAAGGCGTAATTATTAATAAAAGATTTTTTTGAAAACGACAGGTTTTAATAGAGTATAAATCGCAATTTATACAAAAGCGCGTGTATAATATTTGTTTTTTTACTCAATACCAAGCACACGTGTTATTTAGGTGAAAGCGGGATATGACGGGATATGACAGCATATGACAGGATATGACGGGGTATGACATATGGCAAGATATGACTGTATATGACAGGATATGACGGGATATGACGAAATATGACGGAATATGTCGGAGCGTGACTGGATATGACGGTACATGCCGGAATATGACGGGATATGACGGGATTTGACGAGGTATGGAGGGATATGTTGGAATATGACTGGATATGACGCATATGAAGTGATATGACAGAATATGTCGGGATAGGACGCGATATAACGGGATATGACGGTATCTGACGAGATATGACAAGATATAACTTGATATGACGGAATATGATTGAATATGACGGGATGTCGGGATATGACGGAATATGACGGGATATGACGGGATACGACGGGATTTGACGGGATATGACGGAATATGACGGGATATGACGGGATATGACGGGATATGACGGGATATGACGGGGTATTACGGGATACAAAGGAACCTGAGGAGATATGGCGGGATATGACGGGATATATGATGCTGGTGTGCTTAATTGGAGACTTCTTCACAAAGTCGTTGCTGTAATAGAAAGCAATAATGAAATTAAAGTAGAGGTAGCGGTTACTTGTCTTATATCACGTAAACATTAATAACTTTTTATTTGGACTTAAAATCTTAAAACTCTGTCGCATACGTATTTAGCACTTGTGTGCCTAAATGGATATTTTTGACAAAGTCTTTGCTTTAATAGAAAGCAAGAGTAAAAATTAAAATAGAGGTAGCGGCTACTTGATATATATCACGTAAACGCTAATAACTTTTTTATTTGGGCTTGAAATTTAAAACTCTGTCGCATACGTATTGGGTGCTGGTGTGGCTAAATGGAGATTTTTTGAAAAAGTCGTTGCTTTAATAGAAAGCAAGAAAAAATTAAAAGTAGAGGTAACGGCTACTTGATATTTATCACGTAAACTCTAACTTTTTTATTTGGGCTTGAAATCTAAAACTCTTTCGTATACGCATTGGGCGCTTGTGTGCCTAAATGGAGATTTTTTACAAAGTCTTTGCTTTAATAGAAAGCAAGAGAAAAATTAAAATAGACGTAGCGGCTACTTGATATATATCACGTAAACGTTCATAACTTTTGCTATAATATTTGAATATATGCAGAAATTTAGATTTTTAGTAAAAATATATATGTGCTTCTGGAGATTTCATCAGAAAACACAATTTCCAATAGGTATTTACCAAAGTTCTGTTCTAGATTTGTTTGATAAACACGGTTATCGTATATGTTCTTTCTTACTTACAATAGGTTGCATAGTAAGAAAGAGGGGGTGGAACTATTTAATGTTTAATATAGGCGTAGCTTTAACGATGATTGGTAGAAGGGGCGTGGCTAATTGGAGAGGCGGGGTTTAGGCTGCTAACTCTAGCCGCTAGCTTCACTGATGTAGAGGTGTGGACCCTATGGATAGAAATATCTCACAGTACAGGATTGCATTCCGTGCTAAAAAAGTAGTACATGCCAATTCTCCTTTCGATATTCGACGTTTCAATGAACAATGTATGGCTAGGCTACTATCACGATCTTGTGGACGTAAATTTGACAACCTTGAGTTTCGAAGACATGTTGTAATTACTCTACTGAACACATCCAAAATTTCCAGGATCATCACGCTCATCTCTAACTCCTTCAAGTATAATATCCTTATATGCGGTCATTGGCGATTAGGCGGCCCGTGGCGTAGTTTGCATGCGTGCTACCCTTATGACGAAGGTTCCGGGTTCAAATCTCGACACGGTCCGCTTGAAAAGTATTAGGGGCGCATTTTTCACAAAAATACGCCCTCGTTCGGATGAGAGGTAAAATGGAGGTCCCGTGTGTGAGTGTTGTCACGCACGTTAAAGCCCCTCCTTGCTTGAAACAGCAAGGGTTCGGCAAAAATTTTCCAAGTAAAAAAACTCTCTTCCTAGCTAATGTAGTACCTTCGGGTGGAGCATTGGAAGTCAAAAGCGACAACAAAGTGCACTTTGCAAAAACAAAACCAATAAATCATGTAGTAAATGTAATGTTCCCTTATACGATGAGTGTTTTTCCATGTACCATATATAATTTGGAGTCGTAATTATGTGACCATTATACTACTGTTGTAATAAAATACTGTATAGATTGCATTCGTTATAGTTAATAGATTTTCCCAGGGGTCGATAACGACCCACTTAAAAACTCAGCAACTAGAAGTCTTTGAATTTTTGTTTAATTTTCCTAAATACCACATATTAAAACATCAGGACCATCTTTAATCAAAAATAGCTCTGGGCATAAACAGGTTCAAGTTAAGGACACGAGTTGAAGGGCAATGAGCAATAATCCGTATGCAAAATACAAGAATCTAATACCAGTACGACTTTCAATAAAAATTTTAAAGCTGTTTTTGAACTACAATCACTGTTAATTTGATTTTACTCAAGTGATGGCAATTTTCTCCAAACCCGAAATAAGGTGATTTTCTAAACGTTGCTATGAAGGTGATTCATTTGGTTAATATGGTCTAGGAACAAAATTCCCACTGTAATTAGTTTAACCGTTGGGAAGATATTATTAGCCTAAAATAGAATGTTGAACAGGTAGCGTTGGTATTTACAAAATATTAGAACGCGTTACATGCTATAACATTACAACAAACGTTCTTTTTGTTCTCCTTGAAAACCGCTTATAACGTGTATTGCTAATGATAGATAGTATTCTTGGTGGTCTTGATGATGACTGTTAAATCAAGATTATTCCAAATTAAATCACATTAAACCTAGAGGTATATAAACCGTGAGAAACAGAACTATAAACTATAGCCGTACAAAAACTCAAGATGTTCAAATTGGTAAGTGATATTATCTGAAAATATATTTATTAAGTAACCACTTCCTTGATTAAAATCTGTATTTTGAAAAATCTACTAAACAATACACGAATTAATTTTGCACTATCCATTAGCTATAAATTTAGTATCTTGTAATTTACTTGAACCATGAATTAAATAATGCACCTGGAAAAAAGATTTAATATAACAGCAAGAGAGCTATAGTCAAAATATTGAAGAACTTTCCGCTAACATAATTTTTCTATTTCTAGCTCATTGTTGTTGTTGCCCTTTTCGCATTGTCGATGGCTGCTCCAGAACCAGAAGCTAAGCCAGGCATATATTATGGAGGTTATCATGGTTATCCCTACCATTATGGGGGATATTACAATACATATCCTTACACATACACTGGATTTAATTATGGGCGCCATTTTTGGTAAACAAATACTGCTCTGTTAAAAAGTATTATACATTTAATGTCAATTGACTTTTAAGTATATAATGGTTAATTAAATCGTTTCGTTTATTTATACAGTAGTAAACTATAGGTAGAATAATTTTTCGATGATTCCTAAATATGAGTTACAAAGATTATTCTTTTATTATTTCAACGATACAATAATAAAGAAAAAACCGAACTTGCGCAACAGAATCACTGTTGTACCGTATTTAATTGTAGTTTTTGCACTCGGACAGTAAAGTATTTTCATGTATACGACGATTTTGATGTACATATACATAACGACCCCCTAAGCAGAGCTTATCCTAAGACGTTTAAAAAAAAATACTTTTTTTAAGTATATACAAAATAACCGCATTATCCTAATCACGTGCAGCAAAAATGGAACAAGGGACTGTCATACTATACGAAGGTAAGGTTAAAAGTCCTCGGCCTACAATAAAAGACTGCAATTTTTAGTAACAAAAATAATTTTATTTTTAGACATAATCCCCCTTAACTTAAACACACTTGGTCCAGCGTTTCTCCAACATCAGTATTCCTTCCCGGAAGTGAGAGTCTGGAAGGCTGTCAAAATATTCGCCTACGGCCCTCTCAACTTCTTCATTGGACATGAAGCGCTTCCCAGAAACAAATTTCTTCAAGTTTGAGAACAGATAGAAGTCTGAAGGCGCCAAATCAGGGAAATAGAGGGGATGGCCGAGCAAGTCGTACTCCAAATCCGCCAATTTTCCCATCGCCAACGCACTCCTGTGTGCAGGTGCGTTGTCTTGGTGAAAGATGATTTTTTTCTTCTTCAAGCCAGGCCTCGTCTCGCGAATTTTGGCATCCAGCTGATCAAGGAAGGTGGAGTAATATTGGCCTGTAATTGTTCTGCCTTTTTCTAGGTAATCTATCAACAGGACTCCTTTCGCATCCCAAAACACTGGCCATCACCTTTCCGGCAGATGCGATCGACTTCGCTTTCTTTGGCGCTGAATAACCGGCTACCACCCACTGCTTTGACTGCTGTTTCGTTTCTGGCGTGTATTGGTGGACCCATGTCTCATCCATAGTGACATATCGCCGCACAAAATTGCTCGGATTCTTATTCAACCGGGCCAAACATTGCTGCGAAACTCGTTTTGGCAATTGCGTTAAATCGGCATTCAGCAAATGCGGCACCCATTTTTCGCAGAGCTTTCGCATCCCTAACTCTTTGTGTAACATGTTTTGCACCTTTTCGTTCGATATCCCTACAGCTTCAGATATCTCTTTCACTTTCACTCGGCTATTGTCCAACACGATATCATGCACTTTTTCGACCGTTTTTGGTCGTCCTTCACGTGGGTCATCTTCGAGAGACGTGCGCCAACGTTTAAATTCAACTGCCCACTTTTTAACGGTTGACAGGGAAGGGGCAGAGTCTCCGTAAACTTTTGACAACTTTGGATGAATTTCCTGAGGGGTTAATCCGTCCAAAATGAAGAATTTTATGACCGCACGATATTCAAATTTATCCATCTTAAGGAAACACGCATAGGACGTTTGCTTGAAAAAATTCGTGTAATTCAAACTACTTGAGATAGCAAGTTGAAACTTGTCATACAAACTAATGACATGTGCACGCAGGCCGGAAGTACAAATTTTTACTGATTGGAACGCCATCTCTGTGCCAGGCCGAGAACTTTTCACCTTACTCTCGTACATTCTTTTAAAAATTTGTGATTGTAAATAAATAATAGACAATTCAAATTGTAGACCAAAACCAACATAAGGCATTAGTATAAAAATAATACATTATATTCGTTTGTTACACCCGTGTAGTACAAAGCTTTAGTTTTAATATTAGGATTAGGGGATTTTTGAAGCTCTTCTCCAATCTTTAATTAAATTAAAGTACTACGTGTAAAGTTTATGGAATAACTTCCACAAACCAAAGGTGAATAAGTCCTAGTTTATTGCATGTATTCATGAAAAGCACGCACTTCCCTACGTTTTGAACAATGTGCACTTATTGTGTACAGCCAATGACAACCGTTATAAGGAGGGGACATCAACAAGTTCGATGGTAATGACGCGTTTTAAAACAAAGAATTGATTACCGTCCAATTATCTTAATAAATATTTTGCGTTCCTCAAAAGTGTAGGTTAATCGCACTTCGCCGCCAGCATCTGTGTACAAAAGAAACTGAATTCTACAACACTCGGATCCACATGATGACGAGCAAAGGGTGCATTTGGCTTCAGCTATTAAGCAAGTAAACCTTTGACTTATTTTTAATTGTTAGTTATAACAGTTTGACGGCAGTAAGTACAACCAAAATAACGCCTGGGGCTATTATAATAATTGACGTGAACTGGAAAATAGTAATGAGCAACGCGTTCTAAACTGACATGGTCTTAGGAATAGTTCTAGGATACTAGAACGGATAAAATAGCTTGCGTGTTTCATTGAGCTAAAAACCAAACCTTGGCTTTAACCCAATTAGCGGGATCTTTAGTAAAGAAACAAACTAAGACAAGTCCCTGAAAGAAGACAGCAGCCCTTTCGGTACTAGCAGAACCCATAAGAGTGGGTACGGAATATTAAGATACACTATTACGATGTGGAAGGTATCGGAAAACCACCACATTACCTCCCAAGTACACACCACATTTGATTTTCCAAAACTCCACCGAATGTACTACATTAACAAAAAGCTAGTGTTTTCCTGGAACTTTTAAATTTTACTGAACCCTTGCTACTTCAAGCAAGGTAGGAATCTTTAAGGTGCGTGACAACACTCACACATGGAACGTACAATACGAAAATGCACTTTTGTGAAAAATGCTCGCCTAACATTTTTCAAGCGGACCGTGCCGGGATTCAAACCCAAGACCTTGGGCTTAATCACACGCGTACCAACTACGCCACGGGTCCACCTTCCTGAGTACACAGCGTACCAAAAAACGTTTTCAAAATTATGGCATTTTCTGGTAAAAAATTCCAGAGTTAAAATAGTCCTCTATTCGGATTTTAGCCGGGGGGCTACTTTGGTGGATATGTCCGACAAGCTCAATAAGAAAAAAAGAAGAACCAGGAACATCTTGAAAGTCGGGGCGTGGAATGTTAGGAATACTGTAGAAGCTACGCGGAAGTAGAAATAGACACCGACCACAACATACTAGTTATGAAAACCGCGTTCAAATTTAAATTTGAACAAAGGGTACGAAAAGGTACTTTGAGGTTAAGAAACTAAAAGATAAAAACGTTCACAAAAGATATGAGAAAAGAGACGAATTGCTGAAAGACGTCGGAAAAATTTCTTATAGTAAGGAAGTAGAAGCAAAATGGAATGACATTAAATCCAGCTTGGCATAGCGGGTGGAGATATTCTAGGGTTTAAACAAAAAGAA
The DNA here is from genome assembly GCA_036346225.1 of Platerodrilus igneus. Classification (NCBI taxonomy): domain Eukaryota; kingdom Metazoa; phylum Arthropoda; class Insecta; order Coleoptera; family Lycidae; genus Platerodrilus; species Platerodrilus igneus. Next base: position 5,912,080 of record JARFIW010001480.1, read on the forward strand.
AATACAAAACCATGACAAAGAATATTACGAATTAATAAAAGACAAACGATTATACAATAACAGACCAGATAAAGCAATAAAACTAAAAAACGATGGATTGAGGAAAATTGACAAGAGCTACAAACTCAGATGGCAATAAGAAAGACAGGCAAAGCATACAGACTAATTAAAACAAATTTTAATGATATAAAAGCGTATAGCAAAAGTGTAAGGGGCGAAGATTGAGACATCATTATAGAAAATGTAGGGAAAGTGGTGAGATGGCAACAATATATAGGGAATTCATATGCAGGACAAGAATTAGAAATACTAACACAGGAATCAGGCTTTGTAAAAGATGACTTGGAATATTCTAAACTTAGAGATTAGTTTAAACTAACATTAAAAAGTCTGAAAAATAATAAGATGCCGGAATAGATATAGGGCAAGTAGCAACTCTAAAAACCGCTGGACATGCAGTAATAGAACGCACACGCGTACGTGTTTTCGTTGCGCCGCAAAACTACTTTTGTTTAAAAAAATATATATTTCTGCTCCATTTAGTCGTACAGACTTGAATAAAAAGTTGAAAGTGTGCGGAATTTTGTAAGCTACAATTTTGATATAAACATAAATTTCTGTAAAGTTGATATTTTCCGAGTTAGTTGCAAAGAACTGATTCTTTTGGACCCTTTGGACTCTTTCCTGGCCGTAATGTAGCGTCTAGACCTGGGGACTTTTTAATATGTTAAATATTACCCTAAAATAAGCATGTTTACAAAGTTTCAGCCCAGTCAGTATTATTTCCTCCAAATTTTGTCATTTTACTGGGCTAATGATGAAGCAAGCGAGATATCCAAAAATTCCAAAGGTAACACCATAGTCACTTACCAAAAAAAATGAGGTGCGGAGGGATGTGAAAATTTTTGAACAATAAGTTTGACAACATACGTGTCAAAAATATTAACTAGAATTGTACAAATATGGGTGGAAAAACGGGCTGAAGAAATACTAGGAAAAGATTAACTTTAGCTTCAACGATGATGATGAAGAAAAGAATAGAAAAAGAAGAAAACATTTATATAGGGTGTGTTGATCTGAAAAAAGCATTCGACAATGTAAAACGGGAAAATTGTTCCAAATCCTCAAAAAGATTGGAATGAGTTGTAAGAATAGACGGATAGTATATAGCTTATTGCAAAGAGCAAACAGCTGTAATAGAATTTTAGAGTAGAAAGATAGAGAAGTAAATATAAGGAAAAAGGTAGGAGCTTACGAATTTTGTCAAATGTAGGATGACATTTGAAATCATTATGTACGGAGGAACGATGGATATATATGCAGATGATACAGCGGTATTATCATCTAGCAAGAAAGAGTTAGAAAAAGCTCTTAAAAAATGAAAACCTACTAACATATAGATACGGTTTAAATATCAACAAAAATAAAACTAAAGTACTGGTATGTAAAGAAAAAGAAAATAAGCCAAAAACCATAATAAAAAATAGGAAACAAGAATTTACAAAGGTTAAAAATTTCTGCAACCTAGGTAAATAAATAACGCAAGATGAGAAAAGTGCAAAAGATATAAGAAAGGTTAACAAAAGGCCGTGCTGCATTTGAGAAGAAAAAGCAATTGATTTGTTCGAAAATATAGAAACAAGGAAAAAATTGTTGAAAGCATATATGTAGAGCATAGCACTGTACCGCTATGAAACGTAGACAGTAGGAGAAGCGGACAGAAAAATGATAGAAGCCCCTGAAATGTGGTACTACAGACGTATGATGAAGATATCATGAACAGACACAGTTAAAAACAAAGAAGGTTTAGAAATAGTTAGGAAAGAAACAAATATGTGAAAAACGGTAAAAATAAATATGAGATATAAGTTGATAAGACGCGTTCGGAAGCATGAATATATTAGAAGCAAAGAAAGGAAGTAAAGAGAGTCAGAGGCGCACGTAGATTAGACTATTGCATGTAGATGGTGGAAGATGCAGGCTGTGTGAATTTCAGGTATATGTGTAAGTTAGCTGAGAATAAGAAACGTTGTAGGTAGGCGTCCAACCAGTTGCAGGACTGAAGTTCTGTTATGACGATGAATTAGATAAACTCAAATAGCGGAATCTAATAAAGAAAGTATTATAGTTTACATAGTGTAATTTAAAAAAAATTAGCACCATTTAAATCGGCTATATGTTTTATTTTAATTCTGTAAAGTACATATGCTTATACAAGGTGTTCCCAAATATGCGGTACATACAGCGGTGTAATTCATTAGCTTAACTGATGAATAAAAATTCATATAGACCTAGGTTCGCAAACGCTTCGTTACAGGGTGTTGAAATTTCAAGATTTTAGTTTTCTCTTAATTGCCCTTGCAGTTTTTGAAGCGTCTAGATCAAATTTGGAATATACGAAACGTTAAATTATTATGCATGTCAAATTTTTAATAAAAAGCAACCCCTAGACGCCAAATTATAACCTTAATCCCGCATTCAGATATAAAACACCGGGTAATTAGTATTCATTAAACACTTACCCCAGCTGTCTTATATGAATGACGCTTCCGGTCACAGAGGTGGGTTCCATGGCTGCTTCTTGCTGCTTGGGGTTGTGCTTCTCGCTAGACGATATGCTATTAGAAAACGTAGGGAGGTAGGAACCACTTGTCGATACCGTCGAAGCACTCGCACTTCGGCACTCCAGTGAAAACGGCAAGAAAGTGTCTCAAGATATGCTATATTATTTCCCGCGAATTGTCTATCCCGTCCAACCGAGGTTGACGCATATTCACGCGCGTTGGTGCGAACAAAACCATTCCAACGTTAGAATTATCATGTCAGTATACTCGCCGACCACAAAGATCAGTCAATGTCCTGAATATCCCTGTAATCCACAACTTCAAGGGGTTTTCACAGACGTTAGCGTTACGATTGGTCTCTGCTGGGAATTTCTCCATGCAGAGTTCTAAAAGAGTCCCTAAACCTAAATTAATATAATAATATGTTAGAGCTTTAAAATAACGCGTAACACTGTTAGTATGATATAGGTACTCCAGATTTTCGCAATTGGTTTAGGGATGACAGATTCTTTATATCGGGAGCAACAGAATTCCAAAGAATAGATCCAGATACAGCTACAGTTTGTTACGTTCATTTTCGTAAATTATTAATTAGTGTATGTACAATAATTTTTATCTTAAATTCATTTGGCGTTCAACACAAAAATTAATTCCGTTAATTAAAAATAATCTTTTCGTATATTAAAATTTGTATGGTAATTAAAAATAAATATCCTTTCTCAGAATTTCGTCCCGTGGAATTTACGCCTTAAGTAGATAGACGACTTTCCAAGTATTTTAATACTTAAATGCTAGTGTGTTTTTCCTTGTTAAAAAATTCAGGGAATTTATTTTAATAAAACTAGGGTTTTCCTGGTTTATTTCCTTGCTTTGGTGCCTAACACATGTAATATTTATTTGCTGTTCGATTATCAACCAGAAAACAAGTTGTTTTGCTTCGTTCGTTTTCTTGATGCGAATTTCCGGCACGCATTATTTAGCGTGGTGAGTATATGGGGTTTATATAAAACAATACTATTTTGGCTGCAATAATTTAATTAATGGTTTGTAATTATTCTAGCTTCCTGCGGGGGACACGTTGATCCCTTGAGCTGCGTTTCTTTTGGGGGACTGCGAAGTCCAATGCGCTCCGCTTGGCCGTAAGCTGGCCTGTTCGCTGAGGCGGACCAGCGACAGCCTTCCCCCCGATGTCAGGAACTCGAGGGTGAGTCCTCCTTTTTTTCCTTTGTGTCCGCTTCTTACCGCGGAACAAGAACGCCTGTGATTTTACCGTTCTAAGATGACATTTCCAAATTTGATTTTTTTTATATATGAAAATTATTGAACGATTTTGGTATTTACTGTTTTTTGTTTGATTAATACTATACATGTTTGTAAATTTAGTTTAAGAGTACTTTTACGATGGTTTAGAGCTGTGGTTTTTAGGGTTGCGTTTGTTTATTTTCTCTTTTTTTCTTACTAACTACTGTCAGGGGTTATTACTTAAAAATTACAGCTCGCCATTTTCATGGGTATTTTTTTTATGTTTAAGGGGTGTTTATAATGTATATATAAATTGGGGATATTGACTTTTTTTGGGGTTGGGTTTCGGGAGTACTGTTTTTGTATATATATTTTGGTTTTAATTATAAGTTCTTTCTTTTCTGTTGAATGTTTTGTTCTGTGTGTGAATGAGTGAGTGTTTTTATATATTTTTGTTGTTAGTTTTTTTTCAGGCTCTCCTTTACTTATAGGTATAAGACCCCGCCCACTCGCCGCCTGAGCCCGGACTTACTTATTTTCTTTCTCTTTCTTTTTTTTCTTTTTTTTTATGTTACGTCAATGTACGTAGCAAGTTTTATTTTGCCTGACAAAAAATAATTTTTTTTGGTTCCATCTTCCTCTGTTTTATACTTGCTGGAGTTTGACACTCTAAAAATGTAAAGTTTTATGGTTAGAAGAAGGTGAACAACTCTTGTCAATTAGATATAAAGGGTAGGTGTACTGTAGAACATAAAATAAATGTACTCTGGCGGAACTAGCATCGGCTTTAATGACTGCGGAGTTTGCAAAAGACTAATCGTAAAGAGAGGAAGTTATTTACAGATAAAGCTATTAAAGCACTAGACATGATTAATTTAGTTTTTTTATCACCTTTTAATAAAAAAATAGACATCAAACGCAAGTTGGAGCAAGAAAAATACTAAACTTATATTTAATTTTTGGTTCAAAACATAGAAACAATTATTTCTATAGATTGTAAAACGATCAATAATCAGGAAAGCACAAAGCCTTACTACAATGCTTTTATATACATTTACACAAAGCTTTTTATAAAGACAAATAAAATAGTTTTGTTTCAATTCAAATTATTTGCTTGCGAATCCTTTAGCCATAAAAATGTTCAAGAAATTATGTAAGTTTACAGAGTTAGGTTATAAGCGGTTGTAAAATTGCGGTGAATTTCGAATAGCTCTGTGGTAAAGATAAGTGGACATGTATACGACAGAAGAATGATAATTAACAAATAACATATAATTAATGGTTTTAACCAAAACAAACAATTACTTCAAACACTCACATGTTATTTACGCAGCCGTGCCAACGGAAAAACGATGTAAAATCTTCTCTTCTCTTTGCGGGTGTAGCGAAGCACATTTGTTTTGATAGCGATGTTCTGAAGGAAAGCGGTTTTTCTACGTAGAACATGTAAGCAGTGATGCGGCCTACTAGAACGGCAAATCGTTACTCTTTTTTGCTTTGTGTGTTTTCCAGTTAATACACTGTTCTTGCACATGCGGATAACAAAGTTTATCATTCGCGGCACTTGTAGGCACGTGCGTGAAGTAAAACATGAAAATTTTACACTACCAAATTTAAATATACCGAAGCGGACGTAAATAATCAACAAACTCAACGGAAAATAAATCTAGCTGTAAATCATTTACAATATAAACGAAACAGCAGTAATAAAGAAATCTTTAAGAGCACATTTTAATTAAGTGTAAGATAAGCAAAAGGCAAAAATCTATCTGGTGAACACTCACATAGGTGTAAAAAGTTAGGTTATAATATTTATGCATTACCATTTACAATAAAAGAAATTACATTAAAATTCCAATTTGGCGTGAGCAACTGTTTTAGATTGTTACTTTATATTTTAGTTTTCTTTAAATTCCACCTCGCAATTTGTAAAAAATATCTGTAAGTCCTCAAACGACTCGTCCACAAAGTGAATTTTTCAATTTTCTAAAGAGATAAATATCTTGTCCGTCCAATATATACAGTTATAAATAATCAGATTGTTTCAAAGAAAAAATCCCGGCATCCAGATATTTTTACTAAGCAGGTAAAATTGTTGTATGCCATGATTTTTTTATATAAAACGTTGAGAGAAATGTATGAGAAATGTGACGACGTTTAAGGTAAAAGATAAAGTCCAGACATGATCGTATATAGAAATTTATATAGAAATAACTAAAGATATATTTGGTTGGAAATTGTAGATATATTTGGATCAAAAATTGGAGATTCTATTTGAAATAAAATTTTGGAGTAGAGTTTTGGAGTAGCCGTTAGAGTAGACTTGGAATACAGTTTTAGATTAAAGTTTTGGACCCTGCAAAATCAATTGTGTTACCAAATTACAATACACATGGTTCGACAAAACAATAAAAAAATTATCTATTAATATCATACCATCTTTAATTTACAAGACAGGTTTAAAAAGCTATGGCTTCATCCTACATCCAAGGTTAGACATCATAGGCGACCTCGTGTTAATCGATAGGTAAGGTATTTTAACACTGCATTTCTGCACTAGAAGAGAGTCAGATAGCAAAAGACGAACGTTACACGAATGTTATAGTTAACCAACAATTTAAAAGAAGAAGTTAGTTAGCATTGTAATGGATAAATAACATTCTTCACAGGTTCAAATCCACACTAGTTGTGTTTTGAAACGAATCAGCCAATCAGAAAATTACTTTTATACGTATTTACTTATATAACATAAATAAAGGAAAAATTTTTAAATAAATATAAAATCTCTATGTGTAGCTTTATTTTCTAGTACAGTAGTAAACGGAAATATATATTTAAAATCGAACTTAATTCTATGACGTATTAAAATGTGTTTAATGAAAACACAAATACTTTGTAAAATGCGAAGCACGTTGTAACATGACTAGGCCTTGGCCAAATGGCATGTTACAATGGAAAGTCTAAAAACTGTGAGCCTTTGGCTAACTTGGCTATTACTCCAAGGGAAGGTTAGATATAGATCGAAGTGGAATAAATGAAAATGTAATTTTAAGTTGGACGTCACTGTATGTAACAAGTATTAATTAATTTTGAAAAGCAATGGAGTCCGTATTAATTTGGCGCCAATCTTTACGTTGCATACACCATTTAAGGATGGATCGTTTTATAATATTTCTTCCAAATAAAAGTATTAAAAGATGTCAATCATATTTTTTATATCGTCATTGAGATAGTTAGTGGCATGTTCGGAGTTACATCGAAGCTTTGTCTGAAAGAGTCGTTCGATGGCAAATAGCAGCGGAATTACGCTTGCAAACAGCTAAAAAGTTTTCCATTAAGCTAAATGCAGGTTCATAATAATGTACGGAATTAAAGAAGCTTTCGTCTTCAACAATAGACCCAAACAATCTATTAAACGATAACACAAACAGAAACGTTGCAGGAAATGAATTAGAAATGCTGACTTTTAATTTAAAAACGAAGAATTAAATAACATAAAAACGACAAGGGTTTTCTAGAATTTTCACGACTCACTGTTGAAATTGGACCAATTTTGTTACTTAAATTAACGAATCATTTTTGAGAGGTACACACGAGATCTGATACAAACAAGGGTACGTTTCTAAAACTACCGAAAGCGTATTTTTTTGCAGATTCAGCTTCGACTTTATAATAATGTAAAGAATAAAAGAAAACTTTGTAAGGGGGCTTTCCTTACGGCAGTATAAATATTCGATCTTGAAATTTCTATAGAAGAACTTTCAATGACAGTTTTTGCTCTAGGGTGTGTTCTACACAACAAATCTCTGACGAAAATGCCTTTAGGCTTAAATATAACGTTTGCTAACGTACTTATTCGTTTTTGTTGGAAGCCGAGCAAGAAAATCTATGTTTAGTTCTATTTATGATTTCAAACTCTGGTTCTACCCTAATCATGTTTATAAAATTAATAGTACATACTTAAGCTTAAAAATAAAAGGTTATGGTTTAGTCTTATTTTGCGTACGAAGTGTTTAATGTTGACATGGAGTGTATCGCAACAATGTATGTCAGTTGGAGATCTTTGCTTAGTTAATCATTAGACTTGTGTACAAGCTGTAAATTTTAGATTTTGCAACTTTCAGTAACTGATAAAGTACATCAAGGACGTTACCATTTTCTGGTATTATATACAAGGTGTTTTAGAATAAAGTACCGTAAATGGGGAATATTTAGATTTTGACCAGTTATCAAGAGAAGTTAGATAACAGTTTCCTGTAAACCCACCAGTTTTCATCATGTACACTTGTATTATTTCTGTATTGACCGGTTTGGACTCTAACGTAACCATGAGTACTCCTTCGTTGTTTTGTAAGTAGTTTTTTATACAATGTCCTATCTTTCACGCATAATTATACCACATCCGGATTTCCTCCCACCAATCCTATATGAATTACCGTAAAGTCGTCGCTCCAAAAATCCCCTGCCTCCGGTCACTGAACTTTTCTAATCCCTACTATGTGTAATGCTAACCTATCTATTTTTATTTAAAAAATATATAGTGTAGTTATTACTTGCGCCCCGCTTCTTCTTTTCTTCTTATTGAACTTGCCGAGCACGTCTTCCAAAGTAGCCCCGTCCCGGGGATCCGAATGGGGACTATTTTATCTCTGGAATTTTGTATTACAGATGATGTTTAGGACAGAATGACTGACTTCTAATACAGTTCCGGTATACAAAAATTATCTCTTTACGTCACATTCGACATCCTTATTCGTTTGGAAACATTAGCCACCGCTGATGTACATATTTACAAGAATTTCACGGTTTTAACAATCCAATTAGTGTCAGGCTATGCTTTATATTCATAGTAAAACGTGCAGTTTATCCCCTTCGAACAAACGGAGTTAATATTCGCTGTCTCTTTCTCCATACCATGGAAAGCTATTTCTTATCTATTTTATTACATTTTGATGTTCGCGCGAGTTCCTCGAAAGGTCGTTTATTCATAATTGGCTATTTAATGACTTGTGAAAACATTTTTCAGTAAAATGACCTATTCGCATTATTAATAGCGAAAATTCTAGAAAAATTCTTAAAATGAATTTAAATGTTGTATACACGCGGGATGATTATTTTATGCTTTGAAAGTACGTGCGACTTTTTTCAGTCTACACGAAAAATATACTTCGATTTGCTTCCTTAATAATTTATTTGTATTCTAATAAAGTTAGTATTTTTAAAACAATTTTAAGGTATCTATAACAAGAATGAATATTTTTAAAATCTACACACGGAAATATGCTTTTTATTTTAATGGTACTAAAATGAAGCTAGATTTTAAGGTAACGAATAATTTGCACAAGGTATCTTACTCGGCTGGAAAGAATTGATTTAAAAATGGGGCTTTTAAGTTTTTTTATTCATTTACGATCTCTGCAATGAATGTAGTGACATAAATAATTAAAGCTTATGATTGCTTTGAATTCTAATAAAATACGATTTTTATTTATACAGTATAGAACAATTAAATATTCGGAAATTTTAAGTTTTTCTCATTTCCTTCTCTTTGAGTAGGTTTTATTTATAGAATTTAGGTTTCAATTACCTCTTGTGACCTTTTTATCACATCTGTATATATATATATATATATATTGCCGTGGACTCTTTTAAATTCGTGCCCCATCGTTTGGGCGTCATGAAATTGCCGTGGACTCTCCAAAATTCGTGCTCCACGAATTGCTCCAACATCAAATTTTCAACAAAAATAACAAAAAAATGTTCTTACCCTTTATTTTGAACGCCTTCGTCTTTTTCTGTTCACCCTGGCTAGCTCAGCAATCGGCTTCTTCTTGAATACCTATCATTTTAAGTACATACCTCTCTCTCTCTCTCTCACACACACACACACCGTCAAATGAAATTACAAAAATAATACAACAACCATACAACCTTTTATTTACACATATTAACAGATAAAATATTTACACTTGGGTACAAACGGTTTGGTACAAATGTTACCAACTCAATTATTAAATGCGTTAAAGTCCTTGGTTTTTACTATATTTTAACAAATTCTACATGATACGAGTAGATGGGCTCCACATTCAACCCTAGTTGGACTTCATACTGGTCTATTGTGAGCTCATTATAACCCAGTTTTTGTAAATGCTTTTTAACCTTGCACTTAATTGAAAACAAATTTACAGGCCCGTTTACTCCATACAACCACAATTTATAGCACAAATAAACCTTTATATAGCATTAATAAACTTTTTCTTAATAATCAAAATTAATTTCCTGCACAAGGTAATAAATACGCCACCAATAAGTCAACCACACACACACCAAAATATCAACACAAATGTTTATACAAAAACAGAAATTTAAAGTTCGTTACTTGGAGTCACCTTTGTTTCTCGTCACCGCTGAAGATTGCTACCAGAAACCTTCGTCGTTGTGTCCATCTACTACGATGATGCCTGGATCCGCAGATCACCACCATGCAAACTCCACCACCACGACTGTTTTTCTCCCCAGATTTTAGCTGCGTCTCAAAAGTAACATTCCATACCAAATATTTCGAGCTTACTAATTACGTTCTCAGCTTCGCTAACCCCAAATATCATCTCTTTATTTAATAGCCTTGTTGTAGTAACGGTATCTTTTATCTAAACAAGCCCCATTTCGTGCAATATCACTTTTTATAACAAGCGGTACGCTACTACAGCTTTCATCATTTTTAAACAGGATGATAATGCAACTTTACTGAACACACAATAATTGATAACGGTAAGAGCATTTACTACTATTATCTTGTAGGTCTGAACCTTTATTCAGATCTAAGTCGAAAGAAAGAGAGCTTTAATATCTTCGTTGGTTATTTTTATCATTCCACCCCCCCCCCCCAGCGAAACCTGTTTCGCTTGAAAAGCTTGTTTTCGGAGCTGCTTCCTAAAATTTTGAACGTAACGAACATTGATTTCTCCAAAATTCCCACTTTCGTCGAGCTGTTTACATAGAATTTTGTTTACCACCGTAACGAACGCGCACTTTTTGAAAACTGCTGGCCATCGACCAATCATGGAATTTTCCCCCGTTCAGACGCGCCACCTCTCGGCTATTTATCCCCGTTTTACGCATATTTGTTGTCTCCATTAGAACCATTACAGAAAATCGATATTGTAGTCGTTCTTCACTTTTACCCGTGTATATCTTACGTGACTTCTACCCCAACGCTATATTTATACGTTTCTCTGTCTGTTTTATATTATCGATCGTTTACTCCGCTCACTCCTTAAGGCATTTGATACTTGAAGCAGTTGATACAAATTGACCGTTGCAAACAATTTCTATGGAATTTTGTGCTAACGTTTGTTCAAGTTCTCTGAACGTAACATTTAACAGCAGGTGTTTCTTGAAATAACCGACCGTTTGAAATAACAATTTTCGTTTCTTCCCTTACTAGTATTTGTATAAACGAACGTTGTCTTTTAAAATGAACCACATTTGCGTTTGAAATTATTGATTTTTTACGTAAGCACGCTCCCTTTTTGCTTCCATGCGTTTGATTAAAAGTTGTTATAATTACTAATGCGTATCTTTGAGTTGTTTATGTACTCTAAAACTTTCTTCCCTTATATAATTTTCACATTCTAATTTAAATATTGAAATACCTTAATAACCGTCCGTTTTCACTATATAAATTATTTAATTTGGCGCATAAATAATTTGCTCCTATTTCTATATACACGGTTGCTAAAAATACCACAACAATATATATATATATATATATATATATATATATATATATATATATATATATATATATATATGATACACACTGATGTGATAATGAGGTCACGAGAGGTCATTTAACGCCAATTTCTATGAAAAACTACCACTTGAAGCGAAGTAAACAAGAAAAATTGAAATTTTTCAATATTTAATTTTGCTACCCTATATTAATTAATCGTTGAAAGATACCATAAAAGGCATATTTTATTAGCATCTAAAAAGACACCCTTATTAATTATGTAGTTAAATTCTCGTGTATTACATTTATTACAGAGTGCGAAACAAAAATAAACTTAAAAGCTCCATTTTTAAATCTCTTGTCATCAAAGTGAAATACCTTCTGCAAATTAATCATTAAGAAACCAATTACGAGCTTTAATGCATCTTCATAAATTTCGTGTATAAAATATTTGCTAATACAAATCTTATGGTATTTATAAACGAAGCGCTCATCAAAAGTACAGAAATAACTTACATTTAAGCTATTTTCTTTAAAATATGCATCTATCTGTAGTCTGTTAGAATACAGATCGCCGTCTACTATGACTCTAGTCTATGGAACCGCTTTCAGATTGCACCACCATCGCTCTCGGCACGTTATCCAAACCTCTCTTCATTTATAATAAACCCAATACATCCAAACTTTCAAAATTTCGTATCAGATTTTATAAAGAACCCATCAATAAATTCTGCATTCTTCATTCAATTCCAAATTTTAATAATTTTCGTATGCTCCAACACTAAAGTAGCAGTAGTTCTGTACTTACATTACAAGCTTCGCTCTGAACTTTTATTCATATTTAGATTATAATAAACTGACTTCACATCACAACACACTAATTTGTGTGCAATTATAATTAATTATATAAACTCACTTAATGCATTCACAACTAGAGGTAATCTCGATGATGAGCAAAGAAATTAAATGAACGACGCCCTTGTTTAAGGTGGTTATATGGGGATCGTCCCCCCCCCCTCGTTTTCTAAGTTTGCATGTAAAACTATAACGGACAATACTCATTCTACGTAACATACCAACCGTCCACTCGTTTCTCAAAATCACCGGTCTACCCGTCGTTAATTTCAACGTAAAACTTCCAACGGTTCTAAATTTTCGTTGAACTACGATACACAAACAGCTAAATTTACTGAGAACACCTTCAAAATCGCCAACCGTCAAAGCTTTTCAGTGAAAACTAGTCTTAACGAACTTCAATTTCAATTTTAACAACATTCACGCCTCCAAACTAACCAAAACATATTTTGTCTCTCTTTTTCGTATATATTGCCTTTTCTCACTTATGCGTCTTCCTTACAAACCCCCCAGTTAAATAACTGCCCTACCTAACTTACGCGTATACTTGCAACATCCAATCGTATTGCTCCCTTTCTCTCTCGGTCTTCGATCGATACAAACCACTTCCTTCCTACTCTATCTACAGGCTATAGAACTGTCTTTGTTACCGTGTTTACTACAAAGTCTAACTGATATTTACTTTTGCATCACTGTCCTTCATATTCATTACTAAAATCCGTCTTCGTCTGTTGATATCTATCCGTGCCAGCTTGTATCGAGCGTTTGTATTCTTACAAATTATTGATTTTTTTACCCTAGCCAAAACAACCTTTTGTTTAACATGCTATATTGAAGCGTTCCGCTTGTCCTTAAAAATATCGATCCTATGGTAACGAATAAGCAAAGCTTTTATAATTTCATACACTATCTTAAATAAAATAAAAGCGGTATTTTCACCTAGTTGCTTTTAACATATAGTTTCCTATTTTATGAGAATTATGCTGTCATTAACTAAATGAATGCAACTAAAGTTAAATAACCTTAAATTTCTACTATACGTTGACTAAGCGCTATTTTAATTATTTAAAATGCCTAATTAATTTTCTCGGAAATAACGGCTACATACTCCAGCTTGACCTACGTATTATTAACCTACAAATTACATATATATTGCCGTGATCTTCGGGTAAAAGCCTCACCAACAAAAATATATTCGAAAATTTTATTAAATTTTCAAAACTCGAAAATTGCACATAATAGAAAAATTTTCAAAATTAAATTCTTACCCAGATTCTTCTCTTCCTTGGTTGAATTGCTTTCTTCCACTGCTTCCGGCTAGCTCAGTTGGACCCCCTCTTGGATATCTAGATTCACTCTCATATTCTCTATCGTTCACGCACACTCCCAATAAAACCACAAAATACAACAAACATACCATCTTTTATTTATCACTATTTACAAATAAAATTCAATATTATCCACATTTCAGTGATCAAGTTACACCCCAATAAATCCTATTTTGTAATGTCCTGTATTTTAATTTAAATTATCAAACACATAGAATGTACCCGGAGTAAATGAGCCCTGAATAATACCTTATTTCTCATTCTTTTTTTTTTAATTTATTTTAAATCTACGTAAACTCTGGAGTATGGTGAGCTCATGATAACCCAGTTAATTATGAATAATGTATGCCCTTATACTTTGCATACTCTTACAACAAACTAAAAAAACAACCCATGTACTCTTCACAAAATTTAACTTCCTGATGGAACGTTAATAAGCTTTATATACACCTTCAGATTTCTATTTAAATACCATAATGAAGTTAGTTATATGTATTATATTCAATACGCAAAATAATGCACAATACCTATAAAATTACTCTCATACGTCACCCAATATTCATAGTTTCATAGTTTATAACAACACAATTTCAAAGCGTTACCTGGAATTTCTAGAAGATCTATGCTCCGTTGACGATGTCGTGTATTTGCTTCTCTCTGCTCTGCAGGCTGCTTCTAGCTATTAGTAGAAGAACCCCATCCAAGTAGAGCTGCTTGCGCTGCCTCCACGGTGTATCCAATTTCCAAATCCAAATGAATTATACTCCTTTCATAATTATTTAATTAGATCCACGTTACTTAACGTCACTACACAAGCTTGTTAAAAAATTGTATGTGATACATCAATAAAAAATGTAAACTCGGCACAAATCGCGTACAAATTATGAGGCTAACACCATGCAATATAATTTAAAATAATTTTATTATACTTACAAACTCGTGGTAGCTTTGGTACGTAATCTGACGCGTTCAAAATACTCAGGCCACGATGAAATAAGAGAGAGCGAGCCGTGCTAATTCGTCAAGTATTTATATGCTTCGACTGTAACCTCTTCAGACCCTCTTACCGTGAAAAATGTAATTTAAAATAACACGTTCTTAAAATTTTGTTTCAACCGATTTGTAAGTCCTCGAATTCAGCGCGTCGTTACGATCTTTTTTGAAAATTAATATTCAATATTTCCGTGTCTTGTCTGATGTGCGACTAACAATATCGACCAATAGACTGTGCGTTGACGTTTCACAAATCCCGCCTATACTAACGCTGTCCCCTGCTTATGCATATTTTACGTCTCTTTCTCACCTTGCTTGAGTTGTAGAAATCGATATTCCAGACCATCTGCTATCTAACCCACGTGGACGTGCTTTAAATAGCCCCTTATTAGTGTTTCATGCGAAAACATCCGACCGTTTGTACAATACTTAGAATCCTTGTTTGTTATCTACAAAATAAATGGACCTTGACATTTAAAATTCTGCAGGTGTTTAATCTTAACGAGCGTTTTAAATAACATTTCTACGAGTTGGATTTTCCACGTATTTCAACTCCACCGATATATTTGTTGTTTAGCAACGCGTTTCTTCTTGGTATTATTGGATTTTTACACGCTTTTATGCATATTATACGTAAATAACCGTTCAATTAAACTCAATTAAATTAATTAATTAATTGCATTGGCTTCTAACATTCTTTTCTTTACGAACCTCACTACATTTTATTCATTATTTGTAAAATTTTGTTAATACCTGTTACTTAAAAATGAACTAACTGGAATAAATTTCGCAAGTAAATTCTGGTTGTTTCCTCTATACAGGGTGTTTGAAATTACTTTGTTTATACGTCGATTTAGCCCTTTAAAACCACTACAATATATATATATATATATATATATATATATATATAATTAAATTATATGCGTTTTTTATTACCCATTTTTAAACCTGCTTGTTCAATTGAGATTCTTAGCGTAATGATGATGCGTTATTCATGCATATTGTGTTTCAACTTCTGTTCACGTTGTCTTATGACTTGCCAAATCGTTGATTTAATCAAATCTGTTAAAGTACTTTTTATTTCTTAAATTAATTATGACTACAGTTTATATACAGGACGTTGTCATTTACTTTCCTGCCTAATCATTGTATTTCTTATTTTCTTCGTAAAAATGTCTAGTTTTCTACGCCCTCATGTTGTTTTAATGAAGTACACTATACTAGTGATCCTATCTACCTCTAAATGACCTTATTAACACAGCAATATATATATATATATATATATATATATATATATATATATATCTACACCTACTATTTTTCTTGAAACTTATATTGTTGTCCTACGTGCAAACCAAATCCATTTTATTACAATGGTTCAAACAGAATTCCATTAAAAAGGAAAAGTTTGTGTTGAACAACCAACCAAGCGTTAAAGAGTATTATTTCTTGATTTCATTCAAACATCAACATGACTAATAGAGCTAAAATACTCATCTAATAGTAATCAATAGATAATCACAGGTCGAAAAACCAAACTGTTTATTATTATTGTTTGAATGACTGTAAAGTTTTATCAATAATAGATTTCTTATTACAGTTTTAGTTCCTAAAATTGTAATTCTAAAATAAATTATATAACAAAAAATTTTATAGAATAAAATCCAAATGTTTTGTAAAATATTTCTCTTTACTTAAAGGAAATTAGAACGATTTTCTTATATTATGTTGAATAATAATTGTGTAAGTTTTACACTTCATCAAGTACAATAAAAGGAACATTTATGAACTATTATAGGTTTTCAGATATAGCTGGCGCGCTATATCAAAGTGTAAAGAATAAACGAAGACTTTATAATAGAGCTTTGCCTTCGGAGTACAAATATTCGATTTTGAAATTTCTATGGAAGACCTTTCAATAGCAGCTTTTGCCCCTGGGTGTGTTCTACACAACAAATCCCTATCGGAAATGCTTTCAGGTTTTGATATAATCTCTACCAACGTGAATATTCTGTTTTTTGTCAGAAGCAAAGCAGTAAAATGTATAATAGGCTTAATTTAAGGTTTCTCTCTCTGGTATTATGCTATTCATTTTTATAAAACTAACAATATGTTGAACTCAAAAAGAAATGATTTTTAATGATTTTTACTCAGATTAGCAAATAGGTTTGTTTTAATGTTAAATTAGCTGAGAGAGATGGGTTGTAGTACTTGGTGAAGCAGTTATCAGAGGTGAATATGTGTCCTACACCGTCTCCGTAATTCAAGTTTAGTAAATATTCTAATTTTAAATTGTTACTGTAGTAACTCGACTGAGATTTTGAGCAATTAGTGGTTAGCTCTATATTCTTTTACAAATTTTGTAGCGAGATATGTTTAGGGCCTAGGGAACTTCTTTTTAAAAAAGACTTTACTTCCAAAACACTCCTATCAAGTGTATTTTTATAATAATTACAATGATGATTTTTACAAATTGTACGTTATATTCATTTACGACTTAGTTTCAAAATAATCAAAGTTGATATTACTAATTAATAATTAAAATCAATAACTAATATTTACAAATGAGTATCTTTGAACCACTAACAATCCTAAAGTTAGAGATTCTCAGACTGACTGGCCATCATGGGCTTTTGGGGGTATTTATGCAATCCCTGCTCCTACGTTACTTGTGGGAAATGCAGATCTTATTTCTGCTATTTTTTGATACCATACAAAGTATTACATTTTAATAATCTTAATTCTAACAATTGCTGTTTTATAGTCTACTGTGACCTGCACCTGCAGTATCATGTTACGTCTGGAATACAAAGTAATTGTTTCCGTTCTCATGTCTGGTTTATGAACTTTTATTAACTTTTTATTATATGTCGTTCAATTATACATTGTAACAATCTATTCTTAAGACAATAGTTTCATTTAAATATACATATTAAAAAATATATATATAAGAATCATTCAATGTATATAAACTAAATGGTGTACATAAATAAAAAATTTTAAACTGTTTTGTATAATCCTAGCAAGATATGGATTGGCATTATTGAAACCAAATGACTGTGTAGACAACTTAATTATTGGTAATCTTATATTTGAGATATTAATTTCCATTGAAAAGGGCTAATATGTGTAGCCAAAACGTTTGGAATATAATAAAAAATAAATCATCCTATTGAATATTTACCTAGTTACTTAGACCTTAATACCCAAGAAACAATTTAAATTCTTATATTAGCATAATAAAAGGTCAAGAATATCATCATTTATATATACACATATGTAACTACCGTCATGATTATATTGTTTTCTCTTATTCAATTTAGATTAAATGAACATTATTATCTTTAATTCAAGAACACGATTTTATCTCATTCACGTTTGAATAATATCTGTTATTTATGGTGGGCGTTAAACCAAAGTTTGCATACGTCTTTACTTACGAGGGTGGTCCGACAAGTACTTAGCCTACAGAAAAAAAACGAAAATTTTGGAAAAGTGGCGATTTATTTCTCAACATAGTCTCCTTGTAGCTCGATACACTTGACCCAGCGATGTTTTAACTTTTTTTTAAGCCGTCCGAAAAATGCGTTTTCTCGAGGTCTGCAAAGTAGACCTCCATGACCGCGATGACCTCTTCATTCGGCTCAAATTTCTGTCCGACGAATGACTTTTTCAAGTTTGAAAACGAATAGAAGTCGCACAGGACCAAATCTGGAAAATACGGTGGATGGGGCAGCAGTTTGTAACCCAATTCAAACAATTTTACCGTGGCGAGGGCGATTGCGCTTGTTGTCGGGGTGAGCAAACGCGGCACCCATCGCGCCGACACTTTTCTGCCTAAAATTTTACGCAGGCTATGACCCACGCGGTCTCTTGAGATACTTACTGTATCAACTATTTTGCGCACCTTCAATTGGTGGTCTACCAATACGAGATCGTGGATTTTTGTCATGTTATCCTTTGTGGTAGCCGTTTGCGGGGCACTTGGGCGTGGCTCGTCAAAAAACGTGCAAGCACGTTGAAACTCGTTAAACCAATTTTTGACGGTCGCCATCGAAGGAGAAAAGTCACCGTACACAGCATTCAAGCGCTCTTTCATTTTTCTGCGCGATTTCCCTTCCAATAACAAGAATCGAGTCACCGACCGACATTGCTCTTTTTTCAATTTGTCTAAAATCCGCGGACACGCCCGCTTCCACACACGGTCAAAACAAAACTACGACTATGATTCGACTGATATTTCGATAGTAGCCGTCTACTAGAATGTACTACACGATAGTAAAGTTTTCGTGCGATAGTGGCACCATGAGGCGGTGAGGCTAAGTACTTATCGGACCGCCTCGTATATTCTCGTGGGTCAGCAGAATTGCTTGCTTCTTTCGTAAGAAAGAAGCTTTTTCCTGTGCTCATGTGGGTTTTGAGTGGACCATATTGCGCCCCCAGAACGAACTGTCGAAAATATGTCTCTAAATTAGCGTCTTCTTGGTAATGGAGAACACATTTTGTTAACTCATTTTCGGTTAACTTTATACATATATTAATAAAGATATCGAGGATTCAGTCAGATTGGGTTTGGATTCAAAATAAACTCCTTTTAACCATTCAAGTTTTCGAAAACTTATTATTTTCTTCTTCAGGAAACTAGAAGCTTTAACAGTTAAAAAACATTTTTTGTATAGGTTACTTACGATGAGTGTATCTTAAAAATCTAAAGTGCGTGATAACACGTAAAGGGTAAGGTAAAAATTTAAAATTTAGGTAACAATTTATATAAAACTACTATGACATGACAGTTGATGTTAAAAATATAGCTAATACTAGATTAGAATTTAATTAAATTGATGCATCTAATATAGACCATAAAAGTAAAATATTACTTTAGAAAATTACAATTTGCTATGAAAGTTACGTAAGGTTTTGGATTTTTTGGTATTTTTAATTATGGTCGAAAGTGATAAATGTGACTTACATTTTGGGTATCAGTTTTTTTAATAAAAAGATTTTCTTATAAAGAAATAGCAATCATTTCTAAAAACACCCGTTTTTTTGTAATTTTTTGTCAATGTTGTTAACGTAAAAAAATCGCGGTATATTTTTTTATATAGGGTTTTACTAAACCTATCGAGAATTCTTATAAATTGTAACAAGCCCAGGGTAAGGTTGGATGACAAGCGGCTTTTAGAAAAAGAAAACTCTTATGACTTTTAGCAAACTAAGTTTTTGACCCACGGTCGCATGAGATTGGGTCAGTGGGTGTATTTAAAGTTGGAAAAAATAAGATAATGGACGCCACCTAAATTTTTTGTAAAGCCACTGACTAAATCAATTTGCTTAAAGGGAAAATTTGGAAACCGAAATGTTCTCTAACCCTTTTAGGAATTAAGTCTGTATACCATCTATACGTTACTTACTTTTTTCTGCTCTAACGAAGTTCTAGGATGACTCTGAAACATAATTACAACTAACAAACATATCATTTATCTAATAATTCTGTGACTACACAAAGTTCTTAGTTTTGTTTCAAATGGTTATCACTGAATTGTTATATGTAATTCTAGTGAATAAATTCCTTCAACGGTCATAAAATCTTTGGGAGAAATTAAATATTCAAAAATAATGATCTGAAGAAAAATTGATTCTATATTCTCATATTAAACAATTATGTACATGATAAATGCAACTCAACAAAAGTTAAATTTTTATGAATATAATTACTACGTTACTCTAAATTTTAAATTTTAATTCTACTGAATTTTAAATTTGAATTCTGTATTTTATTAACAAAATTTAATTTATACCTAATAGTCCGATGTAGCGCTACGAAAGACTGTACAAGAGATTCAAATTTTTGTACATGCAAAAATTTATTTGTTAGTTAATCTTAATTTAAAATTTCATTTTTTGGAACGATGCCACATAAGCTGAACATTTGAGATAAAGTTTGTGGTAAACAAGATAAGAAATGACATTTAGTTTAGACTTTGAATTTTGCAAACAACAGGTTACAATGGTTTAACTATACCTTTTACCTTTTCATACATAGTTTGGCAAGGAATAATTTATAAATTTGATCACGTGATAAATGAAATAAAATCATTCTATATATTTTAAATAATATACTTTTAAAAAAAGTTAAGCCTTTTTCTTTTACCAAGTATGCTACTAAAATTATTTATAGACGGTTGGCTATATGCTTGCGTATAACAGAGCATAAAGTATTTTACAACTACTGAACAATTAAATACTATGTAAATGCATATATCTATATACGGAATAAAATACAGCACATGCAGAAAAATTTCAGGAAATTAAATGGGGTTACCCATCGGCGTCAACGACCTGTTTACTTCTTCATGAGTTTGTTGTCTTAGACATTACATGTGATTTTCCAATGCTCCACCCGAAAGTACTACATTGGCCAGGGAGCGAGTTTTTTTACCTGGAAAATTTGGAATTTTGCCGAACCCTTGCTGTTCCAGGCAAGGTAGGGATCTTTAACGTGCATGACAACACTCACACACGGGACCTCCATTTTACCTCTCATCCGAACGAGGGTATATTTTTGTGAAAAATGCTCGCCGTTGTCTTAGACAACTGAACTTAAACTATTTGATTTAAATAGGCGTTTACGCCAGAAAAACTTAGTTTCCTGTTTCATCTCGCCTGTTTGATTAACAGAGCAAGTGACCCTTCGGCTTGACGAGAAGACAAAAAGTGACCACCTGTCACGAGTCGACGAACAACTTGAAAATCTTAGATATCGTAACATACGAGTAAGGAACACGCGCAAGGTTTGTAATAGTGTGATCAGCTATAGTAGTAAAATGCTTTAAATTTTATTGGTTTACTAAATATACAAGAGTACTAGAATTCATACTGGGTAAAACGTTATTGAATAAATACTAAATTAACGGGTTTGTAGCAGTAATGTCGACAAATAATTTAACTTGGAATTTTTACATGTTACAATGTTAAGGCCTTTACCCATTGTAAATAAATAGTACGTTCCTCAGTGATCAAGGCGCAGCTATTTTACGTCGATCTACAAAATGAAACTCTTATCGCAACAATACAGATCGCTGTAATTAGTACGCATAAACACAGTCCATTAGAAGCGCTCTCGCCCCGGTTTAGTAGCTTTGTTAATATCGGATACCAACCCTATTTCCTTCTATTTAACCCTCCTTTAACCTTCTGCCTAAACAGATGCGTTATAGTGTTGTGATAGTTTTTAAATACGGTAAGTTTTTTTGACCACATTTGTTATTTTACATACAATTTTATTTTATTGTTGCGAACCAGCGTCTCGTTCAGCTAAGGCTTGAACATTCAATAAAAATAATTTTAGTATCATTGGAGTTAAGTATGTGTCTAGTTGCAATTGCATGAGATTCTACTTCACATGTTTCTTTATTTTTATTGTAGTCACTTTTGTGAAAAGTTAATCTAGTAAAGAGCTTATTTGACGTTTGACCTACAAATTTTTCTTCGCAGTTTTGGCAAGATATACTGTAAACTACTACTGACACTCGAAGTTTTGTATCAGGATCTTTAAGATTAGTATACAAAATCTTTTCAGGGTTAACAAGGATGGAAATAAATTAGTACTAATCATGCTATATAAGTGAATTTTACAGGTATTTGAAATAAAAATCTTTTAATAGTGATTTTGATTCAGATTTTTGTACACAAACAAATCCAAATTCAGTCCGATTAGTTAGTCATATGTATGGCAAATGTTTAAGCCATTGTAAAAATAACCCGTTTGATAATTAAAATTTTATAAAATTTGTATTATTTATAGGATAAAATAACGTTGATAAAGTAGTGAACATTACATTCTTTTATGTTAATTTGGCATTCTTTAAAATTAATGATTAAAAATAACTTCTTTAATGAATGTAACATTTAAAACAATTGTACATATGCAACGTTAATTAAAACTATTTGATTACCCTTTAGTTTTGGATAAAAGATTGTTAAACCTGGAATTTCCAGAAACGTTTCAAGGCGTTTTCATATCTACCATTTAGAGAGAAATTGTTTTAAAAGCTAGCAATTTTAGTGCATTCCACCATATCTTTATTGGTTCTCAACATATTTTATTTGGTTCCCAACTCAAGGGTCGGTGTCACAGCAAAGGAACCTTGTGGTGTAATACTTAATCGAAAAGTATAACTCCCCATGCCATATTTTTTTCTCTAATGGAACTTTTTAATATGTATTTCTTCCACTGAGGGGTCATCATCAGTAGAAAACAGCTACTTACAATCGTTAAACTAAAATTACAGTTAGTTCTTACTTCTGAGTATATGCTTGTTCCTCGCTGTTTTGGCTGAAGCGAAACTTAACAAATACAATAGAGAACTGCAAGTATTTAACAACTGTTTGGCCTTGATGCATTTATACACTGCGTATAACAAGAAGGATCCACTATAAGAGTGATCATGCTCTACATATTTAATTCAATTCCAGATCAATAAATTTCTACAACCTTCTGCAGTCTTTTCAACGTCGGTGCATCTCCACAATTTACCCTGAATCAGCTGCATTCCCATTGCAAATTTTTAATTTTGAAATGTTTTTTGTGTGTACTTAGGTTAATCACAGTTTTTTTACTTGTAGTTATTTTAACCATCCACTTGAAATTAATGTCTTAAAACGGCTGGGCTCATAATCTGTTGATTTATTGTACCGGGTGTTCATAAAGTAACTATGCTGTGGTTAATAATTTTCTGTAAACACAACTATACAGTGGTTAATAAAGTAATTACGATTATATATGGCATTGGTCAAACTAGAGTAGAGGCTCGAAGTGCTTCCCCTGTACTTGGAGATACAGGTTTACACGTTCCTGCAAATTGTTGAAGACATTGTAAAGAACATTTGGAGTGATGTCCTGAATGTGATGGATCATTGCATCTTGCAGTTGGTGCATGGTATGTGGATTGTCTCCATAAGCCTTTGCATTCAACGGTCTCCACAGAAAGTATTCTGGCGGAGTCAAATCGGGTGATCGAGAAGGCTAGAGTCCTCGAGAGATGATGCGGTCAGCTTTACCATAATATATAATTTAATAAACGTCACCATGACATAACTCACAATTAGTTAACGGTCTGAAATGTTGGCAGCGATTCGCTGCTTAAGCTTTACCGTAGCATATAATTTAACACTTTCCCTTTTTTGGAGGGGATAACCAGGTAATATTTCATTTCCATATACATGGGAATCATGTAAACATGTTGGAGTTTTTTAACAACCATCAGGTTGCTAATTTCTATGTAGAGCCAGGTAGATAAGAAAAAAATAGAAAAGTAGAGGAGAGCCTAGACCAAGCTATATTAGTCAAGTTATTAGAAATTTAGGTTGTGAAAGGTATGTAGAACTTTTTAGATTAGCACTGAATAGAAAAGAAGTTAGAGCTGCGTCAAACCGACCTTAAGTAAGTTCGAAAATAATATGATAAAAATAGAGGCTCCTAGATCAAAGGTTTCTTAATATCTTCTTGTAATTGATTTCTAAAACAATTAGTTTATGATTAATTTTAATAGTTTAGATAATAGAAAAAGTTTTTTAAAGTCGTACGTATGGAGCGTTTTACTATACGGTAGTGAGACTTGGACAATTAAAGAGGTAGATAAGAAAAAGATAGAAGCTTTTGAAACTTGGTGTTATAGAATGTTAAAGATTAGTTGGACAGATAGAGTAACAAACGAGGAAGTTTATAGAAGGATAGGTGAGGAACCCTGTATGTGGAAACAATTGAAGGTCAGGAGAGATAGAATGATAGGGCACCAGTTAAGACATGAAGGACTATTTAGTAAAGTCTTAGATTATAGACTACCAAATAAAAATTGAGTAGGAAGGCCTAGACAAAGCTATATTAGTCAAATTATTAGAGATTTAGGTTGTGAAGGGTATGTAGAACTTTTTAGACTAGCTCAGAATAGAAAAGGATTTAGAGCTGCGTCAAACCGACTTTAAGTAAGTTCAAAAACAAAACAAAAAAAAATCAGTTAACTAAATGTCACCATGACATCACTCACAATTTGGTAGCGGTCTGGCATGTTGGCAGCGATTCGTTGCTTAAGCCTTACCATAACATATAATTTAACACTTTTCCTTTTTGAAGCGGATAACCAGGTTATATTTCATTTCCTTATAAATGGTAATCATGTAAACATGTTAGAGTTCTTTAACAACCATCAGATTGCTAATGTCTATGTAGAGCCAGGTGGATAGGAAAAAGATAGAAGGATATAGGAAGACTTAGACCAAGCTATATTAGTCAAATAATTAGAAATTTAGGTTGTGAAGAGTATGTAGAGCTTTTTAGATTAGCACAGAATAGAAAAGAAATTAGAGCTGCGTCGAACCGACCTTAAATAAGGTCGAAAACAAAATGATGATGATGATTAACTTTAACTGCCTCTAAAATGACTGACAAATTCTGAAAGTTTGTTTAGAACAATTTTAAGTAGTTGTAAAACAGCTTTATGTCGAACATTAATAGCTGGACCACAGATCAACAAATAGTTTGTTAATACACTGTACAAAGTTTAACAATGCCATTCTCTATATTTCGGAGAAGCAAGCTTACACATTCAAGGGTTAGCACTTACTAGTTCAATAGTATCCATAATAATATTAGTTCTTGTTGCAGGTAAGAATAGATCTTCTAAGCTTAGTTTTATCTCAACCAGATGGTGATGGAGTGTCTACTGGCGATTCATCGATCACGAAGTTGCAACTCTTCAGGTCCCACGTATATGTGGACAAAACAGTTGTAGACACCTTTATTTAAACTTTAATGGAGGTAGTGATAACGGCTTACTATATTTACCAGTGCAGTTCCAAATATAGAGAGGCAATAGAATATCAGGATTATTGAGATTCTTTGTAATAGCCCTAGCAGAGGTAAGATTTTATAATAAAATTGAATAAATTCATCCACATCTACTTAAAGCACAATGTTTGTTATCTACAGTTTCAGTTAAGCATACGTAAAGTTCCCACATAAAATTTTGTAAATTAGAAAATTATCATACATCCCAACTGTGAACGAGTGTGTCAACTGACTAAGGGGATGTGTGGTGTGTTTTTAAAGAGGGCTAGAAACTTTTGAAAAATAATGGCTGTCAGTAGTTAGTAGTTAGGTTTTAGTTAGGAGATCAATCTTGCAATATTTTAATACAGTTAACCAATTAGTTGCTACAGATATAAATTATTTTATTTCCATCTTACGTTTTATTTGGACAACTTCATGAGGGATCTAAAAATGGGGTATGATGATAACAATGGAAAGTTATTTTAAATATTTCATTTCTTACATAAGATTCTTTATCATTATTGGGTCTTCAGTCCTGGAACTGGTTAGAGGTGTACCCTCTTTGTTTCATATTTTGAACTAACCTACACATTCCAAAAGGCTTCTACCATTTTTCTGTCTGCTTCTCCTACTGTCTCTATTTTATAGTAGTACTGTGCTATGCTCCACACACATGCTTTCAACAATATTCTCCCTGTTGCTATATATGTTGTCATCGAACATAGCCGCTGCTCTATCTTGTTAGATGTAGTTCGGTTCCCCTTCTATTGTTTTACAAATATATACTTTATTTTGCCGATATTCAGTGGTATATGAAGGGTTACCAAGTTCTCCCAACACTTGAACATTTGCCGAATTAATAGTTTTGCAATATATCCTTTTGCACACCTACATCAGTTGAAAATATTTCAAAACCAACACCTGTAGTTCTTTATAATAATCATCAAATTTAAGTGCAATTATTTTTTTGTCATTAGGTTTTCCGTCTTGAAACTGGTTGGGCGCGTATCTCCAGTAATTTCTATTCTGAGCTAGTCTACATAGTTCCCTGAAATTCCCACAGCCTAGATACAGTTCGATTCCCCTTCTATTATTTTCTAATTATATGCTAGGTCTAATTTTTTCCTATCTCCGGTTCTAATATATTCGCACTATTTCCTTATGCCTTAGTATGTGACCTATCATCCTATCTCTCCTATTTTTTACTGTTTTTCACTTATTACCTTTCCCTAACATTTCTAGTACCTCCTTGTTCTTAACTTTGTATGTCCACGATATCCTCATCATACGTCTGTAGCACCACATTTCAAAGGCTTCTATCTTTTTCTTGTTCGCTTTTCCTACTGTTCAAGTTTCACAGCCGTACAGTGCTGTGCTGCACATATATGTTTTAAGCAATCTTTTTCTTGTTTCTATGTTTGTTGTTTTTGAACACGGTAGTTGCTTTTTCTTGTGATAATCTTTGTTTTATATCTGTTGCGCTCTTCCCATCTTGAGTTATTTAGCTTACTAGGGAGAAAAAATCCTGATCCTCTTGTAAGGTCTCGTTACCTATTTGTATTCTAGTTTTGATTTATGTTCCCTTTCTTTGGATAGTTTTATTTTTGTTAATTTTCATACCGTATTTCTCTGTTAGAACTGTTCTCATTTCATTAAGAGCAGCTTCTAACTCTTTCCTGCTAGATGCTAACACCGCTATATTATCTGCAAATCTAAGCATGTAGATCTTTTGTCCCTACATAATAATTCCAAATGTCTTCCTGTATTTGACAGCATTCATTGCCTCTTCGATGTACAAGTCAGAAATTAATGGGGATAGGCCACATCCCTGTCTTACCACTTTCCCAATATTTACTTCTCCATTCATTCCTGCTTTAGTTTTATTACAGCTGTTTGCTCTTTGTATAAGCTATGTACTATCTATTTATCCTTAACCCATTCCAATCTTTTTGAGTATTTCGAAATTTTGTTTCCATTTTACATTGTTGAATGCTTTTTTCAGATACACAAACTCCATATACACTCTTTCCCCTTTCTCTCTAGTTTTCTGCATTATCAGCCTCAGAGCTAAAATAGCCTCCCGTGCTCCCCTGTTTCGCCTAAACCCAAACTCTTAGTATTTCTTCATCTTGTTTTTCCATCCGCCTTTGTACAACTCTAGTTAGTATTTGTTTCATGTTTGCTGTCAAACTTATTGTTCGAAAATCTTTACATCTATCCGCACCTTTCTTTTATGGTATAGTGACTATGATGTTATGATTTGAAATCTTTGGGCATCTCAGCTGTTTTATGCATAAAGCTTACAAGTTGGAAGAGACGTTTTGTTACTGCTTGTCCAGCGGCTTTTAGAGTTTCTGCTTGCACCTTATCTGTACCCGGCGTCTTACCATTTTGCAGACCCTTTAATGCTAATTCAAACTCATCTCGAAGTATAAGATATCCCAAGTCATCCTTTTCAATGTCTAATGCTGTTAGTTTCTCTCCTGCATATAGATTCTCTGTATATTTTGCCATCTAATCAGTTCCCTATATTTTCTATAATGACGTTTCCTCCTTATTCCCTATTATTTTTGTTATACGCTATTATAACCCTAAAATTCATCTTATTTAGTTTGTATGCCTCATATGTCTTTCTTATTTCCATCTTAGTTTGTACCGCTTTGCATTTCTCATTAATCCATTGTTCTTTAGCTTTCTTGCATTTGCGATTAATTTCCCATTTTATGGCTTTTGTATCTGTTTTTCTATTTCGTCTGACCCTTTTTTTTTGGTTTCTTATTTTCTTTTTTTGCGTACCCCAAAAAGAGGATAAATTCTGTTTGTAGGTAAGTGAAACATTAAATGGTGATAATTGTATGCTACGAGTTTCTACCTGGTATCTCATCCACGACGACATTCTGTTTAGGCACACAAGGATCAGCGAAGCAAGCACGCGTGTATGTGTTCCACAGGAACACCAACTGCATGGACACTTTGGCTCAGATAAAGTCGCTTTGAAGTTGCATAAGTTATTCTTGTGGCCTAAAATGTAAAGACGTGTACGACAGGTAGTTACCGGATGTGGCCTGTACCAAAAAAGTAAGATATCTCCCAGAGCTCACGAAAAATGCATAATACTCTCTTAAGTTTTTAAAATAAACTTGCATGTTTAAATTTAATTGGTTTCCTTTCACGAGGTAGGGCAGTGGTTACATATTTACTGGTTATAGTTGAAGCATTTGTAACAGATTTTATTTCTGTTACTAAATAATTTCAATGTATATTCTATTGCATTTAATGTTCTTGTGAAGTAGGCATTTCTAATTGCAATATGATGTTTGGGTGGCCGTATTCCCGGGCGTTTTGTGTATTGCAAATAATTTATTTGTTAGCAATCTGCCGCGGTTTTGATTCCAAAGCCCTCGAATTTTCTGATTGGTTGGAGTAGATTTGCCCACCATATTTAATCTTGTTTTCAACCTTTTGGAATTGTAAAATCGCCATTGTTATATCAGGCCTTTATGTGAGAACAAGTGCTGATTGTTAGTCTAAAATTTCTGCAAGTTCAGATAATTTTATGTTAGTTTTGCTTAGTTAGACGGTAAGTGTTTCTTATTTAAAAATAATTTGATACGTTCAAAACCCTGCAAGTAATTTTTTCTGGTTTCATTTTTAAAACGCCCTACAATTTCTCAACAAGCTCAATTTCCCGTTATTTGAATTGGTGTTATTTTATAAAATCTCTCAAGTAATTACTTTATGTAAAAGTTTGCCTTATAAAATCAAATAGCTGATTAGAAAACTTTACGTTACAAAGTAGTTGTAATAAATTCTATCACCTGCAGTGACTACATTTTAATTAAAAGCTGCACGGAAATGCACAACTTTCTTCTAAAAGATAAGGTCACCTACCCTCTGCCAATATGTGCTTATAATGGGTTTGTTATCTAAAAGTATACTGGTATTCTGCAGCTGTTAAGATGTTACGAAGTAACAAGATTGTTTTCCTTTGTCTAAAAATCCTTTGATAATTGCGTTTTCTGCTTGTTGGCAAGCTGTTACAGTTTGTATTTCGGTAACTGTTGTCTGGGAATTCTGAAGACTTGACTTTTCGGCGATATCTTTGAAAGCCAAAATACCTACCCCCATAGATGATTCTGTTCTTATAAAATAGAAACCGTGCTTTGAAAGAGAAGATTGAATACAACATCTTCTTACTGAAGATACATGTTTGCAAAGTCGCGCTACTAAAATACTTTCTGTGCTAGTATGAGTAAAGTTGGTGGTTCCAGCAGCCAGCCCATAGAAAAATGCCGCCACATTTTCCCTGCCCTAAGATGAGACCAGCACGAAGCCGATTGCTCAAGGTACAGTTTCCTGTTTTTGTAATTTTTTTTTATGCTGCTGTGGAGGATGGACATTTTATTTGCTATTACTCATTATTATCCAATAAATTACCAACACCACGTTACCAAACTTACATTCTTCAAATTAAAAATTAATTAATCAAAGTTTGTGTTAGAGTCCCTTGTACTGTTTCTTTTGTCTTTTTGTATAAACCTCAAGGTAAAGAACTTACGTATCAATTTAAAGGTAGTTAATATTTGATTAATTTAAGTTAGGGTGTATAATTTTAATGTTACACTATTTCTTGAGGAGGTGCATTTCACAATACAGCACGTATATATAACTTATGTATATTTTTTTTCTTAGAATTGTTGTATAGTTTGTTTAATTTTGTTTTGTATATATTTAAGGTAAACCATTCAGTAAGTTTTTAGATCCTAAGATGTTATATTTGCATAACAATTTTATATTTTCATGTTATGACGCTTTGTTTACCAACATGTAACAAAGGATTACGCAACTTATTGGATTTTATTGTTTTGTAAATAGTATTTCGAGATTGGATCTTAACAATGTAGTTTTACAGAGGTTTCCAATGTGTTCTTTCTACTTCACACACGCCCCTTTACGACATTTTTGAACTAGCCCGAATTCTACCATTCTGTCCCCGTTTTCTTGCAGTATTCGGCGTAAACCATTTCTTTACTTACTCTTACTGTTTTCTTTTGTGTTTGCGCCGAATATCGTAACAAATTATTACCAATTATTTATCCCATTCGTAATTTCCTGATTGGGTATTTCAATTTTTAGTAAACCGGAAAGACGCACAAGAAAAAGAGGGTAACCAACTCTTATGTTGAAGTTAATTCGCTTTACGAAATAAAATATATTATGTTTAATCCTTATTATTAATGTGGAAGTTCGTCCTTCGATTTGTTATATTGGATTTATCATTTCCGGTCAATATTGATTGTTTTGAGAAAAGTACAAGTTTTTCATACAATGAAAGCATGTTCGTTGTGCCGCAGATGTTAAGAAACCAGATTCCTGTTATCAAAAGACCTTCATCGGGTTACGGCGTGAGTACTAATGATTTTCAAGTCAACAATACCAATGTCAGATGTTTAATTATTTTCTAGTTATTTTCAATAATTAATAAATATATAAAAATTCAACTGGCTGGATACTCAATACTAACTGTTGCAATAATGTATTCCATTATAACCAAGACATATACTTTAGCCAGTAAGATCATTTCTAATAATTAGAATATAATAATTGAATTTTACATTAAAAGTGTTAGTACAATTTTGCCACGAGCTCGTTGTAGAATTGTAGAATTAATTTAATTTTAAGCACTTAATAATTCATGACAATATGAAATCCATGTGCGGATTAAACGCTCAATTGTAATTATTGCTTTCAATTTAAATGAATTATATTGATTTTTACTTGATTCCGTTTTATTGACAATTCTTACAAGAGCATTTCCTTTAGCTAGTTTGCCGTGTGCTTACTTCATATAACTTATGCCAGCTTTGTGAATCCCTATTGCAGCTACTTTAGAGTACTTTGAGGAACCCACCTCCCTTGCTTCCGACCCATACCAATGAGAGCTAGCTACAAGGGTTAAGTTAGTTTCTTTTAGGAGCTCATCACAGCAGGTTACCTACCATCTGCTCCTGCTGTAAAAACGCGGGTTGGGATGAGGTAGCGTAGGGCGGGACGAAATGTCGAGAGGCAGATTTTCATTAGAAAAGGATATGAAGTATAGTACTCCGCTTATTTGGTTTATGAAGTACCAGGGAGCACATATAGACGGCAGTGCTGTGGAAATTATTAATCCAGTTATAAACCTCACAGATATTTTAATTATACATATTCTTTAATATTTATAATCAGTGAAAACCTTTGAAATTCCGATATCTAATGTAAAAACAAATTATTAGGGAAAAGAAATTATTAGATTTAACATTCCTACATTTGCATAGCGCAGTTATTTTACAGTGTCTAATATGCAATTGACAAAGCTGTTACATTAATTAGTTGGCCAATAAATGGAAAAAAACAGAATAATGGTTTAAACGTATCTCTAATAAAAAAATGATTAGATAAAGTGTCAAGTGGATTTTGATTACAGTTTGTGAAAAGCTACAAATGTTGGTTTCTTTATCACACCTTTGTTTGTTTTATCATTTTCTAACGACGAAATAATAAACAAAGTGACCGCAACGGCCAAAAATGTTTTATTTTAGTGAATTTTTTACAATTAAAAATAGATATAAACATAAAATACAAATTTTTAATATGTTTACATTGCTATTACATATTTAAAATTGTAATGAATCGAACACAGTAAACATTCCTCTAGTAGAATAAAAATACATGTCTTGCATTTTTAGGTAGTCCAAAGTTAGTTTTGCTTTTATTTATTTACGTTTTTATTGCAGCTTGTCAAATTTAGTTCCATCACAATTGCGTATGAGAGTTTGTGAATGGTGAATTTGCACCATAATGAACAAAAGTACATTCTACGCGTATTAGAGAAGTTTGAAGGTAAAAAAACTTAACTATACACAGTTTGTAAATTCTAATTAACCGTAAAAATTTTTGTCACATTATTCCTTATTACTATACAAGCCTAAATATGAGGAAAATATTACTGGCGGCTTTCTAAATTTATCCCAAAACATTAATTGAACTTGAGCATAAAAATTAAACATTTTTGTGGTTATTCTTTTTTACAAGTCTTACACTACTCAAACTGGGGGAATACCAATTACCTACTTCACTAAATACAAAACCCAAGACAAATTTATATAAATCCAAGGTTTATGAAGAACAACACATTTTTGTAATTGCTGAGACACTGAATAATATCCATAATGAAAGTTATAAATAGATTTGCTACTATAGTCAAAAACTCTCTTAAGGATAGGGTTACGACACGAGTAGGAATTTATATATTTACAAATATTTGAATGAGACGGCCTGCGCGTCACAACCAGTCTCGCCCCACCTCTGGGGAATGTTAAGAAAGAAGTTGTTAGACTACGAAGGAGTAAGCATGTAAAAGACGCGTTCCCGCAATTGTAACATTGGTTTTCAGTTAATAATAAATGTCGTTATTATTCATGTACGTCAGTGTTATTAATCGCAGCAAGCTTCGTAGCTTCTCGAAAATACAGTCCACTGCTCTTGCTTGCATTACATCGGTAGTGAAAGCAACACTTTTAAATTAGGTCTACCATGACCAGTTCGTTTTATAAAAATTTCTTTTCACGTACACTCTGTTGTAAATGTGATCATATCGTTGATTACTTCCAGCCACTCGATCTCGAACCACTGAGCCCATTAGATAGTTTGATTTCAATAGATATTTGTTGTGTTTTGTTATATGTAGCATGTATTCAAATCATTTCTGTTTTACAATAGTGTGTGACATGGAAGTTCTTAATTTTTCCACAGCAGCACATGCATTGATTTATTCGATAAATAAATTGAATTGTAGTGTGCAATTATGATGAAAATTCATAAAAATTATTCACACATTTGGGAAAGTTACTGGTTTTGTTTAAATCGCTCTATTATCAGCAAAAAATAATTTTTTTTCAGTTAAAAAAACTTAAATGACTTTTCCACACAGACAATTATTTTATAAGTAACTTTTATTAATTCCGTTTTTAATTTGGGTGCCTATAGTCCATACCAAATAAGAATAAAGCAGATGACCTTGTACGCAAGGTGGATTTACACAGCAAATTAATTATAATTTCTATATATACATACAGAATAATTATTAATTCCATATTTGAGTGATTATTAATCGTGACTAGCCTAAATTAATTTCCATAACCCGTTTTTATTGCAAATTCGACAATGGCGCATTATATATATTTTAAATACAAATTTTTAAAATTAAGCTGTGTAAATCAGCATCATGTTTTAACCAATCAAGTGGAAGGCTAAAATTTCCCTATACTTTTCATCGCTTTATTCTTAGCTGGAATGGACTATAATAGGAAAGAAATTTGGATCTTTAGAAATTTTAAGATGGCCGCTACTGTGATGAGCTCTTAAGATGCATTTTTCTACTCATTAATGTTAGAATAATTGTTAATAATTATTTATTTACAAATGGATAAATAAATATTAACTATTGAAATTAATGAGTAGGCCAAATAGCTACACTTAGATTTATACGTGTGCAAAGGTGACACATTCTCAAAATATGTTAGCTTACATCCTTTTAAACGGACGAGAACTAGAGTTATTATTGATAACTTAAAAAATGACTATTTTATGCGGGTCGGTACACCTGAAACAGTCCTGACCGACAACAGTACACAATTATTGAAAGATTGAAATGAATTTTTAAGAGGGGGGTGTGAATATGTAGTTTATACTACGTATTATTCCTCCAAAGTAACCAAACCGAACCAGTTAGTTGAAAGATACGTCGCTTCTAAGATTTTTGTGCCATGATAAGCACTCAAAATGGGCTCATGAAGTCGATATAGTTGAGACGTTTTTCAACGAAGTGGGGCACGATTCAACAGAGGTTAGTCCTAACCAAATTCAATACGGAATATCTCGTAAAGATCCATTTGTCAAGTTGTTAGAACTGACTGAACCGCCAGATTTAGAAAAACAAGTGGTTGTTAGTTAGCATATCGTCGGTTATATTCCAAGGTAGAGCTAAGGAAATTTAAGCTTGATATTAAGCATAAGCCTATTGTTTTTCAGCCGGGTGATTTAGTATTGGTTAAAACTCACCCTCAATCTTTTTATGAAGATGCCAAAATAAAGAAGCTAGTTTTATTTTATTTCTCAAGTGATACGTTCATATTGAACATTTCGTACATTTTTTTTTATTAATAAGAAATACGCGTTCTAATAATTTTCAACTCAAATTCCTTTGACTTTAAAAATGAAATTAAAATAACCTTTTCACGTATTAATTCATTTTTCTATTTGTATAAATCCGATTCCTATTGTTACATCCTAGAGCCTAATTAATAATAAATACTCCTTCTAAGAATTTCTCAACGTAAAGTTTATGCTAAAACTAAACCGGCGATAACTGGTTATAGGTATCTGATAATTGATTCTTATGTGTTTTCCATTGAAAGTTTCGTCGAATTAAAGCCGCGTATTATCCCAATAAAACGTGTTTTTCTAGTTTTATTTCCTTAACAACAATATTATTTTAAGGTTTGGTCATTAGCGAAACGAAATTAATATTCACTTGCTCTTCAATCTGCACTACGAAAACACGTGTAGAGTAGTTGGTTGCTTCCATTTTTCTATATGAAAAGAAAGCGCAACACCTTACAGCGTAGTGAATATTTATGGGTTTTATTAAATTGTACTTTCCGACGACAATAAATTAATTTTATTTATAATTACTATTGCTCTTTCCCGTGGCCCTTAAAACCACAATGAGTGGTCGCCCCTGTTGTGACGGGAGGGCCACCCTAAGGTGGGATTACACGCACCTCTGTTTCGTACCATTTTTACAGACGGTAGGAGCCAACCCGACGGGGGCGTCTCGAGGGTGAGTGTTTATACACTAATTTTCTTATATGGGTACCCTGTAGTTGTTGGAAACAACATATGTACACGGGTTTACTGATGCATTACCTTGTTGGTGGTAAAATGACTGGTTCTTTGTATGTGCGAGGATATTATAATGTTTACTGATTTTTTATTAGGATAATTTTATGTATATAATTCCGTACTTACAATGCTGATTTCGAGCTGTAATTTATAGTGGGGTAATTTTGTTCCTTTTTCTTGTTTGAAGATTAATATTGAGGGTGACCTAAAAACTGCAGCTTGCCATGTTAAAAATGATTTTTTTTCTTTATTCGTTAGCTATATATATATATATATATATATATATATATATATATTATAAATAATAATGACCTTCTATTTCACAATATTTGTTTAATGTTTCAGGTTATAGGTCAGCTGGTGTATTGAAGAAAACTCTTTTTTATAGCCTAAATTTTCGCTTTTATTTAAAGCTTGATCACAGGCATAACTAAAACATAGATAAATTCTACATAAGCTGGTGTTAAAATTAGTTACTTACATTGAGGTTACAAAATATTAGCTTTCATTATAATTATGTTTTACAAAGATAATATCTTTATAAAATTAAAGATAAACAGATATAGTATATATAAAATTGAGGTAAAATGTTGACTTGACAGAAACACAAATTTTAGATTTTGATTAATATGTCTTTGTTTTTTAATTAATTTATAGGTATGCGTGAAATACCAGGTTATCATAAAGTAAGGGATATATTTTAAATCATTACAACTTTTTAATAAATTAAGTTAGTAACATAAAATAAACGAAATCTAGTTGCTTAGTGAATGGGATTTTACCGTATCTATGAGAAACAAAAGCGTTGTCATAACAATTGTTGACACTAGTGTCAAAACGAAATTATTCAATTTGAAGTTTTATTTTGAAATTAAAACTCAAGTAAACGTTGAGTTCAAACGACTCAACTGTAATAACATGGATTTACAAACAAGAATTGGTTTAGTTCAGTGCTATTATGAATCCGGCAGAAATTACACCGCTGGATTACGAAGATTTCGCACGAGAATGGGTTTGAGAGCGGGACCCTGTCAAATGAAAGCGTACCGCAATTTGATACAAAAATTTGAAAGAACAGGGTCTGTAACTGACTTACCAAGATCAGGAAGACCAATAATTAGTGATGTCCAAGTTGCAGAGGTTTTTCATGAAAATCAAGACATAGCCAGAAGCAATTCACTCGCAATCAGCACTGCAAATGCGATATCCAAGCGATTGCAAATGCCGTATACCACGGTTTGGAAAATTTTACGCAAAATTCTAAACATGTATCCATATAAACTGAAAATGCTGTTTGAATTAAAGGACGCAGATTTGGCTACTAGGTTCGATTTTTCTTTGCGAGTAATGGCTCAGATGGAAATTGAACCCGAATGGTTATCCCGTATTTTATGGACAGATGAGGCACATTTTACTCTGAATGGAGTAGTCAATACTCAAAACTGTAGAATCTGGTCTGCAGAAAATCCGCAACAAATCGTTCAAAAAGGTCTTCATGACAAGAAAGTCACCGTTTGGTGCGGTTTTACAGCTGATTTTATTATTGGTCCGTATTTCTACGAGGAAATGCAGAATGGACAAGCCGTATCTGTAACTGTAAATGGTGAACGATACTTGCAAATGTTACAAAATTATGTTATTCCACAGCTGCAAAACGAGCACTACGGAATTGAAAACATCATTTTTATGCAGGATGGAGCACCCCCGCACATTTTTCGACCAGTCAAAGAATTGTTAACCAACGTTTTTCAAGATCGCGTGTTAAGCAGACATTTCGTAAATTCATGGCCACCAAGATCACCTGATCTAAACCCAGCGGATTACTGGCTGTGGGGTTATTTAAAAAGTTTAGTGTTTAGAAGACGACCAACTACGCTACAAGAATTAAAAGACAGTATTACGGAGAAAATTGGTACAATTCAACCAGAAATGTTACGAAATGCTGTGTACAATTTGGAGGTAAGGATGGTGATCTTACAACAACAAAATGGAGGTCATATTGAGCAATTGCCGTAACCTGTTTTGGGCATACTAAATCCCATTTCATAAGCAATTAGATTTCATTTATTTCTTGTTAATAACTTAATTTGTTAAAAAGTTATCATAATTTAAAATATATCCCTTACTTTATGATAACCTTATATTATGAAATATTACCGATATATACACGCATACCTATAAATTAATTAAAAAACAAAGACATATTAATCAAAATCTAAAATTTGTGTTTCTGTCAAGTCAACATTTTACCTCAATTTTATATATACTATATCTGTTTATCTTTAATTTTATAAAGATATTATCTTTGTAAAACATAATTATAATGAAAGCTAATATTTTGTAACCTCAATGTAAGTAACTAATTTTAACACCAGCTTATGTAGAATTTATCTATGTTTTAGTTATGCCTGTGATCAAGCTTTAAATAAAAGCGAAAATTTAGGCTATAAAAAAGAGTTTTTTTCGATACACCAGCTGACCTATAACCTGCAACATTAAACAAATATTATATATATATATATATATATATATATATATATATATATATATTGTGTACCTACGAATTGTTCATTTTTGGTAC
The DNA here is from genome assembly GCA_036346225.1 of Platerodrilus igneus. Taxonomy (NCBI): domain Eukaryota; kingdom Metazoa; phylum Arthropoda; class Insecta; order Coleoptera; family Lycidae; genus Platerodrilus; species Platerodrilus igneus. Next base: position 5,950,151 of record JARFIW010001480.1, read on the forward strand.
TAATGTGTTTTGTATATACTTTTGTTTTTTGAATTAGAGGTTTTTAGTTTGTAAATGTTTGATTGTGTGTGAGTGAGTATATTTTTATTTCAGGCCTCCCTTAATTTTTTTGTAGGTATAATACCCCGCCCGGTCAATTTCTTTTTTTCTTCCTCGCTTTTATTTTATTTTTTTTAGACTACGTCGCTGAACGTAGCACAAGCTTTTCTGGAAGTGTTTTGTATAAGCATTTTCTTATTAAAATTTCGTGTTTGCCACGCCTTACTATTCAAATTTCTTATCAGCTGCTACCTAGGAAAAACATCTATGTTACAATTCATCATTTCTTTTAATATAGAAGTTAGTGAATATGTTGCCATTATTTTATTGTCTCTCAACCTACTACCATAAAGTAGAAAATAAAGATTTGTTGTAAACTCTGTAAAGGACATCATGCAAACAGAAACCAAATTTTAAATTGTACCAACTAAGAAAATGATAATTCTAATACTTACTAATAACCGCTTTGCTAGAAAGAATTGGAGTACCTTATTACTTACTGTTACTTATTTCTGAAAGGAACCTTGGGCTTGTAGAGTTATGGTGTGACAATAGGAATACGTTTACAAACTTCGAAGAAGCTTTCAATTTATGTAAATGTACATCTTATAATAACGCTGGGAATAAAAGAAAACTTTACAACGGAGTTTTTCCTTTCGGAAGTACAATATTTTATCTTAAATTTTGTATGGTAGAAGTTTCATCCACGGCTCTTGCTCCAGGATGTATTCTACACAACACATTTGTAAGCAAAGTGCCCTTAGATTTCAATACATCTTTTACAAACACAATTTTCTGTTTTATATTGGTAATGAGGTGGTATTGTATATTGAATTTTAGCGAAAGTATATTTTATTGTACTGCATTATACATCTTTGAAACTTCGGCAGTATACAGTTATTTATGCATCAATATGTATATAATAAATGTTCAGGATTTAACTATAAAAAAAGGAGTTTGTATACAGAGAAATTGCTGTTCTTCTCTTGTTGGAAAGCGTTATGTGACACTAAAACTTTAAACCACCTTTGCAAAGTAATTGAGCCACAGCCACGAGTATAAACAACGTAATGACCGTTTGACAGCATTTATTTATTCATTGCTTTTCTTGCGCTGAATGTTCGACAGATAAAATGGTATCGTCGTGTGGATATCGCTGTACTTAAAGCAATTTTTAAGACCTTGCGAAGACGTGTTTATGGCGTGTTTAGAGAAAAGGAGTGGTGGAAGCTTTACTACCGAAAAACGTTATAACTGATATGCTTACACTTGACTGTCCTACGCTATCCTAACTAAAATATCGCTCATTGCTGTAAACTAGAGTTTTTAGAATGATTTGCGCCTAAAAGGCACAAACAGTGACAGCAAAGTTGTTACTGAGAAACACGAAAGAGCCTTAAAAATTAACAGAAAACGTGTAAGACCAGCTGCACTTTGTTAGCAGAAGAGCGAATGGAAGTGTCGCGGACTAAAACAACCATCAACATAAACTTTCTGAATAACAACATCTGAAATTGAAGGACTAAAGTGAACGGAATATGCGTGAAACCTGAAATGGTTTATACGTTGCGTCCCAAGGTAAAAAATAACCTTGTCAAATTGAGTTTTATCGTAAAATAACCAGACCAGAAGTGCGTAAAGTTAATCGCGACTTTGTAAGCACTAATGTTTTTATAGGTGCTGAAGGTTAGTGCTTCGCTAGTGCTCTTTAGTGCCTTTTAAAAGAAGATCGCCAAATAAACGACTTTCCGAAAATGGCAATTTTTCGTCGAAACTTTACACTTGGCCGGGGTTTTTTCAATTAAAAAAACTTTTTACAGTCGAAAGTTAGTGCTTCGTTAGAGCTCTTTAGTGCTTCATACCTCAGAGGTGCAGGACGAATAATAAAAAGGTTGTGGCCACTTAATTTATTGCGGCAAACTTCACAACCGGCTGCGGATTGTTTCAAATTCAAAAATTCGTTTCAGTCGAAAGTTAGTGCTTTGTTAGTGCTTTTTAGTGCTTTATATCTCAGCGACTTACGGCTACTAATAAAAAAGTTGTAACCACTTACATTTTTGCGGTTAACTTCACAACTGGCTGGGGTTTGTTTCTAATTCAAAAATTTGTTTCATCCGAAAGTTAGTGCTTCGTTAGTGCTTTATATCTCAGGGACATACGACTACTAATATAAAAGTTGTAGCCGGTTACATTTTTGCGGCTAACTTTACAATTGTCCGGGGTTTGTTTCAAATTCAAAAATTCGTTTTAGCCGAAAGTTAGTGTTTCGTTAGAGCTCTTTGTTGCATTATATCTCAACGACTTACGGCTATTAATAAAAAAGTTGTAACCACTTACATTTTTGCAGCTAACTTCACAACTGGCCGGGGTTTGTTTCTAATTAAAAAATTTGTTTGAGCCGTAAGCTAGTGATTCGATAGTGCTCTTTAGTGCTTTATATCTCAGAGGCGTATGGCAAATAATAAAAAAGTTGTAGTCACTTACTTTATTACGGATAACTTCACAACTGGCCGCGGTTTGTTTCAAATTCAAAAATTTGTTTTAGCTAAAGGTTAGTGCTTTGGTAGTGCTGTTTTGTGCTTTATATTTCAGCGACGTACGACTACTAATAAAAAAGTTGTAGTCATACATTTTTGCGGGTATCTTTACAACTGGTCGGGATTTGTTTCAAAGTAAAAAATTTGTATCAGCCGAAAACTAGTGCTTCGTTAATGCTGCTTAGCGCTTCATATCTCAAGGACTTACGACTACCAATAAAAAATTTTATGGCCACTTACATTTTTACAGCTAATTTTACAACTGGCCGAGGGTTTGCCTCAAATTCTAAAATTTGTTTCAGCCGAAAGATAGTGCTTTGTTAGTGCTCTTTAGCACTGCATATCTTAGCGGCGTACGACGACTTATAAAAAAGTTGTGACTACTTACATTTTTACGGCTAACTTCACAACTGGCCGGGGTTTGCTTCGAATTCAAAATTTCGTTTCAGCCGAAAGATAGTGCTTTGTTAGTGCTCCTTAGTGCATCATATCTCAGCGGCGTACGACTTCTAATAAAAAAGTTATGGTCACTTATATTTTTAATTCTAACCCTGGATTGATTCAATTTCAAAAAACTTTTGCAGCCCAAAGTTAGTACTTCGTATGTGCTCTTTAGTGTTTCGTACTTCAGTGGTGTACGATTTCTAATAACGAAGTTATGACCACTTATATTTTTAATTCTAGCTACGGCTTATTTCCATTTCAAAAAACTGTTGCAGCCAAAAGTGCTTCGTAAGTGCTCTTTAAATGCTTTATATTTCAGTGGTATACGGCTGCAAATATAAAAGTTAAGACTTCTTATGTTTTACAGCTGGCTGCGGTTTGTTTCAGTTTCAAGAATTTGGTACCGCCGTAAGATAGCATGTCATTAATGCAGTTTAGTGCTTCATATCTCAGTGACGTACGACTACTAGCAAATCAGACGCGCCACTTACAGCTGGCCGGGGTTTGTTTCAACTACAAAAATTTTTTTACAGCCGAAAAATAGTGTTTTGTACTCTAGAGTGCTACATATTTAAGTGGCTTGCAAATATAGATACCAAAGAAATGGGAACATTTTGAGGATACAAATTAGTTTGATTAATTTTATACGAAAGTAATGCCTTTAAACTTCAGACGTATACTATTTACTGAGTTAGAATTGCAACAGAATATAGTGATTATATTTTTCTAGACGCTCTTATATAGCTGCGATTTAATTTAAGAATTTTGATGTTAAAGCAACAGTTCCTAAAAGTATATAAGGCAATATTTTTCAAATTATTAATAATTTGTTTTAATCAAGCGAATAGAGTTTTCGAAAAAAGTGTTTTGAAACTGAAACAAACCACGGCCAGCTATAAAAATATAAGGGGTTGTAACTTTTATATTTGCAGCCGTATACCACTGAAATATAAAGCACTAAAGAGCACTAACCCTCGGCTGCAAAAGCTTTTCTGAAATTGAAACAAATCATGGTTACAATTAAAGATATAAGGGGCCATAATTTTGTTAAACGTCGCTGAGATGTGAAGCACTAAGGAGCACTAACGACACACTAACTTTCGGCTGCAAAAGTTTTTTGAATTTGATATAAACCCCGACTAGTTGAGAAGTTAACCGCAAAAATGTAAGTGGCCACAACTTTTTTATTAGTAGTCTTACGTCGCTGAAATACGAATAACTAAAGAGCACTAACGAAGCACTAACTTTCGGCTAAAACGAACTTTTGATTTTGAAACAAACCGCGGCCAGTTGTGAAGTTAGCCGCAATAAAGTAAGTGGCCTCAATTTTTTTATTATTCGCCCTACGTCTCTGAAATATGAAGCACTAAAGAACACTAACGAAGCACTAACTTTCTAATGCAAGAGTTTTTTGAAATTGAACAAACCGCGATTAGAATTAAAAATATAAGTGGTCATCACTTTTTTATTAGAAGTCGTGCGCCGCTGGTATATGAAGCACTAAGGAGCACTAACTAAGCACTAACTTTCGTCTGAAACAAATTTTGGAATTTGAAACAAACACAGGCTAATTGTAAGTTAGCCGTAAAAATTTAAGTGGACATATTTTTTATCAGTAGTTGTTTGTCACTGAAACGTGAAGCACTAAAGAGCGTTAACAAAGCACTATTTGAAACGAATTTTTGAATTTGAAACAAACTCCGGCCAGTTGTGAAATTAGCCGTAATAAAGTAAGTGACTACAACTTTTTTATTAGTAGTCGTACATCGTTGGGATACGAAGCACTAAAGAGCACTAACAAAGCACTAACGGTCGATTGTAACGAATTTTTTAATTAGAAACAAACCGCGGCTAGTTGTGAAGTTGCCCGCAATAAAGAAAGTGGGTACACTTTTTTTATTATTCGTCCTACGCCTCTGTGATATGAAGCACTAAAGAGCTCTAACAAAGCATTAACTTTGGACTTCAAAAGTTTTTTGAAATTAAAAGAAACCGCGGTTAGAATTAAAAATATAGGTGGCCATAACTATTTATTAGAAGTCGTGCGCCGCTGAGATGTGAAGCACTAAATAGCACTAACGAAGCACTAACTTTTGTTTGAAACGAACTTTTGAATTTAAAATAAACCCCGGCCAGTTGTGAAGTTAGCCGCAAAAATGTAAGTGGCCACAACTTTTTTATTAGTAGTCGTACGTCGCTGAGCTACGAATCACTAAAGAGCACTAATGAACCACTAACTTTTGGCTAAAACAAGGTTTTGATTTTGAAACAAACCCCTTCCAGTTTTGAAGTTAGCTGCAATAAAGTAAGTGGCTACAACTTTTTTATTGCTAGTCGTACATTGCTGGGATACGAAACACTAAAGAGCACTAACGAATCTCTAACGTTCGGTTGTAATGAATTTTTGAATTTGAAGCAAACCGTGGCCAGTTGCGAAGTTTCCCGCAGTAAAGTAAATGTCTACAACTTTTTATTATTTGTCCTACGCCTCTGATATATGAAGCACTAAAGAGTACTAACAAAGCACTAAGTTTCGGCTGTAAACAGTTTTTTAATTAAAAACAACTCCAGCTAAGCGTGAAGTTTCGCCGAAAATTATGAAGTGCCATTTTCGGAAAGATGTTTACTCGGCGATGTTTTTTGTAAAGCACTAAAGAGCACTAACGAAGCACTAACTTTCGACACCTATAAGAACATTAGTGCTTACAAAGTCGCGGCTAACTATACGCACCTCCAGACGAGGTCAATCGACTAGATAATACTTGCAGTTGTCCTGAAAGTCGACAGGAAGAAAGCTCATGTATTTGAAAATAACTCGTCTTAGACATGCAATATAGTTTTTGGACATAAAGGAAATTGGAATGACAAGAGCGATTTATTGCCTAAGTTTCTAAACTATTAATTTACCGGTTAGTAGTAATAAGCGACGCAGTATTCTGTGCTATGTTTGAAAAGGTAAAGCGAACATCTTTTATTTTCAAAGAACGATATCTTTGTATTAGAAAACACGTCGACAGACGTTGAATTAAAATAGACAACTTGATTTGTGTGGTTGAATTTGAAATGATACCTGTAGCCGTAAAGAATAGGCAGTTTATACACATTATAAAGATTGCGAAGACGTCGCACACCATTAATTAAATATTAAAATGTGGGCGCTTTATCATATTGAAGGGCACCTTGTTCTTATATAAATTTTTTGAGACCTCAAAGACGATTTTGCTTATCTATGAAATTACTTGGAAGATGAAAAGATACACGAAAGTTTGGTATTTTATATACGAAAATCAAACAGTTGCTTTTCATGGGTTCTATAATGGTATTATGATTTTTGTGGAAGAATACTTCATTATAGTATGCAAAATTAGAACATCAAGAGGTAAACCTGAGTTAAGCACTAACAGTTGCTCTGCATACGGTTATTTTCTATCTAATCTATGAGAACGCTTAGGCAAACATTGCTAAGAGTGAAGGAGTTCTCCTAAATTTCCATATCTCTTTGTCCTTCTGTACTATCTTATATTTTACCTTTATGACAAGCAACAACACAAACAAAGAAGCAAGTAGGAAATGTTTACGGCTGTTTCGAGTTTTAATATTAAACCGGCGAAGAATATTTTATAGTTTAAATATGAAGTAGGGTTTGTGACAATAGACTCCTTACAATTGTAGAAATTATAACAAATTTTCTAGTTGTTTGTAGACGATTTTAAGCTTCTACACATATTCTGTTCCAAAACTACTATGCTCTTTTATAGATTCCAGTGCCATTTCATAATTATGAAAGAAATTAACCGAACTTCCGCCGGCAATTTATGTGAAAAAACTTCACTGTCACCTTTGGTTCAAGATTTGCTCTAAACAACGTATCCTTATACGAAGTTCCTTTAGCTCCAGAACAATCTCTGGAACGCAGCAGTAAAACGTAAACATATGTTTAGCTCGAATAAGAAGGATATGTTTCTCTCAAATTACACCCCTCTCTAACATTAGCAAAATCTAGGGCTTTCATCTGCAGTACTTGAAAGCACCAGGTTTCCAATTATTGTTTCCTCGAATTACTAAGTTAGGTTTGTTTTGAAATAGAATAACATTATCATATCGTAAATGAGATGGAGTTGATTAAGATTACGTGTAGTGCAGTATTTGCCAGGGGCAATATGTTTGATTCTGACAATCTCTTTAATTAAAATTTGGTAAATTTTGACGTAGCGAATTTATAATTCATTGAGCAAATCTTTAGCTCCAGGCAATTTATGAACGGATTAAATCATACTGGTGTTCTGGGGTTCAGCTGGTCGTCGAGAAGCAACTTCAATGTTATACACGTAAAATTTTATACGAACTGTCACTGATTACAGAGATCATGTGCTTCGCCTCATATGTTGATTAAACCATTCATGGTTATCAAAAACATTATAAGCATCTTGCTTGATTTAAACTAAGAATCACGTGAAACGTATTGCTAATCTATTTAAAGTAATTCAGCTGATCTAACGAAACATTCTGAAGTTTCAGTAGTAAATGTAACCCCAACTCCTCAACTGAAATTAGTAAATCCATTGAAATTGCTCGAAATATAATCAGAAATTTTATATATGACAAAACTGTAATACATTTCTGAAGTATAAATTGTAAGCTTAGTTCGTGTGCGTGTGAATACTAAGCCCAAGGTTCCGGGTTTGATTCCTGACATGGACCCCTTGAAAATGGTAGGCGAGCTGTTTGTAGCGTTCTGTAATTCTTGAAAGCAATTTAAGAACATCCAATATTATTTCTAGTGTTTTTGAAACTCATTCCTTCATAAAACATCCTCGGTAATTCTATCGTTTTAAAAATAATTAATGTGATGCATGTAAAATGTAAAACTTATCTCTCAAACATTATTTTTTTGAATTGAACAATGTTTATCTAGAATACTTGCAACTGTGATTTCTACATACCAGGTATTGCTTCGCTTTATCTAACAAAGCTTCTAAAAATAAAATTACCTACAGAACGAAGTTATAATCTTGTTTTTCACTCGTACGATTTAAAATGTATCAATAGCGAACGCCCATGTTTCTGTCCATCAACTAATAATGTTGCGTTTTGATCAGTTGGCACAGAAACAACATGTCTGATAGGTTACTTTTTACTACCAACTGACGTATCTTCATGTAATTTTTTAGAGAGTCTTTGACACTGACTCTTGACTTCGGTTCCAGGGTGAGATGTTCCAGCTTACTCACCCATAGGCAATTTATTATATATGCACAATTAATGGAAAGAGAAACCCGTCATAAATCAATCGAAATTTTTTCCTATGTTCCAGTGAAAGCACTAGCAAGAACTTAAGGTGCTCTCATAATTATTTATAATGTAATAAAGATGATAATAAGACTCTACAATTATTATAATCAAGAAGTATTATGGAAGCGTTTGTTTACTGTATATAATTGTTGAAACTCTTCATTATGCCAAACGCAGAACAAGAATTGTCATAAAGTAGCAGCTGATGTCGTCCAGCTCTGTGACTTCAAGCTCACAGCTGTTTTGAGTACGCAGACATTTATTTACATCAAATATTGTATCATGTAGCTATGTAAGGGGTAAGTGATGTTACCCTTTTTCTTGGGTTCTGGTAATATTGTACACCTATCATGCCAACTGTCAGGCGCAAGGGTAATTAAACGAGGATTTTCTGTTGATATAAGAAGCCCGAGGTAGGTTTAGACTGAAAATGGCTTATGCGTAAGGAAACCTCTAAAGACAAAGCCGCTAGTAGAGTAATTTGCTCTGGGTAGATGAGGAGCTTGGATCGCGGTTGAACTATGACCAAAAATAAAATAAATATTGCGCTACTTAATTTTTAAATACAATAGATGACTAACATCGCCCATTTGCATAAGGAGAATGCGGAAACCTAAGCCCTATGCCGCTATATAAATCTTTTGCATGAACACCACCTACGAAATACTTACTTACTTCAGGTTAAAGCTGATAAAGATGTACTGCTACTCCTGTAATCAAACAAAACCAATATTAGCACAGTTTGTGCGTTCTGTTAATTATCACCATTAAATGTGTTAGGTATTAAGAATCAAATCTCATCGCATTCCCTAAATAATAATCATAGACATGACTAAAATGACTTTCTATTCTCCTAGATTACCAATTAGCAAAAATATTTATTTACAATTAATTTCTATCCAAGTGAACATGATTACTAATTTGATTTAGTGGTGTTGCTTTCTGCATCTTAAAAATTATGCAGTCATTTCCATATTGATATTTAAAACTTGCATTTTGAGAGTAACTATGATACATTAACAAGATTTTAATTAGTCTTGAGTAGTACTACGATAGACTTCACATATATGAATTAATTCAATTTAACTTCGTCGTTATCTATGAGTTTCAATTAAGCATACATAATCTGACCAGTGAACAACGAAAGTTGAATGTCAGTACGTTATTATGATTACCAACTAATACTATCAAAAATGAACAAATTCAGTTTCCTAAACTTGAATAATTATTAATTTTCCTCTTATTGGTAGTTAGAATTTATTACTTCTACAAGTTAAACCATTTTTTCATACTGCCGTTAATAAATTTTTACGGCACTTATCAAAAATAAAAATGGAATCTATGTAAAGTTCTCTTCAAAATTATAAGGACACCACGCGGTCAAACAACGTAGCACAATTTGGAATTTTCTAACTTGAGCAAAACTTAAAAGACACTTACTTGATTGGGATCCAGATGTTGTCAAAACTTGAATGTCCCTGCAGAACAAACAACATACCAGATGTTCAGCAACTTGCTGCAATATCTGCAATGCACTTAAACCATCCTCATGAATTTTATATCAAACTTGAAGCTTTCTTAAATCATCATAAAATAGGTTGTTATTTCTCAAACCACCTACTATGAGCCATAACCAAAAAGTTTATCATAGGTTAATCTACCAACTCTGAATTAAATCCTAGAATTTCCCACATTTCAACATTTAGGTTAAAACCTATAAATTTCTATTTCTAGTCACGTTACTGTGTTGCATGTGTTTCTGATGATTTAAATTTTTAATACAGTGTCTTAGATGTCCTTCTGCCGGAATAGCATTGCCATGAATGATGATCTATTACACGGTGTATTTACTTCCTTCTTATTTCTTTCTCACGCGAGTTATGTAATCCCCCAATTGTTATATATTTGTAAAGAAACTAATAATTATGAAATTATTAGAAATATTAGAAAATGCGCTAAGTGATGTGCAACAATGTAAATGAAGGACAATTCATTTCAGTTTATTAACGTTCATGGGAACGGAAACGCTACCTTGTAGCACAGAGATAAATGACACTGCAGATGTCAGGTCACAGGCGGTCACAGACAGTCACGTTCCGAGATTACCTAGAAAGGAAGCTCGCAACAAAGTAATTATGAATAGAATTAAGATAGCAACATTGTATTATGAATAGAGTCAAGCGTAAGCAGACATTAGGTCTGCAAGTTCCCACAGCCATGTGAGGGGGTAGGAATATTATAAAAGGCCCGGGAGCCCCACTCGAAGACAGTTAATCCATCGTTCAGGTTTTACCTTGCAGTTCGAAGATTACTCATTTTGTACAATTAATTAATTAATTTCGGACTTAGAATAATATTTCAAAATTGTCAAAATTTTAATTAATTTCTGTATAACAAATAAATAAATGCGTTAAGAAGTTGGAAATGTCTTTTTAAAAAGGACCGCTCCCAGTCACAAACCTTAATTCGCGTCACCAAGCATAATTGCTCAGGGCCATTGCACTTATCAGAACCCGACTTCTATACCCAACAGCCAACGTGAAAGTGCTCGTATTAACAACTTGATAACTGGTTGTGAGTTTAACCGTTATAACGATTATCCTATTTATAGGAGAGGGAGGTCTTACAATGACTCTTATAAGAGTTACTTTTTGTCACCGCGCAACTTGAAATGATCCTCCCAGTTTTGAAGCATAAAGTTAGATTAATACAATAAGCAATAAATACAAGAGGTAAACAGAATCGTACAATTAATTATGACTTAGAAATTTACAAAGATATAAAGCTTGAATAAACCTTTTATCAAAATAATAGCACAAATATCCATGAAAATACTGCTAGAAAATAAACTTGTTACAGTGATTCACTCTTTATATACGTACCGTATTACGATATGCTAAAAATTTTGTGCTCAAAAATGGAAAATTGATAATATGTTAAAATAGCATCTTGTCATAAATAGATGCATTTAGTTGGTGGTTGAAATAAATTGTGTAAGAAATTTTTCCATCTTATGTTATACTAATATATTTAATTCAAATGCCGTTGGCTCTTAAAATAAAGTGTATACAACATTTTTCCGTCTCATGTTATCTTAATGTACTTAATTCAGAAACGGTTGGTGCTTAAAATAAATTGGACACAACATTTTTCACTTTATGTTATATTGATGTATTTAATTGAGAAGCCCTGGTACCTAAAATAATTTGCATACAATATTTCTTCTATCTCAGGTTATTTACATGTATGTAGTTGAGAAGCTGTTAGTGCTTAAAATAAATTGTGCACGAAATATCGATATATTTTATCAAAAGTCGCTAGCGCTTAAGATAAATTGTATAAAACATTTTTTCCATCTCAGGCTATATTGACATATTTAATAAGTCATTGGTGATTAAAATAAATTTTCCACAACATTTTTCTATCTTGTAATTTTGATGTATTTAATTGAGAAGCCGTTGATGTTTAAAATAATATGTATTCAACATTTTTCCATTTCAGGTTATATTGATATATTTAGTTGAGAAACTGTTGGTGCTTGAAATAATTTGTACGCAATATTTTTTCCATCTCAGATTGTTTTGATATATTTAGTTGAGAAACCGTTGGTGTTTAAAATAAGTTATGCACGAAATTCTTCCATCCAATATTATATTGATATATTTAATTGAAAAGCTGTTGATGCTTAAAACAATTTATATGCAACATTTTCTACGCTTCAGGTTATTTTGTTACATTCAGTTGAGATCCGTTGGTGCTAAAAATAAATTGTGTACGAAATTTTTCCATCTTATGTTATATTGATATATTTAATTCAAAAGCCATTGACGCTTAAAATAAATCGTATACAATATTTTACGATCTCAGGTTATATTGATATATTTATTTGAGATGTCGTTGGTGCTTAAAAGAATTTATATAGGACATTTTTCCATCTCGGGTCATTTTGATATATTTGGTTGAAAAGACATTGGTGCTTACAAAAACTTGTGCACGAAATTTTTCCATTGTATATTACATTGATATATTTATTTCAAAAGCTGTTGGCGCTTAAATTAAATTGTATAAATATGTCCATTTCAGGTTATATTGATATATTTGGGGAGCCATCGGTGCTTAAAATAAATTGTGCACGAAGGTTTTCCATCTTGTTATATTGGTATATTTAATTGAGTAGCCAGCCGTAGGTGCATAAAGTAATTTGAATACAACATTTTTTCCATCTCAGGTTATTTTTCTATATTTAGTTGTGTAGCTGTTGGAGCTTAAAATAAATTCTGCACCAAAATTTTTTATCTTATATCGTATTGATATATTTAATTGACAAGCCAGTGACTTAGGTTATTGTGTAAATGTCACTTGTTATTTTATGTTTATCATCATCATCATTAGATCTTCAGTCCTGGAACTGGTTAGACGCGTACCCTCATTGTTTCCTATTCTGAAGTAACCTACACATTTTCCTGAAATGTGCACAGTCTGCATCTATCACTACCTGCGTGCTAAAGTCTGATCTCGATCTATCTCTAGTTCTTTTTCCTATCTCTGCTTGTAATATATCCCGTACTATTCCCCAAAAAGTGCCTTAGAACGTATCCTACCCTTCTATTTCTCCGCTTTTTTTGTTTTCCACAGATATCTTTCTTCTTCTAGTATTTCTATAACCTATTTGTTAATAACCTTGTCTGTCCATGCTATCATCTTTATACATCTGAAGCACAACATTTCAGAACAATTCTATCTCTTTCTGTTTGCTTTTTCTACTGCGTCTATTTTATAGACGTACTGTACTGTGCTCCACACATATGCTTTAAACAATTTTCTTCTTGTCTCTATGTTTGTTGTCTTCGGAGCATATGCGCTAATTCTTTTTGTTAGATATAATTCGGTGACCTTCTATTGTTTTACAGTTATATACCCTATTTACACGATGTTCAGTGGTATGTGATAGGGGGTAACCAGCCTGTGGCTGTCTAGTCCCCCCAGCATTTGAACATTTGTCGAATTAATAGTTTTTTCAATATATCATTTCGCACAATCAACATTAGTTGAAAATATTTCACAACCCACGCCTCATCATCAGATTTAAGTGCACTTATTTTTTCCTCATTAGATTTTTCGTCTTGAAACTAGTTGCACGCGTACCTCCACTTGTTTATGTTCCGAGCTCCTCTACACTGTTCCCTGAAATTCCCACAATAGCCTATATACATCTCGGTTCCTCTTCTATTGTTCTCTAATTATGTGCCCTATTTCACCGCGATTCAGTTGTATGTGAAGGGGGTTAAGCAGCCTGTGGCTGCCAAGGATCCCCCAGCACTTGCCGAATTAATAGTTTTCCAGTAAATACTTTCGTACAATTAACATTAGTTGAGAATATTGCAAGACCCATACCTGCCGTTGTTTATAATAATCATCGTGTTTAAGCACATTAATTTTTTTCGTCATTAGGTTTTCCATCTTGGGACTGGATGGATGCGTACCTTCGTCGATTTCTATTCTGAGCTAGCCTACATATTTCCCTGAAATTTCAACATCCTACATCTTTCACTATCTGTGTGCAATAGCCTAACGTAGGTCTACTTCTACTTCGTCTTTTTCTGCTCTACTGCTAATATATTCCACACTATTCCTTTAAGTCTAAGTATGTGACTTATCGCCCTATCCCTTTTATTTTTTACTGCTATCTACATATTTCTTTCTTCCCCTACTATTACTAGTACCTCTTGGTTCTTAACTTTGTTTGTTCATGATATCTTCATCATACGTCTGTAGCACCACATTTCAAAGGCTTCTACCTTTTTCTTGTCCGCTGCTCCTACTGTCAAGGCTTCACAGCCGTACAGTGCTGTGCTCCGCACATATGTTTTAAGCAATCTTTTGCTTGTTTCTATGTTTGTTGTCTTTGAACACAGTAGTTGTTTTTTTTTGTTTAATGTAGCACGACCTTGTGCTAATCTTTGTTTTATATCTTTTGTGTTTTTCCCATCTTGCGTTATTCGGCTTCCTAGGTAGCAGAAATCCTTAACCTCTTGTAAGTTTTCGTTACCTATTTGTATCCTTGTTTTTGGTTTATTTTCCCATCTTTTGCATACTAGAACTTTAGCTTTATTTTTATTAATTTTTATACCGTATCTCCCTGTTAGAACTATTTCCATTTCATTAAGGACAGTTTCTAACTCTTCTTTGCTAGATGCTATTACCGTTATATCATCTGCAAACCTAAGCCTATCGATCTTCTGTCCATGCATAGTAGTTCCAAATGTTTTCCTGCATTCGACAGTATTCATTGTCTCTTCTATGTACAAGTTAAAAATTAATGGGAAAAAGGTATATTCCTGTCTCACCCCTTTCTTAATATTTACTTCCCTACGTTCCTGCCGTAATTCTATTACCGCTGTTTGATTTTCGTATAAGATATGTACTATCCGTCTATTCCTAAAACACATTTCAATCTTTTTATATATTTCCAACATTTTCTTCTATTTTACAATGTCGAATGCTTTTTTCAGATCTACAAACTCTTATACACGCTTTTCCCCTTTTTTTATCGTTTTCTCTATTATCACACTCACAGCTAAAATAGGCTTCCGTGGTCCCCTGTTTCGCCTACACCCAAATTGATTTTCTCCTAGTGTTTCTTCAGCTCGGTTTTTCATTTTGCTTTTGTATAATTCTAGTTCATAATTTTGACACGTGTGCTGTCAGACTTATTGTTCGAAAATTTTTACATCTATCCGCGCCTTTCTTTTTTGGTATAGTTACAATGATGTTACGCTTGATCTCTTTGAATATCTCGCCTGTCTCTACATATAGCTTACAAGTGGGAAGAAACGTTTTGCTACTGCTTGTCCAGCGGCTTTTAGAGTTTCTGCTTGCACCTTTTCTGTACCCGGAGCCTTATCATTTTTCAGACCCTTTAATGCTAATTCAACCTTATCTCGCAGTATAGGATATCCCAAGTCATCATTTTCAATGTCTGATTCCTGTTCCATTGCTGTTAGTTCTTCTCCTGCATATAAATTTCTCATATGTTACTGCCATCTAACCACTTTCTCTACATTTTCTATAATGAAGTTTCCTTTCGCGTCCCTTATATTTTTGCTACACGGTTTTATATCCCTAAAATTCATTCTAATTAGTTTGTATGCTTCGTGTGTCTTTCCTATTTCCATCATTGTTTATACCTCGTGCACTTTTCATCAATCCATTGTTCTTTAGTTTTTCTGCATTTGCGAATAATTTCCCATTTTATAGCTTTGTATCTCTGTTTTCCCGTTTCGTCTGATATATTTTTGTATTTTCGACTTTTTTCTATTAAATTCAGGATATCTTTTGTTATCCATGGTTTCTTATTTTCTTTTTGTGTATACCCTAGAATATCTCTGGCCGACATGTCTAGGCTGGATTTAATGTTATTCCATTATGTTTCTACTTATTTAGTATCAGAAATTTTTTTGATATTTTTCAGCAAGTCATTTGAATATTTTCAAATCTTTCTTGGATATTTTTATCTTTTAGTTTCTCAATGTCAAAGTGCCGTTTTCCGTTTCTTTTTTTCAAATTTTTAAATTTAAGTGCGGCCTTCATAATTATGATGTTGTGGTCAGTGTCTATATCTGCTTCTGCATAGCTTCTTCAGTCTTTTACTTAAACCGTGATCTAATAAGAATATAATCTATTTGATATCTTTCTATATCCTCTGGCATCTTCCACGTGTATAATCTTCTAGAATGATGTTAAAATAATGTGTTTGTGATGGTTAATTTGGTGTTGTCACAAAATTCTACCAACCTATTTCCCCTGTCTTTTCTCGTGCCTAAACCAAATCAACCTACTACCGCTCCTTCCCTACTCTCAACTACCATTGCATTAAATTCTGCTATAATTGTTAAATTTTCATTTCCTTTTACGTTTCTTAGTATGTCTTCGATATCTTTGTAGATCGCTTCTATCTCTTCCTCACTGTGGCTGGAGGTGTGCATGTATACTTGTATTATTACTGTATTTACCGGTTTAGATTTTAGTCTAACCATGAGTACTCTATCGTTCTTTTGTAAGTAGTTTTCTACATGGTGCTCTATCTTTTTTCGCATAACTATCCCAACATCAGAATTTCCTTCCTCTGATCATGTATAAATTACCCTAAAGTCTCCACTTCAAAAATCTTCCGCCTCTGGCCTCCGAACTTCGCTGATCCCTACTATGTCTAGTGCTAACCTATCCATTTCAGTTTTTAAGTTCTCTAGCTCACGTACTTGCTTCATGCTTCTGCCATTCCACGCTCCGACTCGCAGAATGTTCCCGATTTTTTTTTAAAATTTTCCGATCATATCCTCCGAAGTAGTTCCCTGCCGGAGATCCGAATTCGGGACTATTTTACCTCCGAAATGTTTTACCTCAGAGGATGCCATCATTTTAAATACAATTTAAGTACGCTCTGTACTTGGGAGGTAATGTGGTGGTTTCCCGTTGCCTTCCACATCGCAGTAGTGTGTTTTAAAATGCCACACCGACCTCTATGGTTTCTGCCAATCTAAGTACCGAAAGATCCGCTGCCTTCTTTCGGGGACCTGGCTTAGTGTGGTTCCTCACTAAAGACCTTTATAATTTGGTTGAACCTGTAGTTTGGCTTTTTAGATCACTGGAACGCGGAAGCTGTTCCGCCTGTTCTAGTAAATGTAGAACTTTGTCAAGGTGAAGATTCATTCGGAATGGTGTATGTTTATAGTAAACATTTAAATATTTAATCTTGGAGTATATTTCGTTTAACAACTAAGAGTAGAAAGTCGATCATAGAGCTACATACTCTAATTAAGCTTTACTGCATTTTCTGAAATTACAAATAAAAGAAGAGATGTAGTGCAACAAGATCGATCTATCCCTGCTATAATTAAAAATTTACTATCATAATCATTACGTCTTCGGTATTGGAACTGGTTAGACGCAAACCTCCATTGTTTACTATTCTAAGCTAACTTACACATTTTCTTGCAATTTCCACAGCCTACATCTTTCTCTATCTGGTCTAGGTATTCCTCTACCTCTCCTTTTACCTATTTCTGCTTGTAATATATCCCTCTCTATCCGTCAGGGGCCTTAAAAGTTGTCCTATCCTTGTATTTGTCATATTTTTTGTTTTCCGCAGATATCCTTCTTGATGTGCTATTTAAGGAACCTCTTTCTTATTAACTTTTTCCATCTATGCATTCAACATACATCCGAAGCACCACATTCAAAAAGGCTTCTATGTTCGTTGTATTCTAGCACTGCAGCTGTTCTTTTTTGTTAGATACAGCTCGGCTCTCTTTTTATTGTTTTCTAAATATATACCCTATTTTCACCGATATATTTAGTTATGTGTAAAGGGGTTAAGCAACCTGGGGCTCCAAAGATTCCTCAACACTTGGGACATTTGCCGTATTAATAACTTTCCAATAAACCCTTTCAAAATAATTATCAGGTTTATTTACACATTTTTTTTCGTCATTAGGTTTCCGTCTTGGAACTCATTGAACGCGTACCTCCATTTATTTCTATTCTGGGCCAGCCTTTACATTTCCATGAAACTCCCACAGTCTATATCTTTGACTCTCTGTGTGCAGTAGTCTAACCTATGTCTACCTCTACCACTCTTATTTCCTATCTCTGCTTCCAGTATATTCCGCATTATTTCCTTGTGCCTTAGTTTGTGACCAATCATCCCATCTCTTCTATATTGTTACTGTTTTCCACATATTTTTTCCCCTCCCGTTTCTAGAATCTCTTAGTTCTTAACTTTATCTGTCCATGATATCTTTATACTACGTCTATAGCACCATATTCCAAATGCTTCGATATCTTTCCTGTACACTTCACCTACTGTACAAGTTTCACAGCCCTACAGTTTTTGCTTCACACATGCTTTTAACAATCATTTCCTTGCTTCTGTTTGTTGTTTTTGAACATAGTAGATGTTTTTGTTTGTTAAATGCAGCACGGCCTTGTACTAATCTTCGTTATGTCTTTGATATCTTGGTAGATCGTTTCTACCTCTTCCTCACTGTAGCTAGATGTGGGCATGTATACTTGCATTATTACTGTATTTACCGGTTTAGATTTTAATCTAACCATGAGTACTCTTTCGTCCTTTTGTAAGTAGTTTTCTACACAATGCTCTATCTTTTTCGGCATTAGTATCTCCTCACTTGCATTTTCTTTCTCCGATGCTGTATAAATTACTTTAAAGTCTCGGCTCCAAAATTCTTCCGCTTTTGGTTAAGGAACTTAGCTAATCTTTAATATGTCTAACTCCAACCTATCCATTTCAATTTTGAAATACTCTAACTTACCTATTTGTTTCATGCTTCTAACATTTCACGCACCGACTAGCAAAATGTTTCCGGTTCTTCTTTTAAGCTTGCTGATCACATCCTCTGATGTAGTCTTCTTCCAGAAATCCAAATGTGTACTATTTTAATTCTGAAACCTTGTACCTGTGATAATGCCATCATTTTCAAAAACGTTTTTGGTACGCTGTGTACTTGGGATGTAATGTGGTTGTTTTCTCTTCCATATCGCAATAGTGACTTAGAATGCCATACCGATCTTGCGGTCCCTGTCATTCCATGTACAGAAAGAGCTGCTGCTGTCTTTGGGAGACTTGTCTTATTCTGGTCCCACACTAAAGGCTTCCACTAATTTAGGTAACCAATAGTTCAGCCTTTTAGCTCACTGAAACATGCAAGCCATTCTACCCGTTCTACTATTTTACAACTTCTTCAAAGTTGATCCGTTTAGAATGGTATAACCAATTAGATAAATTTAATTGTTTATAGGATTTGCCACAAACCGAAATTTAAATGTTAATATTTATTTAATATGTACATGCTAGGAAATTTAAATAATTACTAAAGAAGCTTTTGAGCGAGTACATTTTAATTTGATCGGCGATTTCATCTTGTTTGAAAATTTAGTGTAAAACGAAAACTCAATAAAAGTTAGGTATTTTATAGGAAATTCAGAGAGTTAATTCGATTAGACTACGGCGAAGGCTGAAAATCATTAGATAACCGTTGTTCGGTCTTTTTTATTATTTTATTAAGTTTAATTTGAAGACGACTCGCTCCTGTATCCTATTAATGTAGACATTGGAAATATGCATCCTGAATACCTCACCCCTTTTATCACATAGGTTACGCGCTATCAGGTTTGAACAGGTAGAAACTTGTTTTCGACGTGCCTGCACCCCTAAATAGAGTGTAAGAAGACCAGTCGTAGTTAATCGTTCGAAACGTGAAGACGTTATTAACGCAACATACAATTCGGTATGTTTTCGAAGCTCGTTTTATGGTTCGTTATATAAAACATTAATAATCGTGTAGTGTTCGGAATGAAGAGTGTAATTACACAAGTGCTATTTATGGCCATAATAGTGCGAACTTTGTAGTTATAACTAAACTTGTCGTTCAATGGATATTTCGTCTCGGCTTGCAGAGGAAGCATTACTACATCATAAAAATACAATCCACAAATTCGTTGGTTATTAATCGTTGGACCAGCAAACTTCGTCCTTCGACAGTATCTCCAGGTATGTACATTGCTATATTCTAGCTACAACCTCATAGGTACGTCCAACCGTATTTGACATTAAAACAGATTTAATTGTTTTGGGTGTATTTCACATATTTCATTATATTTGTATCGTACTAAGTTTCTTAAAAATGTACACAAATGTCATATACTACATTCGATTTTCCAATGCTCCATTAGCGAGGGAGCGAGTTTTTACTCGGAAATTTTGAATTTTGCCGAACTCTTGCTATTCCAAGCATGCTAGAGAGCTTTAACGTGCGTGTCAACATTCCTTAGAGGATTTACTTTACCTCTTATACGAACGAAGGCGAATTTATGTGAAAAATGCTCGCCTGACATTTCTCAAGTGGTTCGTGTCGTGATTCGAACCCTGGATCTTGGGCTAAGTAATTACATGCAAAAAAACCAAGTTACCGAACCGTCTGCAAATTTCATACACTGCAATTGATTTTTCCGTGCTCCACCCGAAAGCTTTACATTTGCCAGGAAGCGAGTTTTTTATCTGAAAGTTTTGATTTTTGTCGAACCTTGGCTGTTCCAAACAAGATAGCGTTCTTTAACGTGCGTGACAACACTCACACATGAGACCCACATTTTACCTCTCATCCGAACGAGGGCATATTTTTGTGAGAAATGCTCGTCTAACATTTTCCAAGCGGACTGTGTCGGGATTTGAACCTGGGACCTTTGGCGTGATGGACTCACACATACCAACTACGGCATGAAACCGCCGCAAATATCATACACTACATTTCATCTTTTTCAATGCACCACCTGAAGGTACTACATTGGCCAAGAAGCGAGCTTTATACCTGGAAATTTTGAATTTTGCCGAAGTCTTGCTTTATATCCTACTGATAAAACCCCAAAGATTGCCCAATTATCTACACTACTCTTTAGTTTTGAACCTAAGAGGAATTCAGTTTCCAATTACTCTTAATCAGATCAAAAACTTTGTATCGTAAAATGATGTCTCCGTTAATATCTACACTTTGAAGCTAAAGAAGCATAAGTTTATTACTGTTCTGCTGTCAATATCGAAAAACAGAAAAAATAGACATGTGAATCTGCTACTGATTCATAACCAATATTATGATGAAGATATGGAATGTTTTATACACATCGATGGATCTAAAACATTCAACAACCATTATGTATAAATAAAAGACTTGAGTCGGCTGGTTTCATCGCAGCTCAGTGCTAAAACAACGAAAAAACACTTTTGTGATCGATGTCTACAGTACTTTAGTACAGAAGAAAAATCGTGTAATCATATTAATGACTGCAAAATGAAACCGTTATGTCTACCTCGACTGTCTACAGAAGAAGACAATAATCTTTGTTTCAATAATTTGAAGAATATAGTTCAAGTTCCGTTCATTATATTGCTGCTTACTTTTTTCTCGATGTTATAGAAAGAGTAATTGGACGACGAAGTATAAGAAATACTTCGGCACAGCTTGCATCGACCTTTAAGGTTGCGGAGGCTGCATGAGACTTGAAATCACAGGGTAAGAGGAATGTTTAGAGAATATCTGAATGTTAAAATTTAAATATTAAGACACTTGTTTACACAACTGTAAAATAACTTAGAGAAACAAAAGTTAAAACACGATAAGAGAAATTTGACTAAGTATGTATATTAATACTCAGTTATTACAATTCCAAAGGCATATATAAGATATACGCTTGTGTCATTAATATTGTAGACATCGCTATTATTTTAACTTGATATAATTCACATGTTAAGTAAATATACACGAGAAAATTTCTATAGAGAAATCAAAATAAATAATCTCTGTTTAAAAACTCAAAATTTAACTTAATGCGAGAGTAAATCAAAAAGTGATCATAATTGTAATAATGTCATGTAACAATTGCACATGAAATGAAAGTTCAAGTAATAAACCTTTTTACCATAAGAAGCTTCATGAAGTTCCGAATGTTTACATATGTTTAGGTTATGTATTAGAGAATTATATTTGACATCATGTAAGATAAATAAAATGTAATTAATAATCAAAACAAAATATTTCTAGAGACAAAGACAAATTTAAATAGAGGTTAGGCCTCTTTATTTTAACAGAAAAACGATAAGGTAAAAGTTTTAATCTCATACCTGTAGTATCAGTAACTGAACTAATGCTAATAGTTACTTAATTTATAGGAATCCTTCATATCCAGGAAACTGAGACATATTGCATTGGTGGATCTCCTAGTGTAGGTACAAAACAGCATGTGGTCGACTTCAAATGTTGTCTTTAACATACTTCTGTTCCATAAATTAAACTTGTAGATATTTTTCAATAAGGTAATAACTGAGCGGCAATATGTAAAGTAGAATGAAACAAAATAGAAAATTCTTGTGATGAGAGTATTTATTTTACATCATCTGGTTGTGCGAAAGCACGAGCAACTTTTCCATGTAGAAATCTGAATGAAGGAAACACTTTGCCGTAACATCGGTAACCAAAACACAGGTAATCGGAACATAGGTAACCGAAGTATAGATAACCGGAGCATAGCTAACCGGAGCATAGCTAACCGGAGCATAGATAACCGGAGCATAGATAACCGGAGCACCCTAGAAAATTCAGTTGTGCTACAAAAGTAAAAATTTAACACGAGGTGCAAAGGAAAATTAATCCATCAACAACTTGCCATCTGTACAATTATTTGATGGGTTAAACAAATATAGAACTTCTTTATCTTTCATACTAAACATCTAAAATTATATTTAAATGTTAATTTAGGATTTATGATTAGAAAATTTACAGTGCCAGATATCAAAAGAGAAATGAAAATTTGACACTTCAAATGAATTATTTTCGGCCATCTTCGGGATGGACGATCTCTAGCGATTATTCTCAATAATACAGAATTAGAACCACACCAGTTGTGCTTTTGGAATAAATACTTCAGAAATAACAAATAGAAAAATTTCATATAGATATAATTATTTGTACTATGTAACAAATTAGGAACTTGTGAATTAAAACTAATAATCCAGGATTGTGCGAGATAAATTCTTATATAATAAAGAGAGTAATTTTATATTTAAATGTAGATATAAGCATTTATATGCTAATAGTGCCAAGCACAATGTAACATGCTAAAATATAGGCCAAAAGGCATGTTACAAGAACACAAGATATTTATTAAGTGAAAGGAAAAAGTACAAGTACACAAAAGGAACACTTTGCCCTAAATTAGTGCGCACCTGAGTTAGATAGCCAATAGTCAAATTCCTTGCTTTAAAATGCGACGTTCTCATAAGCCTGTCACTTCAAATAAATTATTTTCGGCCATCTTCGGGATGGACGATCTCTAGCGATTATTCTCAATAATACAGAATTTAGAACCACACCAGTTGTGGTTTTGGAATAAACACTTCAGAAATAACCAATAGGAAAGCTTCATATAGATATAATTATTTGTACTATGTAACAAATTAGTAATTTGTGAATTAAAACTAATAATCCAGGATTGAGCAAGATAAATTCTTATAGAAAATATATTATATAATAAAGAGAGTAATTTTATATTAAAATGTTACAATATATGCAGATTTTGAATGTATACTGAAGTCTACCGAAAAAAAAGTATCAAAAACATGTGCCGTATAGACTTGGATATTATGTGAAGTGTGACTATGATGAATGTATAAAATGGTTTACAATGGAACTTCGGCTGTTTGCGGATGATGTTGAAACGGTATTTTTGTGTCCATATGATATGGATCCATTGACACAAGAACAGGAAGGTGTTTTCAAAGCCGCAACACATTGTTATATTTGCGAAGAGTCGTTCACATTCCTGAAAACTAAAATGTTCGTGATCATAATCATTTAGTGCCTATCAACAATTACAGAGGATCAACGCGCGAGAATTGTAATATCGAGTATCAAGATTCTGATACAATTTCGATTTGTTTTTCACAACGTGAATGGTTACGATAGCCATTTCATAATTAAAAGTATTGCTGTAGGTTTGGATGGTCGTGTGGAAGTGTTACCAGTAACAAAACAAAAATATATCACCTTCATAAAATATATTCCTGAAAACTTGATCAACTATAGATTCATCGATACCTTCCGCTTTATGAGCTCATCCTTAGAAACATTGCCTTCCCATCTACAGGAATATCCGTTATTAAAAAATGAATTTTCTTGATTTACAAATGAAAAGTTTGAATTACTAATTAAAAAAGGTGTGTATCCATATGATTCGATTCGTATGAAAAGTTTTGTCATTTAACTTATGGATTAGACCCCGTCCACTACTATACCCTTCCAGGATACACTTGGGACGGTATGTTGAAGCATACACGGCAGGAACTTGAGTTATTAACTGATATTGATCAACTCTTGTTCATTGAGAAGGGTATACAAGGAGGACTTAGTCAAGTATGTTCGGAACGCCGTGCATCCGCGAACAATAAATATTTACCAACGTATGATCCTTCCCACCCCGATGTGTATCTTATGTATTATGACGCTAATAATCAATATGGATGGGCGATAAACCAGTCCTTGTTTTATGGAGGATTTGAATGGCTGGACACCAACATCGACGTGACATCAGTTTCTGATAATGCGAATGATGGCTATATCTTGGAGGTGGATTTGGAGTATTAGCAATCTATTCATGATTTACATAAAGGCATCCCATTCTGTCCGGAGCACATTGATCCGAAGACTGGAAAACTGCCCCTATCAAAAACTCAAAGTACCAAATTAATGGCTACACTAAATTCTAAAAGAAGATATGTGATCTATTATAGAAATCTGAAACAAGCTTTGGAAAATGGACTTAAATTAGCAAGAATCCATCGAGTACTAAAATTTAAACAAAGCTGCTGGCTAAAATCTTACTTACATTCATCTCAATACTAAACTTCGGAAACGAGCAAGGAATGAATTTGAGAAGAACTTGTTCAAGCTAATGAATAATGCGGTCTTTGGGAAAACGATGGAGAATATAAGCAAACATCGTAATGTGAAACTTGTGCAAAACTGAGATGGTAGATATGGAGCCGAAGCCAGGATATTCGGCCTGTTATTCAAAAATGTCACAATTTTCGATGAAAACCTTGTGGCAGTGGAATTTCTCAAATCTGAAATATATTTTAATAAACCTAAATATATGTTGGTATGTGTATTCTCGACATAACCAAGTTGACGATCTACGATTTTCACTATGGATATATGAACGCAGCCTTTGGAGATGGGTGCGGAGTTCTTTACACAGATACGGATAGTCTAATTTATAAAATAATAAATCAGGATCCTTTTGAAACTATGAAGCGGGATTGTCTGCAACGTTTCGATACTTCCGACTATTCTTCCAACAACATTTATGGAATTCCGCTAATTAACAAAAAGTATTGGGGATCATGAAAGTCGAAAATAATGGGAGACTTATAACGAATTTTATTGAGTTACAATCAAAGATTATGCGACGAGGATTTTTAAGATAGTTATGGGGATTTCAATGTGTGGTACAAAAATGACCAGAATGGACTTTTGAATTTCCCATGTTAAATCCCATAAGAAAACCGGTTTTTTTTTCGTACATACCGATCTTATCTACTTATCTTATTTGGTGGAGTAGCAATTTTAGCCTTCCTGAAAAAAATATTTATGTTTATTTAGAATAAATTTAAGGTCGAGCAAAAACCTGAAGATTGCAGTGTTGTATTTGGAAATAGTCTCGTGAGGCGCAACACTAAGCCGTTGAAATCGTCTAGCATTATCGTATTAGACCATATACATAATACAGATTATTTTATAGTTTTATTTTTTGGTTAT
Organism: Platerodrilus igneus; assembly: GCA_036346225.1. Taxonomy (NCBI): domain Eukaryota; kingdom Metazoa; phylum Arthropoda; class Insecta; order Coleoptera; family Lycidae; genus Platerodrilus; species Platerodrilus igneus. The sequence continues at coordinate 5,975,847 of JARFIW010001480.1, forward strand.
GAAGGCTTCTGAAGGTGTACATATTTTAACATTAATCACATAAAAAATACTAAGGAGAACATATATTACTGTTATTTTCTATTCTACAACATTTACAATCTGTATCACAAAGTTTATCAAGATTATGAGTAATACAATCTTATCCAACTGCACAACTGATCAAACAGATTACACAAACATAAGCTTCCAAAGCTCCGTCTTTGATAAAGCAGATTCCATGTACGCTTCTGATTTGTATGTAATTAGTTAGGTATATTTATTCGAATCCACATCTGGCAAATTCTACACTACCTAAGGGAAGATGTATTCGAAGCAATAGCTTCTCCTTAACAAGAAAATGTATTAAAGAAATAATTAAGTTTGCTTTGTGAAGCTGTACTGAATAAGACGTAGTTTCTAATATCACTCTGAAAGGCTTTCAAACCTCAGTTTGAATCTATGTACATAATTCTCTTTAAGATGTGTTAAAAGTTCTACATATTTAACGCTAAAGAATAGAGAAATTATTGTTGAAACTATAGTTAGTCGCTTCGGTAAAGTATAGTAGATTGACCCATTTTGAGAGGGTTCCGTCTAATCGTAAACTAAATATACAAACTGGTTAAAGAGAGCCTCGTTTTTAAACGAAAACTTTTGCTGACACAAAAACATATTTTTCATAACAAAAGACTATACAAACAAAGGACGAAAACCGTGAATAGATGAAAGAGGTGTCAAACGTTAAGAAATCAGTTTAGTTATTTTAAATCAAAATTTCTAATTATTAAACGAAGTGCTTAACTGGATTTGAACTAACAACCCCTAGATTACTAATCCAACGCTTTACCAAACGAGGTATGGAAGCGCTACTAATAACACTTTATTGCACTTTTTATGTCCTCAAATAAAAAGCTACAAATTAATGCGTATGTACGAGGGAGGTTTGAAAAGTTCGCGAAACGAAGAGGAAAATAAAAAAATTTGTTTTTAAAATATAGTTTATTTTTCAACATAATCTTCGTCAAGTTGAATACACTTCATCCAGCGATGTTCTAAACCCATTATGCCATCACGAAAGTGCGATTTTTCAAGGCCTCCAAAATAGTCGTCGACAGCTGCTTTAACTTCTTGATCCGTGGAAAATCATTTTACCCCAAGGAAAACTTTTAGTCGTGGTAATAGGTGGAACTCGGAAGAAGCCAAATCAGGCGAATAAGGTGGATGTTGCAACAGATCGTACTTCAAATTATTCAATTTTGCATTGCTACTGCACTTGTGTGTGGACGTGCATTATCCTGATGGAAAATGATCTTCTTACGCAATTCAGGTCTTTTTTCACGAATATTTTTATCCAGTTAGCCTAGAAGTTTAACGTAATATTTACCGTTTATTGTTTGGCCCTTGGAAAGATAGTCAATTAGTAGGACCCCTTTAGCATCCCAAAAAACTGTTGCCATAACTGTTCCAGCGGACTTCACGGACATTGCTTTTTTTGGTGGTGGAGAACCCCTATGTCTCCATTGTTTAGATTGTTGCTTGGTGTCAGGGATATAATAGTGAACCCAAGTTTCATTTGTCACAACAAATCGTCGGACGAAATCAGTTTTATTGAAGTTAAGGCGGTTTAAACTCTGTTGGTAAATTCTTGTCCTCTGAAGGTTTTGATCAATTGTCAATATGCGCGGCACCCATTTTGCCGAAAGCTTTTTTATACCTAATTTCGCAGTTAAAATATGAAATGCTCTTTCATCTGAGATACCTGCATCCTTAGCAATTTCAGAGACCTTTAATCGACGATCCTGCGTAACCATATCATTAACTTTTTAGACGATTTCAAGCATGGTGGCAGTTTTTGGTCGTCCGCTGCGCGAGTCATCTTCTAGGCTCTCACGACCACGTTTAAATTCGGTCACCCACTTGTGCACAGCTGTTAATGATGGAGCGGAGTCTCCTAATGTATCCTGCATATCTTTATGTATTTCTGCTGCTTTCCAACCCGTTTTTACAAAATATTTGATAACAGCTCGCGTTTCAGTTTTATCCATTTTGAAAAACTCACAAAACTAACTTTACTTCATCTAGCATCAAATTAATACTACTTGACAGAATAATGTGAAATTTAACATCTGCGCGCTAGATAGTTGGATCCATCAATTGCATATATTTCATTCGAACTGATGCTGCCATCTGTGTTTCATTTCGCGAACTTTTCAAACCCCATCGCATTGAGATCCCGTTTGGGCTAATTACTGAATATTAATTAAATTTTTAACAATGACCTTAACTTTTTCATTATTAGTACAAAGTGAATTAATCTGTATTAAGCATTATACTTTTAAAAGTTGCGTTTTTGTTGCTTATATCTACCTCCTATAATAGTGTTTACAGCATTTTTATGCCATGCCCCACTCAACCGTTCTAAATAGACCTGCACATTGAAGAAGTTCTAGATTACTAGAACGGGTAGAATGGTTTGCGTGTTTCAGTAAACTAAATAACCGAACTATAGGTTCAACCAAATTAGTGGGGTCTTTAGTAAGGTACCAGATCAAGACAGGTCTCCGAAAAAGGGCAGCAGCTCTTTCGGTGCTTAGATTCGCAGAGACCATAGGGGTCGGTATGGCATTTTAAGACACACTACTGCGATATGAAAGACAACGAGAAACCATCACATTACCTCCCAAGTACACAGCATACTTAAAATTTTATTTAAGATGATGGCATCCACTAGGGCAAAAAATTCCGAAGTTAAAATAGTCCCCAATTCGATTTTCCGGAAGGAGACTAGATCGGAGGATATGACCAGAAAGTTTTAAAGTAGACCCGGTAACATTTTGCGAGTCGGAGCGTGGAAGGTCAGTACCTAGGTAATTTACAAAATTTGAAAATCGAAATGGATATGTCAACATTAGACATAATAGAGATTAGCAAAGTTTAAAGGTCAGAAGTGGAAGATTTTTGGAGCGGAGTCTTCAAGGTAGTTCATTCAGAATCAAAGGAAGGAAACTCGAAGTGGGTATAGTTAAACATAAAAAGATAGGACACTGTTTAGAAAATTACTTACAACTGAACAAAGCAACTATTTACGATTAGATTAGAAACCGATAAATACAGTAATAGTACAAGTGTACATGCCCAACTCTAGCTACAGTGAGAAAGAGGTAGAAACGATCTACAAATATATCAAAGACATACTAAGATGCGTAAAAGGATATGAAAATTTACTAATTACGGGTGATCGGAATGCAGTGGTACGTGAGGGCAAAGATGTAGCGTTTGTAGGTTTATTTAATTTAATCACAAGAATTTTGTGACAAAATCAATTTAACCGTCACAAACACATTATTTCAACATTATGCTAGAAGACGATACACGTGGAAAATGCTAGAAGACATTGGAAGATATCAAAAAGATTACATTCTTGTTAGACAACGTTTTAGGAATAAAATAAAAGACTGTAGAAACTACCCAGAAACAGATATAGGACCATTTCCACAACATAATTATAAAGGCCGCGCTAAATTAAAAAAATTTTGAAACAAAGTAACTGATAAAGTAACTTTGACTTAGAGAAACTAAAAGATACACCGATCCACGAAAGATGTGAAAAAATGGTTAACTGAATTGCTGAAAGACATCGGGAAAATTTTTGAGGCTAAGGAAGTAGAAACATTAAATCCAGCTTAGACACGAAGGCCAGTGATGTTTTGGGATGTACACAAAAAGAAAATAAAAAACCATGCGTGCTAGGATTATCCTGAATTTAATAGAAGAAAAACGAAAATACAAAAACAGACCAGACGAAGCAGGAAAACAGAACCAAAGGTATAAAATGGGAAACTATTTGTAAATGCAAGAAAGCTAAACAAAAATGGATTGATGTAAAGCGGAACGAGGTACAAACTAAGATGGAAATAAAAAAGACAGACGAAGCATACAAACTAATTAGAATGAACAGAAGTTGTACGAAATTCAAATATAAAATTCAAAAATAGCTCATCGTGAAGGGCAAGAAAAAAGCTTTCCAATTGGCGTAGTATTATATATTCCATTTGTAATATTTAGCTGACATTATTTATTATTATTTTTGTTTTCGACCTTACTTAAGGTCGGTTTGACGCAGCTCTAACTTCTATTCTATTCTGTGCTAATCTAAAAAGTTCTACATACCCTTCACAACCACAATTTCTAATAATTTGAGTAATATAGCTTGGTCTAGGTCCTCCTATTCTCTTCTATCTTTTTCCTATCTACCTGGCTCTACATAGATATTAGCAACCTGATGGTTGTTAAACAACTCCAATATGTTTGCATGATTCCCACTTTTATGGAAATGTAATATTATCTGGTCATCCCCTCCAAAAAAGGAAAAGTGTTAAATTACAAGTTATGGTAAGGCTTGAGCAACGAATCGCTGCCAACATACCAAACCGCTAACTAATTGTGAGTTATGTCATGAAGACGTTTATTAAGTTATAGGTTATGGCAAGGCCTATGCAGCGAATCGCTGCCAACATGCCAGAGCGCTAACTAATAGTGAGTTTGGAAGCGTGAAAAGTTAAACTAACCGTTCTAAAATTCTAACACCTATCAGTTCCTAACTTTTTTGGGATTGGGATAATAATATTTTTTTCGAAATCTATTGGGATCTTACCTGTGTCATATATTACTTTCTTTAGTTCATAAAATCTGTCTATAGTTTTCTGAGTTGCATATTTTATTAATTCTGCGGGTATATCGTCTATCCCCGGCGCTTTATTTAGTTTAAAATCTCTAAAACAGTTTTATCAAATTCCTCTCTTAATATTGAGAACCCTATTTCTACATCCTCTTCTTGGTTGTTCTCTAACTTATCCATATCGTCTACCTTATATAAATCTTCTAAATATCTTTTTCATCTATCTGCTACCTCAACTTTATTTATTAGTAGCTCATTATTCTCATCTTTACTACTATTATATTTTTTCCTATCTTCCCCGAAAAACGTTTTAACTGCGCTGTAAGCCCTGTCTGTCTTACCTACTTTCAAATCATCCTGTATTCCCTTACAATTCTCCTCCATCCATTTATTTCTAGCTTTTCTACACTCATGTACTGTCTTATTTCTAACTGTATTATATTTTTGCTTACTTTTACCATCTAATTCTCTGTTAGGCTTAAGCTTTCCTCTATTCTCTATTAAATCTAATATCCCTGTTGTTGCACAGGGTTTTCTTGCTTCTATTTTTTTCTTACCTATAGTCTGTGTTGATGTATTGTGTACAGCCCTTTTTATTTCTCTCCATCTATTTTCTACGTTCTCTTCTATAGCTATCTCTTTGATCTTATTATCTAATACTTGTTTATAGTCTACTTTTACCTCACTATCATTAAGCCTTTAACCTTTCTAATTTTTTTTAATTTTAGTTTACACTATATTTTAACTAAGTTATGATCGCTATCTATGTCAACCCCTGGATAACTACGACAGTTTTTAACTTGGTTTCTAAATCTTTGTTTAACTAAAATATAATCTATTTGGTATCTAGCCCTATCACCTGGCGCTTTCTAGATATATCTTCTTCTAACATGTTGTTCTAATAGGGTGTTTACAGTTACTAATGTATGTTCCTGGTAAAACTCAACTAATCTTTCTCCTCTATCATTTCGTCTATTGTACTCACATTTTCCTACCATTTTTCCCTTACTACCTTCTCCCACTGACGCATTAAAATCGCTCATAACTATTAGATTCTCATCTCCCTTTACTTTCCTCACTATACTATTTATATCCTCGTGTACCTTTTCTACTTCCTCATCCTCGTACTGAGTTGTTGGCATGTAAACCTGTACCGAAACAGTGTCTGTGGGTTTCGTACTCAATCTAACCATAATTATTGTATCACTAAATTGTAAATACTCTTTAACTTTACGTCCTAATCTTTTACCGAACACTATTCCCACCCCTGCCTGTCCATTAGTTGAAGAAGTAATTATTCTATAACTATCTTTCCAAAAGCCATTACTATCTGGCCATCTCACCTCACTAATACCTAAAATGTCCAACTTTCTTTTCTCATTTCGTCTAATAAATTGGTTAACTTATCTATTCTAAGTAATGATCTTACATTCCAAGTCCATATTACTAAATCGAACCGCTGTTTTAAATTCTTACGATGATGAGCCCCAAGTACCCCTCCCGGAGATCCGACTTGTACCTCCGGACAAGAATTTTACTTGAGTGCTCGTGTTTTAGGCCACGCAAGTTAAGGTTCGTGGCTTCGAGCGGCCCTTTTTAAAAAGACTTCTTTGAACTTTAACAAATTTATTTGATTTAAAGAGATTTGAACAATGAAATTTTACAATCTTGAATGAAATTATTCTAAGTCGAAATACATTAATTAATTGTACAATATGAGCTATCTACGAACTGCAATGTAAAAGCTGAACGTTTGATGAACTGACTGCGAGTGGAACTTCCGGGCCTTTTATAATCTCCCTACCCCCTCACAGTTCTGTGGGAACTTGCAGACTTAATGTCTGCTTACACTTGATTCTATTCATGATACATAGTTGCTATCTTAAATGCTATTCATAAATACTTTGTTGCGAGCTTATTTCTGCGTAATCTCCGTACGTGACTTCCTACGACCGTCTGTGACCTGGCATCTGCAGTGTCACTTATCCTTGTGCTACTTTGTAGCGCTTCCGTTCCCATGAACGTTTATAAACTGAAATAAATTGTAATAAATTGTCTTTTATAATATTGTTGCACATTTCCTAATATTTCCTAATAACTTCTTAAGTATTAGTTTTATATAGATATAATAGATGGGGGATTACATGACTCCTCCCGACGTACATTAAAAATTAAGGTTTTTTACCTTTTCTTGATTTTTAATTAAATTAAATTCGTTTAATATCATTTAAAATTCATATTCTCTAGGGGTACATTCGTTTCTTTGGGTTTCTAAAATCTAAAACTGTTTCCTTTATTATTTTTATATCTAATACATATTTTGTAAGTTACATAAATGATCAATAAAATTGTCAATATAATCAATATAATTGTCCATACACTAATATTATCGTAGTGCACTTTGGGCGTCTTGATCTCGTTCAGGTGTTCCTTGTAATCTTCCATGTGTTTCATGGCGTGCTTGAGGTTGTCTAATTCTAGGTGTTCCAATTGCATTGGTTTTTGAATTATTTATTCGTCTTCGTCTTGGGTAATCTTGATTTGTAAATCGGGTAGATTTGCTAATTTCTTGCTTTGTACGGGATCTTGGTAAACTCTAATTATCTCGTTTTTTAATTTTAAATAACTATTTTCCTTAAGGGTGATTAATTTACTTCCGGTTAATGCTAAATTACTTTCATCTTGATTGCAATACATTGTTGCGATTACTTCGGTGGGAAAAATGGCTATCCATTTATTTTCCGTTACTTTCTGAATTTTCATGTTGGTGATTTGTACAGGTTTGGCTTCACAATTTTTATAATGATTGGTGAATTTGAGTAGTTGTACTTCGCTAGGGCTGTCTTCTTGAATTGTTGTTGTTGTCAATGATTGGCATAGGTATTGATTGGGTGTGACTTCATTACATTTTTCGTTCGTATAACCATATCTTTGTTCATTTAAGTATAGGAATTTGGTTTTTGGAATAATAACTTGGTATGTGCTAGTCATTTTCATTGGAAAAGCAAATAAGTGATAATAATTGTAACTGTTAATCTCTACTATTGGTATTTCTATTAAAAATATTATATCGTTTTTTTACATAGCCTTTAACTATGGCTATTTTTTCAAATATTAAAATGTTTGATTCTGTTACATCGAAAGGTAATTTACTATTAGTTATAAAAGATTTTATTCTCAATAATTCTTTTAATAGATCAATTGGTTCTATGATACTTGAATGTAGGTTATTTAATTTTGCAAAGGTACTGCGTTTTCTAATGTTGCTAGGATTTCTTGAATTAAAGTTAGGGTTGATATTATCTGGTTGTATATCGTGTTGAATCTGATTAAATTCGCATGCCTAACATGGTAGTTTGCATGTTATTTTATAAGGTTTGTATTCGATTGGCTATACTGTCTTGATTTCTAACTAATTTTCTTAGGGTTTCATTAAATTTGATGATCGTTGATTGAGTTAACGATATTTGGTTACTAATTATGGTCTTGATGTCGTTTTGGTTCTCTATGAATTGTTGTATCGCGTTGTCATAGCGTTCTGCGTCTTGATTATTTATATTTCCGGTAATTGCTTTGATTATGTTTCCTAATCCGTTGATTAGTCCTCTTTTTCTTCTTGTCATTTGTTCTGTAGGTATTAGTCGATTAAACTTGTCTTCTATATTTTTCAAAATACTTTCCGTTATACTGTCGTAGTTTATCATTTCTATCGCGTATTCTTTTCCGAATTTTGTTGTGTTTATTGATTGTTTTAGTCGAAAATAATTATTTTTGATTATTTAAAATTCTTGTTTCAGCTCAGTTAAATCGAATTTTTGTGCAAAGGTCCAATAATCTATAGTGTTTTGCATACTGCCTAATTTTATTGGTAGTATACCGGGGTTATTCTTTATGTCTTCAATTATAATTTCTGTGTCTGTTCTATCTGGGTGGAGGTTGACGGTAAGGGTGGTGATTGTCCATCTGAAAGTACAGGGTGTTTTAAATTTTTGAGGTGAACATATATTCTTATCTTGCCGTCGTCTATTGCGGCTACGTTTTTGTCGGATATTCGTTTGATTTTAAAGGGGCCTAAATTTCTCGGTGCCGTTTTGTGTCTTTTACCTTGGTAATTTTTCTCGAATACGGTTTGTCCTATGGAAAATTTGTTTAGGTCTGAGTTTTTATTACGGGTCGCGGTTTTGCGTTCTTTGTCGTTATCTAATTTATCCTTTACTTTGTCATAAGTTATTTTTAGCTTCTCTTTGTGATCCTTGGCGTATTGCTGATAGATTTCTTTGTTATAATGTATATCGTACGGGTTGCGTGAATCTGAATGTCCTAGGGTTAATTCTAAGGGTGTAAAATTTGTTGATGAATGAATTGTGTTATTATACGCGATTTATGCGTATGACATTAAGTTAGTTATGTGTTCTTTCTTGTAATTTATTCTTAATAATCTGATCTGTTCTAGTAGGGTTGAATGTAGTCTTTCGATTAGTCCGTTGGATTCAGGATGGTTTTCAGTTATTAAATGAATTTTTATTTTGTGTAATTCCAAAGTGTTTTGTATCGTTTCGTTTTTTAATTCGCTTCCGTTGTCTAACGTGATTGTTTCGGGCTTTCCATAAAATGTAAAATAATGTAAAAATTCTTGAGTTACGTCTATACTATTTTTAGAAATGATTGGTATTGCTTGTCCTATTTTCGTAAATGCGTCCACGATTGTTAGGTAACTTTGTGCTTCTACTACTAGAGTATCTGCATGTAATTTTTGAAAAGGTTTGTCTGGTGTTTTAGTCAACATTAAGGGTATCTTTGGGGGTTTTCTGTCATATTTGGCTTTATCACATAATTCACACTGATTGATAAAGTCTGTAGTTAATTCTTTCATGTCCTTGAAATAGTATTGCTCATAATTTGCTTTAAGGTTTTGTTTATTCCTCGATGGTTGGTCTTTCCTTCGTGTTGGTTTCTTATCACATCGTTTATTTCGTCAGGGTCGTCTAATGTTATTAATTTTCTTGTGCATCTTATAAGTTCGGGGCCAGAATTGTTGAAAAGTTTAACATATATTTCTGAAATGCGTTTATACAAGTTTTCCGTGTTGAAGTAAAAGTAAAATCGTTTTTTCTCGGGGGTGTATTCCTTTAGAATTTTAATTATCTGTGATTCATTGTCGTCTTTGGTTATTTGTTCTTGGTAAATTTTTTTATTATCTACTTTCGTATATTTTACAGGGTTGGGGTTGTTTAAAACTTCTGTGATTATAAATTGATTGGGTTTTGTGTCTATAGCTTCGTTTAAATTTTTAATTGCGGTTTCCGGTTTGTCATTTTCTATCGAATGTATGGTTTCCATTTTTTCTGGGTCTTCTCTGATTTCGGTCTCGTCTACGTTTCCTATCACTGATTCGGTTTCTAGTGCGTTAAGTTGGATTCTACTTAAAGCGTCTGCGTTATTGTTGTAAATTCCCTTTTTTGTATATGATCTCGTAGTCATATTCTTCTAGTCGAATTCTCCACCTTTGTAATTTTGAGTTGGGTTCTTTGAGTTTGCATAGCCATACTAATGGTCTATGATCGGTGTATATATAAAATTTCCGTCTGTATAGGTACGGTCTAAAAACTTTGTTGCCCAAATTATGGCTAACAATTCTTTCTCTATAGTACTGTATCGTTGTTCTGTTTCGTTGAGGGTTCTGGATGCGTAACTGATGGGTTTATCGCTGCCTACTGTTCCTTGGCTTAATACTGCGCCTAAGGCTACATTTGATGCGTCTGTTGTTAATATGAATGGTTTCGAAAAGTCTGGGTATTCTAAGACGGGGTGATTTGTTAAAATGCTTTTGATTTTGTCTACTGCTTTAATAAATTCTGGGGTATGTACAATTTTGTTTCCCTTTTTTAAACAATTGGTTAGGGGCTTGGTTATTTGAGCATAACCTTTAATGAATTTTCGGTAATAACCGCTAAGCCCTAAAAATCCTTTTATCTCTTGATTCGTTTTGGGTATGGGGTAATTTAATACAGCGTTTGTTTTGTCGGGGTCCAACATCACTCCTTGAGGTGTTATTATGTGTTCTAAAAATGCTACTTCTTTTTGTAGAAATTTGCTCTTAGCTAACTGTACCTTAAATTGTGCGGTTCTTAATCTTTCGAACACTTCTCGTAATCTTTCAATGTGCTCCACTAATGCTGTTGACTACACTATTATATCATCTAGGTACACAAGGCATTTTTCGTTGTGTATCCCTCGCAGTATGTTGTCCATTACTCGTTGAAAAGTTGCGGGTGCGTTCTTTAGTCCAAATGGCATCCGTTTATACTCGTAGTGTCCTCTAGGTGTGCTAAAGGCTGTTTTTTGTGTATCTTCTTCTTCCATTTCCACTTGATGGTATTCTGATGCTAAGTCTAGCGTCGAAAAGTATTGGCACTTACCTAACTTATCTAAAATCTCAGTTATATTCGGTAACGGGTATTTATCGTCTAACGTTTTTTCATGTAATTTGCGGTAATCTATTACCATTCTGTATTTCCGTTTTCCTGATGCGTCCAGTTTCTTCGGTACTATTAATACGGGGCTGCTCCATGGTGAATTGGAGTGTTGTATGATATCTTGATCTAATAGATCGGCTACTTGTCTGTCAGCTTCTTCCTGACTTGCCTGGGGTAATCTGTATGCTTTGGTGAATATCGGTTTGTTGTCTGTTAGCTCAATGTTGTGTTTGACTGTATTTGTAAAGGTTAGGGGTATTCCTTCGCAATGGAATATGTCGCGGTATTCGAAACATAATTTTTGTATTGCTCTTTGTTCCTCGTGATTTATGTCGCGGTTAAATAGGATATTATTTAAATTTTGTCTAAACATTTCGTCGTTTTCTACGGGGTTATAATTTTTGTTTGAGTTTTCGTCTATTTTCATCTGGTTAAAATTTAATTGTTCTACGTTAATCGGGTTTGTTAAAGATAGTTGTACGGGGTAGTCATTTGAATTTAATATTGTTGTTGTGGCGTAATTATCTTTGATTTTTACTAATGCGGTTGGGGTTTCTACTGCTCGTTGAAAAGTTATGTGGTTTATTATTCCTAAGTTATTATTTGAATTTAAGGGGATCCTTATTTTTTTTGTTCGGGGTTCTAATGTATATTTTTCGTCGATTTGGGTGTTTTGAAATTTGATGGGGATTCGTCCATATTTGGTTCTTAATAATCGTTTTTTAATATCTATGTTGGCTCCTAATTTTCTTAAAAGGTCCATTCCTAATAGTCCGTCATATTTGTCATTAAATTGAAATATGCAGAATTTGTGTTTCATCTTGTAACGAATATATAATCTAAAGCACCATGTTTGTAAGAATCGCTTCAGCATAAATTTATTCTGTGGTATTTAATTCTTGTATTTGATGTTATAATATCTAAAAGAAACAATTCTATATGAAAACAGGAAATCATGTTCATTTAAATAACTTAAATGCTTTGCACGGAGGTATTTAATAATATTATAATTTTCAAGGAACGTATTTATATGGAGTCTAGTAGTTTGTGTTGTCTACCTTACAGGCGAATTCTTCCTCTTCATTCGGTAGAATTAGGATAGCGCGTGCGTGTACTAGTCACGGGACACGCCACGCAAATAAGGTGTCGTACTAACGAGGACGGCCATTGCTTCTTCTAAATGTAGTCGAGTTGGCAGTGTGTTTTCTTAAGAAGGATGGATCTCCATTTTTTAGAGAAGTGGGGCCAGGCTCCTGTGACACCGGCAAGGCAATGAAACGCGCCGCCTCTTGAATTGTTGTGTTAAGATTTGTTAACGCGTATGACAGAGTAGAATGGAGAATTAGAACGACGAATTAGAATGTTGGAAAAGTATATTTAAATGCTGCAATAATATAAAGATATGGTCGAACGTTGATATATTTGAATAAAGTATTGGAAAGCTGTTCGTTTATCAGGACAACTGCAGCTGTTGTTTGGTGTTTCGTTGCGACAGCTTAAGGAGCAGATTTTGGAGCATGTGCGTCGACGTTTAATAATTAGATATGAAAACATCAACTCCTACAGGTATCAAACCTTCTTTTTTGTTTTGTTTGTGAGGATTCGTGAATGCTTACATAAATAATTTTCGAAGATCGTTTGGTCAAGTTAAATTTTGTATGTATAGAACAGCGTGAGAGAAAATAGTTAAGAATTGCTACAGTAATAATTTTGTAAAATTTGCATAAATTCACTTGCTAACAATATGATATTTCAAAGTCCATTTCTTACTTTTAAAAATTTATTTACTCATATTAAAATTTTAATAAGCCTCTAAAACCAGATATAAATGAAAAGTTGTTTGTCTAAGTTAACTACATGTGATTCGATTTTTTTTAGAAATAATGTTTGAGACACATATGTGAACCAATACTCAGATCTGAATGCTTGGTGCCAAAACTTGTTTTGATATATTATTATTAACTTAAGGTTCTGTTATGTCAAAGACAGATGTATTGAAAACTCAATTTTATTTGTTCATTTTGTAAACATATTTAAAGAAAAAATTCCAGAACGAGAAACTATATTAAATTTTATTTTTAGAATCAAGTCTTTTATTCCATGCATAATTAAATTTACTAAATTTTTAAAGTAAATAAGTTTGTTGAACAATGAAATTATACGAATGCTGAAGTAATTTAAAAAGCAGACATATGCTGCAACTGGTTTGTTTTAGGTATTCATTTTTGATTTAAATATCTTTGGTGTGGTAATCTCAATATTATCCACCTGTAATTATTGGCATATTTTTTTATTGGAAAGCACAAACTGTGTCTTTCTTTTAGAGAACTTGTGTATTTTTTTTCAGGATCATCGAGATCGGAGAGGTCATAAGTATGTTCCAGAGGTTTCCAGATACATCAGTTCAGTAAGTTGTAAGTTTTTTTATTGTGTTCACATCCCGTGAGTTTCTGTATCTTCTCATAGGAGTAAAGAATCTTTAGTGTAACCGTTCATACAGATACAGTGGCGCTCAACCCATTTTCCTTTTGTTAGTTTATTGTAGAGTTTAGACCATCCCCACACCCTTTCTCATTGCTCACCCTTGGGGTAATTCACAGACTTAGTCGGGAATAATTGACGCTTCACTTTATCCATCAACAAAGAAGCTCAGAAAAAAATAACGCTTTAATCTTTACGTTAAAGGTTTTTGGTAAAGGTATGTTTGTTACGAATTGGTGCAGGGTTGTTTGATGGGCGGTTTTAATTTTAAAGGGTTCTCTTTCTACATAGTTTAGATAATGTTTCTTTACTGTTCGCGGGCTTATTAATGTTTTTGAAAATCCGGTATCGATTAGTAATTTAAATTCAGCGTGGGGTATTTCGATATAGGGTAGTACTAGGTGATTCATATTATTTAGATTTATTACGTTTGGTCGTTTATAAAGTGGTCCATTGGAAAATTTGAACACGCGTTCTCTTCGTCGTCCTTCTAGTAAGTTTCGTATGGTTCTTCGCGTTCATAGTGGTTTGATTGGTTTTGTTCATTATTCGTACACGGTTGATTGCTATTATTCTGGTCATCTTCACAATCTTCTACTTCTTGATGAAATAGCTCTTTTGAAATGAAAGTGCGTTTTTGATTAGGGTTTGGTCTTATGTGTGTTATTTTTGTGTTAGGTCTGGTGTTACCAGATGAGGTATCCATTGGTGTAGGTTTATAATAGTTATTGGGATTATTATTGTTTATCATTGGTGAGTTCCTAATAGGATTCGCGTTGAATGCTGGTTTATGCTGATTTACGTTTTGGTTGAATCTCGGTTGAAATGCGGGTTTTGAAAAGTTTGGCTAAAACGTTGGTTTTGAGAATTGTTTGTATTGGTTGTTAAAGTTTGAGTTATTAAAATGTGGATTATTGTTTGTGCATTGAACGGGTTAAATTTTTGTTGTGGATTTATTTGTCTTGCCGGTTGTATAGTTTTCATTGGCGTGTAGCTTTTATTCGCGTTGTGGTTATATAGCCGGTTTCTATAGTACATTACATTTTCTTCTTCTATTATCATGTTCATTGCTGCTTCTAAGTCTTGGGGATGTTGAAATCTAATTTTATCTGAAAGTCGTTCGGGTAGTGCATTTAGATAGGTATCTAATGCCATCTCGTTGTACATTTTTGTTTTTAAAAGTCTCATGTTTGGGTCGGTTTCTTCAATTTTGAGTTTTGTTAAGATTAAGCTTCTTACATCATGGCATTTTATTCTAAACTGGTATGGGGATTGGTTGTGTTCCATCCTAAGGTTTGTCAAATCTCTTAATAAACATTTTAGGTTTTTTTGGTCGCCGAAATATGCTATTACTATGCGTTTGTATTCGTCCCATTGGTCTACGTCTTCGCGACTTGCAATTAATGTTTGTGCCCTTCCGGTCAGTTTACTGATAATAAGGCGGATAAGCAAAGTATTCCTTTCGTTATCACTTGGCTTATAAAGGGTTTTTAGGAATATTTCAGAGGCTGAACTGTAGTTACTTAGTAAGCATTGATCATTACCGTTAAAGTTGGGTATTATTTCCAAGTACAGTTTCATTTCATTAGTCATCCTGACTGAAATAATATTTGGGTAGTGTTAACAAAGTAAACAAAAATTTTTTTGAAAAAAATTTGGATTTATTTTGTAGTTTTTGGTGTTATTTAATAGGTTTTACGCTTGGTATTGGTTTGGTTGAGTTTACTCTTAATTTGCCGATTTTAATTTTAATATCTGAAGTTTCAATAGGCTGAGTGGTTTTTGTGGTAATTTATTGTGCTTGAATGTTTTGCGTTAGTTGCGTCAGTTAAAACTTCTCTATT
This sequence comes from Platerodrilus igneus, assembly GCA_036346225.1. NCBI lineage: Eukaryota > Metazoa > Arthropoda > Insecta > Coleoptera > Lycidae > Platerodrilus > Platerodrilus igneus. The sequence goes on from JARFIW010001480.1 coordinate 5,991,305, forward strand.
TTTAATTATGTCGATTTTAGTTAGATGTGTAATAATTATCTCTTTGGTTTATGCGATTGTAAGGTGTCTGCAATGCTTACAATGTTGTCAGTTAATTAGTTGCGTTAGCGTCTCTATTACAGGTTATTTTTAATTATACTGTAGGTGTTATTCAGTAATCGTTGTGATTTTATACAATTTCGTGTTTGAGAATAATACAATTTGTGCGTGGAAATATTTAATTAAGTTTGTCACGTTTGAATACGTTCTCAGTACCGTAATTATTAATATCTTTCCTGAGTAATTTAAATTGATACTTTATAAAAAGTTTCTGGTCGTAATTTTATGCTATTTAAATTTTACAATGCTGAAGGTTTTCGCGATGTTTAGATAGCTTTTGTTTCGTGATTTATAATTAGATTTATGCGTATTTATCCAAGGTTAGATTTTATTCACTTTTAAAGATGAAACGATGAATCTTGGTTTTGCGTTTGAAATTGCGCTTTGTTATTTCTTGTAATAAGAATGTGGTTTTTAATAATAGATTTGTACGTTGTCTATTTATGGATCGTATTCCGTTCCACGGTTGAATAGTTGCGTTGTTATAAGGATTTTGGTTTTAGTTGTTCGTGATTTTAGCTTTCGCTTTTATTCTCGGTGTATTTAAATTATTTTTTATGCGCCAGTTAATTTTCTTATTGTTGAATTAGAAATTCGTTCTTTGCGTTAGTTAAAGTTGTTGAATTAGAAATTCTAAAATTTCTTGCGCCACTTAAGATTGCTGAATTAGAGGTTTGGTTTTGTTTCTAAAAATTTTTTTGCGTTAGTTAAAACGTGATCTAGTCTCTTGTGCGCTTTGCGAATTTTTATTTCTCAAAAATAATTTTTCTCAAGTTTCTTTGTCTCGGAAATAAGTTTTCTCAAGTTCTTATAAATCTTTCTCGTATACAATATAAAGTAATGATAAAATTTCAATTACAGCTTGAAGATAATTTCTAGCAATTGCTAAGTCGATTATTTTCAAAAAATTGCAAAAAATATTTGTAACAATAGTTAATATACATATATAAATCATAAACTAGCAAATATCAAATGTCTTTGTTAATAATATAATAAAATTCAATTGGTTTAAAGGAAAATGAACTTACACTAGTTGCTTTGTTGCTTTATTGATTTCTTTCTTTGTTTTGGTTTTTTTTTTGGTGTCTTGGATTTGATCTATTCTTGTATCGCCTCCAATTTTTCTTTTGTTGTATTTGAATTATTCTTGTTTCTCCTTCAACTGCTGGACTTGAACGATGTTAGTTTCGCCTCCAACTTTTGTTTTGTTCTGCCAAATTTGGAACTTTGTTGCAGGCTTACTTCTGCGTAATTTCGGTACGTGACTTCCTACGACCGTCTGTGACCTGACATCTGCAGTGTCACTTATCCTTGTGCTACTTTGTAGCGCTTCCGTTCCCATGAACGTTTATAAACTGAAATAAATTGTAATAAAGTGTCTTTCATGACATTGTTGCACATTTCCTAATATTTCCTAATAACTTCTTAAGTATTAGTTTTATATAGATATAATAGATGGGGGATTACATGACTCGCATACCTGGGAAATATTGTGGTAGGTTCCCATATCTTTTCACAACGCGAGCAAAATGTAAAAATGTTACTTTTGTCCCCGGTCTCACCTACTCTTATTAAGTACAAGGACGTAATTATAAAATTTTTAATGATACAACTTGGTTATCTGAATCAAATACAGGATGATACTAAATTATACTAGATTACGTATCTTAAAAGTTTAGTTACATTGCAGCCTAACAATAAATAGAAATGTCAGTGTCTTAATTGACGAGTCACTGTTTCATTTAAATTTTAAATAGCTTTTTAAAATATACTCTAATCCAGGTCAAATTTAAAACCAAATGAAGCTAAAACATTTTCTTATAAAAATATTTCTAGTGCATCTCTGTATCTTACTTTGTTAAGGTTATTATAGGGGAACGATATTCGTTGATATTGCATTAAGTTTTTTGAACATGAACCATTTATTTCATTAATATTAATATAGTTCTAATCTTTTGCCTCTACCATATTTTATATTTAAGTATTTAACGAACCACATCGTATTATTTTTATCCACTATTTTCTTTCGGTAAAATCTGCTTAGGTTGAACATAAGGCTAATACGTATAGCGCTGTAACGTAGATATCGAGACATAAATAACAAATGCTCTGAGCTGTATTATTGAAAACAAAGGAAAATACGCCCGTATTAAAACAATGAGACGTATGACATAAATACCGAACTTGTCATTGAGAAAATTGGAGAAATTCCATTAATTATATCGAAGTTGGCTCTCATAGGAATTTGTAGGTTGTGTATCAGGATACACAAGAGACGCGTTTTCCTTGACAAACACGCAACTAAGAAGCTTTTTAAGATCTTGAGACGAATACAATGGGGCTCCTGTCTGCTAATGCACGTATTGTAAAGTGTCTTCTAGGACAACTTCAGTTGCAGGATGTTGTACACAACAGTTTATTGTGCGACTTTCCTTTTAACTTTCAGTATAGTTGCTGTAAATGTAAATACTCCTGAAGAACTTTTGTTAAAAGTCTGGATAGGTGAGCAAAAGGACGTTATTAATGCAGGAGGCACTCTGTCTTGTTGACCTACATTACTGAATTAAACCTATTTCCTATGAGATTGAGTATCCCATTATCTCAGGAAAGATTAATATGAAACCTACTTAGTCATGAAAACGATGCGCTGTCAAACTGTCGAGTAGGTGTAACTTTTTAACGAGTATCTGTCAAGTTGCATATATAATCAAATTTTTGTATGAATTTTGTAGAGCTAGATACACGCGAGAATATGTGTTTTTTTAATGAAGCTTAGAAATTCAATAAACTATTTGAAAAGGACGCCGAAAGCCAAAGCTTGAACACAAACGTATGACCAATGCTTACGGCGAAAATTCTTTACCATATTTTTAAATAAATCTGTGATCGAACAATTCAAACGTGACAGCGAATCCGATGTGATCTAAAACGTGAACGAGCTGCGGAACAATAAAAAAGCTCAGACGAGATAAAGCACCGAATTGAACCTCTTCTGTCAGATTGTCCATATACTCGTCGCCATGTACTCCTGAATGTCCTTTAATTCAGACCAACTTGTGGACATTGGTACTAGTGGCAAACACTATGGTGATACTGTAGTGCCACTCCTTAGAAAAGCTTCTGCTTATTCAGAGACATTAAAGTCACCTTACTGTCGCACAAACTGCGTATGATTTTATTTTGGATTCTACGTTCCAAAATGGTATTTGCGCCGTGCATGATGACAATTACCTCTGCTTGAAAAGTAGTTGCCAACGCGACCGGCGTCACGCTTTTGTGAAGGTAAAAGTCATTCGAGTAGATACCTGCTCCTGATCGCTCCTTTGTTTTGGATCCATCCGTGAAGTTGGAGAAGTGTTTGGTGGGAACGTCCTCAGGATCGATGAAGACTCTGAAGTGCTTCCTCAATATCATTTAAGGCGCGATCAAATCCACGACTTCATCCAAGAGTGGCATGTGTGCGTGGCCTATTTAACAATGCATTAGTATCTAGTCCCGCAGTCTTAGTGTCACTTTCGGAACCACTTTCTCCACATGCAGATCCAGTCTAGTGACGCCGAGTATGACATCCAAGACTGAAGAGGGCGTAGATTGCATCGCACCTGTAATACTTAAACAGGCTAGTTTTTATATGTTAGTCTGACCCCTGGCCACCGGACTACAGCGCCGTAGCAAAGCATTGGCCTGACTACAGTAGAGAACAACCACATAGCAGTTCTCGGGGTAATACCCCCAAGCTTACCTATCGTCCGTCTGCGCTGTCAGAACATGATGCTGGCTTTTGTAGTTTAAGTTTGAAGATGTTCGACGCAATTCAGCTTCTTGTCAAGTATGGTGCCCAGATATTTGACCTCAACCAAAAGTGATTAAGGAATATTAAAGAGTAGTGGCAATCTCGTTGCCATTGGCTTCCCTTTGTTGGTAAATTGCAGCAGTCCCGTTTTGTTGGGATTGATGGTCAGGGAGTTTTCGATGCACCTTCGTTCTGTTAGCGTAAGTACTGTTTGCACCAGGTTGCACACCAGTTGCACTTGTTCGATTTTACCGACTGCCAATATGGCTACGTCGCTTGCATATCCTTTCGTGTAGTTACCCGCATACTTACGACGTTGAAGAAAGCCGATCAGTACTAGGTTCCATAGTAGGGGTAACAGAGCGCCTTTCTAAGGATAGAATTTCCTCACTGTCCTAACACTTGAGGTGTCGCCTACACTGAGATGTACTCTACGGCATAGCAAAATCTGTAAGATTGGCTGTCGAAGAGTGTCCTTCGCCTCATGTTCTAACATGGTTATGTTGATGCTTGTGAAGGTCGATTTACTGAACACGACTTTGATATCAATGAATACGTTTAAGGTTGACATTTTGTTGCTGAGGGATTTCTCAGTTCGCCCTACAACTGCATGGAGGGCAGATTTCGTGAATATCCGTGGCATGTAAGAATGCTGATTTGGAAGAAGTTGATAAGTGTTTATTATCTCTTCCTTTATATCAATATCGCAAAATCTTTCCAGGGTCTGTAGCAGAAAAGACATTAAACCGATCGGACAATAAGATTTTGCCTGGGAATAGGCATTCTGTGTAGTTGTGGTAACAAAAACTAGCCACACTTCTCTCTAGCCTTTGGGAATGTATCTACACAATGTAGCTCCTATATAGTGCCACCAGGAACAGGTGCAATGTTTCCAATCCACACTGTTGTAGGTCAGAAAGGATGCCATCCAGACCAGCTGTTCTATAAGGTTTGAGAGTTGTGATGGCCTATTTTATTTTTTATTCATCCAACACCCGGTTTGATACCATTCAACAGACCTCATATGTGGCAAATATCGTAGGTGCGCGGAGGTGTGGGTGGGGTCACTCCCAGGAAAGTACATTTCTGGGAGTAGTTTGGAACTTTCTTTTCCACCGTCGGACGTTTTAGACAGTATGGTAGGTGTAGAGGATCTTTAAACAGAATTCTGTTGATTTAAGAAGTCTCCTTAGTAGACTCTACCGAGTTACAGAATTATCTCCGTAGTTTTCTGCTTTGTATAGCCGTAGTCACAGGTAGCTTTTGCAAGCATTCCACTTAGCTATACTTCTTGTGTTTTTGCTATATTGAATGATTTACCAGCAGTTTTCTTCAGTCTCTGAAGCACGTCTCACCATCATTGGGTGTAAGTCGAGTGAAAGCTGTCCTTACCGGGGATGATTTCTCAAATGATTATATCAGAGGTATGCGGAAAATCGGAATTTCTTTCTAATTGCTCTATAGTCGCCAGGTTACTCTCACTTTACTGTATCAAAGCGAGTCCAGCTGGTCGGTCAACAAACGCCGATTTGTTGGCGACTTTTAAATTATTGTATTCTTTATAGATAACGTCCGCTGCCGGTACTTTAAAGTTCAACAACCTGTGATCGCACAGGGTTACCTTAAGCGACACCTGTCAGTTCGAGATGTTTGGAGAGCTTTGCTGAGGTCAGCGTGATGTTTATTACTGTTTGACAGCGAGATGTCACAAACGTGAGCTTCTGCCACCGTTTAAAAGCTAAGTTTTATACAGAATGCATTGTGTTAGTGGCCTGCTACGATGGCTAGTGTCAGGGCTCCCTTATGATAAGTGGTATGCATTAGAATCTCACCCTATAGTAAAATACTTTCTTGGACAATAGCAATAGGTGATGACCGCCATCAATTCCAAAAGAAAGGATCTGACTCAAACAGAAAGTATGCCGAGGCCAGCATAATCTCAGTGATTACTTCCATACTGCAACTGATCTGAACTGCCGTGAAGTAACGGCCACTCAGTTGTGGCAGGAAGAGGGCGTTTACGTGCCTGGAATGTAGGCTGCTCAGTGTGAGCCACCTAGGGTTCCTGGATGAAGGCAATGTTCTGCTTTTTGCTCAGGTGTTTGCATAAAGAGCTAGCAACCGTATATTTTGAGTAAGGACTGCTGCACTTGTAGCCACATCGCCAATGCTTCGCCTGAAGTTACTACGGTGAGTTTAAACACTAATAATTACGCGCTTCACATAAATTTGGCTTTAAAATTAATTAATTGATAAATATGATTTATAAACCATAACTAAAATTAGGATTCGATAATGGTATTCACGGCGTTAACTTTGGAGTGTCCGGCCATCAAAACATTAGAAGAAAGTAAAGGGTTAGGATCCGTAATATCGGATAGCGGCCATCGGCTCTGTTTACCGGTGCGACCTGAGGGGTCGACCTAAATCTAGCTAAACTAATATTTACCAATGGATTTGAAAGTGTTATCAGCCGCCCGGAAGTGTTACAGGTTTACCTGTACAATATCTTGTTCCACCGTTAGTCTGCGAAGACCTACCTTAGCAACGCCACTGATTGGACTGCTTTTTATCGCCTTACTATACTCCTTTGCCAGTCTCTTCACTCGAAATGGGACGGAGTCTGTTATATCCATCAGGGTGTCTGACGCAGTCGATGATTGGGCTATCACAACCTCTAGGAGCTGCGACTGGAAAGTATTCCGCCACGACCACGCTATAGGTTTAGGTTGCTGCTGCTGTTGCTTAGTTGGGGGGGGGGGGAGGCGCTTCCCCAACAACAGGTTCTGTTTTCTCAATTTTGATGTTCAGGGAGGAACGGTTGTAGTGCAGCTTGCGTCTCTTTCTTTCTATTGCACTCTTCATGTCATTCACAATGCTTTGAACTACCAACCATCCTTTAGGTTGGTCTCTAGCGGCGGTGTGAAAGACCCACGACCTGCAAGTGCTGACTTAAGGGTTCTGCCCCTGCAAACGCATTTAAACGACATCCATGTCTTCCGGAGGAAGTACTGCATTTGGAAGCCTTGGTAGTAATCGCACTTGAACGATTGCAGTCTGCCACAACTGTGGAAGGTTCTCAACTTTCTCTGTTATTTGCTTTAAGGAGTGGTCATTCTCGCACCAGATCCGATAGAACTCATAGTGTCTCACAGTTGTGGGAGGTTGTCAATGTTCTCTGTTATCTGCTTTTGGGAGTGGTCATCCTCGCACCAGATCCGATAGATCTCATCCAAGTTCGTCCACCTTCTAAAGGTAGGTAGGGTTCTGTTTACGGGAGGGGTGAACAGAGTATCGCCCAAGCATCTTCTCAATAGTTTATTGCAAGACCTCTATTAAGGTCTTGGTGATTTTGCTGTAGACGTTGTTCCTGTCGACATGGCTATATGGAGGTGACTTACATCTGCGTCCCTGTAGCTTCCCCTGACAGCTAGAGTGGAGCTACCCTTACAGTTCCTTTTTACTTGCCACCGTCTTGACCTCTGCAGACCTTGAGATGGAAGTACATGGTATAAAGGTAGGGGTTGTACGACGGACAGTAGATTACACTGGGTGTGGGTTTGCCATTATCCACGACAGCAATCTGTACTCCCTCTTTTCTGTTCAGCCCCACTGGTCCTTTTTTCTATGTGCGCTGTTATCACCACTTCTCTGGTTCGTTCTTCATCCCAGATTGGGGTTGTCATTGGTGATGTGACAGTTCAGAACAAACATGCAACATATTTGCTGGGGCTATAGCTGTACTACAAAAGTCCATGTTATTAAAAAAAGCTTTATCTTCCTAGCACTCTATCTACCATGGAACCAAATGGGATATCAAAACCGTTACCAGGGCTAATAGGAAGAAGAGACTCCCAATCGGATGGGTTGAGTACCGCTTTGCGACCGTTGGATCTGTCTTAGTAACGAGACAACGATCCATCACATAAGAGTTGTTAGTCGAGTAGTGCTTCACTATCCCCCGTTTTTTCTATCGCTATTGCTCAGTGCGAGCCCTTTCTCTTCTCCCTTCCACCTGGTTGTTATAAAGCTCCAAATATCTCATCTCCCTTTTTTATCTTTTCTTTATCTTCTATTTTTCTTTTACTTTCTAAGTCACTGTATAGTTACAAGATTTTGGCCTTACGACATGGGTCATGGGCGTGAGGAACCTCCCCTCTGTCTAGCTGTGTATCGTCACTATCTTCCACTGGTTCACATAAATCCGTTGGCAGCGCAATTTATTATTTGATTTGGCCTGTGGACTGATTCCTTCTTAATCGACGCAGGGGTGCAAGGACTGTGGTGCCTCGTGTTGTTCATATGAACAAGAACTGCTTCACGGAACCTCTCCTTTAGGAGGAAACATGAGTAAAAACCTATGCGATTATTCTACTTTCTTGAGAGTCTTTTTCCCGTTATTATATTTGTAGCAGTGGCCGTGTGCCTTGACAAGTGTAAGGCCTCCGAGCCAAAATTAATTTTTACGTCATCTTTTCTTTGAATTTTTTCCTAAGACGTTATTTTATCTTACTAGTAGGTTAAATCATAAATGTTTTGTGCTTATATATTTTTTTATATATTATTTAGGAGATCTTATGTTGTCTAATTAATATATGACCGTAAATGGTTGGCTAGGTATCATTTCCTGTGACATACCACAGAATTTAATCTGACCGAGTTAATGTTTCGAACCGTAAATGGTTTGTTACCTATTTTTCTCGTCAAATGTAAACCAAGTAAACTATCTATACCCTTCTCTTTGGAAGTACGTTTAAGAAATTACCTTATCTATTTGACCGAACCTTTAGTATTTATGACCAAAAGTAAAGTTTATTGTAAAAAAGAAAATAGCTAACCTGTTTTTTATTTTGTACTTGGTAGGATAGGTTAAAAAATGATGTATCGTTAATGTAGTAGTATCGACTAACTTCTTACCTTAAGGTTTTTACTGCTGCGACGTATTTTGTCTTTATCTTGCTAAAAGTCAATATGAAATTTGGTTAGCATTAATATGCAATGATGTAAATGAACTTTGTATTAGGTTTATATTGAATTTAAATGTTACTTTTAAGTGTTTAAGTCTCATATTCTCGATTAAATTTGTTCGCTTGGTGTGATGGCTAAAGAGTCCTTTGCGCATTCAGATGATGAAGACTTTGAATATTGGGTGGCTATTTATTTCCGGGCGTCACCGTGGATCAATGTAGTAAGCGTAAGACTACGGATCCCAAGGTCCCGGGTTCAAATCCCGACACGGCCGACTGCTTGAAAAATGACAGGTGAGCATTTTTCACAAAAATTACGCCCTCGTTCGGATGAGAGGTTAAATGGAGGTCCCGTGTGAGTGTTGTCACGCACGTTAAAGATCCCTACCTTGCCTGGAACGGCAAGGGTTCGGCAAAATTCTAAATTTCCAGGCAACAAAAAACTCGCCTCCTGGCCAATGTAGTACCTTCTGGTGGAGCATTGGAAATGTAAATGAACGGACTATTTATTTCCGGCGTCGGCGTGGATCAATGTAGTAAGCGTAAGACTACGGATCCCAAGGTCCTGGGTTCGAATCCCGACACGGCCGACTGCTTGAAAAATGACAGGTGAGCATTTTTCACAAAAATTACGCCCTCGTTCGGATGAGAGGTTAAATGGAGGTCCTGTGTGTGAGTGTTGTCACGCACGTTAAAGATCCCTACCTTGCCTGGAACGGCAAGGGTTCGGCAAAATTCTAAATTTCCAGGCAACAAAAAACTCGCCTCCTGGCCAATGTAGTACCTTCTGGTGGAGCATTGAAAAAATCACATGTAAGGCTATTTATTTCCGCTTCCTAGTATCGCAAATATTGCTACAGTTTAAAAACCAGGTAGCGCCAACAAATATTATTTAGTTCAAGTTCTCCGTGCGTGCAAACTTTTCTACAAAAAGAATTTTTTCGTTTTATTTAATTTTATTTTGAAACTTTGATGTAATTGTTATGCCTCTGGCTGCACAAAGTTTTCGTTTTAATATTACAGATAGGAGATTTTATAATCCAAAAAGGGAAAACTTTTCCCATCATTAATTTAGTTAGGTTACTACATATAGAGTTTGTGGACAATAACGAGTTTATGGAAAAAACAAATTTCAAACAAGGAATTGGTCATCTACTACCGTGCGATATCGTCGTATTAAACGCAAGTGCACGTTAATTGCTGGAATTGTACCAATGATTCTCTTATATTTATCTAATCGTCTTAATGATGACTTGTGTTTTCTAAAAGTGTAGATTTAACGAACACTTGCTATAAGAATCTAGACCTAACATAAGAAACGGAGCTTTACGAAACTCTGATCTACCTGAAGACGTTAGTGGCGATTTTCGGCTAAAAGCTACTAGCGGAGGTTGCCTTCACGACAGCTATTAAGCAAGGTAAACCTTTTGCATATTTTAATTGCTTTCTTGCATGTAATTCTTTAGTCGTTTGACGACAAAATTTGCGACCGCATTTGGGGTTACCGTAATAATTGCCGTCAGTGCTAGCTTAATAATAGGTATATGTAAACCATCTGACTTTACTGCTTTCTTGCGTGTGTGCGCGGAATACCGTAACAATTTTGGCATGCCCAACGCGTGGCTTGATTTTTGAAACCTTTATTTCGTACGTAAATTTGTTCTATTTCTGAAACCGTTCTTTTTTACTTAAAAATTTGTCCCCGATTTTTGGAAACCTCTTTTCTGACTAAACATTTCGTCTCAAACTTTTCTGTACATATACCTGAATTGATTGGGATTTATGTAATTAAAATAGCAGTAGGAATAAGCCAATTGATTCAAAGTCAAATCGAGGCTGGTTATTCACCAGCGATCACTACTTATTACTCTTAGCGATAATTATAAATATTCTGGATACTTCTACTGGATATAATACTTAAATTTTGCTTGAAAATAGTATACAATAAACACTCAACCAAGTCAGACAATTTATAAAACACTTACTGCAACACTTTTTTATTTCCTCCCAAAGAAATTATCTACGTTGCTGGTCAGATTCGTAAACCAAGTTTATAACACTCCATAACAACTACACCACAAATATTTACACCAACATAAATCAGAATCCACTTTAATTAATTACAGCATTCTTTATACAATTGACTTAGATGTGATATTATGAATCTAACCTACTTTATAACGTCTCGCTGGAGAACCGAATTCAAAACAGCTCCACATTTTTTCTGCACGCACCTACATTTTTTCAATGTAGCATACGTGTGTGTGATATTTTGAATCTGACTTACTTTATAACTTCTCGCTAAGCGGGAATGAAAAATTGATGCAAACAGTATGTCTGTCTGTCTGTCTTTGACAAATCAGTATATATATTTCTTGCAGATAACTGCGTTTGCGATTTAATAATTACGACTTGTTATTCTTTAAAAGCGAGAATGAGAAATTGATTCAATCAGTCTGTTTGCCTAGAACCGAATTCAAAACAGCTCCACATTTTTCTGCTCGCACTTACATTTTTTAATGTAGCATACGTGTGCGTGATATTTTAAAACTGACCTACTTTATAACTTTTTGCTAAGCGGGAATGAAAAATTGATGCAATCAGTCAGTTTGTCTGTTTGTCTCTCTTTGACAAATCAAATATATATTTCTTGCAGATAACTGTGTTCGCGATTTAATAACTACGACTTGTTATTTTTTAAAAGCGAGAATGAGAAATTGATGCAATCAGTCTGTCTGCCTTTGGCCATTTTTTTCAACGTAGCATATGTGTGGACACGTTTTGAAGTCAAACCGGCCTATGTGTATTTGCAGCCTCTAAACAACAGTAAAAACATAAATCAGAATCCAATTTAATTAAATACAGCATTCTTTATACAATCGACTTAGATGTGATATTATGAATCTGACCTACTTTATAACTTCTCGCTAGAGAACCAAATTCAAAACAGCTCCACATTTTTTGCATGCACCTACATTTTTTTCAATGTAGCATACGTGTGGACACGTTTGTGTATTTGCAGCCTCTAAACAAAACTAAAAAACATAAATCAGAATCCACTTTAATTAAATACAATTGATTTAGATGCGATATTTTGCATCTGACCTACTTTATAACGTCTCGCTAGAGAACTGAATTCAAAACAGCTCCACATTTTTACGTGCACCTACATGTTTTCAACGTATCATACGCGTACCGGCCTATGTGTATTAGCAGCCTCTAAACAAAAGTAAAAAACATAAATCAGAATCCACTTTAATTAAACACAATTGACTTGAATGCGATATTTTGCATCTGTCATACTTTATAACTTGTCGCTAGAAAACCAAATTCAAAATATCTACACACATTTTCTCTGCACTTACATTTTTCAACATACGTGTGTTTTGAAATATCTTTCATTGAAAGTAATATAAAGCCGATCCTAATTCAAAACGTGCCCACACGTATTTTACATTGAAAGTATATAAGGCCGGTCTGAATTCAAAACGGTGCACGTGTATGTTACATGGAAAAACTTACGCGTACACCGTTTTGAAGTCAGACCGGCCTTACTTACCTACTAGTATTTTATAACACACGGCTGAAATTATACAAACACACTAAAGCGACCACATCGCTGTCGACGACAATCGCCACGATTTTAAACCGCATGTACTTTTAACTGACAAAATACGAAGCTCATAATCCGATGTGCAATTTAATGCGACAATTGTAATTCAATACTTTAAAGATGGCATTGAAGTGTTATTTGTAAAATTAAACACTGGTTGTCTAACAATAATTTCTCCACTTCTAAAAACACCTCCAAGTAATGAACTTTTGTTTGTTTAAAGTGATTTTCTGTTCGCAGACTGTAATTAGCTACTGTGGTACTTATGACATTATTAAAAATTCAAACGCCTGCAATTTAGTTTATAGCGTGAACTTAAATTCCTTAAAGCGTGTGTATTATTGTTGAAATTACTATAGACTTTTCTTTATGCCGAGTTTCCAGAATTGTGTTTCACTGGCAATTCGAGTTTTTGAAACTACTGGCGCCTATTTTTATTCGTAACTTCTATTTTGTTGCTCCAATTCTATTAGTGTTTCTAGATTCTATTTGTTCGCTCCCATAAATTCCTTGCGTTAGATTGTAATTTCCTCCTTCGCGTATATTTTAACGTATTCTGTTGGCGGTAATATTCTTTGATTGAGTTATCTTGGCTGATGATAAACGAAGACTATTTTGTTGATATAGTACGTAAAACGCAAGGTACGTCGGAAAGTATCGTTGACTATCTAGTGTGTATAACTTCCATGTTCCGTCGGTATGCTTCTTTACCCGATTATATGAAATTGGATATTGTTGCTCCATTCTATTCAACCCAATTGCCTAACGTTCCGCTTTCTACAAGAATCAGAGAAGGAATGTCTGAAGTTGGAGCCGGAAAAGATTTGGGCCGATAATTACGAACCCTTAGCTAAGACAAACACGCATACGTAGAGCCAGAGTTTGCTTATAAATGTCAAGATTTCTTTTTTGCCTACGGGTAGATCAAATACTTTTTCTGTGATTTTTTCTGTTTCTATTCCTATTCCTATTTCTACTCGTTACGTCACATGCTTCAATTGTGACCAACCTAATCATGCGTCGACACGTTGTACGCGTCTTCACTCCATTGCTATGGTTGCGGGCATAAGGGAGTTACGCGCTGTAACTGTTCGAACTGTTATCCTATTACTAATCAGAACAAAATTTCTTTTGTTTCTAGTTCTTTGTTCTCTTCTGTACCTCGTCCACGATTGGAACCCATTCTCCGAATTAGTGATTTGCTGGTAACCACTCAAGAGTTTGTTCTTACTGCCGCAAATGATTCTACCAAAGAAATTCCTGTTGTGTCTACTATAGCAGATGTAACTGTAGTGAGGTGAACTTTTAATACTGACAGAAAAGGTCCTGTTGAAGTTGGTAAACCCGTATCTATAGTACCTGTTGCAGTTGTTAAAGTTTCACATGATCCTGTTTCTGTACCCGCTATTGTCGAGGAAACAATTCTATTGTGGCTGAAGTTCTTCCTGATTCTGCTCCTTTTTCTATTGTTGACGCAGTTCAACCTGATTCTGCTCTTTTTGATGAAATTCTACTTGATTCTGCTCATTTATCGTATTTTTGACTTTTGTAAATATTATTTTGGGGCTATATATTGGTAATATAGTTTTTTACTAAGGTTCCAATTTTTCTTTCTGTATCACCCGCTCCACTCTACGACGTGCTCGATCTAGCCCGAAATCTAATCAACGAACTTCGTTCGTTTATGAAATCGATTTGTCGTCCGTCTGTCTGTCCGTCCGAGGCCTTTCTAATGGTCGGACATCAATGTGTGATACATCAATCGATTCAGCTCGGTGTCCAGAGCTTAAGTTTTGATGTCAGTTAAAATCGGGCCACAGGGACGCCGAGTCCGCGGGAAAATCTACAGGTATAATTAAAATTTTTAATAAGTTTAAAATCAATATGCGACACATATTTGAACAATTTATGGCATTTCATGCCAATTATTCCAATATTATAGACATCGTTTAAACTTAAATTTTGATTGCCGAAAATAATTAGATTCATATAAAAAAAAAAATCTTATCTTATTGATGAGAACTAATATATAGCTTTTAAAATATTTATTCAATAAAATAAAATATATTAAAATGTCTCTTTTGTTGTTTATAAATTTTTGTATTTTATCTGAATACTTATAATTATTACAACATAATAATTTTAATTTCTTTAAATTGTTTTAAAGTAAGTCTACATTTGGAAGTTCGTTGCGACAATGCCTTGCATTTTCAACTTGTTTTTATTGAATTTCTATTCTACCCATCTCTCTGTTTTGTTGAGGTATTCGGTGTAGGCAATTTTCTTTACTGACTTTACTGCTTTCTTTTGTGTCTGCACGGAATACTGCAACAAATTACTAACCAACACCTTTTCTACCGATTAAATTAACCAGTAGTTACATTGACTAATCGGTACTATGCAACAACTTTACTCTAAACGTGCATTTTAACCGTTGGTTAAAATTTAATCGATATCGGTGCAAATGAGCATCAGTGCTTTAGAGCAAAGAAATTACGTATTTATAAATGTCGGCAAAATATATGTTACAAGTTAAAAAAAATTTTAGATACAAAACACTCATATTTGTTGAAATTATGTATAACATCATGCATGCGCTTCATCTTATTTGACACAATGCAATGTCAAAAAAAGATAAGAAAGCTGATTTATCCTTAAATTTGAGACACATATCTTGGTTATATTAGCGATAAGCCATAGGAACTCCGACTGATATTACCTAAACGCACTAAGTTTGTAATTACTTTTCGCCCGAATTACTAAACTAAGTCAGTTTGAATTTGATTAACATTATCTCGTAGAGAAAATGAAGTATGTACATTAAAGTTATGCTTTAGATCTATTTGAGCGAAACTACATTATTACTGGGTTTATGCAACGTCACTAAGTTAAGCTTACAAATGATGGAATTGAGTTTGAAAACTAATTTTCATGAGTTGGCGTGGCGCAGCACACAATTTTAATGCAATTGATTATTATAAAGTTTAGTTTATTCTCAAATTCGAATTTTACATTCGTTAAGCTGTAGTTTATCTGAAATTTTATGCTTGGTATTTGTTTACTAAAGCATTGGATCAAGCTAGCTGGTTCGAAGGGAATATAAGAGAATTAATTTTTAATACATGGTGGGTAAAGGGATTTGCAATTTTATTATTCAATGTATATGACGGGTAGTGGCACAATGCAATTTCTAGTTATGATTTCAATTTTTTAGAAATGAATAATGTATCAGGAATAATAATAGTAACAATAATAGTAATAATAATATTTCCCCACGACTATCCAGCAATCCACTTCCTTGCATTTAAGAATGGGTCAATAATAATACCCATTATTCAGTAGATGTATATGAACACCTAATTCAACACCTTTAACCAATCAGGAACATCCAGGTCGTGGGTTTTAATCATAATTCAACACCTTTAACCAACCAGTACAAATCTCTAGTTTTCATAATCCACAAGGTATAACTTCGTGTCATGCGAAGTATACTGTTACATTTGACAATAGATATTTACGTAAATCGTTATGAAAGGACTAATTTTATTTGGCGAATGTAATAATTGCCAAAACAAGCGAACGCAGTGAGAGATTAAACCACTCATAGTTTTTAAAATTATCTTTATTAACGTTTCGATCCATAACCTAGGATCGTTTTCAAAATAATAAAAACTTCAAGTTTGACATTTATGACACAAATTGAAGGTGACTTTGATTTATTGATGTTCGAAATATTTGGTTTGAGTACACTACGCAAAAATTTTTAAAGTTTAAATGAATAATTGCCTTCAATTTGTGTTACGGCCTGGGACCGACTTTTTAGGTAGCCAATACGCTTAACGTGAAATCAGCTGATTAATTTTTATTGGTGAATTTTATATAAATTCAATAATTTGGGAATTGGAAAACATTTTTTAACATGTTTCTATTTATACAATTTAGAGGATGGTTATTAAAGAAGTGTGCAATTGCATTATTAAAAGGCTTAAGTAGTCGTTTTTATATTTATTTTGAAGGGAAATCATTATGATTTAGGCTACCTCTTTGGTAGATTTTAACATTGTTCTGAGGTAACCTTATGGTGGGTTTACACTTGTCAGATACCAATGTTGTTCTATGAAGGTTGTATATGGATCTGAGGCGACCCTATGGCGGGTTTACACTTGTCAGATACCAATACTGTTTAACGGAGATTGTATATGGTTGTGAGGTAACCTTATTGCGGGTATACACTTGTCAGATACCAATGCTGTTTTACAGGGGTTGTCAATATGCTTCATCATCATCATCATTGGATCTTCATCTCAAAAAACTGGTTGGACACGTACCTGCACTTATTTATATTCTGAGTTAGCTTCCCTTCTATTGTTTTCTAATTTTATGTTTTATTTCACCGAGATTCAGTGAAGGGGGTTAAGCAACCTGTGGCTACCAAGATCCCCCAACACTTAGAGTTTGCCGAAATAATGGTTTTCTAGTTAATATGCTTATTGTTATATAATTAGTTATTGTATGTATAAATAGAAATCATGCATGTAGGCTGTATTTCATGTTAATATCGCAAGGAAAACCCAGGAAAACTTGCAATGCTACCTAGATATTGGGGCATTTGATTTTCATTTGTTATTTCTTTTAGTAATGGAATCCATTGTTTACTGAAAGTTACGGATTCGTTTGCAACGCAGTTATTTTTATGTAAGGTTATATAAGCAGCTTCTTTGATTTTGCGTTTTTGGTGGTTTCTTCTTTGTCGATAATTTTGCGTCCTCCCATTTTATTTTATGACTGGAGTCCCATGCATGTTGGCAAATCATGGATTTTTCAAATTTTCTATTTTTATATATGATTTATGTTCTTTTAATCGAACTTCAAATGGTCTGGAACTTTCCCTATATAAAACTTATTACATTCGCACGGTATTTTGTAGATACAATTTTTGAACTTTGTATTGCGTTTTTGGGTTTTGTTTTTGTTAATTGTGCTCTTAGTGTATTGTTGGTTCTAAATACTGTTTTAATTCTAAATTTGTTTCCTATTCTTTGGATTTTTTCGGAGAATCCTTTTATGTATGGTATTGAGAGCATTTTGTTGTGTGTATCATTGTTGTTGTTTTCTTTTTCTTTATTTTTAGGGTTTTTATTCATTTCTTTCTCTATTATTCTTTTAGGATATTTGTTTTCTATTAGTGTACATCTGATTAGGTCTTTCTCTTTCTTTAAAATTTCTTCGTTTGATGATATTAATTTTGCTCTATCAGTGAGAGAGTTGTGTAAATTTACATGAGTCATATAAAATTAGAGTTTCATAACGGGTTAAATACAATATTTTATCTATCTCCGCTTTACAATATAATAAAAAGATTGTGTGGTTCCATCAAATGTAAAAAAATCAGCTTCATTGCTTTACCTGAGCGTTACTATGGAATTGATATTTATGTAAATAACTTTTGTCAGTGCTGAATGTTTGATTACAAACTAAATCGAAAATGAGCGATTTAGAATTAGATATATCTTCCGAAAAGAAGAGTGCGAATTTAGCTATAAATTCGATAATTCCAAGTAAGTCTTGAAACAGGCATGAAGGGGCCTATAGGAAGTTTGAAAAATGGTGTCAAGAGAAAGGAGTAAAAAATGTTTGTGAAAGGTTTTACTAGCATACTTCGAAACGCTGAAAAACTAAAAGCATCTACACTCTGGAGTACCTACTCTATGTTAAGGGTAGAAATTAATGCCAAAAGAAATATTAACATTCACAAATATACCACTTTAGTAGAGAAGATCTGCGGGTTATCATGTCAGAAAATTTGATTTTTACAAAGGACGACTTTTAAAAGTTTATTAGAGGGACTAATGACAATACGTATTTATTCGCAAAGGTATAATTTGCTGTCAGCATATTTAAAACAATATCGTTTTTGATGCATTGATTATTGTCAAGTTCAGCATTGTTTTTGAAGAGGTTGGCTATGAAAAAAGTATGTCCATTCATTTTTTGACATCTAATGTGAACTGTTTGAAAAGAGTTTGAAGAGAAAATAAATGATTAGAACGATCAAGTTGACATGACTTTTTAGGATACATAAAAATACAAATATTCATATTTATTTATTTATTTATTTATTTATTTATTGGAAATATACAGGCGTACGCCTACAGGTAAGCGCACCATCAAAGATCAAACTTCACACTATGGCGACCGTTAACATTAATAAGTTGAAGAAGAAAAGAAGAGTGGTACCCCCCACTAAAACATTTGCAAGTTTCGATACAGAGAATGATAGTACAGTGTCACAATGTCAAAGATGGAAAGTGTAGATAAAATATTAAAAACATTAGCAGACCTCGATGTAAAAATCCTTGACTTATTGCTAGATGAAGACAAAAATGAAGAAGCTTATATAGATGAAGTCAAGGGAGCCTTAGATGTTCAAGAGAAAAGTAAAAAAAATACTGCTAGAGAAGCGAATAGCCAGACATGAAATCGATAGGAAGAGTGTTCGCAGCAAAACTTTATCATCATTATCATGTCTAATTATTAGTAATCAAGTGCGAATTAATGTGCCAAAGATTTCTCTTGAAAAATATGAGTTGTGTGCAAGTAATTGGCTTTCATGGTGGACACAATTTAAACGCATACTCGATTCTAAAGATTTAGAAGTGGAAATTAAATTCCAATATTTACGCATGACTCTTAGCGGTTCAGCAAAAATGTTAGTAGACACGTATCCAAATACAATCTGATAATTATGAGAAAGATATAGAACATCTATAAACTCGCTATGGTAGAGAAGAACTTGTTATCAGTTCTATGTATAAAGGACTTATAACAATGGTTAGGAATAGGCCTTCTCTCAGTGAATTGCATGATAAGGTTAGTTCAAAGATGCTTAACCTGGAAACTTTAGGTGCTACCAGCGAACGGGCTGCAATTCTGGCACCGTTAATAGAAGAATGTTTTTCTTTAGAAATATTGAAGTTATGGGAACGTGGAACAATTGTCGATTCTAACAAAAATGAATTTGAGGTTTTGTTGACGTTTTTAGGAAAGGAAGCGAAGACAGATGAAAGGCTAAAGAAAACTGTTTTAATAGAATCACCATCGCCTCCCACGGCTGCTGTTCTTGTCGCAACCAGTGAGTCAAACAAAAAGAGAGGTGGAGCCAAATGGGAAAACAAATATATAAGGTGCGTATTTTGTACAGGTGAACACCTGAATAAAAATTGTAAAAGTGAAATAACGATGGAAAAACGTAGAGAAATTATAAAGGCTAATCGGCTCTGTTTTGGGTGTTTAGGTACTAATCACTCAATCGGTAAATGTCGAGTTAGAGTAAACTGTGAAATTTGTTAAAGTAGACATTACAGCCCAATATGTAAAGAAAATATAAAAAGAGCACTAATCAGGTTATAGAAAAGGAAACAAAGTTAACTACCAACTTATTTGCTGGTCAAATGTCAAATGAGTTTGTTGTATTTCAAACCATTATGGCTAAGATAGGGATCCGTAAAGTTAAATATTACTAGATTTTGCCAGTCACCGTAGTTATGTTTTAGGTAAGCATTGTAGAGAATTGGGGCTGCAGAGAGAGAGAGAGAGAGAGAGAGAGAGAGAGAGAGAGAGAGAGAGAGAGAGAGAGAGAGAGAGAGAGAGTACAGAGGAGTTCCGTCACATCTTGTTTGGTGGACAGGTATTAGAAGTTATATCTCACGATGTTTATAATATTACATTGGAAAATTTAGTAAATAATAGCTAGTTTAAATTCAAGGCTCTTGAGCTAGAAAAGATATGTGGTAGATTCCAAATTATCCAAGGGTAGCTGAGAAGTTGGCGTTAGTTGGCATTACAATTACGGATTACGAATTATTGAAAGGGTGGACGAATCATATGATAGTAGTAATTTAGGTGTATGCTTTTTACCACATCGACCGATTATACGGGAAGGTAAAACTACAAGAGTAAGGCCCAGTATTTGACGTTTCTGCTAAATCAATAGAAAATGTATCCTTAAATGATTGCTTATATACTGGACCAAATTTTACAGTTGAGTTAACCACTATGTTACGTAATTCGTGGCAGTCCCTGTTCGGGCGCCAAAGTTATGCTACGTTGGCTCGTAGCCGTGCGTAACAAAAAAGAAAATCAGAGAAAAAAATGACCGGGCTCAATCGGAGAGTAGGGGGGGGTTGTAGAAAGCAGACCAACCTACCATGTACGTGGCCGTAAGGAGTTCGTGATAATACCTGCAATAAAAAAATTAGTTAAGCAAACCTGAAAAAAAAGAATAAGCATAGCAGCAATGAAACGTCTAAGTTATTCAGTACTTTGTAGAATGTAAATAAAAAAAACTGTTTAGATAAACTATATAATATAACAACGGTAAAAGCAATACAGAAAAATGTTTCGTACAAAGTGAGGTAATATTGGGGAATAGCAGAAACGTTTCCTCACACACCAATTAAACATAAATCAGACAAAATGTAAAAAAAATAAATAGATAAGACACAATTGATATGAGTAATTCAGTAAATAAATAGGTAAGACACAATTGGTATGAGTAATTTAGTAGTATTGATTTTTCTTTCTTTTTTTTCTATGTTTTAAAATAGCATGCAAGTTTATTGTAAAAGATATCAGAACGACAAAGATATGGTAAAGCAACGGATAGATATTTAAAGTAATAACCAGTAGGAAATAGTTCAACTTACAAAAGCCCTTCAGCAACGCTTCCTTGCAACGGAAGGGTGGGATTTAACGATGTCCTGCACTAACGAAGCACTTCACCCTTGACTGGGAGGGTGTTGATGGAACTTAGCACACGTTACACTAATCACTAATCACTGGGGTTAGCAGCAGACATTATCACGCTGATGGAACCAGGTAGCATTGATAAATTTCTTGTTATTTCTATTTCCTGAGACAATAATTCCGAAATATTTTGTAACACAAATTGTAAAGAAAAATAGTAATAAGAATTTAGAATTACGGGCTTCCGAGGCACGATGTAATGCATGTCATCTGAGAAGTTCTTGCATTAAACTAACAGTAACGTAAGGTGTTTTATTTGCTACATATGGTAACAAAGAAAAATCTAATGCTTTTGAATAACGAAACTCACGCAAGCCATGATCTATTTTAGATTCTTTGTTGTTCGAAAATTCAGAAACTACAATATCACTGTATTTAAATAATCCAAAGTATGCTCTACTCTCATAAAAAAGGGACCACGAAAACTAGATCGCACATACAGTTCCAAATATAAAAAGACAAATCAACTAAAAAAAACAATTAGCACAGCAACGCGTAATCACTAAGTCAATGTTCCGTAAAACACGTGCGGTCGAGTAAGACAAGTTCTATCACTTTTATTTCCAACAGAAAAGCAACAAAAACAATTAGTAAAGTAACGCGTAAGCAATAAAACCGTCTGTCAATGACCTTAAAACCCGTGCGGTCGAGTAAACACATTCTACAGTTAAAATACACCTTTTATTTCACAAGAAAAACAACTAGAATCGTGCCGCGTTTATTCATGTACAATTCGAAAATTAATCCCACATTAATTCTCACTATTTTTAAAGCAAAAAGGAACAGTATTTTTAACGTACTTATTAATTAGGAACAAAGAACAGACCCAACAACTCGTCGCTATTATAACCGCTTATCGACTATTATCTACCTCGCTAATAACATAAGGAACATCTAAAACGTGAATGTCACAATCGTATCTAACAATTAATTACAGGCTGTTTATCGTTTTCGATAAGTTGGAATTTATTTATTAATGAGAATTAATCTTCAATTTATCTATCTTTTAAAATTAATACACGCGAGTTAAATTGCATACAATTCTAAAACTATTCGGACGTATTTACTTGATACAAACAGCGATTCAAAGGAAAGGATGCAATCTATAATTAATACGGTGCACTCGCCTAAGGAGTTAATAAATATCAAATATAAAAATAGTAATTTGTAGAAATGTATTTATGAATTGAGGATAGCGTAAAATGTTAAATTATTAAAAATGCACGTTACAACTAAAATATAAAGGTTTAGATTAGAAAAGATAGGTATTATCGGTGACATAAAGCAACCCTTTTTAATTATCAGTGTTGTCGAGAGTGATCCAGATATGCTTTGTTACCTTTGGTGGGAAAATGGTAATCTATTTGTTTTTCGTCATTGCAGAGTATTATTCGGATTAACACCTAATCCATTCTTATTGAATGCTACGGTCGCATATCATATTCAGCAGTTTTAAGGTAATATTGCTGATAAACTAAAGAAGTCGTTCTACGTTGATGATTGCGTCACTTCGATAGACTAAACCATTAGCGGAGGACTTCCGTAAAGCGGCGTCTGATCTTATGGCCCGTGGTAAGTTTGAATTACGGGGTTGGGTGTTAAGTGGAGATGACGGTGACAAATACTTTATAAATACTATCAACCATAAATTCCGTCCAAATTACATATCTAATTCTACAAAAAGATTAACTTATAGTTTCATCTTCTAGTCCATTGAACCTTAGAGATATTATTCCAAACTTAGGTGCATTCTATTTTAAACTACTTGTGTTTGTAGTTTACGTCAAAAGTCCGTAGTCAATCAGGTGGACACTCACTTATTATTCCATAATTAACAGGATGTTTTCGAAAAACCAAATATTTTCTTTTCTTATTTGTAAATAATTAAATTCTTTTATTGAAGTGGCTGTCTAGCGATGTTCTGATCCCATTTTTCTGCGTCAGAGGAGTATGCCACTAATACACGTAACATGCGTAGCATGCCTGATTGTCATGACTTCTTTTTGTTATCAATGCGTAACTGTGATATAAATGAATAGTGTCCTGCATAATAATGTCTGTTGACAATTCAATCTCTGTGGGTTTCATTAACGTGCGGGATTTTTATTGGTATTTAACAACATTATAAAAACTCAACTTTTATTGGGGTGTTCGTATACGAATATTGTTCTGTAAATGACTTTTGAAAAAAGCATTGTGTGTTTGCTTGTTTTGTTGTAAGATTTTGTAGCTGTAAGATTTAATTAATTCAGGGATTTATTTACGAGATTGTTTAAGGCAAAAGGCGGTTTGAAGGCATATTTGTTAAGCCTGATTTTATTTTAAAAAATATACAATTGCTTAAGAATTCTTAGTTCCAAAACTTCAATTTGATTTAACTGTAAATATCGATTTGGTTAATTTAAAGTAGAAAAGTAAAGGTTCGATTTCCCTTTTATCGGTGGAAAAATCAAATTTGTTGCAAATCTTTAATCTAAAGATTGTCTATTTTTCAATTTTAAGTACATCAAATGTTTGTTCATTTACATGTTCCATAGAAAGCTGTTTGATTTCTTCTAAATGTATAGACAAAAATTAAACGAGGACTGGAATAAAATAAACCATATTAGCAGATGTTCAAAAATTTAAAGTGGATAGTAAATATCAGTAAATAACTCTCAAAATAAATGAAGTTGCTTACGTCATAGGTAATAGTCCTTTCCCAAATTTTCAATTAATTACTTGAATGCTAAGCAAGATGGGCCACTAAAATTAAATTTTACCCGTTCATTCTATGGGTTAAAGTGTGCAGAACGTAATCAACAATCGAATTCCTAAAAATTTGCAAAACATATGTTAGTTGCAAATCTTATTAGAAAATGTGGAATATTGTAAAATTAGTAGACCTCTAGACAACATGTGTAATTTTAGCTTTATTTAGAAATAATCATTGATATTACCTTATTAAGTATAAGTAGAAACATTAATTTGTAAGGTAAGCATGACAAATAGAAAGGTCTACCTTCCAAACATTTTAAATTTTACTTACTCCGACCATATCCTCACCCTTAAACGAATTTTTCAACTAGAGAAAGTGTCTATTTACTAAAAGCTATCAGAAAACCATTTTTGATTACATACCTTTGTATGCAATCTAAAAAGGTTTTCAAACAAGTATTTCTTTTCAGTTTAACCTATTAACATTATTTTGAATCGTGAAAAAAAAATGGAAATTGATTTTAATGGACCGCATCAAAAATGGTGACGGATTGTATTAAAATTTGTATGGTATTATTTTATTTTAAATAATGTCTAATTCTTGACTGCTTGTCAAAAATTATATGCTGACAACTGATAGTCTTCGATAAGAAGTATGTTTTTGATATTTAGTTTATGTTGGTCATGGGATATAGGACCAAATGCATAGAATTCTTTTGTGTTAAGGTAAAAATATGTAATTATATTATTTTCAACAAATTTCCCTATTGCTTAATTGAGAATTAACAAATTACCCCTAAGCTATGAATCCATTACATGCTAGTTAGTGATGATCTCTACAATCACATTAGATGAATATTCATAACTTATGACACTTTCAATTTTTGGAACACGTAGCTTTAACGATGATTTTTTTTTAGTTGTATGTCTTTATTAGTTTTTTTTTCAAAAAATATGTATTATATTACAGTTTAGAAGCTAAATAATTATTTTGTAAATTTTTTAATAGGTATTTTAGGTAAAGCAATTAATATATTTGAGGTCACTTAATTTTAATTGCACGTAGAATCGATTGAAGTTAATTAAACAGGATATTTAATATAAACCACGTGTTTTTGATATTCAGAAATATTTATTTTTTGAGTTTACTTACTTTTTTTTCAATTCAATCCATTTTATCAGATTTTAGAAATCTTCAGTAAAATTTTAGATCGATTCTAATTTTCTGCAGGTTAATAACTAAAATGCTTTAAAATTGGAATTAGGTATCTGTTTAATTGTAAAAGTATATCAAATGCACACTTGATCTATTCTAAAACTTTCGGTGAGAATCTGATTTTCGTTTTAAAGGTTATAGATACATAAGAGCTGCTTGGTTTAACGGTAATTAAATTCTACATTAAGCACTTGTCTAAGAATATACAGAAATCTACATGTAAAGAATTTTAAACGTCTAAGCTTATAATCCAGCAAGGGTTGGTTCGATTGAAAATTGAGCACAAGTTCAGCGTGCAACATTTTATTTTAATTACTACTAAATCTGCTATATACATGTAACGCTGGGCTTTGATGGGATAAGACGATGTAGATAAAGTTAGTTATAGAGCATGGAAAGCGTTAGCTCTGGATAGGAAACACTTGAGAGTTGAGTTAAGCTATTCTTGAGATTGTGGGAATGCCAGGCCGGTTTTTCCCCTTCATGTTTGGCTCGACTTTTGTTTTTGATACTAATCTTTACTTTTAGCGTTTACACTATTTTTGATCCTTGACTTGAATAATATATGTTGTTATAGCATAAATTTTGGTAAGTCAGATTATAGGAACTTTTCTCCAATATCGAGTGACAATTACACGTTCCTTGAGTATTCTAAATACAAACTGCCGAACTTATACACTTGGAGGCAATATTATTCAAAACCAGTTCTACATTTACGACACATCAATTAGAGAATCTACCAATACCCCGGATGCCTCCTTTCGCAAATATACCGCAACACATAAACTTAATTAACCCCGTCTTCTCCATAATATGATAATGCTAATCAAGTTCAAAATAGACCGAGTTTAGTAATCCGAGCATAATAATTAGAAACTTAGTACGTTAGACTATAGTATATCTAATAAAATGCTGTATATGTTGCTTCTGTTATATGAAGGTGCAAGTTTAATAACATAGCAATATCTCTTCTACATTAAGACATCCGCAGCATATTTTATAAACACGACCAGAAGAAACCTTATATTCACATTCGTAACGATTGAACTGAAACCTGAAAAAGTATCTCTTACAAAGATGTGTTGAGTAGATCACGTCTTGCAACAAAGGCTTGTATGTGGAGCCTTTCCATTTAAAATTGAGAACAGAATGGAATATTTGAACCTCCAAGGGCAGAAGGTCGGTTATGAAGGTTACGTATATGGCTGTAATTGTTATAGTTTAGCAGTAAACCCTCGTAAGCTGCTTAGCAAGAATGATTTGTAAGTATAACTTCTATTATAGAACTCTAAAATACAAAAGGGGAAGTAAGACTATTTTATAAATTGATACAATATTCTTAGAGAAAACTCAATACCTGTCCAATGGGTTTGTTTCGTAGTTGTTAGATGGAGTGGGGAAAGAGCTTACATACATAATCATATTTAGTTCTACTTTAAGATATTATTTTCTAAATTTGTCGGTTTTTCTAGTTATCGATTCAATTTAATTCATGTTTTCTTCATCTTCAAGGTTATTGTATATTCGCCATGGACGTCGCCTGTTGATGATTTAGTATGTTTTATTTTGCGGTCGAATTTATAATTTTTTTTAGAAAAAAATCAACACCCTCTTATTTGTAAGTGGACGAGTACTAAAAGTAATTTGAAGCTGCAGTAATTATTTGTAGAAAGTTTTTGAATAAATTAGGTTATGCTGCTGCGTTTCTTTTCAATTACTGTATACACTTTTGAATTGTGTTTGTGACGTAGATTACCTTGCAGCATGTGGTCAGACGAACTGTGAAGTGAAAACAATTATTACAAAGGTCCCTCATAAGAGAATCAGAAAATAATGTCAACTGAAATACTAATACCTGCGATTCAGCGACCAGCGAAGATCTTAAACTTTGTTTCAGATAAACGGCACCAGTAATAAACGCGTTAAGCGGGTTGAAGTATGAAGAGATTTTGCTCCTTCACCTTCACCTTCACCCCATACACTACCTCCATTTCCACACATCATCTCTACACCTCACCTCTACCTCCATATGATCTAACTATCGCATTCCTCTCACATAATCTTGGTACAATTGTAGACTCACCCTGTTGATTTCAACTTTTAACAATGACTGCCACCTACCTAAAAATAAAGAAGAACAATAGAAAATTAAAAAAATATTAAGTGTTATAAGTATAGCTATTAATTTCATTATATGCACGTCCTCTTAAACTATAATCCGCTGTCATAACAGGAACCGGGTAAATCGGGAATAGCCAGTCCTCTAAGCATTTGTTGAACGATCGCCATTGTTACCCTATATCAAAGTACACGTGCTGAACACAGAACAAACGCATAGGAAAATAAAATCTCCAACTAATTTTTTGTGTTACTCTAAAACTAGCAAACCCATTCGTCAAAAGCACGTGTACATCTTTTACATACGAAAACTAAACCCTACAATCCTATTGGATGCCCAATCCATTAACGTTTTTTCAACATACCCTACATAGGGAACGAAAGCATATAAATACAATTGCAAATTTAACAAACAGCATTCGTTAGTGCTCACCACAGCCTAAGGAATCCTCTAGCAGTGCTCACCATAGCCTGTTGACACTTCAACAAACAGTGCTCTCCATAGCCTACTTATTCTTTGCCAGTAGTGCTGCCCGTCGCTATACCTTGAGCACGCCGCCTTAATTCGTTGCTATAAATCATTAGTAAATCACGTATGGGCATGAAGCTCCATTCCACCCACAGGCCTCCTTACCGCACCTGAAACTACTGTGCTACGTATCTAGACGTAGCCAGAAGGAAAAGTAAATATCAGGCTAACTACCAAACGCGGAGAGTGGGTGGATTCGCCTTTATAACAAAAAAAAAACAACAAAAAAATCATCTCCCACGATTATCTATTAACAATAAAAATAAATAGATGGTTCTGTACAAACAAGGAAAAGAAATAAATTAAGCGTTACTATTTCAAAACAAACAATTAGGTGATATGAACAATTTAGTACTTTAGATATGAAGTGCGGATCTCGTATTTTACACAAAATAAAATTAATCAGTAGTAAATAAACATGTGAGAGCTTTTGTCAAGCGTTTTTAAAATTTCACCTAATACTTTTTGGAAAATAAACTAATCAATAGGAAAGAATTAATGTGTTAAAGCTTTTGGCAAACATTCTTTTTAAATTATACACAATACCGTTTGTAAAATAAACCAATCAGTAAAAAAGAATTAGCGTGTATCTGTCAAACATTTTAAAAATGGCATATCACACCTGTAGAGCGATAATATCGCTTCGCAGCAACAAACAATAGTTCTACAGTGTCAATGTTTCTTGTCACGTAACTACACCAAACGCTGATACGGAATATGCCATTGACACACACAAAAGAAAACTAGTTGTATACCTGCATGAGTCTGGATACCCAGCCCGAAAGCCGTCAAGAGCAAGTCAGCACAGCAACGCCACTGCCGTCGAGATCCATCCACTCCGCCACCACAACGGCACCAGCGTTCCACGGACAAAAGCAGTTGGTCTGCGTCAACGAACAGTAGGGCCTACACAAAGAAAGAACCAATTCGATCTCCAGCCAAAAGCAATATACGTAAGATACGTCCTACTTGTCGAACAAAAAAACAACGCGCACCGCCCCCCAAAGTACTGTGACGAATGATGCAGAAAACACTTCGACGCACAAGCTGCAGAATCAAATTCAAAAAAATGGTTCAAATAACACGAATTCAAACTGCAAAATCCTCGTGTTATCGAAGCGCTATTAAAACTGGAAAACAAGGTTTTATCGGATAGTACGCGACCTTATTTCAACAAGTCTTTACATTGGAACAATAGAGAAAACCATTATACGCGGTCGTAATGTATAACAAGCTCCCGGATATATAAAACAGGATATAAACTATGTAAATATAGCATAAATTTTACGTTTAGAAATAAATAAGTTCAAAATGAAAATTTGTATAGAGCGTACTTATTGTAAACAGGATGTTGTTCAAGAATTTAAGAATTGAAACGGAATCGGTTTAACAAAATTACGATAAAGCGGACTTATGAATTAACAAGTTAAAAAAAGGGGTAATCAATTGATGCTGAAAATAAACGTAACCACTGTCACCCATGCCGCCGTCACCAGACCATCTTCGGTGTCCATCAAAGCTGCGGCGAAAATTTATACAAGCCGCCCCCATGACGACGTCATGAGTGGTCGTTTATTGTGGTGATGCCGAGTGTGTCTGCAAGCTTCACCTCCGGGATACCACCCCTGTACAGTTCAGCGGCGACGCACTCAACTAGGCCTAGAACATCACTACCACGACGCCTTCCGAAAAGTTCTGAAGATCACTGAACACTTTTGAACTACTCCAAACTGTGCATATGCTCGTACCATAATTCTTTACATTCTTACTTTGTTCCACAAGTAAACCTCGAAGACCGCCGAAGACTTTGAACCTCTCCAAACCGTACATATGTTCAATCTAGAGTTATTCAAGTTCCTAGTTGGGCTCCCCGTGACGCTGAGGTAGTGATGTTAGGCGTCAAATTATTGTGGGGCGTCAAGTTGTGATGTTCCGTAACAATAATAATACTATTGATTTTAATTTACACTGGGCATACAGTGAGTAGTTGAATTTCAAGTGTCCCCAAGCTCGGGGTTAAGAATGTTAATGGAAACAATATATTAATGGGCGCCAGGGTGACTATCCCCTGAAACGCAACTAAACCGTTGCCTTTCAACCATGTAACGTAATTTTTGTTCTTACTGAAAGGACCACGTTGTAAACGCCAGTGAAGCGTATTTTTTTTACGTGGGTAGGTTGTTTTTTTTTGGTTTCCTGGGCGTGGCGTCAGTGTTACTTATTTTTCCTAAAATCTTCCGACAAAGCTAGGGGTCTATTCCTGGGTAGAGCAATGAGAAGTGGGGGGTAAGTCGAATTCTGTTTGCAAACCAAAGTTAAGCTAAATAAAATAGGCGCCACCATGTCCTGAGATAATTACGATAATTGCAAAGCACAGTTCTAAGGGCGGACGTGGAGACCCAAAGAAAAATGATCACCTTCGTCAACAAAAACCCGTCTCAACAAAATAAGACGCAGCTCCTGTAAGAAATTGTAATGGTTAAATAAATAAAAAAGTGGAACACCATTTGTGTCCTACTAAAATATATAAAGAAATAATAAAAAAGTATTTCCAATATAATACTGGCAGCAATTTATTACTCAGAAAGGTTTTAACTTTATGTAATTAGATTTGATCGCACTTGATCAAAATAAAAAATCTTCAATTTTGAACTAATTGTTTACTAAAAAAACTTTTAAAATATTGTAACTTGTTACAAAATAAAATTTTCATCATCAACTATATCAAGATCAAACATTAAACTTTCCTTTTTTGTCTTTCAATATTATTAATCAAGCAACTTTACTTTAAACATAAATTTGTTGTACAAATTAAAGTACTAATGGTTGGCAAGCATAACACAGTAAATTAAATTCTAACCTGGGCAGATCTTTTCAGGTAGATAACAAATTATTAGCTCCTAACAATATCAGAATTTGAGCTTTCACAATTACGTATAATAATTTAAGTGTAGATAAGGCTGATCACAAAAATAGGCATGTTTATTTAAATTGCATTACAGCTGCTCAAAGCATTTGCTTTTAAGGCAACATCTGTCAGCTGTACAAAGTAGGAAAATATGACGTCGAAAACACCTGTTGAACTTATCGACGTTTCATATGGAACAAAGCATGTTTTTTAAGAACGCTAATTCAGCAAAATTTCGTTTTACAGCTTGTAAAACCAGCTCAACAATTAGTTGAAACTTTTACAATTTACGTGTATTAAACATAAAAACAAGTTAATGTGTTCTAAGTTTTGAAACACATGCAAAAAAAACTTATAGCTAATTACAAACCAAAACTGCAATAGTCGCCTCACAACAAGGCAAGACGGGATCCCCGTTCTTCAAGCAAAGATAACAGCGTTTGCAATTTGAAACGACTCCATCCAAATCAACTTCTATAAATCCTTAGAAAAATTTCTTGTTAGGCAAAGTTTAAATCGATTATTCATGTCGAGTTATATTTGTTGCGTTCCACGTGTCGGATCATATCTTGTCGCATTATATTTTATAGTAGTTGTGTTCTCAAGGTTGAATTCTAATTTGTTACATCCTAAGTTGTATTCTAAATTGTATTCTAAGTTGTCTTCTAAGTTGTCGCGCGTTATTCGAAGGTATCTTCACCATTTGTAATGGATTCGAAGATTGCCGGACTCTAGCCAAGAGTACATGTTGATGAAGTTATCGCCTGTGGCCGACCATTCATTGAAGTCAGAGCCGAGCGGTCGCGCCGTCAGGGGGGGACACGAAACAATCAAACAGAGATATACTTGCAAATAGCTTTATGCGACACAGATATCTGAATATAATTAGATTACTAAGGAACGATGCACGCTTAGCGCATTATTTTTGAAGTTATATGCAAATAATTATTATTGAAAATAAAGTTGTTACAACCACCCAATTAAACCAACCAATGTCTTATTATGTTTACTAGTGTAAAACCTCCTTGGATTTATTTATAACTCGTATATAAATAAATTATAGGAACACATCAATCCTTTACCAGAATTTTATATATTATCAATAATTAAATAGCTCAAGTATCTATGTACAAGTACAGAATCCCAGAATGTGGTCATACAACACTTTCATATTCCAGGCAAAATTTATTATAAGAACACAATACTTTAGGAATTACCTGTTTACCAAAGACTGAAGACAGAACGGTCTGACTTTCCGTTTCTGAAGTTACCTGAGAAGCAAAAAAAATACAATAAAATAATATATCGTAAGTTTCCAGTAACTGCACTATGGATAACTAATATTTACAACGTTGGTAAAATCTCAACTCAGCGGTTAATTATTATTTGACTTCAGTCACAAGGCTTACAAATATGTTAATAATTAATTTGATATTAATTTCATGCACCAGGAAAATATAATTATGCAAGTTCAACTATCGTCGTTCAATGTTTTATTTTGCACCCTTGTATATCTTAATAACAGTACTCACGATACCATAGGTTTAATACTGCCTTCTAAACCGCCTCCAGAACCGTACTCTATATCTCCTCGGTGTTGATCCTCCACCTGATATAATTAAATCACACCGATGATCAGGAACGTAAGGTACAAAAATCCTTCGTATAACACCCTATAGAGGAACCCTAAAATAAACTCTGAACACACTTTAGATTTCCCAGTTTAACTTACCGTGCTACCACGGGTTAAAAAAAATTTATAAATAATGCTGAATCAGTACGTAACCAGTTTTCTTCAATTTTCTTACTACTCAACTATCTACAACTAAACATTCACAATATGATACTTCTTTTTGTTAATTAATTACCTCGGAACAATCTCCCACAGACAATGAATCTGTAACTACTTCTTCGACACCTGTCGTCCAGAATTTCTATAAGTGCAACACTGCGCACAACCATATAATAGATCTTCCAGAAATAATTTATCCTAGTTACCAAAATCCCCGAGTACTTCGGATAAAGTATACACTTCTATACATTTATTTTAGGCACCAGCCAGCTTTTTACGTAAACTAGAATTTGCGTAGTCTTTCGCAGACCCAATTGCTGTTTTCAACAGCTCACCACAAAGTAAAAATTTTATATCAAGAAGATATCACATTTGTGTGTAAGGTTAATACATTTATTCTTATCACCACATGAACAACTTTTACGATATCCTATTCCACTATTAATTACAAAATGGATTAAGGAAGAAAATGCAATACTTGACCCGCTCTTTTACAACCAAAATATAGAAGAAAACAATGTTCTAGAAAATTCTACAGACCTGTCGAATATAACAATAACAAAATAGTGGCTCAAGCCACGCTAACGGACATTAGGTATATACATATTTTGCAACGTCACGAAGTGACCTTTACATTACAAGTAAATCCTGAAACCTTCCGAAAAGTTCCGGAGACCGCCGAAGACTTCTGAACCTTATAACACTGTATATATGTTCAATTTATGGTATATATGTCCAACTATAATTCTTTACATTTTTACCCTGTCTCACAAGTAAATCACGAAGCCGTCCGAAGAGTTCCGAAGACCGCTGAAGACGTCTGGACCTCTTAAAACCGTATATATTTTCCATCTATCATTATTCAAGTTCTAACTTTTCCTCACAAGTAAATAACGAAGCTTTCTGAAGAGTTTCGAAAACAACCGAAGACTTCTGGACCCTTTTAAACTGTATATAATATATTCATTATTTAAGTCCTAACTGGTTCCACGAGCACCCGCGAAGCCTTCCGAGGAGTTCCGAAGATTACTGAGGACTTCCGAACTGCTTCAACTGTATAAATTGTTCATTTTTAACTATTTAACGTTCATATCTATGTATCTATGAACTTTTTGATTGTTTTTGCTTGTACATATTAAACATAATAGAACCAAGTCTTCATATATTGTTTAAGAAGCCAGACACCGCCCACTCGAACGGTTACAACATTTGCCATATATTGATTCGAATAAAAAATTTTACAACAGAAGAAAACAATATTATAAAAAAATTGAAGCTGTGCTGTTGACCTACAACATTTGGGGTTTATCACAAACATTGTCGTTGGAGGCATCACTTGTTTGCCTGGAACGTAGGGATTGAAGGATTAGGTAGAAAGTGTAGGAAGTCTTAAAACTACTATATACCAATTTAGAAACTATATAAAATTAAATACATCAATAAATTATATCTCCATGCATACGTATTAGTAGATCTGGGGATGACAAATCGTCATCACCAGAAAATTGTTACATGAACTTTTAATCAAAATGGTGTGAAGCTCTTGTCGTTGCATGTATGGCGCTTGTTAGAAGGACTTTCGTTTTAAATAAAGTACAGTATCGTTTTCCAATAAGTGTCGTCGTACTAAGAATATAACTTTTCGTCGTCATTGTAAAGACTGTCTCGTATGGTTGTCCTAAGTATATTATACTTCTCACTGGCAGAGCGAATACTTACTACATACTTCTGGATTTCGTTTAGAGCTATTCGCTAAGATTCCTTAGTAAAATGTTCATTTCTTGAAAGCACTATTCGAGTCCGTTGTATTACATCTAATTCCAATTCTAAAACAATTGGTTCTTTATATATACCAAAGATCGGACATGACGTCTGAGTATCCCACCCGGGCGGAAATGAATTCGTCGTATTATCTGGATATTTTTTCAGGGCTGACCTCCATGAGGCGGTAGAGCATTAGCCAGCATTTACTAAAACAAGTGGACATTCTTTCATACAATTAAAAATAATTCTTTATACAATTTTATTGTAAAAACATATATTGGTTAAAGACCTAAACCCGAATTTCTAACTTTTTCATCTATAAATATTTTCTTAGTGTGTAAAGCATTGGCTGAGGCGAAATTTTCTTGGAAGTCTCAATCCTACATTACTTATTTTTTGTCACAATTACATTGCTATTTCTCACACTATTTAATTACTTGTTATACTGTAACATCTCATATATAGGCAATAATTGTTTTATGAATGTATAGGCAATTATTTAACTCCTATATGTTCGAAGGATTGCCGTGATTCAGGCGCGAAAATGTAGTCGACCCGTTTATCGATCCGTGCTGTCATGCGCGTGAGCTTGGAAGCAGCTGCCTGACGTACTTGATCGACCATTATTGTAACAGATGTAGTCCGGATAACATAATTTAAAAGTAGTAGGAAGGTCCTACCAAGATGAAGGATCCAAAGTTGGATTCGTGGCAGAGGCATGTCGCCTGGAGTATGGAAAACAGGGAAGTTGAATGAATTGAAGACAATCAGCAGCAAGAAGGTCGAAATAAAACGGTTCGTAAGCATGTCAATATGGCGTCCTTGTAGGTAATAATTCCTTTGAATTTACAGCAAGCAGTTCCGCATATAGTCCTACATGTCTTTCAAGCTATAAACTTCATCTTTAATTCGTATGGAAGTCAGTAAACTTTCAACATGATGTATTCCTTTATTCCGAACAAGAATTAAGCTTACTTGGAGTATAGATAATTCTCTAAATGATTTGTTTTGAGAAAATTCAATAAATTTCTAAATTTTAATTGTATAAAAGTTTCCTGAGAAACGATCTTAAAGTTATAGCATAGTTTCATACCCAAACGTGTAAAAACTTTTCTATTAATATAAATTTTGTGCACAGAAAATAAGTAAAACAATTGGTTTGACGATTTCTGAATAGTTTTAGTGTTTTGAATACAAGAATAGAAGTTTTGTAAAAATAAAATCACTTTATTTAAAATATGTTAAATAGTTTGGCTAAATTTTTTGTATTATTTGTTAAATTTATATAGAGTCAATTAAGGCACATGTTGATTTAACATCTGTCAGGTAAACACCTGGACTTGCATGTTTACTTAAACAAGTACATGTATGTAGCACAAATGAGTTGTATGATAAGCAAATCTTTAACTTATCCTTGTGAGCCGAGAACAAAGATCTTTGCTTTAAGCATTTGTGTAATGTTATGAAATATTGATTTTATGATGGGCTTCACCCACTAGTAACTGCCTTTTTTTCTAAATGCAACATCGTTACTACCTTTTACTTCATGTCTGATCATTTTGATTGTCTTTGATTTATTTGATTAATTTATTTGATGAATTTGTTTGATTAATTTATTTGACTAAATTTTGGAATATACAAGAGCTTGAAGTAACTTTGTTACATATCTGCAAACAAGGTAGTAGTTTTATTTCTGAAAATTCTAGCTACAAGGTTTAAATGCATAAGAAACACTGTTGTTCAGTATCTATCTTCAGGTATAAGTTGATTCCCTTAAGGTTTATCTACGTCTTTCCTTAAGAAGATTATTTTTGTGTTTATGTGTTTGACGTAGTGGCGCTCTAAAATTGTATAAAGACAAGTTAATTAATAAAAGACACCCCCCCCCTCATCTCACTGTTTGGCTCTATATCACCTTAACTGAAGCCACCCTCTGTATAATTAACCAAAAAGTAGAAATTTTATAACAATACATAACACAATTACAGAACTTCTTAGTTTGATGCTTCTTCGTTTGCATTTATACACGCATTACCAGACATATAGCAATATGTGTATTATTCAATAATTTCTTCGAAACAGATTGTTTATTAATCACATGCAATTATGTGTCTATCTTAACGCCATTACCTTGGCCATGGCCATGTTATATCAGAAAACTATTGAATTCCATCGATACGTAATTGTACATTAATTGTCAACTTTTATATAACAAAACAGTGAAAATCCCGACGTTAATCATTTAAACAAATGGAACACTCCTTCAGCGTACCTCCGATGCATAAATTCTTTAAAATTTATAAAAGTCTATCTATCTATCTGTTAAGGTTTAGAAAAGTGACTAACGTCACACTCACTTACGCCACAAGACGGACGCGTTCGTTGTGCTACTCTTCTGAACTTGCAGATGAACTTAAGGATATCTAACCAGGGTATGCTGTTGACTCTGCTTGTGTTGATCCAGAAATCACTTAGCATGCAACCATGCAGTCTAAAAAATCCTAAACAGGAACAAAATAGGCGTGCAGCCGTCTCCTCCTCTTGCTGACACTCGCAACAAATAGAGTCGTCAGAGAGGTCCAAACTGTTAAAGTTGCCATGCCCAGTCAGAACCCCTACGAGAACTGTAGTTTTGTCTTAGCAAGTTGGTGTAAAATTTAATGTTTTCGGTCGCAGGGCACGCAATACACTATTTTGTCTGTCGACTGCCTGTCATGCTAGCCCACTTGTATGTAGGAGGTCAGAGATTAATACTAACAACTCTCGCTACAGCTCTGGTGGACGCTGAAGATGGTCCGGTGACGGCGGCAGGGGTGACAGTAGCTTCGGGTGCCGTGTAAGGAGTCTCGAAAGGCACGTTGTAGAGCGTTCTGCGTCTGCTTGGCTGGCCTTTAGCGTGAAATGAAGCTTCCTGCCCATACGTAATTTACTAATGATTTATGGTAACGAATTACGGCGGCGTGCTCTAGGTACGGTGCCAGGCAGCGTTACTGGTAAAGAGTAAGCTGGCTATGGGGAGCACTGCTTGCTGAAGTGTTAACAGGCTATGGTGAGCACCCAGACACAGACCTTGAACTCTCCCTTTTAGATTCCTTCGTTAACAAACTAAACCCCCATAAAGCAACCCGGCCCAGACCTCATCACCAACCTGATCCTACAAAAATCCCGGCCCCCTCATCAGAGAATCCACACACCTAGTATTCCAAAAATGCCTGTCCTCCAGGATTTTCCCTGACCCATTTAAATATGCTTTCATCTCCCTTATACTCAAACCCAATAAGCCTCCCAAAGACCTATTGCACTCCTTCCAACACTTGGCAAACTCCTTGAACAGACCATCCTATACAAACTAAACTCACACATAGAACGTCAATCCTTACTCTCGCCTAACCAACACGGCTTTCGCTCGGGGCATAGCGTTGAACGTACAATCCGCTCCCTAATTCAAACGGTTTAAACATCCCCTTATATATACGTAATTTCCTTATTCCTTGACTTCCACTCAGCCTTCGATCTCCTTTGGTGGTCCAATCTTCTTAATCAACTTAAACAAGCCAATTTCCCTTTCAACTTTTACCGCTTAATAAAATCCTTCCTCTCATCACGGAGAGCCATCCTAACCTCCAATTTCCACTTGGTTACTAAACCTCTCACCCAAGGATGTCCACAAGGTTCCCGTTTATCACCTACCCTATGGAACTTTGTTATCAATCCTCTCTTAGACCTAAACATCCCAAACACCTCCACCTTCGTTTACGCCGATGACGTAGCTTTTCTTATCCACGGCAACTTCCGTGCCTCTATAGAATCCACCGCTGCCGTTCTAATTAATTCAATTGAATCCTGGTCCTCTTTAAACAGACAACCACTCTCCCCATGTAAAACAAAAATGCTCCTGCTTAAAGGCTACCTCAGCCCAAACCGAAATCCTAAGATACACATCCTTAACACACCAATTCCCTTCGCAACAATAGCTCTCTACCTTGGATTCCACATTGACACACGCCTAAAAATGAACTCCCATGTCTCCAAACTTCGAACCAAAACACAAATCATACTGCATAATTTACTTCACGCACTCCTAAGGTCAGTCCACCTCACCAATCCAACATGAAGACTAATCATTAACCTTATCATAATCCCGATCATCAGATACGCAGTAGATTCTTGGCTCCCTCTTACACCCCCTCTTCCAGGCGTACGCTTAACACGATGAAGAGGTTGAAACTGTTATTGCTGTAATTGAAATCTCAGGTGGGCTCTTTATCAGTGGCACGTGTAAATAAAAACAGAATTCGAATACAAATTTAATGCTATAAACTATATAACGTGTACAAAAACAAGCTTCTACATTAAATTATAGCCTTTTTATTTATATTAAGGGATTTTTCTTATTAGGTTTTTTTTTATGTGACCAGCTGAAAGGCACAAGAAAGTTTTTTACGAGGATTTCCAGTAGGTGTAAAGAGCCCACGGCAAGATTCGGTGGAAAATGGCTCGTAGATTAGGAAACCTCAAAAGGCTAAGCGGCTAGTCGAACTATTTGCTCTGAGTAGAACATGAGCTGTGGGTCGGGGTTGGACTGCAACCAAAAATGTAAAGAATATGGCGCCACCGAATTTTTCTATACGAAGAAGACCTTACGTAAGTCCCATGTATAAGGCGAATGCGGAAACCTTTATTCAGTTACCGCTATACAATATATTACTGCAACACAATCCCTAAAGTTTCTTACCTTATGGCTCGACTTTGACCTTTATGGATGCACTGCTACACCTGTGAACAGATTAAAACAAAGATAGCACTGTTTGTGCATTTATACCCAAAATTTAAAAATTAATTCTAATCAACCTTCATTCATTCCAATTAAAAAGAGTAGTCTTGACCAAAATAAAAATCTATTCCTTCAGTATTTGGCATGTTATTTACAAGACATCTTTTTTTTTTAATATAAGTTTAATCAAAATAAAGTATTGAAAGATATGTACATAAGTACTTCTCACAGTTAAAACATGGTGATTTCTATTAGAAATGTCTAGCAAAATTTATTTAAAAATGAGCAAGCATGAGTTTCTTTTCTGAAAATTCATCTATATGTAACAATTTCGGTTGGTTTGAGTAGTACTACTTAACCTCACAAAATATTCCACTTAGCAATTAGTGAAATATGAAATGTAAAAATTTAATTTCTAAGATTTGAGTAAATTATGTTTCAAATAATTAAATCAATTTTCATAAAATATAGAATTTAACTTTTCTTATCTCATAATAACATCTTCCGTATATTAAATGTATTAATAAAAAGATTTAAAGTGAAAATTTACAGTTTCCTGTTGTTTAATTTGAAAAATAAATAGTCTGTCATTCACCTAACAAACTTGAAGTTCAGATCACGTAATCAAACAAAAAAATTATTTGTCTGCTATATCCATGCTACAGCTGACATATATGAAAGCAATTTTACATACCAGATGTTCATCCGATGGAAAAATACCCGCTAGGCATATGGACCATAA
Organism: Platerodrilus igneus; assembly: GCA_036346225.1. NCBI lineage: Eukaryota > Metazoa > Arthropoda > Insecta > Coleoptera > Lycidae > Platerodrilus > Platerodrilus igneus. The sequence continues at coordinate 6,031,122 of JARFIW010001480.1, forward strand.
CCGGAATTATAATTGATGATTTATAATAGGCTTGCCTCAGCACTTAAATACAGGAAATCTCCAATTCCATACAACCAAATTAGCTGCATACTGAAATTCCAAACAGCATCTCAGCGTCCATATTAAATAATTGATGCACGCCAAATCAACATTCGTACAAAGGTTAAACCACTAAATACTGATAAATTTCATTTCTAAATTTTCCTAAGTTTTCCTACGTTATATATTAACTAAAATTTCATATTAACTAAAATTTCATGTTAACTAGAAGTTGCACTAAAAAATATTTATTTAGTAAGATTATTTATTCAGTACTACTTACTTTTTTATTATTTTATTTATTTATTCTAACATTACAATTAGTCTGCTACCTAAAAATTACAGCAAACCTGTTACTCCTAAGAAATCTAACAGAATTATTTGCTGTTAACTAAAGGCCCTTCAAACAAAATAATTCCTCGTCATCTGCGAGCTATTTTCCAGCAAGTGTGGACAACAAAAGTGCGCGTCGCCGAGACGATATCAAATCAAGAAAACAATTTAATTTTCGTGTGCTTCCAACACGTGGATTGAATAAACGTCATCGTCCTTGCGTTCAAGGAACAATTGACCTCTTCTAACGACAGCTGTATTGGAAGTGATAATATCACGCGGGTTACCGTCTGACAACAAGCTTAATATTACAATCGTCTAACAGAGGGAGCTCTAAGGATGACACTAACAAAAAGTATCTTTTGTCACCGCATAATTTAAAATTTTACACTGTCGAATTGAAAGCTAATATTGTATTCGACAATATTTAATATGTATTTCTTAGATTGTGTAGCATCATTATGCATTAAGTTGGTTATTATTAATTAAATAGATTAAATATCTGTAGACATAATGACAGAAAATAAAATCGTTACAAAATATCAACGCGTATAAAAACACAAAGTACCTACAACACCGGATTGTGTTGTAGTCGCACCAATTATTATAGAAAACAATCAATATGCTACTATCAACTCACGATGCCCGGACGAAGCCCTTTAGCATCTCCGCTCACACACGTCCATTCCCCGACTGACCCTCTCTCTCTCCACCCCACTCATTGTCTTCGAGTCTGGAACCACCACATAACCCCCCTACTTAAATCTAAATCACATAAATTAGGTTTAAGTATCAGTAAAAACAAGAATACAATGATGTGTAATAATAATTGCGAATAGAATAGCCTCCACCAATCAAAATAAACAAAAAAAATTAAAATATTATAGGCATCATGAATTCAACCATGACATAAGAATAACAGAAGGAACAACTTAAAGCTCCTTCCTTTGAACATCGACAGGCGTGGCAGCTTTGTATGCTTTAAGATTCATCACGTTCTGCCGTAACAGTTCGTTGCCCTGCGAGTCGCCAATTATATAAGAATTTGGCCCAGCCTGACACAACACATAAAAGGGCCCCTCATATAATAGGAAGAACTTTTAGATGCATTTATCCGCTGCAGCCGACATATAATGTGTTCTAGCCAGAACTTGACCCCCTTCCTTAAAAATAACCGGACAGATTCCCGCATTAATTTTGTCAGCCCTACGCTGAGCCTTGGATTTTAACCTTTTGTAGACCAATTGCCAAATGGTCTCCCGCGACAGTTCCGCAGTAGAGACCGCCAGATAATCGATATATTTCCCTTCGTGTATCACAAATCCATTTCTTGCTCTAACCGGTTCTTTCGCAATACCCCCGTTTACTGTTTCCACCCCCAAATTGTCACTTTTTTCCTTATCCGCTCTTCTCCTTCCTGATCCTCCTTAAGCGACTTAACATATTGCTTTTTATACTTGGTGTTTACTACGGCTCCTTTTTCGACCCCTAAAAATTCGTCTTCGCTATAGTTATGGCGAGCTTCAGGCATCTCCTTTACTGCCCCTTTCATCCCTCCCGACGGCATTGTAACGGATTTACAACGGTTTATACTCAAATTAGCGTTACTGACTTTAGGTTTAATATTTAACGTATGGGTATAACCCTGATGCCAAAACTGCAAGATTTCCTGCTTAAAATTTACTACTACCTGACATTTAAACATCCAATTCGACCCTAGTAACATGTCGCAATTTAAACCAGGTATAACTAAACACACAACGTCCATTTCTACGTCTCCTGCTTTAACAGACAAACTTATCTGGGATTTAACGCGTTGCGTTCTACCCCCACAGCCACGGCTATCGATACATTGGTAACCGGTAGGATAGGAATCTTCATTCCTTTCCCTGCCAGCTTATTATAAAAAGTCTTGGACACGGCACACACGTCCGAGCCACTATCCACTAATGCCTCCACTCTTTCCGTTCCTACTAACATTGACACCGTTGGCGCAATTATTTCACGATTTTCTGATTCGCTTTCAGAATCCGTTAAAATGTTTTCCATATCCTTATCAAAGGAAGTTATATCATTTATGTTCAAATTAGGCCAGTCACCATTTTGATTGTTCGCATAATTTTGGTTTCCGAATGTCGGCTGCCCGTTTGATTCGTAGCGACCGGTGTTATAGTTATCTCGACGCGGATTAATGTCTCGCGGCGGCGGCCTATTCATAGTTCGGGTTAACCCCCCAGAATAAGTGTCGTCGATTCTTTGTAAAAATTTCTCTACTGTGTCCGATGTGTGGAACTCATTTGTAATTATTCCACGTTGAACGTCCGCTGGAAAATGTTTGGAAAGCATAGTTATTAGTTTGTCGTCAGATATTTTTTCGGTTAAGAATCCCGCTTGATGCACCAAATTTAAAAAACACTCAGCCCTACTACCGGACTGATAACGACCATAGTTAAGTTCCATGAACAAATCCCTGTTTTTCTAAGTTCCAGAATCTTTCTTGAAACGCGCGCCTAAAATCATCAAAAGTTTCAAAACTATCCTCTTTAATCGACGCCCATTCTGCCGCTGTACCCCTAAGACAATTTAACGCCAGACCCTTCTTGTGTTGCTCAGGCACTCTGGCCTCCTCTAGTGTTTTATTTAATTTTTTCAAAAACCCCATTGGGTGAGTCTTTGAATTGGAGTAAAAACTTAAATTATTACCCCCCAATTCCCTCTTGACAAATAGCTTTTATCATTAAGCTTTGGCGATCCGCTCGGAAACGAACCACTCGGCGACGGGATGAAATTTTTTGTTTCAGAAATAACTGCTTCATTAGTTTTAATTTTTGACTGTGCAGTATTCAAATAATCAACATGAACTGCTAAGTTGCTAACAGTATCGCGAAGTTCTGCCATACCCGTAGCTAATTTTAAAATTGTTTTCTAAATCGACGGTTTTTGACTCCGCGGGATCATTCTTTTTTCTACCTTTGCTTTTCGACATTTTCAACGGTTATTATCCTAATTGAACTCTTAATTTAATGGCAAACTGTTTATTCAAATTGCTAATCGCAACGTTAATTAATGATAACAATTACTAGTTAATAAAAAGAAATTTTCATTAACCAACAAGTTATTGCATCGCTTGTATCCCCGAATATTCAATAACCTCAGATATTAATATCATCATATCAAATAGCGCATTGCACCTTGACAAGCTCTAATATTCTACTTCAAAATAAACGGCAAATACCACTATCCTTGCAATGTACGTTATAAGAAAATAAACGATCTCACCAAACGTGTAGTAAGTCCGCTACAGGTTATCAGTTTGAAGGGCGCTACAGGAAATCAGTTTTGAGCACTTTCTCACCTACTAGACGTATCTTCGTGAAGCGGTTATGCCAACACTATAGTCCGTTATACCTTCGGTAACACTAATTTATTCGGTTAGTGATGTTATTTTGTTTTTTGTAGTACAAATTAATACGAATTTAATCACACGGCCACTCTACAGCACCACGTTGGGCGCCAGATGAAGAGGTTGAAACTGTTATTGCTGTAATTGAAATCTCAGGTGGGCTCTTTGTATACCCTGCTTCAAATCCCCCCGATCGAAATCCAACTAAATTCCTCACTCTAAATCCGAAACCTTAAACATAACCTACCAATCATCCTACACGACAGAACACTTCACTATGACGAATACCGTACTCTCCCTAAAACGGACATAAAATCCCGAATACATAACTCCCTACTCCCACTCCTGACAAGATCATTGGTCCCACTTCACCACCGGCAGATATACATTTGATATCTTCCCTGACATCACAAACATCCCTCCACACATTCCTTTCTCTAATCCCCCTACAATGCCATTTCTGTCCGGCCATGGTAACTTCCGTAATAAACTTCATCAATTCCATTTAATTCCTTCCCCTCACTGTCCTTGCAACAATCAATCTCTATAAACCCCACAACACCTGATATACTCCTGTCCCCTAACCTCTCTGCTACAAATCAATCTCAAGTAGTCTACAAACTTTGACCCGTTCTCCCCACTTCCTAACATAAACATCCTAGTCACTAATTACCTTCAAGAATTAAACCATTTCCTAAATGAAATTCTTTTAACCAAACAAACCACCCACAACCAGCGGCACTAACACACTTAATATACACTCCTGCAATTCACTACCACATCACACTTATACTCGCACTATGCACACAATCAGCCCCACTTCACGTGCGCAGTCGACGACTAAGGTAGGGCCACAAATTTTCCTCACCAAAACTTGGAGAACCCTAGCTATTCCTGAATTATTGATTCTAAGTTATTAAATATATGTAAATACCTATAATGTACGGCTAGTATGCGCTCTGGCCTAGATATAGCCCACAATAAATTAATTTTATCTATCTATCTATCTATGGTAAGCACTGCTAGAGGGTTCCTTAGGCTGTGGTGAGCACTAACCAATGTCGTTTGTTGAATTTGCAATTGTATTTATATGCGTTCGTCCCTACGCAGGGTATGTTGAAAAATCGTTAATGAGGCGGCAATCCAATAGCATCGTGGGGTTTAGTTTTTGTACGTAAAAATGTACACGTGCTGTCGACGAATGGGTTTGCTAGTTTTAGGGCAGCACAAAAAATTAGTTGGAGATTTTGTTTTCCTATGCGTTTGTTCTGAGTTCAGCACGTGTACTATATATGGTAACAATGTGGAAGTAGGGCTATCGCTCAACAAATGCTTAGAGGACTGGCTATTCCCGATTTACCCGATTCCTATTATGCCGACGGGTTATAGTTTAAAAGGACGTGCATATAATGGAATTAATAACTATACTTATAACAGTTAATAATTTTTTTTAATTTTCTATTGGTCTTCTTTATTCTTAAGTAGGTGCCGGTCATCGTTAAAAGTTGAAATCAACAGGATAAGTCTACAATTGTACCAAGATTATGTGAGAGAAATGTGATTGTTAGATCATATGGTTGTTATGGTGTAATGTGGAGGTGATGTGTGAAAACGGAGGTGATGTGTGAAGACGGAGGTGATGTATGGAGGTAGAGGTGAGGTGTAGAGGTGATGTGTGTAAATGGAGGTAGTGTGTGTGGGGGTGATGCAAGAAGGTGAAGGAACAAAATCTCTTCATACTTCAACCCGGCTTAACGCGTTTACTGGTGCCGTTTATCTGAAACAAAGTTTAAGATCATCGCTGGTCGCTGAATCGCACTTATCAGTATCTCAGTTGATATTATTTTCTGATACTCTTATGAGGGACCTTTGCAATAATTGTTGTCATATCGCAGTAAGTCTAACCACATATTGCAAGGTAATCAACATCACAAACACAATTCAAAAGTGTATACAGTAATTGATAAAGAATCACAATAGCATAAACTGCTTTATTCAAAAACTTTCTATAAACAATTACTGCCGCTTCAAATTACTTCTAGCACTCATCCATATCACTTACAAATAAGCGGATGTTGATTCTTTTTTAAAAAAATTATAAATTCGACCGCAAAATAAAATAATATACAACATTATCAACAGACGACGTCCTTGACGAATATACAATAACCTTGAAGATGAAGAAAACATATGAATTAAATTGAATCGATAACTAGAAAAACCAAGAAATTTAGAAAATAATACCTTAAAGTAGAACTAAATATGATTATGTATGTAAGCCCTTTCCCCACCCATCAACTACGAAACAAACCCATTCGACGGGTATTGAGTTTTCTCTAAAAATATTGAATCAATTTATAAAATAGTCTTACTTCTTCCCCATTTGTATTTTAGAGTTCTATAATAGAAGTTATACTTACAAATCATTCTTTCTAAGCAGCTTACGAGGGTTTACTGCTAAACTATAACAATTCCAGCAATATACGTAACCTTCACAACCGACCTTTTGCCCTTGGAGGTTCAAATATTTCATTCTGTTCTCAATTTTAAATGGAAAGGCTTCACATACAAGCCTTTGCTGCAAGACGTGATCTACTCAACACATCTTTGTAAGAGATACTTTTTCAGGTTTCAGTTCAATCGTTACGAATGTGAATATAAGGTTTCTTCTGGTCGTGTTTATAAAACATGCTGCCGATGTCTTAATGTAGAAGAGATATTGCTATGTTATTAGACTTGCACCTTCATATAACAGAAGCAACATATACAGCATTTTATTAGATATACTATAGTCTAACGTACTAAGTTTCTAATTATTATGCTCGGATTACTAAACTCAGTCTATTTTGAACTTGATTAGCATTATCATATTATGGAGAAGACGGGGTTAATTAAGTTTATGTGTTGCGGTATATTTGCGAAAGGAGGCATCCGGGGTATTGGTAGATTCTCTAATTGATGTGTCGTAAATGTAGAACTGGCTTTGAATAATATTGCCTCCAAGTGTATAAGTTCGGCGGCTTGTATTTAGAACACTCAAGGAACGTGTAATTGTCACTCGATATTGGAGAAAAGTTCCTAAAATCTGATTTACCAAAATTTATGCTATAGCAACATATATTATTTAAGCCAAGGGTCGAAAATAGTGTAAATGATAAAAGTTAAGATTAGTATCAAAAAACAAAAGTCGAGCCAAACATGAAGGGGCAAAACCAATATGGCATTCTCTCTCCCGATTCACAATCTCAAGAATAGTTTAACTCGACTCTCCAATGTTTCCTATCCAGAGCTAACGCTTTCGATGCTCTATAATTAACTTTATCTACATCGTCTTATCCCATGAAAGCCCAGCGTTACATATATGTAACAGCTTTAGTAGTAATTAAAATAAAATGTTGCAAATTGAACTTGTGCTTTTAGTTGGTTTGTAGCACCTCATTCATTCATAAAATATCAATAACAATTTTTGTCTAAGTACAATAACCTTATTTGTAATAAACTTCTTATTTGTTTTAGCAACAAAAACCTAATTAACAATGCACATTCTAATGATTTACTGATTTAATTTGTAAAATAATAAAGTAGTTTCTCAACATACCCCATAAAGCTAACAGTAGGAGTCCTTTCACCCAGTATACGCCAAAACTTCCTCCCATAAGAAATACACGTGCAAATCTTATTTTCCTCCCATAAGAAATACACAGGAAAATTCTTACACAATATTAACGTATACATATTTTGCAGTACTCAGACAAATTCTTTTGTAATATTAACACATTTATAATTAATCCTAGAGCAAGCAATGTTACACAAATATTGGCATACATGTTTTAATTAACCCTATTGCAAATCTCATTATCTTCCCTAAGAAAGACACAGACAAATCATTCTGCAATATTGACACAATCTTAATTAACCCCAAGAGCAAACAATGTAGCACAATATTCGCACACCTAGCAACATTAGACGAGTGTAATATATTGTACATGCTTAACCTATTAATACCAAAATTTACACATTGGATATCAGGAATTGTTAGAGCTATTCTTGTGTAATATATAAAAGTACCAACGAATGTGATAACACTGTCTATTTTGCACATTTAAAATTTGCAACACAGTGTGAAATATATTGAGCAGTAAAAGTATACAGTTCGAAAACTAATATACAGGACTGTTGAAATGTATTATTTATTATAAATTTCCTGCGGACAATTAAACATTAACAATATGGAACAACTATACTTATATGTAACTTACAATGTGTTTTCACCTGGGTTGTGACCTCCTTTTTTGCTGGGCTATATTTTACTAGGCAATTTATGTTATGCATTTAAAAATTGTTTGCCATTCTAATTTATTTTACATTTTCAGCCGTTATCCTTCTTGGGTTTAAACTGTCTAATCTAAACAAAGGGAGATCAAACTCACTAAATCAAATAAATTTGGCAATTAGCAAACGCGAGACGCATTCGAGACACTCTCTCGAACATTCTCTCGCCTAGTAAGGAGACTCGAACTATTGGACGACTTACTATCTATACTACACCAAACGTCAAGAACAGCTACTTTAGTTGCAGGTCGTGAGTTTATACCCGTCGCAGTCTGAATAGTAACTTGTCAACTTTGGTTGCCTTTGCCGCTAGTTTTAACCTCCAGCAAGCACTATGCCTTTTTTCCACGATTGGCGTTTTTCTCGTCCATTATGATGACAATATTATCCTTTTCAAAAGCCTTGACTTATTCTAACCACTTTGTAGTGCGATTCAATTCTGGGAGATACTCTTTTCGCCATCTCTGCCAAAATCGGTCCGCCATTACCTGAGACCGCTCCCAGTTTTTGACCAAGGTGTCACCTTTATTGTCGTACGATAGGAGCGGTTTAAAGGCGCTAGAATTGCCCAGAAAAAGTGGTTTGGCGTTATTGCTTCCTCTGCCTCAGGATCAATCGGTATATATGTCAATGGACGGGAATTTACAATCGATTCTGCTTCTTTAAAAAAGCACCTTAAAATTTCGTCGTCTGAATTTTCGTAGGTATGGCAGCAAATAAGCATTTCTTGACAAAGCGTACCCTGCATTCCCAACAACCACCCATATGTAACGCTAAGGGAGGAATAAAGATGCGGTACGACCTGAAGGATCAACCTAAAACTATTCAAATCTAGCTAAATTAGTTTTTACTAATAGATTCGAAAGTGCTAGCAGTCGCCTGGTAGTGTTGCAGGTTTACCTGTACCATATGTAGTCCCGTCATTGGTTTGCGAAAACTTACCTTTTCAACACCACTTGTTGGACTGCCCTTACTACTTTATCCTTACTACACTCCACTGCCAGTCTCTTCACGCGAACGGAAACGGAGTCTGTTGTATCCATCAGGGTGCCTGAAGTAGTCGATGGTTGGGCTGCCACAACCTTTAGAAGCTGCGGCTGGAAAATATTCCGCCACAATTGCACGATAGGTTCAGGTTGCTGCTGCTGTTGCTCGGTAGTGGGAGGCTTCCACAGCAACAGGTCATGTTTTCTGAATTTTTATGTTCAGGGAGCAACGCTTGTAATGCAGCTTGCCGTGATTGCTTCCTATTGTACCTTTGATGTTATTTGCAATGCCACAAACTACCAGTTTCTCTAGCGGTGGTGTGAAAAGTCGCACCTGAAAGTGTCGTCTCAATGGTTCTGCCCATGCAGGCGCCTATGGACGACATCCACGTTTTCTATAGGACCTGAAATCCAAAGTGCCGCATTCAAGAGCCTGTGTAGCAATCGCACCCGAACGACTGCAAAGCGTGCAGTCTCATACAGTTGTGGGCGGTTGTCAACCTCTTCTGCTATCCACTTTAGGAAGTGGTCGTCTTCGCATCAGATCCGATAGACCTCGTCCGAATACGCCCACATCCTAAGGGTTGTTGGAGTGCTGTTTACGGGAGGGGTGAGAAATGGTCGTCAAGCGTCTTCTCAGTAGCTGATTGCAAGACTTCTACTGGAATTTTGACAATTTTGCTTCAGGGGTTGTTCCTGTCGATCACGGCTACGTGGAGGTGCCTTGCAACTGCCATCCTGAAGCTGCTTCTGATAGCCAGACTAGAAAAACTCTTGTAGTCCCTTATTCGCGGACTATTTTGCGGAGGAATATCATCTGCGGTGGTCATCTTTTTACTTACCACGTTTCGGTCTCAACAGACCTGGAGATGCAAGTAGATAGTATGGAGGGGGTTGTACGACGGACAGGAGATTGGGGTAGCCCTAGGACCAGCATTATCCACGATAACAATCTGCACTCCTACTTTTCTATTCAGCCCCATTGGTCCGTTTCTTCTCTTTCTACCACTTGCTACGTACATTGACGTAACCTAAAAAAAAAACCAAGAAAACGAAAGAAGTAAGTAAGTATGACCGGGCTCAGGCGGCGAGTGGGGGGGAAAGCCTGAAAAAAAATTGAGAAAAAAAATAAATATCACACCAACTCATTCACACTCATTCACACTCAGAACAAAACATACAAAGGGAAAAAAGAACTTATAATTAACCAAAATATTTACAGAACGCAGTAAAAAAAAATTAAAACGCAACCCTAAAAACCACAGCTCAAGATCATCGTACGTATAACCTTAACCTATATTTACAAACATAATGGCAACAACATTTTCAAATGTGCCAGCAAATCTTTAAACTGTTTTTACATAAATAAGTAGTATATTTTTAGTAATTTATGAACAAATAGTAAGGCAGTAATAAAAGAGCAGTAAATACTAAAATAGTTCAATAATTTTCATATAGAAGAATTAAATTTAGAAATGCCATATTTGAACGATAAAATCCCAGGCATTCTGGTTCCAAAGCAAGAAGCGAATACAAAGGAAAACTCATCCTCGAGTTGCTGACGTGGAGGTTGACTCAGTCGCTGGACCAAGTCAGCGAGTAGGTAGGCCTACGCCCAGGAAGAACGCGTTTGGCCTCCCATTACCAGAAGAAACGACAGCTCAAGGGAGTATCGTGTCCCCCGCAGGAAGCTAGAATTATTACGAACAATAGATTAAGTTATTAAAACCGAAAAGTACCGCTTTATAAACCCTAAATACTCACTACGCTATATAATGCGTGCCGGAAATTCGCATAACGAAAAACGGAACGAAGCAAAGCAGGACGGATGTTTTCTTGTTGCTATTCGAACAGAAAGTGAATATTAAATTTGTTTAGTTAAAGCAGAAAAGCTCAACGTAAACTGTTCGTCAAGGAAATAAAGCAGGAAAACCCTAATTTATTGAAACAATTTTGCAGAATTCTTTAAAAAGGGAAAACACACCAGCATTAATTAGTGAGTACTTGGAAAGACACCTGTTTAATTATGGCGTAAATTCCACGTTAAGAAATTCTTAGAAAGGATATTTATTTTTCTAATGAGCAAAAATATTTATCAAGTAACATATATAGGATGTTGTGAGGGTTTTATTAATTAAGGGCGCGGTAAATTTTTTTATTCGGCTAGCTTTATGATAATCTCAGGGGTAGGCTTCAGTCATCTTTAAAATAAAGCGCACACGTAGTAACTATTTTTAATTAATGAAACTCAACCGTTAAACATATAAAACTTAAGTGAGTGTTTACACATTTTAACAAACTATACACTTTATACAAAAAATAATGAACAATAATAGTTTGTATGGTATCTTAATATACAAAAGAAGTCGACTCATATCCGAAACACGTAAGGACGCGAGAGTCGCTTCATCACGCCACAACGGCTTAAACGAAACTCATCGATACACTGATAGCACACGGCACGGCGCAGCGTATATTCACAACAGGTGGGGTTCGGCTGTTTTATCATAAAAATATATGTTACAATGTTTATTATTAATTACAATAAAATTTTAAACACGCGAAAGGGTTATTTTTAATTTACAGAATAAATTTTCGTGTTTAACGCCAAAGAAATTTAAGTTAAAAATTATTGTATATAAACTAATCAATTATTTACGAAAATGAACGTAATACACTCCTTCATCCCAGATTGGGATTGCTGTTGGTGATATGGCAGTTCAGAACGGACCTGCAACATATTTCGAGTGGTTTAGCTATACTAAAAGCGTTTATGTGGTTAGAATAGTTTTATTTTCCTTGCTCCACCATCTACCATGGAACCAAATAGGATGTCAGAACCGACACCAGGGCTACTAGAAAGATATAGCTCCTAAATGGATGGGTTGAGTGCGAGCCCGCATACCACTATGTGACAGCATGCATGTAGAATGTGCTGCACAACCACGGCACCGGCTGTTAATCCCTCAAGACGGCTCCGTGGTGTAGTTGGTATGGATGTGACCTTTATACCCAAGGTATAGGTTTCGAGTCCCGACAATCCATTTGAAAAATGTTAGGCAAACATTTTTCACAAAAATACGCCTTCGTTCGGATGAAATATAAAATAAAGGTTCCGTGACAACACGCACGTAAAAGATCTGTACCTTGCTCAGAACAGCAAGGGTTTGGCAAAATCCATAATTTCCCGTTAAAAAACTTGCTTCTGACCAATGTAGTACCTTTCGGGTGGAGTATTGGAAAATCAATTGTAGTATACATCCTCACCATAAAGAGCTCACTTGATTGGGGTCTGATCCGACGACATAGCCAACTGATCGAGATGGGTTAGTCTCGATCCCCTGTCTAGGTGAAATACGGTTCAAAGTGGTGTGTTGCCAGGCTCAGAGGAACTAATCCCGTTTCGGGTATGGTTCCACCACGAGGATGCTATTATCCAACCGACATAGGACATCTTGATCAGCACAAACGTGAGGTGGCCATACCTTGTGAAGACAGCTGGCCGCCTATGCAGTAGTAGGGTTTTTGGTAGTTTGGTCCGCGATGTGAGTTTATATCGCATTGGCGAACACTCGCTCCCCTGTGTTGTGGTTTTTAGCCCATTTAACTCTCTAGTTCCACATGCATGCTAGGCTTATTCGTCCACAAAGAACGATGGCAGTTTTGATTGTTTCAATTGGTCCCTCCCACCCCTATATGCCATCTTCGGATGCGCCCAATGGGTAACCACCAACTACACGGGTTATAGAATTCTAATTAAGAGGATAACTCTTATCTAGTTATATGTTGTGATTAGACTTTGTTCGATTCCTACCAGTTTCTTAAGTTTCATCATTTTGCATTTTTGGTACCCAAATGTCACGTAAACACTCGTAAACACTCATCAGGTCGAGTTCAGTTTGACCAAGGCAAATTTAAACAAATTGCAATGTTCCCAACCGAATTCATTTAAACTTACAACACCGCTTGCTCCAAAAACATTAATCACACTTACATTTTCTTCTTAACTTTTTTTTAATTTGTTGGAGACAGGAATGTCTTTGCTGCGGTAGAAAAACTTTTACCATTTCTAAGGTTGCCAAACGCAAATAAAAAGGAGCCGGGAAACTAATGCGAACTGGGTGTTGTGGTTTTACAAACAAGAAGTTTTATGGGCTATGAAACCAATTTCTCTACTGACCACTAAGCAAGTAATAAAAATTTAGGAAATTGTAAGTAATATTTGTTCTCGACTATCAGTTGGTAAAAAAGCTTTTTATATACAATCGCTATTTCTAGATAATACTCTTTATAATAGGGTGGGATTACGGAATGTTTTGCAATCGTGGGAAGGCCCTTTGCAATATAATCTGCTTATGCATTATCAAATTTTGAAATATCTGTCGGAATCCTTCGCCTATAATCCTTTCTGGAATATCGTATCTAAATAACAGATCTACGTATAAAGTTTCTTCCAATAAGTACAATGATCGACTCAAAGGCTTTTATAAAACGAGATATTAATAAAAAGGTTGCCAGGAAAACTCTTAGTGATCATAGCCTATTTTCTGAAAATATTGGCACAGAAATAAGCACTTTGTAGAGGTTGCTATTACGCACGAGATTTCTACTTATTGTTGTCTACAATTACTAAAGTAGGACTATTTTGAACTTAATTAACTTTATCTTATTATAGCGAAGATGGGGTTGATTAATTTTATGCGTGGTTGTGTATTTCTAAACAACAGCACTGGTGCTTTTGGCAGTTGCTTTAATTGAAGTTTGGTAAATGTTTCCGTGGTTGTGAATAACTTTCTAATAAAATTGCTCTGCCATAATATGCCTCAAGATACTATAATAATTATCCAACAATTTCCGTTTAACGTTTTATCGATTATTACTTAACTAAGTTATCACAACTATATGGTGCATTCGAATATTCTATTGCTTTATCTCATATAAGAATGTATCGCAGAAGACAGACTGTGAATGTATTAACCTGTGAATCTACTACCAACAATTTTGCGTAAGCTAGAGATTTAGTCTGTTGAATAGTTAACAAGGCCAGGGCAAGGCAAGGCCAGTGAGCTAGTATCAATGTGTCTTGAAAATATGGACGTTAGGATCGACGCGAGTTAAGGTTCGTGGCTTGGGAGCGACCTTTTTAAAAAACCATTTCCAAATTTCTTAGCAAATTAATTTTATTACACAGAAATTAAATATGGAATTTTGACAAGTTACAATTATACTTTAATTTAAATCGAAATTAATTGAGAAAGGTACTATTTTAAGTAGCAAGTAGACTGCAATATAAAATCTGATCACTTGACTGACTGTCGTCGACTGGGGTTCCCGGGCTTTTTATAATATCCCTACCCCCTCACATGGCTGTGGGAACTTGCAGATATCATGTCTGCTTATTCTTAAGTCTATTTATAATTGCATTGTGGTAATCTTAATTTCTAAGTAATCGCGGTACCTGACCGGTCGGTGACCGTCTGTGATGACATCTGCAGTGTCACTATCATCTGCGATACAAAGTAGCGCATCTGTTCTAATGAACGTTAATAATCTTTATAAATTATCCTTGTTTTACAATGTTGCACTTCACTTGGCGTATTCTTAACACTTTCTAATAATTTCCTAATTATTCTATTTTAATATCTTTATTCGTTTTTGGTATGGGGTAATTTAATACGGCATTTGTTTTATCGGGGTTCGGCATGACTCTCTGAGGTGTTATTATATGTCCTAGAAATGCTACTTTTTTCTGTAAGAATTCGCTCTTACCTAATTGTACTTTGAATTGTGCTTTTTCTTAATCTTTCGAACACTTCTCTTAATTTTTCTATATGATCCACTAATGATGCTGAAGAAACTATGATATCGTCTAGGTACACAAGGTGCGCATTTTAGGTTACGCTGATTGCCAAAATATGCAATTAATACTGGTTTGAAGCCGTCCCATTGTTCTAAATCATAACTACTGGCAATTAATGTTAGTGCCCTTCCGGTTAGTTTGCTGATATTAAGGCGTAGGAGAAATACGTTTCTTTCGTTGTCTCCGGGTTTATAAAATGTTTTTAAAAATAGTTCACACGCAGCTATATAATTTCATATCAAAGTTTGATCACCGTTATACGTGGGAATGTGGTCTCCAAATAAAGCTTCATATCTTTACTCATTTTGGCGGGGGGTGTTCTAATAATTAATATTTAGTTTGATATTGATTATTTTTAGATTTTGTAGAAATTGGGATTTATTTCGTGGTCTGTATTGTTATTCCTTGCTTGGATTTCTTATTTTCCGTTTAGATTGTGTCGGGTTACTTGATATTTTTAGCTTGGATCGTTTTGGATTATTTAAAAATTAAGTTGCTTAATTTGTATTTAATTGCACGGTGCTGTAATTATTTTATGGGTTCTACTCTTGATACTGTTTTGGTTACGTTTATTTTTAATTTACTGATGTTAATTTTATTGTAGGTTTGGTCTCTGTGGCTTCGGTGTAATTGAGTGATTTTTGTGGTAATTTATTTCACTTAGTTTGCTTTGCGACAGTTAAAACTTTTTTATTCTTAATTATGTCGATTTAATTCTGTTTGTAGTAATTATCTCTTCCCGTGGGTATGTGTAACATAAGTGTCTACGATGTTTCTCGTCTCGTGAACTTAAGTGTTAATTATAAAGTTTGCAAGGTTTCGTCTTTTGCGTTGTTCAAAGTTGCATAAAATTTGTTCTTTCGTAATTAATACAATGAGTTTGTGTTAATTACAATATTCTAAAATGTAATAAATCGTTGCTTTCCAGTCAATCGTTTACGTTAGTGTCTCTGTTGTACTTTAGTTACAAGGTTATTTTTAAATCTACGGTAGGTGTAATTCAGTGAATGCTGTGATATAATGCAATTATATTTTTCCGAAAGGTATTATTTTCAGTTGATATGAAATGAACTTTGCGTCTTTAATTACTGAAGTATTTTAATTACAGAATGTTAATGTAGTTGTGTTTTTTATAAGGTTGCAATATGCGTTTCAAATAGCGTGATTATTTTTCGCATTTAAGATGATGCTTTATAAGAGTTTTCGGTCGTAATTTCTATGCTTTATTTTAATTAGTAATGCTTGAATCTTATTCGGGTAAACTGAAAAGTTCTCGTATGGTTATATTTAGATTCGCGATACGTTTTGAATAGCTTGTAGAGTTCAGGATGAACGTTCTTGGATGGTATTGTTCCATAGTTGTAAATAGATATATTCGTTTCCAATTATAACGGTTTTATAGCGTTGCGTGAATGATTTGTTGGAAGATGAGATAAAAATGTAAGTTAATAATAGATTGTAAGCTGTGTCTATTGTTTACGGAATACAATGAGTTTACGTCTGGGTATTTTATTGCGTTATATTGTTGCGATATTTACAAGGATTTCGGTTTTAAATTCGTGATTTAATTTCGCATTATTTTTGGTGTATTGCGCCAGTTAATTTTCGTATTGTTAAATTAGAAATTTGTTTTTGTTTTGCTTATAATTAATTCTTGCGCCAGTTAATTTCGTAATAATGTTCTCAAGTGCGCCTGAAATGCGACTTTTGTTTTTCTCAAGTTTCTATATATCTCTTTTAAACAAAGAATAAATTTTCTCAAATATAACTTGAAGATAATCCCTTGCAATAGCTAAGTGGATTATTTTCATCAAATTGCATAAAATAATGGTATTAATAATCAATATACATATATAAATCATAAAATTTCTTATGCTAGCAAATATCAAATAGGTTTGGCAAATAAAGTAAAAAATTCAATTGGTTTAAGGAAAATAAACTTACACTAGTTGTTTTGTTGATTTCATGGAGTCCGTCGATTTCTGTACTTTCTCCACGTCGGTTTTCGGATTCCATCTATGCTTGTATCTTCTTCGGTTTTCTTGAATTTGAACGATTTTGTTTCGCCTTCAACTTGTTTGTTTGCTGGGTTTGAACGATTCTTGTTTTGCCTCCAACTTATGTTTGTTTACTCGGTTTGAACAATTCTTGTTTCGTCTCCAACTTCTGTTTGGTTCTGTCAAATTCGGAATTGAAATTCCAAACCACCAGTTCTTCAAATTTTGGTTCCCTAGTGATCTTTTGACATCCGTTACGGCTGCGCCAGTTAAGGTCCGTGGCTTGGGAGCGGCCTTTTTAAAAAACCATTTATAAACTTCTTAGCAAATTTATTTTATTACATAGAAATTAAATTTGGAATTTTGACAAGTTACTTGCTTTAATTTAAATCGAAATTAATTGAAAAAGGTACTATTTTTAGTAGCAAGTAGACTGCAATGTAAAAACTGATCACTTGACTGACTGTCGGCGACTGGGACTCCCGGGATTTTTATAATATCCCTACCCCCTCACATGGCTGTGGAAACTTGCAGATCTCGTGTCTGCTTATTCTTATTACTATTCATAATTACAATGTTGTAATCTTAATTTCTAAGTAATCACGGTACCTGACCGTCAGTGACCGTCTGTGACCTGACATCTGCGGTGTCACTATCGTCTGCGTTACAAAGTAGCGCATCCGTTCTCATGGACGTTAATAATCTTTATAAATTGTCCTTGTTTTACCATGTTGCACTTCACTTGACGTATTCTTAACACTTTCCAATAATTTCCTAATTATTCTATTTTAATATGCATACATCAATTGGGGGATACATAACTCGCGTATCTTTTGGAGGAGGCTTTGGAAATATGGTGGCAAACTCAAGATGACATGATAAACCATATCCCCAATGTACAAGGAAATTGGGATAACATCGGTATGAGTAAAATAATCAAAACAAAGTTGATTTTTTCATCTTTACAAGACATGGCAAGATTCAGTGCAGTTGGAAAAAAAGAATCCGGAGCTTGAATACAAGCTTTCCCTTCGAAAAATATAGGTACTTTGATGGACAATTAAGTCTTTCAAATCTGCGTCGGTTTGAGATTAGGATGCAACTTGTACTAGACCCACACATTTCAATGTGTTACTCAAGTAGACAAAAAAGGTAGTCGCGGTTTATTGTGCAAGAAAAGTAAATGGAGGTGGTCAAGACACAGCGAACTTAACCAACCAAATAATTCAAGGATTCTGTAGCATATTTTTATATTTTTTGGACTGCAGGACTCTCTCTCATATCTGGGCTCCATAAGGCATTATCGAATCAGCTACCATGTCAAGCATTCTTTTCTTGCCTTCTGATGGTCCTCTTCGGTTAACATCAAACGTATAAGAATACAATATTTTTTAACTCTCGTCGTGGTGTTTTTAACATGCGTCTTCATCTTATTGTTTTGCTTAAACCTCACCTCCATATACTTTAATTCCTTGGATGAGGTTTCTGTATTTCCCATATTAAAGCTAATATTCTTAAGTTTTTTGTCATCATAAAGACGAACAGTTTTGGTTTTTCCTTCCGTTATCTTGAGACTATTTTCCTCGATCGTTTTTTGTTTAGTTGGATCGGTAAATATCTTGAAACCTTCAACTTCTCTCTGGGTTTGCTTGTTATTACCTGGGCGATGTCATTCGTATAGCAAATAACCTTCAGTTCCTGTGATATCTCGTCGAAGTTTAAATTCTATTAGAGTGAGCTCAAGACCGATCCCTGAGGCACACCACATGTGATTCACATTTTCCCTTTTTCTCCTATACATAACCAGTAATAAGTTTTTTATTAACGGTACCTATTCCATGCTATACATTGCCTTTCTCATCCCATCCCAGGAAGCTGTGTTGAAAACATTTTCAATGTCTATTGTAACGAGTAGACACAGTTTCTTATTTTTTGTGATTCCATTTTAGCTGCTTCGACTTTTAACTTCCTTCATCACATTAATGGTGGAATTCCCCCTCCTGAATCCGAATTGGTAGAGTGAGTGTTTTTTCTACAGTTCCAAGTAGAACCGCTTGTTAATCATCTTTTCAAAAAGTTTGCTCACAACGTTTATGAGGTATATGGGTCCATACTTCTCTACCGTGTTTTTTGGTTTTTTAGGTTTTGGTATCAGTACCAAACACCCTTCCTTTCACTTCTGTGGGAATATTCCCCTCGCATCCTTGGAGTTTATTACGTCTGGTATCGTCTGCGGGATTGTGTTCGCGACTCCTTGCAGAATAACCGACGGAATTAAGTCCGGTTTGGGGTTCTGTTTAATTTGATTTTCGATATTGTTCTTTTAAGTCTTTAAACATAAAGAGTTCGGTGTCAATACTTTAGGGTTTGGTCTACGACTGTACCTCCTCGTCACGCTACTAGCAATCTGTCGCGGATAAGCTGTTCAGCTATTTCGATCTGCCTTTTGTCTGTGAGCATAATGTGAGATTGTAGCTTCAGCTACCTGGTTCCTAAATGATACCCTAGCTTACAGATTTCCTTCTCCATCTCGTCATATCGACGTTTCCATGCTTCGTCCTTAATCATAAGTATAGTTTTAAGTATTCTTCTTTTTCCGCATCATCATCATTTAGGTATATTTTCTAATTCTTTGGGTCTTTTTCTTTTGGCTTGCAGACATTTATATCTTGCTTTCGCGACCTGGTTATACCACCAGTGTACTTCCTTTTTATCCGTGCTTTTCGTTCTGTAATAAACGTTTGATTCAGGATCTCTCTAACAATCTGATCATATCCTTAGTATTAGTTCGGGTCTGACGTTACTATCTACTTACGTTTTCTTGATGCATGGGTAAGAGTTCATTTTAAATTTTCGACCGCTTTTGTTCTTTGTGTCTTATTTCCTCATTCGTTGTATATGTTTTCATGCACACTTAAATTCTCCTCCTGAATAACAACTCAATTTCTTATGTTGTTTATTATATTTTCGGAGCATATCGTCACATCAATGAATGACTCTGACATGTCTCTGATGAAAATTAGGCGTAGTCCATCATTTATACTTACAGAACTTTTTTTTGCCAACCAGTCTGATAACACATTTTTCTGTTTGGAACCTCATACTCGTATCTTCACATTAAAATTGCAGACAAGTACTATTCGATGTATTTGCCAGCATATTCTACTACCCAGCTGTTGTAGGTTTGTCTCAAACTCTGCGATCAGTTTATTAGGAGACTAATAATAAGTAGAGGAAGCTAAGTTCCACAAAGCCTTTCCGGTTTAAATGTGTTTTATTTACTGTAATTTTCTTCTTGTATATACGTATAGCTACGTTTTGATATTTTTCCGTACATCATGGATCGTTCATTACTATATTTTGGTTTGACTCCAATGGCACACATATCTACGCGCTTTGCCACTGCAGTTTGTTGTAGCAGGTCCATAGCCGTCCTTTCCCTTTTTGTATTTGTTTGTAGTACTTTCATGGTTTACGTGATCTTAGTTTCCTCTTTTCTCTTCTCAAATCTTCCGTTATCCTTTTATAGTTGAGACATATCATTTCGTCTGCTCTATGGCCTTCCTTTAGATATTTATAGCATTTTGATGTCAGTACATTGTTTTAGTGTTTGCCCGGCTTCCTCAGATTTATAGCACATTTTATTCTTTATTTAATAACCGCAGCTTTTATTCGTATGCCTAATTCGCCCATTTATAACACCTGTCAGGCAGTTGCGTGCATGTAACATAGGCAAAAAGACAATGCCTACCCTAGAAAAAGTACGAATTCATATGTACATTTTAGATTTTTTTATTTTAAAAATACATTATCAAATTTAATTTAAATACATTTACATTTTCAATAACGAGTAGTTTATACTAATTTTAATACTTCTAATAACAAATTAATTTATTACAAATATTATTGTCAATATTCCGCCAAAAATGAAAAGGCAGGCGCAAGTGGGCCCAAAATAACCGAATAACTACATGCACAAAATATTATGAATGATGCAGCATGTAGGCATTCCATAAGAAATCCGGTGAAGGCAAAACAGATGACCTTATGCGTTCTTGCAGACATTCATAGGCAGTGCTTTTTGTAGAAAGCGGAAGCGTAAATCTTGGTCGCGCATTATCGTTTACCATCGATCGAAATAGTTACAGACTGGTAACGACTTGACCAGTCTTGACGCGTCCGCGGAGTAACTTCTTTGTGCTATATTTATTTTATCAATAATACAATATCATATACATGATAAAGAATAATGAATGCTTCTGTGACATGTGTTTACTGAGTGTAGTGCAGATATGAATTGAATTCAGAGACTAAAAACGAATACGTTTAGGTTAAATACTAAAACGTATAACGAAAAACAAGTATAGTATTTGAAATCGGACGACCTACTCCATCTTTAAAATTACAACAACAGAATAAGAACAGTAAGTTTTATGATCAAACTAAACACTTTTTTTTTCAACTGTTAAGAACTTAGTAACATTTTTTCATACTAGCACCAAGCGTACAGATTTTTATAATCAAATTTGTTCAATAAAGTTACCACGTGTTGTACAAACTCAGTGGGTTTATAAGTCAAGAACCATTAATGTAATTTTTAGTGAACACAAAAATCTGATTGAACTCGTCACTGAAATTACCAAAAATCCTATCAATTGGGATTCAAAAACGCTTTCTGCAGGTAGAATGAATGAATTTATTTTAAGCGACTTTGAATTTAATTACTTTTTAGCAATATTTGACAGAATTTTTATACAGACTGATGTGCTTTATAACATAATACAGTCAAAAGTTGTAGATATTGGGTATTGCCCTAAAAAAATTGAAGAATTTAAACTTTTTGTTGAAATGTTTTATAATGAAAGTGATGTAACATACGAAAAAACTTTAACTATTTGTGGAGACCATATCCCCAATGTACAAGGAAATTGGGATAACATCGGTATGAGTAAAATAATCAAAACAAAGTTGATTTTTTCATCTTTACAAGACATGGCAAGATTCAGTGCAGTTGGAAAAAGAATCCGGAGCTTGAATACAAGCTTTCCTTCGAAAAATATAGGTACTTTGATGGACAATTAAGTCTTTCAAATCTGCGTCGGTTTGAGATTAGGATGCAACTTGTACTAGACCCACACATTTCAATGTGTTACTCAAGTAGACAAAAAGGTAGTCGCGGTTTATTGTGCAAGAAAAGTAAATGGAGGTGGTCAAGACACAGCGAACTTAACCAACCAAATAATTCAAGGATTCTGTAGCATATTTTTATATTTTTTGGACTGCAGGACTCTCTCTCATATCTGGGCTCCATAAGGCATTATCGAATCAGCTACCATGTCAAGCATTCTTTTCTTGCCTTCTGATGGTCCTCTTCGGTTAACATCAAACGTATAAGAATACAATATTTTTAACTCTCGTCGTGGTGTTTTTAACATGCGTCTTCATCTTATTGTTTTGCTTAAACCTCACCTCCATATACTTTAATTCCTTGGATGAGGTTTCTGTATTTCCATATTAAAGCTAATATTCTTAAGTTTTTGTCATCATAAAGACGAACAGTTTTGGTTTTTCCTTCCGTTATCTTGAGACTATTTTCCTCGATCGTTTTTGTTTAGTTGGATCGGTAAATATCTTGAAACCTTCAACTTCTCTCTGGGTTTGCTTGTTATTACCTGGGCGATGTCATTCGTATAGCAAATAACCTTCAGTTCCTGTGATATCTCGTCGAAGTTTAAATTCTATTAGAGTGAGCTCAAGACCGATCCCTGAGGCACACCACATGTGATTCACATTTTCCCTTTTTCTCCTATACATAACCAGTAATAAGTTTTTTATTAACGGTACCTATTCCATGCTATACATTGCCTTTCTCATCCCATCCCAGGAAGCTGTGTTGAAAACATTTTCAATGTCTATTGTAACGAGTAGACACAGTTTCTTATTTTTTGTGATTCCATTTTTAGCTGCTTCGACTTTTAACTTCCTTCATCACATTAATGGTGGAATT
This sequence comes from Platerodrilus igneus, assembly GCA_036346225.1. NCBI lineage: Eukaryota > Metazoa > Arthropoda > Insecta > Coleoptera > Lycidae > Platerodrilus > Platerodrilus igneus. Next base: position 6,054,079 of record JARFIW010001480.1, read on the forward strand.
CCCCCTCCTGAATCCGAATTGGTAGAGTGAGTGTTTTTTCTACAGTTCCAAGTAGAACCGCTTGTTAATCATCTTTTCAAAAAGTTTGCTCACAACGTTTATGAGGTATATGGGTCCATACTTCTCTACCGTGTTTTTTGGTTTTTTAGGTTTTGGTATCAGTACCAAACACCCTTCCTTTCACTTCTGTGGGAATATTCCCCTCGCATCCTTGGAGTTTATTACGTCTGGTATCGTCTGCGGGATTGTGTTCGCGACTCCTTGCAGAATAACCGACGGAATTAAGTCCGGTTTGGGGGTTCTGTTTAATTTGATTTTCGATATTGTTCTTTTTAAGTCTTTAAACATAAAGAGTTCGGTGTCAATACTTTAGGGTTTGGTCTACGACTGTACCTCCTCGTCACGCTACTAGCAATCTGTCGCGGGATAAGCTGTTCAGCTATTTCGATCTGCCTTTTGTCTGTGAGCATAATGTGAGATTGTAGCTTCAGCTACCTGGTTCCTAAATGATACCCTAGCTTACAGATTTCCTTCTCCATCTCGTCATATCGACGTTTCCATGCTTCGTCCTTAATCATAAGTATAGTTTTTAAGTATTCTTCTTTTTTTCCGCATCATCATCATTTAGGTATATTTTCTAATTCTTTGGGTCTTTTTCTTTTGGCTTGCAGACATTTATATCTTGCTTTCGCGACCTGGTTATACCACCAGTGTACTTCCTTTTTTATCCGTGCTTTTCGTTCTGTAATAAACGTTTGATTCAGGATCTCTCCTAACAATCTGATCATATCCTTAGTATTAGTTCGGGTCTGACGTTACTATCTACTTACGTTTTCTTGATGCATGGGTAAGAGTTCATTTTAAATTTTCGACCGCTTTTGTTCTTTGTGTCTTATTTCCTCATTCGTTGTATATGTTTTCATGCACACTTAAATTCTCCTCCTGAATAACAACTCAATTTCTTATGTTGTTTATTATATTTTCGGAGCATATCGTCACATCAATGAATGACTCTGACATGTCTCTGATGAAAATTAGGCGTAGTCCATCATTTATACTTACAGAACTTTTTTTTGCCAACCAGTCTGATAACACATTTTTCTGTTTGGAACCTCATACTCGTATCTTCACATTAAAATTGCAGACAAGTACTATTCGATGTATTTGCCAGCATATTCTACTACCCAGCTGTTGTAGGTTTGTCTCAAACTCTGCGATCAGTTTATTAGGAGACTAATAATAAGTAGAGGAAGCTAAGTTCCACAAAGCCTTTCCGGTTTAAATGTGTTTTATTTACTGTAATTTTCTTCTTGTATATACGTATAGCTACGTTTTGATATTTTTCCGTACATCATGGATCGTTCATTACTATATTTTGGTTTGACTCCAATGGCACACATATCTACGCGCTTTGCCACTGCAGTTTGTTGTAGCAGGTCCATAGCCGTCCTTTCCCTTTTTGTATTTGTTTGTAGTACTTTCATGGTTTACGTGATCTTAGTTTCCTCTTTTCTCTTCTCAAATCTTCCGTTATCCTTTTATAGTTGAGACATATCATTTCGTCTGCTCTATGGCCTTCCTTTAGATATTTATAGCATTTTGATGTCAGTACATTGTTTTAGTGTTTGCCCGGCTTCCTCAGATTTATAGCACATTTTATTCTTTATTTAATAACCGCAGCTTTTATTCGTATGCCTAATTCGCCCATTTATAACACCTGTCAGGCAGTTGCGTGCATGTAACATAGGCAAAAAGACAATGCCTACCCTAGAAAAAGTACGAATTCATATGTACATTTTAGATTTTTTTATTTTAAAAATACATTATCAAATTTAATTTAAATACATTTACATTTTCAATAACGAGTAGTTTATACTAATTTTAATACTTCTAATAACAAATTAATTTATTACAAATATTATTGTCAATATTCCGCCAAAAATGAAAAGGCAGGCGCAAGTGGGCCCAAAATAACCGAATAACTACATGCACAAAATATTATGAATGATGCAGCATGTAGGCATTCCATAAGAAATCCGGTGAAGGCAAAACAGATGACCTTATGCGTTCTTGCAGACATTCATAGGCAGTGCTTTTTGTAGAAAGCGGAAGCGTAAATCTTGGTCGCGCATTATCGTTTACCATCGATCGAAATAGTTACAGACTGGTAACGACTTGACCAGTCTTGACGCGTCCGCGGAGTAACTTCTTTGTGCTATATTTATTTTATCAATAATACAATATCATATACATGATAAAGAATAATGAATGCTTCTGTGACATGTGTTTACTGAGTGTAGTGCAGATATGAATTGAATTCAGAGACTAAAAACGAATACGTTTAGGTTAAATACTAAAACGTATAACGAAAAACAAGTATAGTATTTGAAATCGGACGACCTACTCCATCTTTAAAATTACAACAACAGAATAAGAACAGTAAGTTTTATGATCAAACTAAACACTTTTTTTTTCAACTGTTAAGAACTTAGTAACATTTTTTCATACTAGCACCAAGCGTACAGATTTTTATAATCAAATTTGTTCAATAAAGTTACCACGTGTTGTACAAACTCAGTGGGTTTATAAGTCAAGAACCATTAATGTAATTTTTAGTGAACACAAAAATCTGATTGAACTCGTCACTGAAATTACCAAAAATCCTATCAATTGGGATTCAAAAACGCTTTCTGCAGGTAGAATGAATGAATTTATTTTAAGCGACTTTGAATTTAATTACTTTTTAGCAATATTTGACAGAATTTTTATACAGACTGATGTGCTTTATAACATAATACAGTCAAAAGTTGTAGATATTGGGTATTGCCCTAAAAAAATTGAAGAATTTAAACTTTTTGTTGAAATGTTTTATAATGAAAGTGATGTAACATACGAAAAAACTTTAACTATTTGTGGAGAACCAAGAAGCAGACGAAACGTAAGTGATATAAAACTTTAATACAGACGCATCTTTCGTGAAATAGTGGATAATATAAAAAGTGAAATTTCTGATCGCTATTCAGAAATTAGTAAACTATGTTTTTTCGTCTTTTGGATCCCGATTCTTTTTCTAGTTATAACTCTAAATTCCCAGAAAAGCTCTTTTCACAATTAAAAACAAAGATACAGTGAAAGATTTGAATTTGACCGTCTTAAAAACGAATTGATTTGTTTGTATTCCTCATCGGAATTTGCAGGTCTTAATTTGTACGAAATCATCCGATTCTGCGAAAAAAAAATATGTGTTATGTATTTCTCCAGCTAATGGCATGGCCATATTGATTGTATCAATTCCGGTAAGTAGCGCATCTGCGGAACGATCGTTTTCTGACCTAAAACGGATTCATACTTACCTGCGTAATACACAGGGACAAGAGCGGTTAAATAATTTAGTCATTGTTTCTCTTGAAAAGGACCTAGTGGAAGAACTAAAACAAACTTCTAGTTTCTATGACAATGTATTAAGCGAATTTTAAAACAAACAGCCGAATTGACTTAATTTACAAAAAATAGTTTGTTAGGGATATATTTAATCTGTGGTGGCAGGCGTATATACAAGTAAAACTCACATTTAGATACTTAAATTGCAGAACTTATGTACAAATATGGCAAGTATTTTGTTTTTAATTTTTTGCCTACCCTACATTAACAATTACTGCACGCCACTTCTGTCAGGGGTAAGAAATTCCTTGACCCTTCATCTAGTCTAACCTATTACAAGCCTGCCCCTGTTTATTTTCTTTAAAAAGCATCTTCATTTGCGGGTTCGGGTTGATCACCCTCTTCAATGCTTTGTGTTCTGCATTTCCTTTGACGTCCACGATCACTATTAACTCGTTCTTCTCACTTTTTCTAATTTCTCTTCCAACTTCAACTCGCTTGATAGACGCTTTTAGGACGTTTGAGATCTATTGCCTTTTTTTAATGACTACTTATTGCGCATTCTTTCCATAATTCTTATTATGTTTACGTAGTTGCCTTGTCCTGTTTTTGCATAATCTACTTCCTAGTAGTGGTTTGCATTTTACGTATTTAGTTTTACTGCATGTAATCCATTTTCCTGAAATTCCCAAAGCATCAATTTTTCACTGTCTGTGTGTAATAGCCTAATCTATATATACCTCTTCCTTTCATTTTTCCTTTCTCTGCTTCTAATATATTCCGCACGATTCCTTCTTGTCTTATAACGTGTCCTATCATCCTATCTCTCCTATTTTTTTACAGTTTTCCACATTTTTCTTTCCTCTCCTACCATTTCTATAACCTCTTTGTTCTTAACTTCATCATACGTCTGTAGCGCTACACTTTAAAGGCTTCCATCTTTACCCGATCCACTTTTCCCACTGTCTACATTTCACAGCCCTACAGTGCTGTTTGCAGCAATCTTTTTATTGTTTCTATGTTTGTTGTCTTTAAACGTACTATTTGCTTTTTGTTGTTAAATGCAGCACAGCCTTGTGCTAATTTTTGTTTTATATCTCTTGCATTTTCCACATCTTGCGTTATATGACCTTCAAGTTACAGGAATCGTTAACCTCTTCTGAGTTCTCGTTTCGTATTTGTATTCTGGATTTTGACTTATTCATCTCTTTTTTACATGCTAGTACTTTAGTTTTATCTTTGTTATTTTTTATACCCAACCCTTCTGTTAGTACTGTTTCCATGTTATTAACAGCTGTTTCTAGCTTTCCCTGGCTAGTTGCTAATACCGCTACATCATCTGCAAATCTAGGCATATCCATCCTTTCTCCTTGCATAGTAATTCCAATGTATTTCTGGTTTCTTGTTGCATTCCACAACGTAGTAGCTTGTCCTAGAACGCCATTCCGACCACCAAGGTCTCTGCCACTCTAGGTATCGAAATAGCTGCTTCCCACTTTCAAGGACCGGCCTTTGTCTGGTTCCTCACTAAAGGCATGTAGTTCTTTCGCTCACTTAAACACGCAAGCCAGCCTACACGTTCTAATATTCTAGACCTTCTTCAAGGTGTAGTTCCGTTCACAATGGCGTAATCAGACTAGTAAAGTATTTTTCCGACGACCACTTGTGAAAACAACAGATTACGCACTACTTATTTATGTAGAAAGTAAAGTATATCACTCTAGAGTGCGAAAGTACATATCACTCTAGTGTTGAAATACTTTTCAACTCTAGAGTGATATGACTGATGTTAGTATGCTAGTTACCTAGGCAACCCAAACGACTAACGGTTTCTACCTTTTTGCATTCATTCGTTTCGTTTTGGCTAATAACAGTTTAAAATACCCATAGTTAAATCGATACTGACAGTTTCCGTTTTACTTAAATTACTCATATTAGTTTGTAATTGAAATGATTTCTTCAATAAAAATTGAGAATGCATACGCTAAAAGCAACAGATTCGCGGATTTTATAAAAACAAAGTAGGTGTTCGAATTTTCAACATCAAAACGTCAAATAAATTTTATAGGTGTCTGTCTGTCTTGCATTATTGCATACACATTTATTGCAAATAAGCATAAAAATAACTATTTCGTAATTGTTTTTAGTGGTGGTCGTCGGAAAAATAGTGTACAGTACTCGCGTGGAAAGTGACATTTCACACTCGTGGAATAGTCGCACGAGGCTGACGCCTCGTGCGACAATACTCTTCCACTCGTGTGAAATGGGTCACTTTCCACGCTAGTAATGTAATATACCATTAAACAATTGTTTTTCATCTGTATTTGAAGCAGATACTTCAATCAAAAATAAATTAGAAAGAAAGCGTTTTCTAGTTAAGTAACTAATAATTAGAACAATAGCTACTAGTACTTCCGTTTTAATATATCTCATATCGTAAAATTTTGTTTTCTAATGCTCGACTACCTTATAACGTGTATGGTGATATAAAAAATAAAATCAGTAATAGGAATACAGCGTTACTGCGAAGAAGCTTCCCTCATATTACCGTGTGCTATTTTAGTGGTATGCATATATTTTTATCCCAGCAGTCCATGTTTTTAAATAAGCTCCGTAGAGATCAACTACCGTCTTCGTTTGTCGCAGACTGAGTCGCTAGTGACATTGAATTCCTTAAAAGGTTTCCGTTCATTCACAAGAACTTCAACAATTTTTGTACTGTTAATTTTTTAAATACTACGTTAAGTACATTGCATTATCTAGTACCATTTAAAGATATAGCCAATAGTGGTACAAAAGCAGAACAGCATTACATTCGTCAATTGTTGAACACCGTTTTCTCAATTTTTTCTTTTTAGTTATAAAACTTACATAAAACATTGGTTGGCATAAGTGTCCATTTCGCATGGACCTGCACCTTACCGAAGTTCTAAATTACTAGAACAGGTGAAATGGCTTGCGTGTTCTAATGAGCTAAAGAGCCAAACTACAGGTTCAACCAAAGTAGTAGGGTCGTTAGTGAGGAACCAGACTAAGACAGGTCCCCGAAAGAGGGCAGCGGCTCTTTCGGTACTTAGATTGGCAGAGACCATAGGGGTCGGTATGGCAGTCTAGGACACACTACCGCGATGTGGAAGGCAACGGGAAACCACCACATTATCTCCCAAGTACACAGCGTACTTAAATTGTTACAAACATGATGGCATTCTCTGGGGTAAAAGATTCCGGAGTTAAAATAGTCCCCCATTCGGATCTCCGGGAGGGGACTACTTCGGAGGATGCGATTAGAAAGTTAAAAATAAGAGTCGGGAACATTCTGCGAGTCGGAGCGTGGAATGTTAGAAATATGAAGCAAGTAGGTAAGCTAGAGAACCTAAAAATCGAAATGAATAGGTTATCACTAGGCATAGTAGGGATCAGCGAAGTTCGGTGGCCAGAGGCGGGGGATTTTTGGAGTGGAGACTTCAGGGTAATTCATACAGGCGCAGAGGAAGGAAATTTGGATGTGGAGATAGTTATGCGGAAAAAGATAGGATACTGTGTAGAAAGTTACTTACAAACGAACGAAGGAGTACTCATGGTTAGATTAGAATCTAAACCGGTAAACACAGTAATAATACAAGTATACATGCCCACCTCTAGCTACAGTGACGAAGAGGTAGAAGCCATCTACAAAGATATCGAAGACATATTAAGATACGTAAAAGGACATGAAAATTTAATAATTACGGGGGATTTTAATGCTGTGGTAGGTGAGGGTAGGGAAGGAGCGGTAGTAGGTTTATTTGGTTTAGGCACGAGAAACGACAGGGGAAATAGGCTGGTAGAATTTTGCGACAAGAACAATTTAATCATCACAAACACATTATTTCAACATCATGCTAGAAGACGATATACGTGGAAGATGCCAGGAGATATAGGAAGATATCAAATAGATGACATTCTTGTTAGACAACGATTTAGGAATCAAGTAAAAGACTGTAGAAGCCACCCAGAAGCAGATATAGACACTGACCACAACATCGTAATTATGAAGGCCGCACTTAAATTTAAAAATTTGAAAAAGAAAACGGAAAAAGGCACTTGGACTCAAAGAAACTAAAATATAATGATTTTCAAAAAAGATTCGAAAAAAAGTCAAATGAATTGGTCAAAGATATCAAGAAAATATCTGATACTAAGGAAGTAGAAACAGAATGGAATAACATTAAATCCAGCCTAAATATGGCGGACAGAGATATTCTGGGGTATACACAAAAAGAAAATAAGAAACCATGGATAACAAAGGATATCCTAAATTTAATAGAAAAAAGACGAAAATACACAAATAAATCAGACGAAACAGGAAAACAGAGATACAAAGCCATAAATGGGAAATTATTAGAAAATTCAGGAAAGCTAAAGAACAATGGATTGATGAAGAGTGTAAAGAGATACAAACGAAGATGAAAATGGGAAAGACAGACGAAGCATACAAATTAATTAGAATGAATTTTAGTGATATAAAACCGTATAGCAAAAATATAAGGGACGCACATGGAAACGTCATCATAGAAAACGTAGAGAAAGAATATATTGGGAATTTATATGCAAGAGAAAAACTAACAGCATTAGAACACGAATCAAACATTGAAAATGATGACTTGGGATATCCTATACTTAGAGATGAGTTTGAATTAGCATTAAAGAGTCTGAAAAATGGTTAGGCGCCGGGTACAGATAAGGTGCAAGCAGAAACTCTAAAAGCCGCTGGACAAGCAGTAACAGAACGTCTCTTTTAACTTGTAAGCTATATGTATGAGACAGGCGAGATACTCAAAGATTTCAAACGTAGCATCATAGTAACCATACCAAAGAAGAAAGGCGCGGATAGATGTGAAAATTTACGAACAATAAGTTTGACAGCATACGTGTCAAAAATATTATCTAGAATTGTGCAAAGACGAATGGAATAACGGGCGAAAGAAATACTAGGAGAAGACCAATTTGGGTTTAGGCGAAACAGGGGAACACGGGAGGCTATTTTAGCTCTGAGAGTGATAATGGAGAAAACAATAGAAAAAGGGGAAAGCGTGTATACAGGGTTTGTAGATCTGGAAAAAGCATTCGACAATGTAAAATGGAAAAAATGTTTAAAATACTCAAAAAGATTGGAATGAGTTACAGGGATAGATGAATAGTACATAGCTTATACAAAGAGCAAACAGCAGTAATAGAATTAGAGCAGGAACGTAGAGAAGTAAACATTAGGAAAGGGGTGAGACAGGGATGTGCCCTATCCCCTTTGATTTTTAACTTGTACATAGAAGATGCAATGAATACTGTCAAATGCAGGAAGACATTTGGAATTACTATGCAGGGACAAAAAATTGATATGCTTAGATTTGCAGATGATATTGTGATATAATAATATTTTCTTATAATGAGATACTTTGTTTATTATTCATTATAAGCTTTATCCTCGTGACTATCAGCTATAAATTAAACCTCCCAATTTTCTAACCCTTAATCTGATATCACAAGGTCGAGAATTTCTTCTTTTTAATGTAAGCCCAAGGTACTGTTGGATGGAGAATGACTTGAGACAAAGAAAAACTCTTAAGATATAAACGGCTAGTCGAGTGTTAGCTCTGGGTAGATCATGAGCTTGGGTCATGGGTAGATAAAAGACCAAAAATATTTTTAATGAGCGCCACCGTATTTTTCAATACAATAACCAACAAAATTTAACTGTGCTTGTATAAGGGGAATGCGGAAACCTTATCTTAACACCACTAACATAGCCATAAAACCTGAATTTCACTCTTTAGGACACACTTACCAAGACCTCAACCACCAGATGTCATACAGATGTCTCAGCTTTACCTGTGAACAAACAAAAGCACAACATGGACACCATTTGTGTCCTCAAAAACATTTGTCAAAAATAAAATAATAGAATTTAGGCATCTAAAATATACTGAGGGAATTTGCTTTCATTTCACACTCTTTCTATTCCGGGAGGACTTGCAATTTTTGAATGTTAAATAATAAAACGTCTATCAAAAACAAAAAGGATTCTATTTGGATAAATTTCTGATTATATATGTACAACTGCAATGTTTAAGTTTGTATCTTTATAAAATTTTCTCATAATAATTCTAATGAAATTTTGCATTCAAAAGTAAGAAGATCTCTGAATAGATCTTTTCTATAAAATTTAATTAGATAGACGTATAATTTATAAGTTATTCATAATACATAAATTTCTTTTAATCAGCGAAGTACTTCCTTGATCATTACAACAGAAATTAATTATCAAAGTGCAGACTTTGTAAAATGTAATTATTCTAATTTATTTATAATCTATAATAAATACGCGAATTTCATATTTCGATGAAAGTGCCTGTACATGACCTCAAAATCTTTAAACATAATGTAAATTAAATCAAGACGGCATATGGCGTCTAGATAGGAAAACTGAATCTATATATTTTTTTTATCTGACATAGGTTGTCATTCATAACTTTATAAAATACACTATTTGCGTACATGTGCAAACATTCTGACAAGCAAGCAACATATTATTTAATTTACTGATTTCTCAAAAACTATTTTCTCTTTACGTTATTCAAATATTTAATGTTAGATAATTCATAGTAATTTACTGTATTTTCAAAGTTATTAAATGCTAAAGAACACTCACGTGCATCGAAAATGAACTAAAAGTGCTGGACCTTGACCTCAGCTGTCGGAAATTTCCATCTTAATCTCCTTGTTTAATATTGTTCATCGGTAAAGTTGAAATATAAGGAACACATGTAAAATCGGCTTCCACGTAACTGCATGCTATATTAAATAGAACGAAACCATAAATTCTTGTTTTAAAATAATGCCTTCAGAAATTATTTTAATTTATTATCGGAGATATTATTCAAGATATGTCCTTAAGATATTGCACTAAGATGAAAAATATTAGTATAATCTACTGAATTAATATATACCAACTGTCTAAATGATGTCCAAAGGGGGTTCCATCTTAATCAATTAATCTTTTTCTAACTTTGTTAGAAGCCACGTGTTTCCACAGGGCCATCTCGACTTCACCTCCTCTGCAAAAGCAGCTTGCCCTTTCGAACGCTGAGAATGAAGTGCCGACTGACAACTTGACAAAGCTTGGTAACGAACTTTAGAGTATAAACGTATAAGAATCTATGCGTTATTATGAATATTATATATTAATTTTTATTGGATGATAATTCACAAATTAAATATTTTAAATTATAGCTGTTTTATTTTTATTTTATTGTACTAAATGTAACTAGGAAAAAAAATACGTTACAATATAGCGGTATTAGCGTCTAGCAAGGAAGAGTTAGAAGCTGCTCTTAATGAAATGGAAACGGTTCTAACAGAGAGATACGGTATGAAAATTAACAAAACTAAAACTAAAGTTCTAGTATGCAAAGGTGGGGAAAATAAATCAAAAACAAGGATACAAGTATGTAACACGAACTTATAAGAGGTTAAGGATTTCTGCTACCTAAGAAGCCAAATAATGCAAAATGGGAAAAGCACAAAAGATATAAAACAAAGATTAGCACAAGGTAGTGCTACATTTACCAAGAAAAAGCAACTACTGTGCTCAAAGACCACAAATATAGAAACAAGGAAAGGATTGCTTAAAACATATGTGTGGAGCACAGCACTGTACGGCTGGGAAGCCTGGACTGTAGAAGACGCGGACAAGAAAAAGGTAGAAGTCTTTGAAATGTGGTGCTACAGACGTATGATGAAGATATCATGGACAGACAAGGATAAAAACGAAGAGGTACTAAAAATGGTAGGGGAAGAAAGAAATATGTGGAAAACGGTAAAAAATAGAAGAGATAGGATGATAGGCCAGATACTACGGCATGAGGAAAAGTGCGGAATATATTAGAAGCAGAGATAGGAAAAAAGAGAAGAAGGGGCAGACCTAGGTTAGACTACTGCACACAGATAGTAAAAGATGTAGGCTGTAGGGGTTTCAGGGAGATGTGTAGGCTAGCCCAGAATAGAAATCAATGGAGGTACGCATCCAACCAATCCTAAGATGGATAAACTAATGACGAAAAAATAACTGTACTTAAATATGATGATTATTATAAGTAACTACAAGAATTGGCTGGGCAATATTCTCGAATAATGTTAAGTGTGTGGAAGGATTTACTGGAAAACCATTACTTCAGCAAATGTCTAAGTGTTGGGGGATCTTGGTAGCCACAGGTTGCTTAACCCCCTTCACTGAATCTCGGTGAAATAGGGCATAAAATTAGAAAACAATAGAAGGGGAACGAGCTGTATACGCATGCTGTGTGAGAATTTCAGAGAACTATGTAGGCTAGCTCAGAATATAAATAAGTGTAGGTACGTGTCGAACCAGTTATGAGGCGGAAAACCTAATGACGAAAAAATAAGCGCAGATAAATGTGACGATTTGTATAAACAACTAGTTGTTGGTTGCGAAATATCTGCAACTAATGATGACTGTGCGAAAAGATATATTGGAAAATATAATAAATCTGTAAATGGTTAAGTGTTGGGGAACTTGGCAGCCACAGGCTGCTTACCTCCTTTCATAACTACTGAAGGTCTGAGAAATAGGGTATATAATTGTAACACAATAGAAGGTGACCGAACTGCATCTAACAAGAAAGAACCGCGCCTATGAGGAAAGACAACAAACATAGAACAAGAAGAAAATTGTTGAAAGCATATGTGTGGAGCACAGCACAGTATGCCTATGAAATACGGGCAGTCTGAAACGCAGACAGAAAAACGGTAGCAGCCTTTTGAAATGCTGTGCTTCAGATGTATGAGGACGATAGCATGGACACACGAAGATAACAACAAATAGGTTATAGAAATAGTAAGGGAACAAGGATATCTGGGGAAAAAGATAAGAGAAATAGAAGGGCAGAATACGTTCTAAGGCATTTTTGGGTATATATTACAAGCAGAGATTGAAAAAGGAGGTAGATGTAGACCTTGATCAGATAGTTATAGATGCAGACTATGAAAATTTCAAGGAAATGTGTAGGTTAGTTCAGAATAGGAATCAATGATGGTACGCGTCTAACCAGTTCTGGGACTGAAGACCTAATGATGATGATGGTATAAGTGTGACTGAATGAAAAGAAACTTAAAACTAGCTCATGTTAACATTTGCTCGTTACAAGCGAACTTTGAAAACTTCAAAAATCACGTTTTATCAAACGGTTATAATTTAATCGCAATTACAGAAACTTGGCTTCAATCACATATCCCGAGCGAGACCTAATCAATATTAATAATTACACACTAATTAGAAATGACCGCAATACTGGGCATGGTGGTGGCGTAGCGATTTATTTACAAAATTCCTTAAAAATTAAAGTAATTACTACTAGTACACTCATTGAGCAATTGTGGATTCAAATTAGGACCGAGGCTGGAATTATATCAGTGGGTGTGATTTATAATCCACCAAGATCTAACCTTTTGGACTTTCTGAGCACACTTGAGGATTCATTATTTAGGGTATTACTTGTAAGTGATGGTGTTTTTATACTGAGTGATATTTATATAAATTGGCTTAAAGTACATGACTCTTCTGTATTGAAATTATCCTCCTCTCTTAATGCCTTCTGGTTTAATTAGTTAATTAGCGAAGCTACTCGTATTACTAATAACAGTGCAACATTGATCGATTTAATATTTACAAATGTGTCTAATTTAGTACTAAACTTCGGAGTTCCAGATATTAATGCCGCTGACCATTTGCTAATTCATTGTGTAATTAAAATCATCATTTCACATTCAATTATTTACAAAACTTATCGTACTTTTAAAAATTTTGACCATCAACATTTTCTGAGGGATCTAAGACGTATATCATGGCAACGCATATTTCAAATTAATAATATCAATTTAAAAGTAGCTTTTTTTAATGAAAATATTATTAAACTGTTTAATAAACATGCACCCTTAGTTACATCACGTTTATCTAAACCGAAAGCATACTGGTTAACTGACAATATCCAAATTTTGATAAAGCTAAGGGAGAAAGCAATGCTAAAGTTTAAGAAAACTGGAAATAAATGCCACTGGGATTACCATAAATCGGTAAGAAATTATTGCTCGCTTGCAATTCGTAAGGAGAAAAAGGCATACATTGAAACGCTTTTCTGTCTAGTGCTAATGGTGATACCAAAAAACTTTGAAATGGGTTAAGAGAACTTAACATTTCTACTAAAACACACAAAAAGCCATTACCTCAAAATATCTTTGATGTAAATAAAGTCAACGACTACTTCATAGATTCAATTCCTACTTTGAAACAGTCACCACGGGACACACTGACATTCTATTTGAGCAAACCAAAAATACATATAACCGAACTCTTACTACTCCTTACTGTCACCAGGGAAGTAGTGTCAAATGTATTATATTCCATTAATTCACAATCAATAGGCTCTGATGGTCTAATTATAAATATGTTAAAATATTGCATGCCATACCTACTACCATACATTTCCCATTTAATGAATTACATTTTATCAGAGCATGTATTTCCTTCATCTTGGAAAGAAGCAGTTATACATCCATTACCTAAAGTTAATAATCCATCACAAACGAAGGACTTAAAACCAATAAGTATCCTACCTGTGCTTTCTAAAATTGCAGAAAAAATTATTAATTTACAAATTAAAGAACACGTTACTAAATATAGTTTCTTACCGGCAAACCAATTGGGATGGGATATCGACAAGGATATAGTTGCACTGCAGCACTTTCTAAAATTATTGATGACATAATATATGCCACTGATAACAACAAAATTACGGCACTTACATTATTAGACCACACAATAGCATTCGACATAATATATATCAACGTTATGCTTGATACATTATCGTATATAATATATATATATATATATATATATATATATATATATATAAACATTCCTATTTTTGTGATTAGCATTTATCTACATGTAAATTATAAAGTCTAAATCTGAAAATTTAAAGACACGCTGTGTAAGAATCTAGAAATTGTAATCTACCTGAAAAGATCTGCCCAGGTTAGAACGTTAATTCAGTGTATTATGCTTACAAATTATTTTCACTCAAATGTTTAAAGCAGGTTCATGTTTGAAGAGTAGTTGGTTGTTTTAAAACGTCAAAACTTTGACTTTGATATAGATGTTAATGATGAAATTTTTTTACTTGTTAAAAAGTTCCGAAATTTTAAAAAAGAGAGGTTTTTTTTAGTAATCAATTAGTTAAACTTTGAGGCTTTTATTTTGGTCAAATGCGATCAAATCTGATTACACAAAGGTAAAATTTTTGAGTAATAATTTGGTGCCAATATCATATTGGATCTACATTTTTTTATTTTTGATACTTTTATAGGACACATTTTTATTTATTTAATCTTTGCAATTTCTTACAGGAGCTGCGTCTTATTTTTGTAAGACAAGTTTTTGTTAACGAAGGCGATCATTTTATCTTTGGGTTTCCACGTCCGCCCTTAGAACCGTGCTCTGATATTATCGTGATTATCTCAGGACTTGGTGGCGCCTATTTAATTTAGTTTAGCTGTGGTTTGCAAACAAAATTCGACTTACCCCCACTTCTTATTGCTCTACCCAGGAATAGACCCCTAGCTATGTCGGAAGATTTTTGTTCACTGGCGCCCATTAAGAAAAATCAGTTATAACGTCTGTATCACAACACTTCAAAGTTCAAAGGCTTCCATCATCTTCCGATCCACTTCTCCCACTGTCTACGTTTCATAGTCCTACAGTGCTGTGCTCCACACATGTTTTCAGCAATCTTTTCCTTGTTTTTATGTTTGTTATCTTTGAACACAGTAGTTGCTTTATCTTGTTAAATGTAGCACGACCTTGTGCTAATCTTTGTTTTATATCTCTTTCCTCATCTTGCGTTATATTACCCCAAGTTGCAGGAATCGTTAACCTCTTCTAAGTTCTCGTTTCGTACTTGTATTCTAAATTTTGACTTATTTACCCCTTCTTTACATAATAGTACTTTAGTTTTATTTTTGTTAATTTTCATACCCTACCCCTCTATTAATACTGTTTCCATTTCACTAAGAGCTGTTTTTAGTTTTTCGTGGCTA
This sequence comes from Platerodrilus igneus, assembly GCA_036346225.1. Taxonomy (NCBI): domain Eukaryota; kingdom Metazoa; phylum Arthropoda; class Insecta; order Coleoptera; family Lycidae; genus Platerodrilus; species Platerodrilus igneus. Next base: position 6,069,607 of record JARFIW010001480.1, read on the forward strand.
GTTGCTAATATCGCTATATCATCTGCAAATCTAGGCATATCCATCGTTTCTCCTTGCATAGCAATTCCAGTATCTTTTTGGTTTCCCGTTACATTCCACAACGTAGTAGCTTTTCTTAGAATGCCATTCCGAGCCCCAAGGTCCCTGTCACTCTAAATATCGAAAGAGCTGCTGCACTCTTTCAAGGACCTTTCTTTATCTGGATCCTCACTAAAGATCTATAGTTCGGTTCTTTAGTTCACTGAAACACGCAAGCCAGTCTGCACGTTCTAATATTCTAGAGATTCTTTAAAGTGCAGTTCCGTTTATAATAAAGTAACCGGACCAGTAAAGTATTTAAAAAAAATCTGTATTTGAAGCAGATGCTTTAATCAAAAATAAATTAGAAAGAAAGCGTACGTTTCTAGTTTAAGTAACTAATAATTAAAACAATAGCACTAGTATTTTCGTTTTAATATACCTCATATCGTAAAATTTTGTTTTCTAATGTTCGACTACACCATAACGTGCATTGGTGATATAAAAAAATAAAATCAGTAATAGGAATATAGGGTAACTGCGAAGAAACTTTCCTCATATTACCACATAAGGGAAGCGCGTGCTGTTTTAGTGGTAGGCAGATGCCTTTATCTCAGCAGTATCAGTTCATATTTTTAAATAAGCTCCGTAGAGATCAACTACCGTCTTCATTCGTCGCAGACTGAGTCGATAGACATTGATTTTCTTAAAAGGTTTCCGCTCATTCACAAGAACTTCCAAAGTTTGTGTACTGTCAATTTTTTAAGCTGCACCCCGTCTTATGAAATCACCCAAACACCGACTACGTAAAGTACATTGCATTATAAAATCTACACTCTACTTCTGTTATAGTGTCATATCTTTCCTAGCACTCCTTTAATTAAAATGTATTAAAAGTGTCCAACTCGGTAAACATTCATTTTATTCTGTATGTTAATGTTATTTGCTATTTTAATATTAGTTGTAAATAAACTTTTATACAAGCAACTTGCTGTGTCTACACTCCTGTACCGCCACAATGTCTTAAACAGATGCTTTTAAGATACCTTTAACTTTGAAACTTTTCCTTTACAAATTTCCAAATATTCCAGTAGATACTTAAAAATACTTTACGCATCAATTAACCACAAAGTAGAAAACCTCAAAGGTTTATAATTCAATTATACAATTTTCAAACTTTATAACCTTTTATCGGATTAATTATTATTTCGGGCATAAGATTGGAAGCACAAAGAAAAAATGTTAATTTCATGTTTTAAGCTTGAAGCCTAAAAGGAACTGACTTCTTAGGGAATGCAGGTCCAATAAAAATACCATAACGAAATTGTCTGAAATTAAAGAAAACGTTTAAAAAGCTTTCTGCGAGTGCTTTTTAATGATTAAAGGTTATTGTGTTGACTTAAATTTTCTAAAGTTCTATGGAGTCATTACAAAATAAAAGGGACTAAAATGAATCTTAATTGGATTTTCGATTATTGCTTTAACGAAATCTTAAACAGATTTCGCTTAATTAGTTGATTTCCTTCAGCCATCGTACTGAAAAGTGCTTAATAAGTGTAAATTGAAATATAATTATATGCTGTAGCCTCGTGCTTAATAGGAGTAATCGTTTTTGTGACAATTAAATTTAGTGTTAAAGCATTCTTTAACTTAAATAAGATTCTAATGTGTGCAATTCATGCGGAATTTTTAAATATTTCATTTAAGACAATTATTATGCAAGAGGTACATTTGTTTCAAAGTTTGTCAACTTGCTAATTAATTATTGCATTTTAAATATGGGTTTCTGTAAATGAACAATGTATATTCAACGAAAAGTTTGTTATCAACATTAGGTCTTCAGTCCTGGAGCTGGTTAGACGCGTACCTACATTGATTGCTATTCTGAGATAACCTACACATTTCCCTGAAATTCCCACAGACTACATCTTTCACTGTCTACGTAAGTTAAGGTTCGTGGCTGGGGAGCGGCCTTTTTAAAAAACCATTTCTAACTTTCTAACAAATTTATTTTTAGTAATACAGAATTGACTTGGAATTTTGACAAATTAGTTAAATATTACTTTATTCGAAATACACTAATTAATTGTAAAAATGAGTAATCTAACGAACTACAATGCTAAAGCTGATCGATGGATTAACTGTCATCGACTGGGGCTCCCGGGCTTTTTATAATATCCTTACCCCTCACATGGCTGTGGGAACTTGCAGATCTCATGTCTGCTTACACTTAATACTATTCATAAATACAATGTTGTAATCTTAATTTCTAAGTAATCACAGTATCTGACCGTCTGTGACCGCCTGTGAACTGACATCTGCAGTGTCACTTATCGTCTGCGATACAAAGTAGCGCTTTCATTCCCATGAACGTTAATAAACTGTATAAATTGTCCGTAATTTACTTTGGTGCACTTCACTTGGCACTTTCTAATAATTTCTTAATTTATTCTATTTCTTTATACATATCTCAATTGGGGAATACATAACTAGGGCTGGGTCGGCGTATCGATATATCGATACGTATCGATACGACACCCGTATCGACCCCCCCGATACAGCAAAAAATAAATATCGATATATCGATACTCGATATGTATCGATACGTATCGATATGTATCGATACGTATCGATATGTATCGATATGTATCGATACGCATCGATACGTATCGATACGTATCGATATTCGATATAGAATATGTATCGATATTCGATACGCAAAACGTATCGCCCACCCTATATACATACTTATGTCACAAATATTAAACTTGAAACTTTAATTATTTTGATAACAAACAATCTTAAGTGAAAGATCGAATTGTCAGTAAATACATTATTTCAAATCGATCTTGTGATTTTATTTCCAAAGAAAGAGTAGAAAAATTTATAGATGCGTATCGATTCGTACCGATAGGTATCGCTACGTCTCGATATGTATACTTAATCTACACGTCTAAGCGTTCCGATACAAATCGCTATATATATATCTATACATACCGCTACGTATCGATATGCATCGATACGAATCGATACGTATCGATACGCACCGATACGCATCGATACGTATCGATACGCATCGATACGAATCGATATGTATCGATACGCACCGATACGCATCGATACATATCGATACGCATCGATATAGAATATGTATCGATATTCGATACGCAAAATCCCGTATCGCCCACCCCTATACATAACTCGTACAATGGTCTGATTTGGGTCTGCATTTACCTCTCTTTTTTCCTATATCTGCTTTTAATATATCCCGCACTATTCCACAAAAATGCCTTAGAACACATCCTGTCCTTCTATGTCTCGTATTTTTGTTTTGGTTTTTCACAGATATTTTTATTCCCCTACCATTTCTATAAACTTTTTGTTATTAACTTTATCTGTACATGCTATGATCATCATACATCTGACGCAAAACATTCCAACAAGACTCTTCCTTTTCCTGTCTGTTTCTCCTACTGTCACTATTGCATACGTGTACAGTGCAGTACTCCACACACACGCTTTCAACACTTTTGTCCGTGCTTCTATGTTTGTTGTCTTCGAACATAGCCTCTGCTCATTCTTGTTAGATACAGTTCGGTTCCCTTTCTATTGTTTTGTAAATATATACCCTATTTTACCAACATTCAGTGCTATGTGAAGAGGGTTAAGCGGTCTGTGGCTACTAAGATTCTCAACTCTTGAACATTTGCCAAATTAATAGTTTTACAATAAATCCTTTCGCACAATCAAAATTAGTTGAAAATATTACAAAATCAACACCTGTATTTGTTTCTAGTACTCATAATGCTTAAGTACAATTGGGTTTTCGTCATTAGGTTTTCCGTCTTGAAACAGGTTGAACGCGTACCTCTACTGATTTTTATTCTGAGCTAGCCTACGCAGTTCCATGCCATTCCTTCAGCCTAGATAGAGCGCGGTTCTCCTTCTATTGTTTTCTAAATATATGCCCTAATTTACCGATATTCAGTGGTATATGAAGGGGGTTAAACAACCTGTAGTTACCAATATCCCCAACACAGATATTTCCCAAATTAATAGTTTCAAGTAAATTCTTTCACATAATTAACATTAGTTGAGAATATAGAAGAACCAGTTCTTGTAGTTGCTTATAATAATCATTAGGTTTAAGTACACTTTTTTTGTCATAAGCTTTTCAGTCTTAGAACTGATTGGACGCGTACCTCCATTGACTTCTGTTCTGAGCTAGCGTACAGATTTCCCCAAAATTCCCACAGCCTACATCTTTGACTATCTGTGTGCAATTGTCTAGCCTAGGTCTACTTCTACCTCTCTTTTTCCTGTCCGCTTCTTCTAATGTTGAAGCTCAAGCTCCACAGCCGTACAGTACTGTACTTCACACATATGCTATCAGCAATCTTTTCCTTGTTTCTATGTTTGCTGTCTTTGAATACAATAATTGCTCATTTTTTGTAAAATGTAGCACGACCTTGTACTAATCTCTGTTTTATATCCTTTGTGCTTTTCAAATCTTGCGTTATTTGGCTTCTTAGGTAGCAGAAATCCTTAAACTCTTGTAGGTTTTCGTTTTCTATTTGTATTCTAGTTCTTTATTTATATGCCCCCCTTTGTATACTAGTGCTTTAGTTTTATTTTTGTTAATTTTCATGCCATATCTCTGTGTTAGTACTATTTCCATTTAATTAAGAGCTAACGTTTCTTTGCTAGAAGCTAATATCGCCATATCATCTGCAAATCTAAGCATATCAATCTTTTGTCCCTGCATAATAATTCCAAATGTGTTCCCGCATTTAACAGTATACATAGCCTCTTCGATGTACAAATCAAAAAGAATGCGGACAGGTCACATTTCTGTCTCACTGTTTTCCTAATACCTAGTTTTGTACGTTACGCTCTAATTCTAATACTGCTGTTTGCTCTTTCTATAAGCTATGTACTATCCGTCTATCCCTAAAACTCATTCCAATCTTCTTGAGTAATTCAAACATATTTTTCCATTTTACATTGTCGAATATTTTTTTCAGATCTACAAACCCTATGTACATGCTTGTAGTGTATTTTCTTTCGCTAGTTAGAGATTTTTAGAGGATGGCCTTTTCTGCGGATGTAATAGGACCAAACGGTGATGCGAAAAAATTAGTATGCTCTCGGTCTAAACTCGGGGTCTGGTCCTTCGGAGGCACGAGGTTGTCGGAGTATTTTCTGAGGCTAAACCTGAAATATAAACAAACTTGGGCGCCACTGCGTCAATAAAACTAACACAAAGAAAAACATCCTAAGGGTAGACGCAGATAAGCCTTAAGGGAATTACGTCTGCCTGAATTTAGATTAGTAATATAAAATTTTTTTCAGTTTAATTATCTCAACTAAAATTCATAACTTACTTATTTCTTTTATTAAACTTTTAGAAATAAAACGATTATGAGGTTTGACTAATATCTAATAAAATTGGGGTCTCTGTTCATCTTTGTACAAAAAATTTAAAAAATTAACAGTGTAGATATGATGGCATAAAGTGAATGCTGATAAAAATTTTTGGTAGGCAAGAATCACGATTATTAACAGGCTACGCCTGTCATCAAAAATTTACTGGATATCCTATAACACTAGTCTCATGCTGTAATCACAGATCTTTGATATATCTCACAAAAATTGTCTTTAGCTCATACTTTAATGTTTCTAAGGTTTTACTGAATTTCTTCTATATCATGAATTATCTCAATCTAAAATTTACTTAGTTACATAAGTGTCATCTGTTTTAAACAAACATGGAATACTAGATTTTTATCATTACATATGCTGTTTTGAAGTGTTGTTCCTAACGAATGTTTAATATAAGAATACGACTACATAAAAAATTGTGTAATCATCTTAACTACACCAAATAAAATTAAGCTTGTTTCACTAAGATAACCTTCAAAGTTGCTATTCAAAAAATGCCGAATTTCCTATTCGCTAACTGATTACTTTTCAGTTTTGCAAAGTGGAGTTTTCTAACCAAAATGTTCATCCCGTACGAGTTGATGCTTCCTGATGGTTAAAAGGAAATTGTACTCACCCCAGCTCGACGACATTAAGTGCAACAAAAATTACTCAACACCTGTCTATCCACAGCATCGTGAGTCCGTCATCTTTGTCACGAAAAAACAAAAATTTCTTCTCAAAAGCTAACAATTATTTCTTGATTGGACAATAATTGTTTTTATTTTGAATTTGATTTCCTCGTACATACTTGGAATCCACAAATTTTACTATTTAAACTGCTTGCGTTCTATAAATATTCAATGTTAATAAAATATTTTTCACTAGTATAGCCCGGTGCTATGGCTCTAATGCCAAGCAACGTGTAACTCTTATGAGTGGAGCCTTCTACCACTCATGTTAGCTGGAAAACTCACCTTTTTTCTTAAAGCACGTGTTTATCGACTACATGCCACGACAAGAATAATCATTTTTTTCTAATCGATGCGCACGAGCATCCGAACCACGGCTGCACGGAGTCTTAAAGGCGTTGGCTATGATTCTCTCGCCTAGATTCCGGCAACCTACATAGCATGAAGTAAATTCTGGATTTGCCTAAAACTAAAGTACTACACGCTTTTCCCTTTTTCTTTTGTTTTCTGCATTATCATTCTCAGAGCTAAAATAGCATCCCGCGTTCCTCTGTTTTGCTTAAACCCAAATTGATCTTCTAATATTTCTTCAGCTTGTTTTTCCATTCGTCTATGTACAATTCTAGTTAATATTTTTGACACATGTACTGTCAAACTTAATGTTAGAATTTACAACTATCCAAGCCTCTCCTTTTTTGGTATAAAGACTATGATATTACGTTTGGAATTTTTGGATATCGCATACATATAGCTTTCACGTTGGAGACGTTCTGTTACTGCTTGTTCAACGGCTTTTAGAGTTTCTGCTTGTACCTTATCTGTACCCGGCGCCTTACCATTTTTCAGATCCTTTAAGGCTAATTAAAACTCATCTGTAACTACAGGATACCCCAAGGCATCCTGTTCAATGTCTGTTCTATTGCTGTTAGTTCTTCTCCGGCATATAAACTCCCTATATATTCTAACCACTTTCTCTACATTTTCTATAAAGACGTTTCTTTCCGAGTCCTTTATATTATTACTATACGGTTTTATATCCCTAAAATTCATTATAATTAGTTTGTATGCTTCGTCTGTCTTTTATATTTCCATCTTAGTTTGTACCTCTTTGTACTTTTCATCAATCCATTGTTCTTTAGCTTACCTGCATTTGCAAATAATTTCTCATTTTATGACTTTGTATCTCTGTTTTCCTGTTCATCTGATCTATTTTTATATTTTCATCTTTTTTCTATTAAATTCAAGATATCCTTTGTTATCCATGGTTTCTTTTTTTTTGTGTATACCCCAGAATATCTCTGGCCGCCATGTCTAACGTGGAATTAATGTTATTTCATTCTGTTTCTACTTACTTAGTATAAGAAATTTTCACGGTATATTTCAGCAATTTATTTGACTTTTTTTTCAAATTTTTCGTGGATATCTTTATCTTTTAGTTTCTCAAAGTCAAAATGCTTTTTTCCGTTCCCTTTTTTCAAATTTTTAAATTTAAGAGCGGCCTTCATAATTACGATATTGTGGTCAGTGTCTATATCTGCTTCTGTGTATCTTCTACGGTTTTTTACTTGATTTCTAAACCGTTGTCTAACAAAAATGTAATCTATTTGATATCTTCCTATATCTCATGGCGTCCTCCACGTGTATCGTCTTTTAGCATGATGTTGAAAGAATGTGTTTTGTGATGACTAAATTGTTTTTGTCGCAAAATTTACCAGCCTATTTCCCCTGTCGTTTCTCGTGCCTAAACCAAATAAACCTCCTATCGCTCCCTCCCTACTCTCACCTACCACTGCATTAATATCCCCCATCATGATTAAATTTTCGTTTTTTTTACGTATCTTATTACCTTTACCCAAAAAAATTCATTCAATTCACTAATGATAGTGATATTAAAAAAATTATAATTTGAACAATATTTTGTGTCTTAGGACTTAAATGAGCTTACATGTGATTTTTCTAATGCTCCACTCGGAGGTACTACATTGGACAGCAAGCGAGTTTTTTTTACCTGAAAAATTTTGAATTTTGCCGAACCCTTGCAGTTCCAAGCAAGGTAGGGTTTTTTAACGTGCGTGACGACATTCACACACGGGACCTCCATTTTACCTCACATCCGAACGAGGGCGTATTTTTGTGAATAATACTCGCTTAACATTTTTCAAGCGGACCGTGTCGGGATTCGAACTCGGGACCTTGGGCATAGTAGTCACACGCACACCAATTACGCTACGAAGCCGCCTGGACTTAAATGACCATCAGATCCGATAATCACGTACATACTTTAATTTAAATCTTTTTGCAATAGTTATTGCTGAAAGTTCCAATTGAATAAAATTTGTAGCAATTATTACTTTCTAGAAAAAGTATACTCTAAATAAAGAATTTAAATAGTTAACATAAGGTGATTACATTTGATAATGGGGTGCTGAGTCTTACAGATTGAAACTTGGCGGCTCGGGACATAGCCATAGTAGAAAACAATTATCAGTCGCTTTTGGGGTCCAGCAAAAATCACCCACCCTTAACCACTAGTTGTTGGCGACTACCTTAAGCTGATTAGGCGCAGGTTCCAGCTGGATAACTAAATCGTAGACCCCAGACTAGTGTGGTACGTGATGGATCAGCTTCAGGATTTCGAAAAGATTGGTCAGCTAGAGTTTACCCTAACACGAACAAGTGGTTTCGGTCCCTACGGTCTTTTGTCTGGCTGTCTCATTATCGTAGTTGGCATTATAGGATTTTTGTGGTTAACCCTACTGGGGTTTGCGCATCAACGACTTTTCAACCCGCATTTCTCGAAGATGTTGTGGATGTGAGCGGATTTAGAAAATTACTTGCTCGGACAGTGCAAGCGGGGGAAGTCTAATCAGAACAAATTTGTAAAGCCCACGCGCCGTGTGTCTGAAACAAGTTGGAGACCATGAGGTTTTTCTTGAACAATAAAGTGTGGTTTTTGGAAGATTAATTTTCTATTTATGACTTTACAAACCAGGTTTCATAACAGCTGGATTCTTTTCTGCAAGATTGTGGGTACAAAATGTTGAACTTAGTCTTGTAATTGAACCAAATTACAAAATAACTATCAGTATGTTGCTTTCCATATTGCATCAAGGACTTATTAAAAAATGTGAATCGAGCTAATTTTGTAAAAAGATATTGTTGGCAAATTTTTGAAATTTTTTCTCTTCTTGCCTGTATATTTCTAATTTGTTTCACCTAGCAATTTTTTTCCTTACAACACAAAATTGTTACATTGTAACCTGATAATTTAGGCAATAAATAATTACAATTGAATGAAATGAAAAACCCTTACCACAAAAAATATTTAAAATACCAGATACGTATTTCGACCACTATGTGGTCATCATCAGTAGGAAATCAGTAATTAAATAATAATTAGCTGTTGTTCTGGAACACTTCAGAGAATATTCTCCTCGCCACTTAGGCTGAAGTGAACCTTCCCAACATACAATTTACTAAATTGTTGCTCTAAACACTATCGAGGATATTCTTCTCACCCGCAGGCTGGTGTTCTCAACAACAAACAAGTGAATTGTGAATTCACTTGTATGTTGTTGAGAACACCAGCCTGCGGGTGAGGAGAATATCCTCGATAGTGTTTAAAGCAACAATATAGTAAATTGTATGTTGGGAAGGTTCACTTCAGCCTAAGTGGTGAGGAGAATATCCTCTGAAGTGTTCCAGAACAACAGCTAATTGTTATTTAATTACAGATTTCCTACTGATGATGACCACATAGTGGTCGAAATACGTATCTGGTATTTTAAATATTTTTGTGGTAAGGGTTTTTCATTTTATTCAAATTGTGCCACAGTGTTCCTATATATTATTAATTACAATTGAATTAAAATATAGGAAAAATGTAAAAAAAAAGATAAAACACCAGTGTGTAATAAATTCTAAAGTTTAGCTGAACTAAAATTTTTCTTTGAGCATATAGTGATGACCGATTTTTCATCTAGGATAAACAATATATCAAAGCCTATCTCAAGCTAATTCTTTTTTGTTTGTTGCAGGTGAGCAGTACAATTGAGATATTCCATAGAGAATGGCGAAAGTACGTAATTTAAATTAGTCACGTGCTATAAATGTATATAGTATAATTTGAAAAAGAAAGTTTCTTTATTGAAGTTTAAACATGTACCTGAATACGGTAACAAACAAGTTCAAAGCAATTTTGCTATTCGTATTTTAAACAGAAATCGTTAATTTGGTTTTCTAATCTCATATCTGTTTAACAGTTATGCTCGCTTATACTTATACTTGCCGACTCGCTCTAAAATGATAAAGACTCTTTTACTACTGTACCCATAACCAGTGTAGAATAGTAAGAACCTATCGTACCGTGCCCATAGCCGGTGTTCCGAATCCATAGACGCCGTGCCCATAGCCGACGTCTATTCTCTTTTCTCGTTGCGCCCAAAGCCAGCTATTACCACTGCCGTGCCCATAGCCGGCATTCAATATCGCTCGGTGTCGTGCCCATTGCCGACGCTCATAACCCCGGTGTAAGGTACGCCGTGCCCGCCCACTGTCGGCGCCCTTATACCTTCTTTCACCTACCTTAGTTTTCTTTTGTCACAGAGTACGTCTGTAGACCTAGACTCGCGAAACGGAGCCGGAGGTCTAGCAACGGCTAGACCACTGTAGTATCGTACCGGATAGTAATTAGTTACCACTGTCCACTGCCACGCCATTGACTTAGGACAGGAACACAACTGCTAATTGTCTTTGACCAATTTCAGGATTTTTGATAGTTGCTAATAAAGCATCAACTTCTAAGTTATTAATGACAACATAGTTCTATTTTACTGGTTTACTTTAACAGATTGTCGAATTGTCATCCAACCTAGTTTTAACTCCCTTAATCTGCGGTTGTCGTTTTCGGGATGACGTTGATTATAAATTCTTGCAGCCAACGTGGAATTACCATCGCCATAGAATAATAATATGCTTTGCAAAGAAGTGACACTCTTCATAAATTACATTGCTTTTCATGTACCTAAAATGCATTACCTTCAACCATTATTCTGTAGGTACACAGATGCAGCAGGAATTTAAAAACGTTGTGTGAAAAATTGCTTTTTTAAATATTTAAATTGATTATTGTATGCAAAACTGCATAATTTATGCTCTAACGTAATAAAGGAACCTATTGAAGTAAAATTACAAAGTAGAAGTAGAACAGTACAATAAAATAAAAGGAGGTTAAAGGATATACCGTAGAAAATAATACACTACGCTAGCGCGAGTGTTTTTTTATTCTATGGATATACCAATAAAACAATGCCGAATTTTAGACATCCACAAAGAAATTTGGTCTTCCTAAAAATGCCGAATGTCACTTCTTAGTATTATAATTCTATGCCATTGTTCTCTCCGATTGTGTAAATCATATTTGCTACTTTGTAACGTGCATTTTTTTAATCGTTTAACATTTTACGCTTTTTCTCAACTAGTAAATACCTTTCTGCAATTACTATTTCTATATTTTATTTATAATGAGTGGATCGCTGTTTGTATAAAGTAAATACTTTCGAATAGTTCAGATTTGTATGTAATTTAACTCGTGTGTATTAATTTAAAAATAGATTAATTGAAGATTGATTTTCATTAATAAATAAATTGCGAGGAACGAGTTTTAAATGGGATTGTACGTGAATTACTTTCCAGCTTGTCGAAAGTGATAAGCGGCTCGTAATTATTTAGTAGATATGATGGCTGCATTCATTTATTGGATGTTTCCTTATGTTATTAACAAGTTTAGATAATAGTCGATAAGAGGTTATGGTAACAACAAGTGTATATAAACAGAGAGGAGTTGTAGTTTGTTCTTCGTTGCTGTATGTTAATTGCGTTAAAAGTATCGTTTCCTTGTTGCTTTAATAATTGTGTCTTTAGTTGGAGTTTGTTCTTTTTTCCTAGATATTAATTACGTGAAAAGTACTGTTTCCTTGTTGCTTTAAAAATAGTGAGAATTAATGCAGTATAAATTGTCGAATTGTGTTTTTAGTTGTCTTTCTTGTGAAATGAAAAGTTGTATATTAACTGTAGACAGTGTAGTTCTGATGGCATTTGAAGGAATTATGCTATATATGTAACGTGTTTGATTGACCACAAGCGCGGTTTGAAGGTCATGGACTGACGGTTTTAGTGATACGCGTAGCTCTACTGATTGTTTTTTTTGTTGATTTTCTGTTGGAAATAAAAGTGATGGAACTTGTTGGACTCGACCTGCACGCATTTTTGTGCGGGGCATTTGACGGACTTGCTTAGTGTTTGCACGTGCTTTATTGATTGTGTTTTTTTTTGTTTGATTTATCTTTTTATATTTGAACTGTGTGTACGATCTAGTTTTCGTGGTCCTTTTTTTTATTAGTTTAATGCATTACATCGTGCCTTGAAAGCCCGTGATCCTAAATTGCTATTACCTTTTTTTCTACGATTTGTGTTACAAAATATTTCGAAATTGTTGTCTCAGGAAATAGAATCAACAAGAAATTTATCAATGCTACATAGTTCCTTCAGCATGATAATGTCTGCTGCTAACACCAGTGAAATACGTGTGATTAGTGTAAAGTGTAAGAAATTCCATCAACACCCTCACAGTCAAGGGTGAAGTGCTTCGCTAGTGCAGGACCTCGTGAATCCCACACTTCAAATGCAAGGAAGCGTTCCTGAAGGACTTTTTGTAAGTTGAACTATTTCCTACTTATTATTACTTTAAATATCTATCCGTTGTTTTGCCATATCTTCGTCGTTCTGATACCTTTTACAATAGACTTGCCTGCGATTAAGAAAAAAAAAGAATGAGAAAAAAATCAATACTGCTGAATTACTCATATCAATTGTGTCTTACCTATTTATCTTTTGTTAACATGTTGTCTGATTTATGTTTAATTGGTGTGTGAGGAAACGTTTCTGCTACTCCCCAATATTACCTCACTTTGTGATAAAAATTTTTGTAATGCTTTTATCGTGATTATATTAATAGTTTATCTAAACAGTTTTATTTACATTCTACCAAGTACTGAATAACTTAGACTTTGCATTGCTGCTATGCTTTTTCTTTATTTCAGGTTTGCAGGACTAATCTTTTTTATTGCAGGTTTGCCATTCTAATTTCTTTTATTGCAGGTACTGTTACTAACTCCTTACCGCCGCATACATCATATGTCAGTCTGCTTTCTACAACCCCCCCTACTCTCCGATTGAGCCCGGTCATTTCTTTGACTTTCTTTGTGTTACGCACGGTGGTCACGAATTAACGTAACATAAATTTGGCGCCCAACGTGGCTGCCACGAAAAAAACGTAACAGAGATTTTGGCGCCCAATTTATGTTACGTTAAGTCGTGGCCGCTCTGCGTAACACAAAGAAAGTCAAAGAAATGACTACTTCATACTACTTCATTTTGACGAGAGCATTATGAATAACCTCGAGATCGACCCAACAATAAGTATAACAAACAAAAATAAGTATTATTGTGGAGCTAGAAAATTCACTTGTTGTATAACCGACAGTTTAGTGTTGCGGTTATTATTTTTTAAAGCAAGCTTTAAAATCTGTGTCATATAGTACATGGTTCAGCAGTATTATTGACAAAAGCTCAAATAACGAAAGATCTACTGGTTTTAAGTATTGGTAAGCTCATACTCGTTCGTGAGGAAGCTGAATGCTTCTTAATTTCTTTTTAAATAATATACAGGATGTTACGTATGAAAATTTACACTTATACCCAGTTAAAGTTTTGAAAAATTGTATCTGATCTGAGAACACCCTGTATAAAAAAATTAAATTTAGGTAATAAGTTTTTGATGAACATCATTTAGATTTGTCAGAAAATTGAAAAACTGTATATTGCTGAATAGCAAACATACTGATTTTCAAAGAAATGACTTATTTGCCAAAATGTTGGACAAAGTTGTATAACTCAAGAACAGTTGGTTTTTGAACCATGGTATCTTTTACGTTCTTTTTTTTTGAAATTTTATGACGGATTAAAAAATTTATGAATACAGGGTGTTCGATTTGATAAAACCAAGAGTATATGAGGCATCCTGAATAGTCGTAAGTAATTTTAGGTAGTAAAGCTTTTTGAATCGAGCGACTTTCATTGAAGACTTTTTTTACTAGATGTAGCATAACAGAAAAAATTGACTATTGCGCGGGAAGAGCCAATCCTGTATGTATTGTATGCGGATGAATAGGATGTTAAGAATTCTACAGATATTTTTTGATTTGTTGTCGACTGAAGTTTATTATCTTTTCATGAATTTTTTATATGCATTTTCATATCTTCGTATTTTGAGTTCTTTTGCGTTTGTGATATCTATGTGTGATTTCTAAGGGTTTTTCTATTTTCCCAAATCGTGTTTTGATCATCATCATCATCATCATCAATAGATCATCAGCCTTAAAACTGGTTGGGCGCGTATCTCCATTGTTTCTTTTTCTTAGCTAACCTACACATATCCCTGAAATTTCCACAGCCTACATCTTTCGCCGCCTGTGTGCAATAGTCTAACCTAGGTCTACCACTACATTTCTTTTTCCTTTTTCTGCTTCTAATATATTACATGCCTTAGTATGTGTCCTACTATTCTGTTTTCTTTCTACCGCTATGATTTCGAGAACCTCTTTGTTCGTAACTTTATCTATCCATATCTTTATCATACGTTTCTAGCACTATAGTTCGAAGGCTTCTACCTTTTGCCTGTCCGCTTCTCCCACTGTCCACATTTCACAACCGTACAGTACTGTGCTTCACACATATGTTTCCAGCAATATTTTCCTTGTTTCTATGTTTGTTGTCCTTGAACATAGCAGTTGCTTTTCTTGTTAGTGCAGCACGGCTTTGTGCAATTCTTTGTTTCATAGCTTCTGGTCTTTTATCATCTTGCGTTATTTGATTCAGTATGCCTTTGAGCCAATTTTTGTACTCATTTCATCTTGTGTTATTTGACTTTCTAGGTAGAAGATATCTTTAACCTCTTGTAAGTTCTCGTTTCCTATGTGAATTCTGGTTTTTTACTTATTTACCCTTCCTTTACATACTAGTACTTTAGTCTTATTTTTATTAAATTTCTTGTCGTATCTCTCTCTTTGAAGTTTCAATTTCATTAAAAACTGCTTTTAACTTTTCCCTGCTAGATGCTAATACCGCTATATTATCTGCAAATCTAAACACGGTAAACTTTTGTTCTTGCATGGCAATTCCACATGTTTTTCTGCATTTCACAGCATTTATTGCCTCTTCGCTATATAAGTTAAAAATAATGGGGATACGGCACATCCCTGTCTCCCCCTTTCGTGATATTTACTTTTCTACGTTTCTGCTCTAATTTCATTACCGCTGTTTGTTCTTTGTATAAGCTATATACTATTCGTTTATTTCTATAAGTCATTCAAATCTTTTTGAATATTTCGAATGGTTCCTCCCATTTTACATTGTCAAATGCCTTTTCCAAATCGCCAAAATGTATATACCCGTTTTTCCTCTATCTATTGTTTTCTCCATTAACACCCTTAAAGTTAAAATAGTTTCCTGTGTTTCCCCATTTTGTCCAAACCTAAAGTGATCTTCTCGTAGTATATCTTCAGCACCTTTTTCGATCCGTGTTTGTACAATTTTACTTAATATTTTTAATATTCTTCTTAATCTTCTTTGGGTATTGAACCACTCATAGTTTTTAAAATTATCTTTATTAACGTTTCGATCCATAACCTAGGATCGTTTTCAAAATAATAAAAACTTCAAGTTTGACATTTATGACACAAATTGAAGGTGACTTTAATTTATTGATGTTTGAAATATTTGGTTTGAGTACACTAAGCAAAAATTTTTAAAATTTAAATGAATAATTACCTTCAATTTGTGTTTCGGCCTGGGACCGACTTTTTTAGGTAGCCAATACGCTTAACGTGAAATCAGCTGATTAATTTTTATTGTAAAAATTCAATAACTTGGGAATTGGAAAACATTTTTTAACATGTTTCTATTTATACAATTTAGAGGATGGTTATTAAAGAAGTGTGCAATTGCATTATTAAAAGGCTTAAGTAGTCGTTTTTATATTTATTTTGAAGGAAATCATTATGATTTAGGCTACCTCTTTGGTAGATTTTAACATTGTTCTGAGGTAACCTTATGGTGGGTTTACACTTGTCAGATACCAATGTTGTTCCAAGAAGGTTGTATATGGATCTGAGGCGACCCTATGGCGGGTTTACACTTGTCAGATACCAATATTGTTTAACGGAGATTGTATATGGTTGTGAGGTAACCTTATTGCGGGTTTACACTTGTCAGATACCAATGCTGTTTTACAGGGGTTGTTAATATGCTTCATCATCATCTTCATTGGATCTTCATCTCAAAACTGGTTGGACACGTACCTGCACTTATTTATATTCTGAGCTAGCTTCCCTTCTATTGTTTTCTAATTTTATGTTTTATTTCACCGAGATTCAGTGCTGTCAAACTTATTGTTCGAAAGTTTTCACATCTATCCGCACTTTTTTTTCTTGGTATAGTGGTTATGGTGTTACGTTTGGCATCTTTGGGTACATCGCCTGTCTTATATATTTAACTTACAAATTGAAAAATTTTCTTACTGTTTGTCCGGCGGATTTTAGAGTTTCTGCTTGCATATTATCTACACCAGGCGCCTTATTATTTTTCAGACTCTTTAATGCTAATTCAAATTCATCTCTAAATACAGGATATCCCAAGTCGTCCTTTTCAATATCTGATTCCTGTTCTAGTGCTTCTAATTTTTGTCCCGCATATAAATTCCATATATGTTCTTGCCATATAACCGTTTTCTCTACATTTTGTATAATGACGTTTCTTCCCGCGTGCCTTATATGTTTACTGTACGGTTTTACATCCTAAAACGTATTCTAACTAGTTTGTATACTCATCTGTCTTTTCTATTTCTATCTTAGTCTGTACTTCTTCACACTTTTTATCAATCCATTGCTTTTTAACCTTCTTGCATTGCGAATAATTTCACATTTTATGGCTTTGTATCTCTGTTTTCCTGCTTCGTCTGGTCTGTTTTTGTTTTTTTATATTCCTTCTATTAAATTTAGAGTATACTTTGTGACCCATGGCTTCTTGTTTTCTTATATCCCAGTATATCTCTGGTCGCCAAATCTAAGCTGGTTATAATATTATTCCTTTCTGTTTGTACTTCTCTTACCATTTAACTTTACTGATTTATTTGGTTAATTGAATACTTAAAGCAACCCGTGGGTTCTTTAATATTCTCTGACGAAACCAGTGAACTTTAAGGAAGGATTTCCTTAAAATGATGGAACGCAACTATCTTTCGACTATGCTAGGCGTCTATTCCTCGGGTAGAGCTTATGAGGATTGGTCGTGGTTTTTTTTACATAACATTATTTGCTTACTATGGCTTAATTTATACCAAAATAGGAGTATGGGGAGCGCGCCACCAAGTCATTAAGTTTTAAACACAGAGTTTCCCTAAGGGGACTTGGGAGTCTTTAGAGAGGAATATTGTAATTACTGCTTACGTGGGAGCTGTAAAGAAAATTGAATTAAATTAACAAAGGACACAAGAGGTATACTCTTGCTACCTCATAATAAGAAAAGCTATAAATATCAATTAGACACACACTTTTATAGACACAAATATTAGGCATCAAATTTTGAAAGTGCTATCAGTGCTCCTTCGTCAAATGGGAGCTACAAATATCATTATATTGAAGGTATTTATGCCTTTTAGTCCTTAATCCAATTACCCTATTTTTGAACTCACTTGTTCAAAATAAAACAATTAATTAAATAAATTAAATGGTGATTCTTTAATTAAATGTTGCTTCATGATAAAAAGTTGTATGTACAAGATTTACATATCAAACATGGTACTTTAATTTCTTCTACACAGATGTAGAATGATAAATTCAAATAAATATCAAATGTGTTAAGCATTCCCTTTTGTTACAAAATTATCTCAAATTAATACCCAAAATATCAGATCTGTTATTAGGCTTACAAGTTTATATGGAAATATCAAAAATCTAATAATTTAACTTTCATATGCTTTAACTATAATTACACATAAATGAAACTTTAATCAGAACTCAATTAAGGTGTTTAAGTTCGTTAGTAATAATAACGGTTATAACCCTGGATTTAAATATTGACAATTACAAAATATCAAAAGTCTTTTATAGTTTGTTAAGCAAAATAATAATTATAGATGATCACAATGTTATTTTTCAAATGTTGCCTTGTATCAATGTTGACCAAATGCGGACGTCATGTGAAAAAAATTAAGAACGCTTACCTTGTATAGCCAGATTCTTATTTATGTGACTGTGTTACATTGTATTAAACCAGATGTGCATACATACGGTTCCTCAACAAACAAATGACGTCGCTGTCCACCTGTTGTAGTGCAGCCAATCAACTGCACGCTTTTTGGACCCAATTATGCAAGCTCAACGTGTATTTCTTCTACGCAAAGACGAAACAAACCAAAATCCAATCAAACAGTTATCACAAAAATGCTAAGCTTTCTTCTATTACGGCATTTCGTTCGTAACCAAACAATTATCTTGAGTGTAATTATCCACATTACTTGCAAATACATCATAGCAATTAAAGGATTATCGTAAATGTTAATTATAGTACGTTTAGATTAAAACAAAAGAATTGCTAATAAATTTAAGAACATTCCGGTTAAATCTCAAGTATTACGGCCTCATTGAAGAACGTTATATTAAACCTCAACTATTACGGTCAAGTTGAAAGACGTTCATATTATACCAAAAATTATTATCGCCACATTGAGGAACGTTCGTATTAATTTTAGAATATTACAATCAAATTGAAAAACGTTCACATTAGATGGTAAAATTAAAGAGTGGAGACGAAAAGAAAAATAAGGTAAGACCGCTATAACAAAATTATTTAGTTTGTTTAAGGGATTAAATCTATGTGCTTACCATTATTAAAAACACTTATTCAAGTGCATATTACACTTGAACTAAACATATTGGCATAAGGCCACACGCAAATTGCTGGCTAGACTCTCATGTTCTCTATGATGTGCTCGTATCAGCCAGAGTGACCGGTTGTCACGCTGCGCATACTATATCAAAGTCGTTTGACATTGAAGTGTTTATTCAAACAGCCAACGCATGTTGTTAGCAACCAAACTAGCATCTCTGTATTATAACTGGGCTACATGATCCCAATACAAATATTTATTTGAATGACGATATTTACTTGTTTAATCGAATAGACAAAAAGACGTATTTGACTAATAAATTTTAGGTGATTTGCAGTCGCCAAAAAAAATTGTTACACTTCTTTAGTATCAGAAATTTTCATGATATCTTTCAGTAATTCGTTTGACGTGTTCTCAAATCTTTTGTGGATATCTTTTCTATTTAGTTTCTCAATGCCAAAGTGCCTATTTTTCAAATTTAAAATAAGCACAGTTTTCATAAATACTATGTTGTATCTGCCTCTGGGTAGCTTCTACAGCCTATTATTTGATTTCTAAACCATTGTTGAACAAGAATGTAAGCTATTCGATATCTTCCTATGGCCCCTGGCATCTTCCACGTGATCGTGTTCCAGCATGATATAAAACGCTTGTATTGCAAAATTCTACCAGCCTATTTCCCTTGTGATTTCTTGTGCCTAAACTAAATAAACCTACTACCGCTCCTTCCCTACCCTCGCCTGCCACTGCATTAAAATCTCTCGTAATTATTAAATTTTCACGTTTTTTACAAATTTTAGCATGCCTTCGTTATCCTAGTAGATCGCTTCCATCTCCTCGTCACTGTAGCTTAAAATGGGCATGTCTACATGAATTATTACTATATTCACCGGTACAGATTTTAATCTAACCATGAGCATTCTTACGTTCTTTTGTAAGTGTTTTCTACACAGTGTCCTATCCTTTTCCGTATGATTATTCCCACACCTAAATTTCCGTCCTCTGATCCTGTATGAACTACCCTAAAGTCTTCGTTTTAAAAATCCCCCGCCTCTGGTAATAAAACTTTGCTAATCTCTACTATGTATAATGGTAACCTATTCATTTCAATTTTCAGATTCTCTAGTTTATGCACTTGCTTCCTTCGAAGAAGGAAGGATGGGAGCGCGGAGCACTAAAACGCGTCGGTACTCAATGGGAGACTGTAAGGAAGGGTCTCGAACTATGCTACACTTCGACATAAAATGTCTACCACCTCTAATCGAGGTTAACGCACTTTTACTTGCGTTTATGTCAGCATGCTCGGGGACCACAAAGATAAGTTAATGACATCAACAACCGAGTGAACAACAGCTTAGCGTGGTTTCCACAGGCGTCAGCGGTATCGTTATAAACTACGGGAAATTTTCCCACGCAGAGTTCTAAAAAAAGTCCCTAAACCTAAATTAATACCCTACAGTAGGGTAAATACAGGCTTTCTGGCACCACATTTACTCCCAAAACCCACATTTGCTCCCACATTTACATGTAAATTCCCATAAGGAGCAAATGTGGAGATGAGTGATAGTTTGGTGGAAATGAGGAGAATCCCTCATTTCCACACACATTTACATGAAAATTTCCATAAGGCGGAAATGAGGAGAATCCCTCATTTCCACACTCATCTGGACCAAATAGTTTTCTTCGACTATATGTAAATCCCATAAGGAGGGAAATGCGGAGTAGAACTCCACATTTCCACACACAATCCACATTTGCTCCCAAATCTGGCGACAGTAATAAATAACATTACCATCTTAAATTTTGCACAATAGTTTTCTTCGAGTAGCCATCGCATCTTTCGAGATAACCCTATCTTGCTTGGTATCAATTAATATTAAATTTTTCTCAGCTACCTGAATTTCTAGGAACTTTTTAGATTGCATCATCCCCCAGAGAGCTACCCCCATTTTTAAGATTTTCTGCATGCAGCGATTTTATGACCGTCCATATAAATTTTTTAACCATGTGACACATCTTGTTAGTCTAGAATTTTATGCAGAATTTGAATCTGCAAACAGATTTAAAATCGAACCACCCCTTACAAAGTTATACTTTAAAGCTCTCAAACCTCTAAATTTTGCTCTTTGCTCCCACATCTGAACCAAATAGTTTTCTTTGACTAGCCATTGCATCTTTCGAGATAACCCTATCTTGTTTGGTATCAATTAATATTAGATTTTTCTCAGCTACCCGAATCTCTATGAATTTTTCAGATAGCATCATCCCCCAGAGAGCTACCCCCAATTTTAAGATTTTCCGCATGCAGCGATTTCTAACCGTCCGCATAAATTTTTTTATACATGCGATACATTAAATTAGTCTAAAATTTTACGCAGAATTTGAATCTGTAAACAGATTTAAAATCGGACCATCCCTTACAAAGTTACACTTTAAAGCTCTCAAACCTATACATTTTGCTCTTTGCTCCCAAATCTGAACCAAATAGTTTTCTTCGTCTAACCAATGCATCTTTCGAGATAAACCTATCTTGTTTGGTATCAATTAATATTAGATTTTTCTCAGCTACCCGAATTTCTAGGAACTTTTTAGATTGCATCATCCCCCAGAGAGCTACCCCAATTTTAAGATTTTCTGCATGCAGCGATTTTCTGACCGTCCTTATAAATTTTTTAACCGTGTGACGCATCTTGTTAGTCTAGAATTTTACGCAGAATTTGAATCTGTAAACAGATTTAAAATCAGACCATCCCTTACAAAATTACTCCTTTAAAGTCTCAAACCTTTTAAATTGTTTTGCTTATCTATAACATATGCTTTAAACAACCATTTGCCTAGAAATCTAAAACTGTGGGGATTTTAGAAATGAGTTTTTTATAAACCATAAGTGTTTAATATTTAAAACCATTTTTTCAAACAGAAATGTGCTGTTTTCAGAATATCGCAAAAACCCATGACTTTTAAATTTTTTCTGGTTTTAACATAATTACATGCACAATGCTAAATAGTTGGAAAATACGTAGACGAGTACAAACTAATTGCTTTACAATTATGTGACGTATAGTGAAAGTAGCCTTTCTTTTTTATTAATTAGTGGCTATATGATTTGAGAAATATATTTCAATGTCGTTCATTAGGAAATTCATCTATAATTGCTGGTGATTTTCACAATGTACTTTCTATTACGAGCTCGACTAGGAAAATGCAAACTTCATCTTATAATACAGATCAATTAACGGTTTTTAAACCGTATATATATAACGCGGTCTAATTATTAAAAACCTATTCGTTCCGCATGCTTTGTGTAAGTTCGTTGAAATTTTCGTCTCGTATAGTGACTTTTTGTAAAGATTTAAGGTAAGCTTACATTTTTTTTTTATTAAAATAGAACTGAATTTATTTGCAAACACTAATTATTGTTTCTGGATGTATTTTAAAACATCTAAGACTCGTATAGATTTACATTAACCGGTATTAATTCTCCAAAGTAATGGGCTGTTTTACATATATATTTTTTTCAAATTTTAAAGATAGGCTTGATGCTGCGAATGCAGTTAGTAGAAACACCGGAAAACG
Source organism: Platerodrilus igneus (assembly GCA_036346225.1). NCBI lineage: Eukaryota > Metazoa > Arthropoda > Insecta > Coleoptera > Lycidae > Platerodrilus > Platerodrilus igneus. The sequence goes on from JARFIW010001480.1 coordinate 6,092,320, forward strand.
TCTTCCATGTTATACAGGTCGGTAATCGCATCGCGTGCATATTAAAAATCCAAAAGGGTGGTAGCACACGCACACAAATTAGTTGCAAGCCGTGCAGTAGAAGATGCAGTGCTACTATAAACAATAACTTAATAAAACATTTTAAACCTTTACTAAGGGGATACCAAACTTGTTTCCTACAGAATACTTACTAATAAAACAATTTAATTTTAAAAAACTTCTACGTTATATTTTCCGAAATGCCAGGCTTGAATATTTTCTTTGGAAACAATCGAAAATTGCCGAAGACACTCGAAGAGTGCACAAACGCGGTTGCTAAACCAATTAGCATTAATACCAAGTATTTCGTACTTTCGTAGGTTGTTTATTTCCTAGAACCAAATCTTCCGCATAGCGGTCGGTATCACGTAATTATTTCTAGAACCGGTAAGTACTCGATATCGCCCAAATAGATAATTAGATGCTCGATGTCTGTCAACTTCGGATTCCTTCGTAAAAAGTAGAAAAATCTCGGTCAATAATCCATTATACTTCGACCCGCTCCCGTTCAGATAATTTCCAAACATTTTTCAAACGACAATGGTCTCAGAATTTTTAAACCTTCGAGGGATCTATAAGTCGTAATCAATTACACGTTCGAGCTACCCGTAAACTAACAATGCGTTGTATATTACATGCATTCCCCTTCTCTGTGCTACCGCTATGCTTGTAGTTGCTTGAAAAAGTCAGTTGCCTTTTTTACTGTTAAGATCGCTGCAAAGCACCATCCTATACATTCTTTAAAGGTATGGCACATTGCGCACTTTTTTGTCTGATAATTAAATTTTGCCCATGTAGGCTTTTACACTTTGCATATTTAAAGATCTAATACGATCGATTAACCACTTTCGATTATTCTAACGAAGCCCGCCATACATTTCGCCACACCGTTCCTTTTGAATACAACGATCCTATGGGCTTCCACACACTAACACCTAACGTATCTTTTCTACTAGTTGTTAAACAAAAACTACCGGCATCGCCATGTCCGTATACGGACGTAAGCAGATGTTTGTGAATATGTACGAGAATATGTAACCATATACATTAATCACTCTAAGCTATTTTATTTAGTCCAAGAAAACTATTATTTTTCTAAACCGCAATTACTAATCGTCTTTATAGGTTTAACATTTCTACCATTTCCCAATGACTGGCGCTACGTACATGGAAACTTTAATTTTTTATTGGAGGGAATCCTTATTCCCCCACGCACTGTTGCATTGTTGCATGCCCACCTCTTTTAAGGATCTATGCTCGTTATAGGTTGTAGCATCCGCGGTTTTACTTAACTACACTTCGTGAGACCCCTTTAGTCTTTTTAATCGTATCTTTCTCGCTTACAATACAGTAGGACTTAGCCTTACTACCAACAAATTCTAATACTGGACCCCCATTAAATTCGTCTTTAAATTTCCCTACAACTTTTTGTCGACAAGTGTTATATTGTATTTATTATACGCGGGTAGTCACTCTTTTAAGATAAATATATTTTGCTAGGTATCAACTAACATTAAATTTTTCTAGGGACCCCAAATCTGTAAATACATTTTAAATAGGACCACCCCATACAAAGTTATGCCTTTTAAAGACCCAAATCACAAACTTTTGCTCATCTTTATTTAACTCCATCTTTAGATCCTTTTTTTTCTACACAAGGCATATGCCTTAGCCAACCATCTTGCGAGAAATCTAAAACCGCCGTGTTCCGCGAACACCGCGTGGAGATAACACGTATACTCTGTCAACCAGGATAGAAACAGGAAGGATTTGGAAGAAGGGAAGGTGGGAGAAGAACTTAAAAATTATGGAATCTTAAAACTAATATACACAATAGATTTACAAAATCTATACAAATATAAACAACTATCTTATATCTTTATACCTCCATGCGTAGATTGTTGTACTATTAGGATTGATGTACCTTTTATCATCTTCCCTCGATAAACTATAAGCTGCGTGTACAAATCGTATTTTTAACACCGGATACATACGCAGGCAAGTACTCGATACCATCCAAATAAAGAATTGGATGCTTGGTGACTTTTAACATCCGCTTCCCTCGTGTACGCCCAGACACATCCCAGCCCATGAGCACCCCTTGCCCATGCGCACCCCTGCGCATGCACAACCCTGCCCATGCGCACCCTCTCTGTGCAACTGCTATTTCGGGGTAACGTCACAGCCTTTTATAAATAAAGAACAATGTTATATACTATTATAAAATGTTTATTCTGACATTATACATAACAAAATTTAAAAATATTTAATACCAAGCATGGAGTCATTTAAACTTAATTTTAATACAAAGTTATACACAGAAGACAGTCCTTTCTTTATGTTTGTTTGGTGTGGGTTTAATTTTATCTAATTTTATTCGCAGCTTAAAATTTAAGTCGACACCCAAGTCCTCTATCTCCTTTTCTAGCCAATAGTTTGATACATAGAGACCGTCTAGGTTTTCGAATTGTAAAATGTACCGAAGTTTGCCTCTATATTTCAAGTCTTTGATTCCACCGACAACCAGATCCATTCCTTCGTGTAATTCTTGCAGCTTGTGACAATCTTTTAATCGCAGCTTTCCCACTATATCCTGCATACGTATCTTGTTAGCTTGATCGACTTCTTCTTGTTGGTATTGGAGGAAATCCTTATTCTCCCACTCACTATTACGTAGTTGCAAGTCTACTACTTTTGGAAATATATGGCTGTTATAGGTTGTAAGACCCTCGGTTTTAAATGATCCGAAAGGTTCTTTACTAGGCAAATATACAATGTTTAACGGAACCCCTTTGCGTGTGGTGTACGCCAAGGTTACGAAACCCGCATTCCTTAGGTCGTCTATGTTATCTGCCATTTTGATAAATACGTTTTAGAATAACCTTTTAAAAAATATACGGATTTAGTACCATCCTTTTTCGCAAGGACGCCTACATAACTAAAAGAGTCTTTCTTACTAATCCACAAATGCATACAACTTGTACAACCAGATGTATCTAAGTCAGTCCATCGGCACATAAAATAATCTTTTAATTCTTCCTCATTTTCTCTAATAAGATGTTCTTTGTCTAACACATCTTTGTTCGCGTATTGACGCAGTGCTTCCCATGTAGTCCAATTTTCGCCTTTTTGCATCCATTTCCTCCAATTCCAGTTGTCTTTTCCTTCCACTTACAGCGTATGGCATGCATAGTGGGGGCAATTACCTTTAGCGTAAACGGGTAGAGTTTACTGCCAATATTTACGCGTTGTCGTACAACCTCTGGGCGAATGTTAAACGTATCGATCATACCCAATTCCGAAATGACTAATTCTTTTGGAATTGTAGAATATGGTGTTGCAGATTGTGTAAAATATGTACTAACCTGCTTTAATGTAGCACTTCGGTAAGATTTTTATTTTATCTTGGCTATCTTCCTCCTCCTCTACTATCTCCAAATAATTTACAGGTAAATAGTTAAAACTAAAAGCCGAAAGCACATACTTTACCAATTTTTTCCTGGATGGGAACTAACTATATTTTTGAATAATGTCAAATATTTATATACTCGTCGAAATTCTTCCTATATCGACCATTATCCAAATCAAAATTTTTCACAATAGTTATAAAATTATGTTTTGAGTCACCCCCACCCCAACACTGTAAGCACATTTCTTTAAATTTTGGATATGTCATGTCACCACTTATATGATCCGAAAAGATATGGCGAAGGTTTGTGTCATCCTGTTTCCATAATGCGATTACATTGGCGTTATCTCTGAGTCTATATTTTAAGGCGCTAGCGTAAGATTGACATAGATAGAACGAATCTATTGCTTTATGTCGACCGAACGAGAAAAACTGAGTGATTTTACTTTGCTCGTTTGCAGGTATATCATCGAAAATCATAATTGAATCTTCTTTGGTATCTGCGGGTTCGATCAAATCATCGTAATTTTCAAACTCATGGTACCCAATTTCTTCTTTTAATGGTGTAAAAACGTTTCTTAACAATTTGTATTTCGGTTGATATAAACTCTTCGAAAATACATAGACATTTTGGAATCTAAGACCGTTCTCATGCAAGATCGGAGATATTAAAGCGTTGGTCTTCCCACAACTCGATGGTCCCACGAATATAGCTCGTATGTTAGACGGGAACAAAGGACCATGTTTACCATCCTCTTTTGCATTAGCAATAGCAAAGTTATCATAATTCTGTATAGGTATTTTAACTTCTGGTATAACTTCAACTTGAAGTTTTTATTATTATTTTGAAAACGATCCTAGGTTATGGATCGAAACGTTAATAAAGATAATTTTAAAAACTATGAGTGGTTTAATACCCAAAGAAGATTAAGAAGAATTCTGGTATAACATCTCTGGATGCATCGTTGGAATTATGTAATTTCTTCACGTTCTGCAACCTTTTAACATATCTGCATAACGTTGTTCTAGGTATATTATATTTTTTACTAGCAGCGTAGAAACTCGAGCCATCCAGGATATTCTCTGCTGCTTTTGTAATAGATTGTTTGGAGCACCACTGATTGCTTGAATGCGACATCTTTCGAAAAATGTCTTACTATAACTAAGCTCAACTCAAAACGACTTCCTTATATACCAAATTTAATCTCCCTGCTCACATAACCATATGACCACATGCCCATATGACCACTTGACCATATGACCATATGACCTAAACATGAACCATATGACCACATGACCATATGACCATATGACACATGACCATATGACCATGACCATATGACCACATGACCACATGCACATTGTATGACCGCATGACCAATGACCACATGACCATATGACCATGTTAGGTTAAGTGTTGGATTTTGGATTTTAAACCGGAAGGAAGAATTGATAGGTTGGCAGCGCCGCGAGGCTGACCTAACCTTGGTGACTTTTAACATCCGCTTCCCTCGTGTGACAGGACATCCCAGCCCATGAGCAGCCTTTGCCCATTTACAAAACTGCGTGTGCACAACCCTGCCCATTCCCCTCTCCGCAACTGGAATTTCGGGTAACGTCACAGCCTTTGAAATAAAGAAGATGTTATATACTATTATAAAATGTTCATTCTCACATTATACATAAAATTTAAAATATTGTAATCGAAGCATGGAGTTTTGGAAAATAGTTCAATACAAAGTTATACACAGAAGACAGTCCTTTCTTTATGCTTAAGTAAGGTTTAATTTTATCTAATTTTATTCGCAGCTTAAAATTTGACCCCACAATCTGGTTACTATCTCCTCTTTCTAGCCAACAGTTTGATACATAGAGACCGTCTACCTGTTTCGAATTCTAAAACGTACCGAAGTTTGCCTTTTCAAGTCTTTGATTCCACCTATATCAGATTTGCTGAATATGTAATTCTTAAATTGTGACAATTTGTAATCGCAGCTTTCACTATATCCTGCATACTAATCTTGTTAGCTTTTCGACTTCTTATTGTAGGTATTGAAGGAAGCATTTATTCTTCACACTATTACGTAGTTGCAAGTCTTTACTTTTCGAAAAATATGGTTGTTATAGGTTGTAAGACCCTCGGTTTTAAATGATCCGAAAGGTTCTTTACTTTAAAAATATACAAAATTTACGAAGCACCTATGCGTGAAGTGTACGCCAAGGTTACGAAACCGCATTCCTTAGGTCGTCTATGTTATCTGAAATTTTGATAAATACGTTTTAGAATAAACTTTCAAAATTGAAGGATTCAGTACCATCCATTTTAATTAAGGACGCCTACATAACTAAAATCCAAATTTACTTACACAAATGCATACGGTTTGACAAAACCATGACATCTAAGTCAGTCCAACGGACATAAAATAATTATTAATTGGTCCAGATTTTCTCTAATTAAGACCTTCTTTGTATAACACATATTTCTTCGCGGTATTGAATCGACAACCCATCCAGTCCAATTTTACCTTTTGAATCCATTTCCTCCAATTCAAGTTGTCTTTTCCTTCCACATTACAGCGTATGGCATGCATTTTTTTTAAATTACCTTTCCGCATACGGGAATAGTTTACTGCCAATGTTACGCGTTGTCGTACAACCTCTGGGCGAATGTTAAACGTATCTATCATACCCAATTCCGAAACGACGAATACTTTAGGAATTGTTTAATATGGTGTTGCAGATCGTGTAAAATATATACTAACCTGCTTTAATCTAGCAATTCGGAAGTTTTGTTTTATGTACGCTATATACCTCCTTATCTAATTGGTCCAAATAATTTACAGGTAAATAGTTAAAACTGAAACGGAAAGGCATACTTTACCAATTTTTCGTGGATGGGAACTAACTAATTTTAAATAATGGTAAATATTTATATAAAGGCGAAATTCTTCCTATATCGACCATTATCCAAATCAAAATTTGTCACAATAGTTATAAAATTATGTTTTGAGTCACCCCACCCCAACACTGTAAGCACATTTCTTTAAATTTTGGATATGTCATGTCACCACTTATATGATCCGAAAAGATATGGCGAAGGTTTGTGTCATCCTGTTTCCATAATGCGATTACATTGGCGTTATCTCTGAGTCTATATTTTAAGGCGCTAGCGTAAGATTGACATAGATAGAACGAATCTATTGCTTTATGTCGACCGAACGAGAAAAACTGAGTGATTTTACTTTGCTCGTTTGCAGGTATATCATCGAAAATCATAATTGAATCTTCTTTGGTATCTGCGGGCTCTTTAGCACACTGACACACGCAAGCCATTCTACCTGTTCTAGTATTCTAGAACGTCGTCAAGGTGCAGGTCCGTTCAGAATGGTTGACTATATCAGATTTGCTGAATATATGCATTGTTTTTTAAATTTCCAATGAGTGTAAATTTACAGGTAATGGTAATGGTACTAACTTTACCCTTATTTTTTCAGATACACTCCGTTAATTGAAGTATTGAAAATGAAGCATTTAGTTCATTACAACTTACTGAAACAAGCTTTTGTTCATGCCATTACGTAAAAACTATTTGTGATTATTGTCCGAAAAAATAAAATCTTAGAAAGTAGGTTTTACGTTTAACTTTAAATAATTCCATCCACAAAATTTATTAGCACAAGCTGAAGCCGAAGTATCTTTCATAATAGCATTCTAACGCACGCACTAGTATTCATGAAATCCTTTTTTAAACAAACGTTGTTATGTAAAGCTCAATTGAATTCCCAGTTTACAAAATATTTAATTAATTTACGAAGCTATAAACAAATCCCAAAAGCTTGCACTTTGACGGTATTGCGGTTTGAGCACAATACGCTTACACAGTCTGTGGTGCTCAACGATGCGTACCAGTTTGACATTGTTGGTGCCAGATGGTGCCACTGCTGATTAAACCTTATATATATATTTCTGTGGGGTTTGAATATCGACAAACCCTCTCCATTAATATTTATAACAGCGAAGTTTATTTCTTTTAATAACAAGAAACTTTATTGCGACATCAGGAATGTATCAATCATTTTTCTTTATTAAATTATAATTTTCCGCATAAGGAATAGATAGGGTTGCGTCTAACATCCTTTGTTGTGCCATAAATAATGATCTAAACTAGATACTTGAAAATTAATGAAGCACGCGACCATACTTCAAGTGTTGTTTAACAAGGGCGTCGTCGTGTACATCCAAACTATATAATCATGTTTGCTCTAGGAAATTCGATGGTGCCTCTTGTGTATTGTACGCTAAACTGATTATTAATTGGGTTCAAATCTTTATTAAAGTTAATTGTAGGTATGCGTGAAATAGGGAGGGCTTTTGTTTAGTTTGGGTAAATTTAGTATTAAGCGCCGAAACTAATTTCAAATTACTGGTAAATAATGTGGCTAATAAAGAGGCAAAGTTAATATGCATACACAGATGGTAGGTGTCTTATTTTTTTCAAACCGATTATACAAGCCTTTTCAACAACTCGTTGGTTACAATAGAATTTTCTAAAAGCTCTTCCAACAAATTATTTTCAACTAATTGCTAACAGTACAAGCATTATACAAAACCATTTTATCATCACACACATTGTTTCAACATCATGCTAGAAGACGATGCACGCAGAAGATACCAAGAGACAGGAAAATATCAAACAGATTACATTTCTGTTAAACAACGATATAGGAATCGAGTAAAAGATTGTAGAAGCTACCAGGAAGCAGATATAAACACTGACCCCAATGTAGTTGTTTAGGTTTATTTACCCTATTTACACGTTTTACCTTAAGCTTATAGATATTAATTAATGTCGCTTATCCTTTAACCTAACAGTACTTAACCCCTTCCTATAATCCGGTTTTATCCACTACCTACCTACAAGAAAAGGGACTAAATGGTGATAAAGGACAGAAATTTCAGTGCTTCGAAAGTCGTAGCAAGCGTCACATGTACGCAATATGTTGTCGTGGTTATTTTGCAGTAATTAGTGCCGTACAATCGGTTCGTGTGCTAATTAACATTACTACAGTCCGCAATCAATTAATAGTTTCGTTACATTGATCGACCAGCGTTGAATCAAGATCGCAGTCATTAAAGGTAGGTGAATTCCATATCATTGGTTCATCCCTTTATCCTTACAGTAGTCATTATGAAAGCCACTCTTGAATTAAAGAATTTGAAAAATGAACGGAAAAGGGCTGTTTGACTTTGAGAAACCTAAAGACAAAGATATACACAAAAGATGCGAAAAAAGGTCAAAAAAAGGTCAAAAAAGAAATTTTCTAATGCTAAGGAAGTAGATGCAGATTGAAATAACATTAAATCCAGCATGTCGGCCAGAGATGTTTTGGTATATAAACAAAAAGAAAATAAGAAACCATTAAACCATAGATAACTAAAGATATTCTGTATTTAATAGTATAAAGGCGAAAATAAAAAAAGAACTCAGACGAAGCAGGATCAAAGTGACATAAAACCATAGAAAATTATTCCAATAAGCAGGAGGGCTAAAAATAATGGAGTCAGGAAAAGTGCAAAGTGATACAAACTAATATGGATATAAAACTGTATGGTAAAAATATAAAGGACGTGGGAGCAGATATCATTATAGGTAATGTGGAGAAAATGGATAGTTGGCAAGAATATATATGGAATTCATATGCAAAACTGGAACTATAAACACTAAAACAGGAATCAGACTTTGAAAAGAATGACTTAGGATTACGCCCTGTATGTTTGTTGTGGTTTGTTTAGCATTTTTCTTAATCTTTTGTGGGAATTAAACCACTCATAGTTTTTTAAAATCATCTTACGTTTCGATCCATGACCTAGGATCGTTGTCAAAACAATAAAAACTTTTAGAGACGAATTTAAACTTGCATTAAAGAGTCTGAAAAATAATAAGGCACTGAGTATAAATAATGTGCAAGTAGAAAATCTGAAAGCCGTCATGCACGCAGTAATAGAACGGCTGTTACAACTTGTCAGGTATATGTATGAAACAAGCGATGTGCTCAAAGATTTCAAACGTTATACCATAGTCACTGTATCGAAAAGAGAGGTACAGATAGATGGAAAAATTTTCGTACAATAAGCTTGACATTGCATTTACATTTCCAATGCTCCACCCGAAGGTACTACATTGGCCAGGAGGCGAGTTTTTTTTTACCTGGAAAATTTGGAATTTTGCCGAATCCTTGCCGTTCCAGCAAAGTAGGGATCTTTAACGTGCGTGACAACACTCACACACGGGACCTCCATTTAACTTCTCATCTGAACGAGGACGTAATTTTTGTGAAAAATGCTCACCTGCCATTCTTCAAGCAGTCGGCCGTGTCGGGATTCAAACCCAGGACCTTGGGATCCCTAGTCTAACGCTTACTACATTGATCCACGGCGACGCCTCGATAAGTTTGACAGCACACTTGTTCAAAATATTAAGTAGAATTATAAACGGGCTGAAGAAACATTGGGAGTAGATAAATTTGGATTTAAGCGAAACATGAAAATACGGGAGGTCATTTTATTTTTAAGGATGATAATGCAAAAACAAAAATGAGGAAACGTATATATAGGGTTTGTCGACGTAGAAAAGCATTCGATAATGTAAAATGGGTTTTGGGAGCAAATGCGGTGCCAGAAAGCCTGTATTTACCCTACTCCCTACTATGCGAAGCCTTCAAGATAAAGTGTAAAAATCTGTGTTAGTCTGGTTTCTCACTAAAGACCCCACTAATTTGGTTAAAGCTATAGCTCGGCTCTTTAGCACACTGACACACGCAAGCCATTCTACCTGTTCTAGTATTCTAGAACGTCGTCAAGGTGCAGGTCCGTTCAGAATGGTTGACTATATCAGATTTGCTGAATATATGCATTGTTTTTTTTAAATTTCCAATGAGTGTAAATTTACAGGTAATGGTAATGGTACTAACTTTACCCTTATTTTTTCAGATACACTCCGTTAATTGAAGTATTGAAAATGAAGCATTTAGTTCATTACAACTTACTGAAACAAGCTTTTGTTCATGCCATTACGTAAAAACTATTTGTGATTATTGTCCGAAAAAATAAAATCTTAGAAAGTAGGTTTTACGTTTAACTTTAAATAATTCCATCCACAAAATTTATCAGCACAAGCTGAAGCCGAAGTATCTTTCATAATAGCATTCTAACGCACGCACTAGTATTCATGAAATCCTTTTTTAAACAAACGTTGTTATGTAAAGCTCAATTGAATTCCCAGTTTACAAAATATTTAATTAATTTACGAAGCTATAAACAAATCCCAAAAGCTTGCACTTTGACGGTATTGCGGTTTGAGCACAATACGCTTACACAGTCTGTGGTGCTCAACGATGCGTACCAGTTTGACATTGTTGGTGCCAGATGGTGCCACTGCTGATTAAACCTTATATATATATTTCTGTGGGGTTTGAATATCGACAAACCCTCTCCATTAATATTTATAACAGCGAAGTTTATTTCTTTTAATAACAAGAAACTTTATTGCGACATCAGGAATGTATCAATCATTTTTCTTTATTAAATTATAATTTTCCGCATAAGGAATAGATAGGGTTGCGTCTAACATCCTTTGTTGTGCCATAAATAATGATCTAAACTAGATACTTGAGAATTAATGAAGCACGCGACCATACTTCAAGTGTTGTTTAACAAGGGCGTCGTCGTGTACATCCAAACTATATAATCATGTTTGCTCTAGGAAATTCGATGGTGCCTCTTGTGTATTGTACGCTAAACTGATTATTAATTGGGTTCAAATCTTTATTAAAGTTAATTGTAGGTATGCGTGAAATAGGGAGGGCTTTTGTTTAGTTTGGGTAAATTTAGTATTAAGCGCCGAAACTAATTTCAAATTACTGGTAAATAATGTGGCTAATAAAGAGGCAAAGTTAATATGCATACACAGATGGTAGGTGTCTTATTTTTTTCAAACCGATTATACAAGCCTTTTCAACAACTCGTTGGTTACAATAGAATTTTCTAAAAGCTCTTCCAACAAATTATTTTCAACTAATTGCTAACAGTACAAGCATTATACAAAAACCATTTTATCATCACACACACATTGTTTCAACATCATGCTAGAAGACGATGCACGCAGAAGATACCAAGAGACAGGAAAATATCAAACAGATTACATTTCTGTTAAACAACGATATAGGAATCGAGTAAAAGATTGTAGAAGCTACCAGGAAGCAGATATAAACACTGACCCCAATGTAGTTGTTTAGGTTTATTTACCCTATTTACACGTTTTACCTTCAGCTTATAGATATTAATTAATGTCGCTTATCCTTTAACCTAACAGTACTTAACCCCTTCCTATAATCCGGTTTTATCCACTACCTACCTACAAGAAAAGGGACTAAATGGTGATAAAGGACAGAAATTTCAGTGCTTCGAAAGTCGTAGCAAGCGTCACATGTACGCAATATGTTGTCGTGGTTATTTTGCAGTAATTAGTGCCGTACAATCGGTTCGTGTGCTAATTAACATTACTACAGTCCGCAATCAATTAATAGTTTCGTTACATTGATCGACCAGCGTTGAATCAAGATCGCAGTCATTAAAGGTAGGTGAATTCCATATCATTGGTTCATCCCTTTATCCTTACAGTAGTCATTATGAAAGCCACTCTTGAATTAAAGAATTTGAAAAATGAACGGAAAAGGGCTGTTTGACTTTGAGAAACCTAAAGACAAAGATATACACAAAAGATGCGAAAAAAGGTCAAAAAAAGGTCAAAAAAGAAATTTTCTAATGCTAAGGAAGTAGATGCAGATTGAAATAACATTAAATCCAGCATGTCGGCCAGAGATGTTTTGGTATATAAACAAAAAGAAAATAAGAAACCATTAAACCATAGATAACTAAAGATATTCTGTATTTAATAGTATAAAGGCGAAAATAAAAAAAGAACTCAGACGAAGCAGGATCAAAGTGACATAAAACCATAGAAAATTATTCCAATAAGCAGGAGGGCTAAAAATAATGGAGTCAGGAAAAGTGCAAAGTGATACAAACTAATATGGATATAAAACTGTATGGTAAAAATATAAAGGACGTGGGAGCAGATATCATTATAGGTAATGTGGAGAAAATGGATAGTTGGCAAGAATATATATGGAATTCATATGCAAAACTGGAACTATAAACACTAAAACAGGAATCAGACTTTGAAAAGAATGACTTAGGATTACGCCCTGTATGTTTGTTGTGGTTTGTTTAGCATTTTTCTTAATCTTTTGTGGGAATTAAACCACTCATAGTTTTTTAAAATCATCTTACGTTTCGATCCATGACCTAGGATCGTTGTCAAAACAATAAAAACTTTTAGAGACGAATTTAAACTTGCATTAAAGAGTCTGAAAATAATAAGGCACTGAGTATAAATAATGTGCAAGTAGAAAATCTGAAAGCCGTCATGCACGCAGTAATAGAACGGCTGTTACAACTTGTCAGGTATATGTATGAAACAAGCGATGTGCTCAAAGATTTCAAACGTTATACCATAGTCACTGTATCGAAAAAGAGAGGTACAGATAGATGGAAAAATTTTCGTACAATAAGCTTGACATTGCATTTACATTTCCAATGCTCCACCCGAAGGTACTACATTGGCCAGGAGGCGAGTTTTTTTTTACCTGGAAAATTTGGAATTTTGCCGAATCCTTGCCGTTCCAGCAAAGTAGGGATCTTTAACGTGCGTGACAACACTCACACACGGGACCTCCATTTAACTTCTCATCTGAACGAGGACGTAATTTTTGTGAAAAATGCTCACCTGCCATTCTTCAAGCAGTCGGCCGTGTCGGGATTCAAACCCAGGACCTTGGGATCCCTAGTCTAACGCTTACTACATTGATCCACGGCGACGCCTCGATAAGTTTGACAGCACACTTGTTCAAAATATTAAGTAGAATTATAAACGGGCTGAAGAAACATTGGGAGTAGATAAATTTGGATTTAAGCGAAACATGAAAATACGGGAGGTCATTTTATTTTTAAGGATGATAATGCAAAAAACAAAAAATGAGGAAACGTATATATAGGGTTTGTCGACGTAGAAAAAGCATTCGATAATGTAAAATGGGAAAGAGTGTTCGAAATACTCAACAAAATTGAAATGAGTTATTGGAATAGCCAGATAGCACATGGCCTATACAAAGAGCAAATAGAGGTAATAAAATTAAAGCAGGAACGTAGGAAGGTTAATATTAGGAGAAGGGTGAGAAGTATGTGCGCTATCTCCATTAATTTTGAGCTTGTATATCGAAGAGGCAATCAATACTGTCAAATGCAGGAAGACATTTGGAATTATTATGCAGGAACAAGCAAGTAATATGCTTAGATTTACAGATGATATTGCGGTATCAGCATCTAACAAGAAAGAGTTAGAAACAGCTCTTAATGAAATGGAAACAGTACTAATAGAAAAATACAATACACATCAATACACATAAAACTAAAATACTTGTAAGTAGAGGAGGAGAAAATAAGTCAAAAAACATAATTAAAAATAGGAAAGTAAGATTTACAAGGGGTTAAGTATTTTTGCTACCTAGGAAGCCAAATAACACTAGATGGAAGACGCAAAAGTTATTAGAAGAAGATTAGCACAAGACCGTACTGCATTTCACAAGAAAAAACAGCTGCTATATTCGAAGACAACAAGCATAGAAACAAGGAAAAAATTGCTAAAAACAGTAAAAAATAATACGAGTGATAGGATGATAGGACACGTTTGAAAGCATGAGGAAATAGTGCGGGCTATCCTAGAAACAGTGAGGTAGAAGCCTAAACAAAACTATTGCACACATATAGTGAAAGATACAGGGCTGTGGGAATTTCAGGTAAATGTATAGGTTGGCTCAGAGTAGGAAGTAATGCAGATACGCGCTCAACCAGTTCCAGGACTGAAGACCTACTGATGATGTGATCCTTATTATTTTAAACATCACTAACTCCGAAGAATGTTCTCCATCTCCATGTATTCTCTTTATCAGTCTGTATGTCTTGTGCTTTTTAATGATCAAATCTAATTAATTCTACTAGTAATTGATCTATTCTTTACCTTTTCGTAACGTCATTAGTAGAGTTTTAGTAATATTCTTGTACAGTACTTTAAGTTCCTATGCCATAATTAAGTTTTTAATAGTAGGAAGATTGTGTTAAATTGTAAAAAAAATTTGTATGCATTTTCCAACTAATTATGTATTCTCCTTCTGTTAGCTTTACCCATTTTTAATCATATATTGATCTACCTCAATTGTTATAAATTTGTTTCACATTCCAATTACATGTGTTTTCTTACTTTTTAAAAATACATTGTAACAATTTGGCTTTTGCAACGCCTAGACCTTGTACGTGCTAGTACCAAGCTCACCTGTTATTCCAGATCTATCGAGTCTTTTAAGTGAAATATCTTATGAGAGCATTCTTATGATCTGTTAACCAAAGACGAAGTTCGTACAGGTTGAAAATAGCCTCTTCAGTAGGTAGGCTTCTATAATTTTTCTTCAGATTCCGATGAGTAGTCTTTGATGCAAGTTTGGTAAACTGGATATATATATATATATATATATATACATATAATGCTATAATTATAGGGTAGTTTAGGGGTAGGTTAAGTCATAGGGGTAGTAGAATAAATAAAAACAACTTCCAGTTTAATAAAAACACATATATTCCAGATATTATAATGGTAATTCGGTCACCATACATATTGTTAATTGAGAGCACACTGTATATAAAATACGCGGGATTAAATACATAAGAACATAGAAATATCTAAGAGTAGTTTACAAGTTAAGATAAAATTTGAAAACCCAACAAAATGCATCAAAATTAAATGAACGTGAAACCTATATGAATTGGTTTTACAAATATTTAACAATTGCGTTAAAAATATCATCGTACATGCAATTTAAATTATGCATTATTAGAAAATAGTACGTGATAGGACGAATTCACATTTGTTCAAAAATCCAATATTATGTAGAAATAAACAAGCACCAGATTATGCAGTTTAAATAACAATAAATAACAAACATTGAATACGTGACTTAATAAAAGGAAATTGTTGGAATTTCTGAAATAGTAGCATGATATGTGAGAGTATTACGTGACGGACCAGGCATGCATTCGAATATTTGAACTAAATAATTGGGTAAAATCTTGAAGTATACAAGATAAAGGTAAAAGTGTCGTCCCAGCATGTGAATGAACAAATAAAAAGCAGGTGGAGGCAAGGCTTTAAATACGATAAGGATGAAGCGACGAGTTAGTATACATTCAACTGGGCTACGACTATGTTCAAAAGCACTAATTATTTTACGTATCCAGTGAAACAAAAATTAAAGTGAAATCATTTTGAAAAGTGTACGAATTTGTGCAATGAATAAGCCGATCTATTATAGACGTAAGTAATAACGACTTAGTTAAAAAATCCATTTCTAATATTGATAAAACAGGGCTTTTAATACGGATATTAAAATTGGTTTTTAATACTGATATTTAAACGGGTTTTTAACACTGATATTTAAATTGGATTTTAATACTGGTACTTAATACCGAGATTGAAATTGTTTTAAATACCTACATTTAAATGGGATTTTTATATCTACATCGAAGTTGTTCTCACACTGATAATTAAAATTGGATTTTAATACTTACATGTAATTTGGATCTGGATTGTAATTTTGGTTTTGATGTCGACTTCTAAAGTTGACTTTCAACTAAACAACTCATAGTGATGCAGACCACAGGCTGGGAAGAAGCTACAGAACCATTCCAGGTTAGCAATCTTGATACAATTTATTATTGAAAACTGTTTTAAATCAGTATTTATCATTTTTGTATTTGTAAGAGTCAACAACACATAGTAGGTTCATTGATCAATTTATGACAATGGTAATAGACATCTTGGAACGTTCAAAGGTCCCTAAAAATAAGTAAAAAGATAGTTTTGCTGGCTTCAAATATCATAAATCTGGTATATGTAAATATTCTGAAAAGGGGAAAATTTTGAGAGTTGTAAAGATTTTATCATTATATTGTGTATTGTAGAATTGCTTTATTTAATTAAATAAGCTAGGTGGGGCAAAAACGCTGGGATTAATATCACAACATTTTCTGACGCCCATCGTAGGGGCTCGTTGACCCTAATAAAAATATCACTGCATTTTATGATATGGCCAATAGTGGGGCCTAATATAAAGGGGATATCACTATATATATATATATATATATATATATATATATATCTGTTTGTACAATGGTGTTGATTGTTCATAACTGAGGATTGTGCTTTCCTGTATGAGATAACTTGCTGGCCGGGCAATGTTGTTCTGTGGTTTCTAGCTACAAAAGTTAACTGTTTGCACTCTTTGAGATTGGCTAAGGATGACAATGTTTTAAAAAGCAATTATGAATCAGGCGAGCTTGTATCAGGTAGTTATGAGATTCACACAACCAATGTATTTGATAAAGAAAGGTACTAAAGGAAGTCGCCTTGTTTATTATATTGTCCTATATATAAATTCAGTTTAATTTTATCTACCTGCTTATTGTAACATAAAATATTTCCACACCTTCTCTTAGATTCTGAAGGGCAAAAAATGTCGGTTCAAGTAACGCGAAAAACTCAACAAGGATTTCAGTAGGCTATGAGTGATAAAAAGTAGGTCTCGTGTGTGTGTGTGTGTGGGTGTGGGTGTGTGTGGGTGGGTGGGTGTGAGTGTAGGTGTGGGTGTGCGGGCGTGGGTGTGGGTGTGGATGTGGATGTGTATGTGGTGGATGTGGATGTGGTTGGGTGTGTGTGGGTATGGGTGTGAGTGTTGGTGGGTGTGTGTGTGCATGCGTGCGTGCGTGCGTGTGTGTTGTCGTCACGTATGTCAAAAATCCCTACCTTGTTTGGTACAGCAAGAGTTCGGCACAATTCAAAATCTTGTTACGGTTGAAATTTTCACGACGACTTTTGATTTTTAGCAGTGTATTAAATAGTTAATTCTTTCCTTATTAGATTGTACATACTTTAATATTGATAGCGCGTTATCAGGTACGAGTTTGCAGACCAGCTTTAGTGGTATCATCTTGACATAATTCTTCATTTGAATCGTACACTTTTAATTTACGCTTTGGGTTCGTATATATGCCCGCCTTCGTTGAAGGGATTTTAGCGAATTAATTCGAAAGGAAATTATTCTGAGGTGATTTAATATAATTTTCTTATTGCCTAATTGGGATTACGGCGATTCAAAAAGTTGAGTCCTCGACTGCTATCTGGTAACCACCTGTTACACATTTTGTTTGTTTGCACATTGAACCCGATTGTGGATCGGGTTCTAGTTCTAATTCTAGTTCAAGTTTTACTTCAGTTCCATTCAAGATTTATGTTCTACGTTTTGTTCCACGTGCTACACTCCACGTTGTACGTTCTGCTATTCTATGTTCTAGTACCGTTGTAGCCTGTATGTTGAATTTCGAGTTCTAGATGTGGCATATGTAATTAAAAGGAGAAGATGTTTACAAGTAAGGATCCAGTGGACCCATGTGAGATAATTGGTAGCGATAGTCTAGCTGCACGCGCCATTTGAGCTGGAACATCGCCATCCACATCAGCAGTTGGTGAGTCCGTTCCATATCTTATTTTTATCATCACAACCGTTTGGTTGACTTTGCATGCTGGTGAATTACATTGTAACATTATTGGGTTTACTATAATAGGGTTGGGTTCTAATTTAGGGTGTTGAACATTGCATATTCACAATGCTTAATAGAGTATGTAAAACTAAACCAACGACCCGCCTATTATTATTACAGGTATTATTGCAGATACCCTCAGTACTCAAGGGTTATCCTGCTAGGATCCTTGTACTATATAATTATTTTATATTTTATATTATATTTCTTTATCCTCGTGACTATCAGCTATAAATTATACCTCCCAATTTTCTAAATCTTGATCTGATATCACAAGGTCGAGAATTTCTTCTTTTTCTTTTAAGCCCAAGGTAATGTCGGATGGAGAATGGCTTGAGACAAAGAAAAACTCTTAAGATGTAAACGGCTAGTCGAGTGTTGGCTCTGGGTAGATCATGAGCTTGGGTCATGGGTGAATAAAAGACCAAAAATATATTTAATGAGCGCCACCGTATTTTTAATACAATAACCAACAAAATTTAACTGTGCTTGTATAAGGGAATGCGGAAACCTTATCTTAACACCACTAACATAGCCATCAAACTTGAATTTCACTCTTTCGGACACACTTACCAAGACCTCAACCACCAGATGTCATACAGATGTCTCAGCTTTACCTGTGAACAAACAAAAGCACAACATGGACACCATTTGTGTCCTCAAAAACATTTGCCAAAAATAGAATAATAAAATTTAGGCATCTAAAATATACTGAGAATTTATTTTCATTACACACACTTTCTATTCCGGGAGGACTTGCACTTTTTTAAATGTTGAATAATAAAACGTCTTTCAAAAACAAAAGGGATTCTATTAGGATAAATTTCTGATTATATACATGTGACTGCAATATTTAAGTTTGTATCTTTCTCATAATTTTTTATAATAATTCTAATGAAGTTTTACATTCAAAATTAAGATCTATGAGTAGATCATATCTATAAAATTTGATTAGATAAACATATTATTTATTAATTTTCCATAACACATAAATTTCTTTTAATCAGAGAAGTACTTCCTTGATCATTACAACAAAAATTAATTATCAAAGAGCAGACATTTTAAAATGCAAATATTCTAATTTAATTGTAATCTACAATAAACACGCGAATTTCATATATCAATGAAAGTGCCTTTACCTGACCTGAAAGTCTTTAAACATAATGTAAACTTAATCAAGACAGCATATGGCGTCTAGATTGGAAAACGGAATCTACATATTTTTTTGTCTGACATAGGTTGTCATTCAGAATTTCATAAAATACACTGTTTGCGTACATGTGCAAACAAACTGTAAAACAAGATACTTATTCGTTAATGTTACTGGCTTCTTAAAAAAACTACTTTATATTTACGTTACTCAAACAATTAATGTTGGATAATTCATAATAATTTACTATAATTTCAAAGCTATCCAAAGTTAAAAACACTCACGTGCATCAAAAATGTACTACAGGTGTCAGACCTTGACGTCAGCTGTCGGACATTTCCATCGTAATATCCGGGTGTGATATTAGTCATCGGTATGTTTGAAATATCGAGGTCCCATGTGGAATCAGCGTTTACTTTACTGCATATTAAATTGAATAGAACGAAACCATAAATCTTTGCTTTAAATTACTGCCATAAAATTTGTTTTAGTTTATTATCGAAAATGTTATTGAAGATATGTCCTTAAGATATTGCACTAAGATGAAAAATATTAGTATAATCTATTGTAATAATATATACCAACTGTCTAAAATGATGTCCAAAGGGGTTCCATATTCTCAGGCCTGTCGGGATCAACTAAAACTGCTCGGAGCGAGGCTTACCGAAAATCATGCTCACGCAACCGCTGTTAGGCTCGACCTCCAGACACCAAGAATTTATTATTCTCTACTTTTCCTAACTTTGTTAGAAGCCATGTGTTTCGACAGGGTCATTTCGACTTTACCTCGTCTGCAAAAGCTGCTTGCACTCTCGGACGTTGAGAATAAAGTGCCGACTGACAACTTGACAGCGCTTGGTAACGAACTTTAGAGTATATATATATATATATATATATATATATATATATATATATATATACAAGAATCTATGTGTTATTACGAATATTATATATTAATTTTTATTGGATGATAATTCACAAATTAAATACTTTAAAATACAGCTGTTTTATTTTTATTTTATTGAACTAAATGTAACTAGGAAAAAAAATACGTTACACCACCTTCTTTAAATTTCTAAGCAACAGTTGTTTTTGATTGACTAGCGCGAGAGATGCTGGAGTCTCAACTGATAGGTCTCATATCATTATGCAGCACGCGTTAAATACCCAGTGAAACAATCTTTGATTGGTAAGTAGTTGCCTAAGTCAGGAATCAAACCTGCAGCTTTTGCGTAGCGCATGAATATTTAATCTAAATTATGTAATAAGTTTTTTTAACATATATAGATTTGTGTCTATCGTTGCGAGAAGATTGGAAAATCACTGAACACATGCTTTCCCTCATTGAAGTGTTTAGTGATTTTCTAATACGATTGATTTGTATATTACGTTTATTAGACACTTAGCAAGTGGTTCGCATTGTAATATTATCTTTCGACATTAACTCTAATTAATTCTATAAATTTTGCAGTTTCTAACTTGATATCCCTCCCACATTAATATTTATAACAAGCCGCCTTTGTTACTTATAACAAAAAGCAACTTTATTGCGACATCAAGAACGTATCAATCATTTTCTTTATTAAATTATAGTTTTCTCCCAAACGACTTAATAAAGTTATGGCTGATATCTTTTGTTATGTCTTAAATAATGATCTAAACTGGCTACTTGAAAATTAATGAGACACGCGACGTATGCCTGGAGTGTTGTTTAACAAGAGCTTCGTGTATACCCAAACAATATAATCCATGTTTGCTTTAGGCAATTCGAAGAGACCTCTTGTGTGTTTTTCATTAAATTGGTTATTGAGTGGTTTTCAAGTACTTTATTAAAGTTAATGGGTTTGTGTTTGGGATACCGATAGGTTGTTTACTTATTGCTACTTTGTGCTTAGTAACACCCTTAATTTAATCATTCTATAATCAGTTTATACGGAAGGGCATATAAAAGCTTTAGAACTTTGTCATCAAACTCTCCATTAATATTACGTATTTATTATAAGGCTAAAACCTCTTCAGATATAGATGAGTTGTCATTAGTTCGGTAATTCTCAGCTTACTTTTCGCTTTCACTTTATCTATTTACCATAAAGGTTCTAAAATGAGTACAAAAGTACTAAATATTTCTTGTTTAAATAGACATAATAAAATGTTATTTGTATACTGTGTTTGATGCGTTACCTGCAGGGGCTGCGAATTCCTTATGGAACAAGATTTCATAACAAACTCAAAGCGTTTTATTTAATATCGACAACCACATACTACGAGTATATATATATATATATATATATATATATATATATATATATATGATCGGGTAACTCAGGGAAGGTGGAGCGAAGTAGGCACCCCTGAAGTTCCACCTCCCGGAACAGTGAACTGTAATCGATGAGGGAAAGACACTAGGAGAAAGAAATACGAAGATACGAAGGACCGAATAGTAGGAAATGAACACTATTGACAATATAACAACTCACAACGACAATATGGTGAACTTTATTGAGTGAATAAATTAACTAATTGATCGTACACCGTGTAGTAAGAGGATCATATCTTATAACGTCAATAAGAATTAGAAATACAGCGAAAAGCACAATTTACAGTATATTCAATTTCTGAATTATCCGAGCTTGTATAAACGCACTACTTTAATCACACTATTATATTTTTAAGTACATATGCCGTTGTCTGAAGTTCACTAACGTATTTTTTATGATACGACAATGGAAAGTGTCATTGCATTTATACCACACAAGCACGAGATAACTTGTGATACCAGATTAAGAAAATGGTTATTAATTACCATTACAACCGGAAAGATCAATAATGTTTGGACGATTTGTAAGAAATTTACATACATCCGGAAAAGCAACACACCTGTGTTGAGAGAATACAAATTACTACGAATAATGATCGCCTCGTATTAAGTCAATCTGTAACTATTACGATAGTAACGAATTCATTACTAATTTTGCACACTAGAATAATTTATAGAACAGCGTTTTGGTATAAAGGTAATTACAGCCCGCGCGAATACGTCTGTAATTTAGAAAAGCTAGAGGCAGACTCTGTTGTTTGTTTATTAGAACGAAAGTAGGTGAACGATGGATAGCGCAGCACGTGCCTCAAGGTTATATTTCTGTCTGTAGGACAGGCAATTAAATGGAATTGAATATTGATATAAACTAATGAAATAAGAATGGAGCATTTTTGAACGTAATTAATCTTTTAGAAAATCAAGAGGATTTTATGAATAAGAAATAAGTTACGAAACTCCAACAATATATATATATATATATATATATATATATATATTATATTGCTGTGTTAACTTGCCCCACGGCTTGGGCTTACATAAAAATGCGGTGTTAACCCTTATGTTGCTCAACCACTTGTGAAAATGTTAATTTATAATTTTCTTTAGCCTCGACTAGCTGATTCAATTAAATAAAGCAATTCCACAATACACAGTCTAATGATTAAATATTTACAACTTTTTTCCCTTTTAAATATCTTCTCCCTTTTTGAATTATTTACATCTATTAGATTTTTAGAAAATGAAGCCAGCAAAACGAGCTTTTATTACATTTAGAGACCTGTTGAAACGTTTCAAAAATGTCCATAGCTTTTCATAAATATATTCAAAAAACCCCAATTTTTAAATTATTATTGAAATAAAACAGTTTTAAAATAAATCATCAAAAAATATCTATCCTGAAGTGGTTTTGTAGGAGCTCTGCATTCCTAGGAATTGCAGTCGACATCCAGCCAAAATTTAGTATCAAAATCGTTATTCCAATGAAAGTTTTTCATTTCCGTAATAGAATATTTACCTTTTTTTGAGACTATTAAATTGTTAGAACAGACAGCATTTTCCAGACTTTCGTATCCAAAATTGTATTTAAGATCGTAATGGATCGTTATTAAAAGTTTCGTAGTTATTCAGAATGTAATTTAGAACGTAGTTCTTTAGAACGTATTTAATCAGAAGGTATTTAATCAGATTGTAATTATTCAGAACGTATTTAACCAGAGCCGTTTTTTTAAAAGTACGGCTTTCTTTGCACAATTATACACTCTTTAAAATAATTTTCACTTAACTTTTCACCTAAATATGTATCACGTTTAAGTATAGTGACTACCCAGGTTCAAAGTATACTAACTCAATATTCAATTGTTAAGATATAATTAGGATCGGCCCCCTTTAGTTTCTGATTCGTTGACTCCACGTGCTGGGCGAGACCAAGTGTATTATCATTTGTTATTTTGGGAATTTTACCAGTTGTCTAGTTCAATACCATGACGCAATGCTCACTTTGTAACGTAAATTTTTATTATACCTATGCATTTACTTCAGAAATCCCAGGAATCTTCATTCAATCGATCACGTCGTATTGTTTGTTGGCCTTATTCTAACCTGAATCAAATAAATTTGGTGTTTGTTTATTTCCTAATAAATTGGATTTTTGAGCAAATGTGATACTTTTCAATTACGCACGCTTTTCAAATAATGCATAATTTCTAAGTGCGTTTAAGATGATATATTCACGCATTTTTTTGAATATTTGTCTAGCTAATTCATGCAGGTTTTTCACTGATTTAAATTCAAAGCGTTTCGTTACCTTTTCAAATTTTTATCTTTGCTTATAGTTACTCTTGGATATCTGTTTTAATCGTTTGTACTGCTATATACAGTGTGCTCTCAACTAATAATTTTTATAATGACCTATTTACTCTTCTAATATCTGTAATTCCGTGCTTCTGTTATTTGGGAGTTTCCCTTGTTTATTCTACGACCCCTATGACTTAACCTACCCTTAAATGAACTCTATAATTACAACAGTATATATATATATATATATATATATATATATATATTGCTACGATATCGCCGCTCGCCAGATGTATAACGACCAATTGCCTGCTGATCTCCACCTCTCTGTGCCTCTTAAATAATTTAAAATTAACACGATTAAATTTATGCCCCGACTAGCTCAGTGATACCCGCACACAGTGAACGACGAAATGATAACAGAGAATTTTTATCCACTTCCCTCTAACACTCCATATACCCGAATAATACAAGCAAAATTCACCAAAATCGTATGATCAGTGAAGAAAATTTACAATTTCCAACTCTACCTTCTTTTTAATATCATTTACTATTTACATAACTTTCAAATCAAAATAAATATAAACACTCCTATCAAATTTAAACTTTTTTATACCAACTACAGCCAGCAAAAAGAATTGTATTTTACTGCGAATGGTTTCGTTGAACGTTCAAAGAACTATTCACGTTTTTAAACGTACTTTTATGTACCAACCAAATTTTTATTGACTTTTTACACCAAATATCTAAATTACATGCAAGTTTTAAGTTCATCAAATATTTAAAATAATAAATGTAATGTACTATGAATTGAAAAGGTAATTCTGACCTGATTCTCCTCCTGTCGCTTCTTATTAGAGCTTTCTCATCCAATCGGTTGCTTGTTTAGTGGTTTCGAGTCGTTGACCCGCCGTTTGGCGTGTATTCCTGTACTTTGAACTATTTTCCAGCAACTTTTAGCCATTTGTCCAATGATTTGAAGTACTAACTCGGTACTTCAAGTATCATACCATTTATTTAGAGTTTCATCTCAGTATTTTAGTTTTGTAGCGTGGTAATTTAGTCTTATTTATTTAATTATTTAAAACTGGTTGTTTAGTTTAACGCTCAGCATTTAGTTGATTACTTAGTGTCCGTACTTAGAGTCGATTTTAATTTCCCATACTTAGAGTCGATGTAGCTTCGATTTATTTGAACGTCCTTATATAGTTTCCCGTACTTAGAGTCGATTTTAATTTCTCATACCTAGAGCCCTAAATTAATAAATTGTAAACTTCATTAATATTAATTAAATCGAGACTTATGTTTTATACCAACGGCAGACTTTTATAGACACGTAGTTGAATCATGCACTTTTACTGTTTTCCACTTGGAGTTTTTAATTAATATGACTTCTACTTATAACTTTCAATTTAACTTCACTAAATACTCTTGTTTCGACTATTACAATCCGGGCGTCTCGATTATGGAATGAATGTCCTTTATCTGCTTAGGTTCTTTTATAGATAAACTTGTTCCTTCTTTTTATCTTGGGTTTTATTCGGTATTGCATGTTATAGACGTTTGATTTTGCACGTACATCAGAGCTTTGTATTATGAAATTTGGTATTTTTGTACCTTTTAACTACATTTTAGTGTCCATACTTTGTTTACATATACCGGGTTTTATTAAATGTGGCAATTCCTACATTTCAAACGGCACGTACGTTGTTGCCTCAGTTCTTTATACTTTATGAAATATGTCCACCTTTAAATGTTTGCCTATACAAACTGGTATAAATTATATGCCTTTTATTGACTTAGATTTCTTACGCAAATGTTTTAAAATGGATTGGGTTGCGTCCGCAATTATATATTTTGATGAATGTGGTTAAGCTATTACTTAATGTGCTTTCTTGAATTAACTGTTGCTGGTTAGTGATTTTATACAGGGTCATTTGTATCTGTTTTTGTATAATGAACGAATTATTTACCTTTTATGATTTAAATGTTTGATTTTCTTGATTTTTATAATGTTTGAATGAAGTATTCGTCTCTTGTGATCTTATATACCCTTAAATAACCCTATTATCATAGCAATATATATATATATATATATATATATATATATATATGTAAAGTAGTGGAAGAAGTAAATTCAAACCAACACTGACTTTCTCGACTTCTACATTTAACCTTATCATACTATTCAATATATTCTTTACCACATATAATCATCTTATCCTTCGTATTTACTATCAACTTTTATCATTTAAGTCCATCTCAAAAATCGCCTCTATCCTCAATCCAGGTACAATCATAAATTCGTGTTCGAACTTTATATTCTCTAACACACATCTTCGATTGCCATGCTGTTTATATTTGCGCACTTCCTGTTGTTTGATGCTATTAAGTTACGCCTGTTTATGGTTATCAACTCATTATTTAGTTTTTGAATGCTACTTTTAATAAAATTCTTCATAATTTGCGATGCTTCAGCTCCTGCATCTATTAGTACTTTAATAATTTTAGCTTTTATATTCAAATTTAAAATAGGTGATAAGTTTTTATTTATTTTTCTTCAACTTTCTAAATTTACGTCGATGTTTATACTGGTTAATTTATAGGGGCGTTATTTTCTCTATTGGTGCATTCTCTCTGTAGATTTGCATTAGTCTCACCTCCCGGGGTCATAGTTTTATTCTCGGCTATTCGGGATACAATTTCTCCTCTCCGTCTTTTCTGATGGCATTATTCTGGCCCCTGTTGGTCCTTGTAACGTTTTCCTTATCGAAGGTTTTACCATTGTAACGTTCGGGTCCACTGCTTCTCTGACACCTGAAGAAATGTATGGGCTGGCCCCTAGGTCAGGCCTCCATCCTCCGTTGTTGATACATTTCATCATACCTCTGAAAGTATTCTAAGAATACATGTTTGTCTACGATGTTCCTGTGAGGCAATGCATTGTCTTACTTCCGTTTCGAAATGTCGAACTATATATTTAATAATCTGTTTATCCTCTAAAAGAGTATGAAGTTGTTTCGCCACTGAATTCTTTTATGACATACAGTTCCTTTGTCATGCCTGAATCACTGCTGTATTTACCCACGATTAAATTGTCTCTCACTTTAAATTGTTTGTTGTTGCCCAGAAATGTTTTAAAAATTTAACTTCAAAACCCTTAAAGGAGTTTAACTCACTTTCAATAAGTCCAAACCAGATTTCCGCACTTCTTTTTAACATGGATCTTACTATATTTACTTTAGTCTGTTCTTCTCAACTACCTTTTCTTAAAGTTAACATTTTTTTTTTTTTTTTTTTTGTTAAGTGACAGTGACATTGAATGAAGTTATCATTTTGTGCTCCTTACAGTATTACTTATTTGATTGATAAATTGTGCTATTTAAATATTATGTCTGGTATCATCTTGAAGCTATATACACAGGCATTCTAATGAAATAACTTTTTCATGAAAAAGGTGCATCACAACTATAAAATCATCGAATATCTAACAATAATTTTATACAGAAATTGATAATAATTATAAACATCTGGCTTTTATAACAAGTATTAATTACAACAGCAAACTCTTATCTCATCAAAAACAATTCATTTATTATTTGGTTTGTTTTATATACTATTGTGCAGGATTGGATTCAGCAGTATGGATAAGTGCTCACATTGTAAATCAATTATTAGAAGATGATGAAACAATTTTATGTGATAGTTGTGGAATCTGTTTTCACATTGATAAAAATTGTAGCAATCTTAGCTCTACTGAAAAAGGGTAATTGATTTATCAAAAAGGGCCTTAATATATTTCTGTGATGAGTGTAAATCTGCCTTCAAACAAACACCAAATTTATTACGTAAAATTGACTTTTTACAAAGTGAACTTACTAAATTAAAAGGGGAAATAGTGAAATTGAAGTCTGATGAATCTAAAATTTCCATTGATAATGTATGTGCTGAAATACATGAGCGCACAGTTAGAGCAAGCAATCTGATGGTTTATAATTTGCGGGAATCAACGTCAAACATTTTGGAGCAAAAGATTGATGATGATAAAAAAGCTCTTAGTTCGATGCTTAATGAAGTGGGTATCAGCTCTAACGATATAATAAAGGTAATCAGAGTTGGTCGTGTGATTAATAACAAGACACGTTCAGTTAAGCTAATACTCTCAAATAATTCTACTGTGTTACATGCTCTGAAATTGAAACGTAAGCTTATCTCAAAAAACATAATGATTGGCCCGGATAGAACTAAACTACAACAACAACAATATAAGGTAGTTTTGATCAATTAAAAACAAGAGAAGCTAATGGGAAAATAATTTAGCTATCATTTACAAACAGGGCATCCCAGTTATTATTCAACGTACTGATAAAAAAAACTAAATAAGTGTAAGCAATCGAGTATATGTTCATCCCAATTACAAGTTTATTGTCATAATGTAGGAGGATTACGTACAAAATGTGTTGAATTATCTAATGCAATTGCTTTATCAAACTATGATATAATTATTCTTGTGGAGAGCTGGCTCTCAAGCGACATCCTTGAGTTAGAAGTGCAATTCAAATCATTTAAGATCTACAGATGTGACCGTTCTGATAAAACTAGTGACAAATCACGAGGTGGAGGTGTTCTAATTGCTATAAAAGACCACATAAAAGTGAAACAACTAGAACTTATACAACAATCAGTAGAACAACTTTATTTATTATGCTCATTCAATAATGTGAATTTCATTGTCGGTGGTGTATATATTCCTCCAGCCAGTCCTATTGAAAAGTATGTATGCCATATTGATGTAATGGATGACTTAGTTTCGAGATTTAATAAGCATACCTTTTATGTGTTCGGTGACTTCAATTTGCCCAATGTAAAATGGTTTAATTCAGAACCAGGTGTAGCAGTTAGTTGTTCACAAGACCCTAAGGCCATAGTTCTCACTCAAGGATACTCATTTCTAAATTTTACCCAAAATTGTTGCATCCCAAATGGTAATTATGTTTATTTAGATCTAGTATTCTCAAATAAACATGATTTAGCTATTGAGTCTGCAATAGATCCATTACTTCCTAAATCCATACATCATGACGCATACTCATTTGCAGTATCTTGTTTTCGTACTAATGATATTAAGCTACAATATACTGAACCTTCTTACGATTTTAAAAATGCTGATTACAAAGCTTTGAATCTCTATCTTGCCTCAATAAATTGGCCAACTCTCTTAAATATTCCAGATGTAAATGAAGCCATTTCTAAATTTTACAATGTGTTACGTACCGGCATAAAACTTTATGTACCTCAAAGACGTTATACTACATCAAGCTTTCCTAAGTGGTTTACAGTAGAACTAAAGAATCTCGTCTATCAAAAGAAAGCTGCACATGTGGCATATAAGCAATATCCAAATATTGCTACTTATCAAACATTTGCTTCTCTAAGAACACGATGTAAAATACTTGCAAAAACTAGTTATGCGAATTATATTAATGATATTAATGACAAATTAACTACTGATCCTAGAGCCTTTTGGGCATTTTTTAAAAACAAAAACTCTTTATATGGATTACCGCATAGTATGTTTCTTGATGACCAACAAAAAACTAAGGGTGAAGATATTGCAAATTTGTTCTGCGATTACTTCTCAACTGTGTACTCTCAAGAAGAAAATTCATTATATACGAGCACACCAAACAACATAACTCAATATGATATATCTTATCCTCAAATTACTAAGGCTATTATATATAACAAAATATCTACTTTACCAAATAAATTAACAGCAGGTCCTGATGACGTCCCAAACATTTTTCTTAAAAACTGTATATGTACTATTATCGAACCACTATTTCTAATCTTTAAACTATCTCTGGATTGTAGAACCTTTCCTGATATTTGGAAAGAGAGCTTTATTGTACCTGTGTTCAAATCAGGTGATGCAAGTAATGTACAGAACTATAGGAGCATATGTAATCAATCAGCTATGTCTAAGTTATTTGACAGTATTATCTGTGACCAACTAAGTTTCACTTGTTCAACAATCATTAATGATAATCAACACGGGTTTCATAGTGGAGATCTACTACAACTAACTTAATGGTCTTCAATCAAGATATTTTGGAAGCCTTAGAGATGAGGTGTCAGGTTGATGTGATTTACGCAGATTTCTCCAAAGCCTTTGATCGTGTTGACCATAAATTTCTATTGATAAAGTTAAAATGGCTGGGTTTTGGTGATAATATAATTGAATGGTTAAAGAGTTTTTTGACAGGCAGATCACAAAAGGTCAAAATCGGCTCGTTCAGTTCCAGAAGTATTCCCATTCCATCTGGAGTTCCTCAAGGAGCACATATTTCGCCCCTATTATTTAATCTGTTCATCAACGATATAGGAAAATGCTTTGCAAATAGCAAGTATCTATTATTCGCTGATGATCTTAAATTTTATAAAGTTGTAAACTCACAACAGGATGCTGACTTTTACAGGAAGATATAAATTGCTTGATAAACTGGTGCAATATTAACAATATGTCACTCAACATCAATAAATGCTACCATATGAGTTTCTACAGATCCAAAAAATTTGATAGTCGTTACTTTATAAATGGAAATTTGCTCTGCTCTGTAAACTCTGTAAAAGATTTAGGCATAATACTAGATAACAATCTTGATTATAATGATCATATAAACTTTATTTCCTTAAAGCCTCCAAAATACTAGGTTTTGTTCTCAGATATGGTGCCGAGCTATCTATACAAGCTTTAACACGCGTGTATATGTCGTTGGTTGTTTCAACTTTAGAGTATGCATCGTTGATCTGGTCTCCTATGTATAAGATACACATGTACACATTAGAAAGAATTCACCATAAATTTTACGTTACTGTGCTTATAAACTAAAATATTTATTGATAATCACGATTATTCGAGTATTCTTAATGTCTTAAATTTACAAACGCTTGAAACTCGTCGAAAATGTAACGATTTGATTTTGTGTATAAACTTCTAAATGGGAAAATTGACTGTTTACAACTTATCGAGAGAATTCATTTTAATGTTCCTAATAGACTTTGCGTAACCATAATTTATTTAGTATTCCTTTTCATTCTACAAATTATGGACGGCACATACCTTTAGACAGATCTTTACATTTATTTAATAAGTTAAAAGTAGACCCTTTCTGTAATTCATTAATTAAATTTAAAAAATGTATTCGCACGGTAGAAATTTAAATGTATTTGTTATGCTGTAGGACTTGTATAATTGAACAATAGTCACTAGTTATACTATTAATTTAGAGCTATTTTAGTTTTTAGTATTTGTTATACATTTTGGAAGAAAATATTGTTTAATAATGGGGATTTCCCGTAAATAAATAAATAAATAAATAAATAAATAAATAAACATTATTTAAGAATATTATTGGATTGAGTTTGTTATCCCCATCAAATTTTGAATAGTGTTCTAATGGAACAGTGCTTCAACTCCATCCATAGGTTCCCCAACACTAATATTTTCACCCCATTTTCTACATTTTCTACTTTATTTTCCAAGTCTGTTTTATGATTTCCTAAATCATTTCTAAATGTTTAGAATCTGGTTTGGCAACTTTCCTGAATTGCGTTTACTTTTTTATCTAAATTTTTAATTTTTCCATTCGTTTCCTTCTTACGTTCTTCCTGATTCGCTTTTATTTAAATAATTTCCTCTTTCATATCCACCATGTCATCTAAAATTTGCACACCTTTGCCTCTAACTTCAAATTTCATATCCTCTATGGTCTTGTTTGTTTTTTTAAGCATTCAGTTATAATTTCCCACTTATCTGAAATATTCTTTCATACTTATCACTTTCTAACTTTAAATTTTGCCCCAATTTTGACAGATTCTCTCCAAATTCTGCTCGTAACTCCTGACTATTTTTCTTAAATTTGTTACCCATTTTCTTCATTACCCTTTTTCATTGTTTTCACACGTTTTCTTCATATTCTCACTAATGTTTTTGATACTTTCCTCATGCGTTTTACAGATTTCCACTTTTTTCATTAATTTAACTCATTTCCTTCATATTATCTGTCTGTTCCTGCATACTTTTATTTAAATTAAATAAAAGAGCCATCATTTTTTATTCCTGAGTTTCTCCTACTGTTCTTTTTCTACTTCCGCGTCTTCTCTTTTCGGGGTCTTCTAAATAGACGCTTTCCTGAGAACTAATTTCTACACTTTCAGTTCTTAATCCCTTACAAATTTCTTTCATTCTGTCAGTTATACAGAAAACCAATCAGATATGTTACACAGAGAATTTCCACAAAATCCTACCAGACATAAACTCTAATTTTCAAGCGACTTAATCGAGCCTATATGTTTGGACGCCAATAAAAGGTGCTTTGAATATGTAGCTATATGCTGCACTGACGTTGGGAGCTAGTCAAAGGTGATTTTTATTAAAAGTGTCACATGCCGATACCACTTGATCTATCGCAACGAAATTTTAATTAATTATTGCCTTCGAGTAGTTAAACATACCTGCCAAGTTCACTCAAAAAGTTCCAACTCTTCTCGATGTTGCAATTGTGTCAGCAAAAATTTTGAACAACTAATGACTTAATCAAGAACAGGTTAATTACCACATATCTGACAGGCTTAATTTGTTTGTCAAATAAAATGTGCGCCAATAGAATGTTGTCGAATTCAAAATAATGACTAAAATCATACTCCTGCAGTGTGTTAGTATAATATTTATTTCCCACACAAGCAGACCAGAATCTTGATACGAACTAATCAGTCTTGCATTAGATATCATGGATAACAGTTATCGCATACGTGTCTGCTGTGTTCGAACACAATCAAACATAAAATTGAAAATAAAAAGAACTCCATCATTTACATGAACAATAGTACATTAACAAAAGGATTATATAAATTTAAATTTTCGATATCTAATTAAAAATTAAAAACTAAAGATTATATTCGTACGGATGTGCTAATATAAAAACATCACAGAAAAGGATGTAAATTTTTTAAAACTCTCTTAGTGCACCATAGGAGGTAATCATTTCAGCCACTCTGTGCCTCTTATGCAGCTCTTTACGCCACAAGAGTTAATACGTTCTGATCTATTCTTCAAGTAACGATTGCTCAAATCGACTGAATATCAAAACGACCTCTATAATTATAAGGCACATTTTGCTAACAAGCCAAGTTCGAAAACAAAATTACGCCACTGATAAAAAGCCCAAAACAGGAAAAATTAAAACTAAATGAAATTGTTTAAACAAATAAGAACAAGCCAAATTCGTAAACAACATTATGCCACCAATAAAAATGCTCAAAACAGGAAAAATTAAACTAAATGATGTTGTTTAAACAAATAAGAACAGCACACATTGTTTAATTTTATATAGCAGATAGTGAGAAAAGCAAGTCACAGACTATACCAATTTTCAGTATGAGACTACTGACACGGAGCGAAGCTGCTAAGTTAACTGCAACGTCGGATAAATTTTATCCGCAAAATTGAAGATTTTAATTAACCCTAGGATGCATAGCATGGGTTTTTTTGACCCAGGTGCTACTTTAAAACTTCATATTTTTAAAAATTTTAATTTTATATATTTGATACTTTATATATGCCGTGTTCGCTTATTTGTTAATAGCTTGTAAGCATTCTCAGTTTTCAATAAAATAGATTTTTTCCTAGAAATAAACAAAAAAGAAACTTTGTTCTTTTTACATAGGGTGGATCTTTTTGACCCGCATTGAAATACACTCAAATATCATTAAGAATTTTCATAATAAGTATTAAATTAACCTGTTCTGGCATATTGTATAGTGAATTTAAGTAATATCGTATTATGTCATGATAAATAGAAAAACCAGCATACTACTGCTTGCACAGGTCAATATATCCCCACTTGGCATCTATTATCCGTATTACTATAAATATATCTGTACTTCTGTAATTTTGAAACGTATTTTTCTAAAAGCACCAGCCCCACATTGGGTGGCAGTGCAACGGTTTCTCCTTAGAGGCTCCTGCCCCACTCATGGGCGCTAGTGAGACGAAATCTTCCGACATAACTAGGGGTCTATTCCTTGGGTAGAGCTATGAGAAATGGGGGGGTAAGTCGAAATCTGTTTGTAGGTCAAACTTAATCTAAAACGAATAGGCGCCACCAAGTCCGGACTTATTCAGGATAATGGCATGGCATATTTCTAAGGGCGGACGTGGAGACCCAAAGAAAAAAAGATCGCCTTTGATGACAAAAACCTGTTTTAATAAAATAAGACGCTGTTCCTGTAAGAAATTATAATAGTTAGGTTAATAAAAAAGGTGGAACACTATTTGTGTCCCCCAAATATACATAAAGAAGTGTTAAAAAGATATTTTCAATATAAAGTTGGCATCAAAATTCTACTCTTACGGATGTTAGCTTTCTGTGGTTAGGTTTGATCATATTTGATCAAAATAAAAAAACTTTAATCTTGAACCAATTATTTACTAAAAAGAATCTCTTTTAAAATAAAATGAATTGCAACAAAAATTTAATTAATAACTGAATTACTTCGTGAATTTTAATTTCAGGTTTATCTAAATTATTCATAACCAAACATTTTACAGTATATTGTAAACTTGTTACACAAAAAAAACTCCGACCCGTGCAGATCTGTTCAGGCAGGTTACATCTAAAAATGTTACTACTCAAGTTTTTCCTTTTTAAATTACATGTACTAGTTTTAGTTTCTAAAAAAAGCAGATCACAAAAATACTCTTGTTTACATAACTTGTGTTAAAGCTGTTCGAAGCATTTGCTTTCAAGAACACATCTGTCAGCAGTATACTACAGAAAAATAAGTGACGTCAGTAACACCTGTTGTTGTTACTAACGGTTCATAACGAACCACGCGTGTTGTTTCTCAAAACATTAAATTAGTGAATTTTAATTTCGACACTGGAAATCCAGCTCAGCAATAGTTGAAACTTTTATAATATTCATGCTTTTACACATTAGAACAATTTAACGTGTTTCTAATGTGAAACACCAAAAAAGTACTTAAAGCTAACTACGAACCAAAAACTGCTTTTCTCGCCTTGATGAGGTACTTGTTATTTCATGCGAAGATTACTGCATGTAGTGTGAACCAAGCTCATACTAAACAACTTCTACCAAATGGAGTTGTTCCACGTGTAGAATCAAATACGGTCACGATACATTCGGCAGCTGCTGCAATCCGGATGTTGAATCACGGCGCCTCACTAAAGTAGCATCTTTACGTTGTATAACAAAGTGGTCTTCATAAAATTGGTTAAACTTTCTATTTTCAGAGTTGCATTTTTAATTGTAGCATTCTTCACGTCGTGCTAAATAAATTATTTCAAATTAAACAAGTTAATAATCTTCATACGATACCAACCGCTATTCAAAGATGTGTCCCGACTCCTCAAAGTTGATACGCAAAT
Organism: Platerodrilus igneus; assembly: GCA_036346225.1. Lineage (NCBI taxonomy): Eukaryota > Metazoa > Arthropoda > Insecta > Coleoptera > Lycidae > Platerodrilus > Platerodrilus igneus. The sequence continues at coordinate 6,127,748 of JARFIW010001480.1, forward strand.
TGTCGGCCTGCAGTCTTTGGTACATCTTATCGCTTCTTCCACGTATGGCCGACTGATTACAAAACTAGCTCGGGCGACCGAGGCGTCCGAGGAGGGGACTGTCAAACCAAAACGCGCCTGCGAATAGCTGTAGAAGACAGAGATATTCAACCACAAATAGAATACCAAAGGACGATGCTGCTTTAATATATTAGCTTAGTTGTTAAATGTATTTTACCATTATTTTAATAAAAGTGTTTTATTATTCTCGCACTTTTATGAAGGGATTTATTAATCAAAAATAAAATTGTTACAATTTATCGGTATACATTTGGATTGTTGTTAGTTACATGTGCAAATAATTTATCCTTGTAAGTAATAAAATGGCATCAACAAGTTATAAACGAACTGTACTAGCGACCGATTTTGATTTTGAAGAGACAATGCTACAGTGGTACAACGAAGCTGTATCAGAAGATGGAGAATCTAGCAGCGATGATTCGCATCATAAAGGCGATGATAGAGAAAATACATTAACTAATATACAACTTAGTAGTAGTGAAAGTGGCAGTGATCAAAGCACCGACGAAAATATTCGATTTGATCGGCAACATGAAGAATACGTGCATTATAATTTGAATAAGGGCCGCTATACTTGCGGCCACGTCCCCAATGCTCCATCCGAAGGTACTACATTGAGTTTAAACGCGAAAATATAAACGTGCTTCAGATCTAATCTAACTTCAAAATTAATCGATCCTAAATAAAAATCTAACAAACTAAAACAAAAACTAAAAATAGGGTTTGAATAATGGTATCGCTAGTGTTAATTTGGAGCGTGTCCGTTCATTATAATTTGATTAAGGGCCGCTATACTTGCGGCCACGTCCCCAATGCTCCACCCGAAGGTACTACATTTGGTTTAAACGCGAAAATAACGTGCTTCAAATGTAATCTAACTTCAAAATTAATCTATTCTAAATAGAAACCTAACAATTTAAACAAAAACTAAAATAATGGTATCCCTAGTTCTGATTTTGAAGTGTGTCCGATCAACAAGACACGCGAAAGTAAAACGGGAGGGATTCGTAATAACGGATAGCAGTCGCCAGCTCTGCTTACTGGTGCGACCCGAAGAGTCGACTTAAAACTATCCAAAGGTAGCTAACTAATTAAAAATCAATTCAAATTTCTAAGCATTCGCCAAATATTTTAATAGTGAATCCAGCTATTTTGCCTGTTCTAAATATATTTACAAATTCGTCCTACCTGGTCTAAGTAATTTAGCCTAAATCCGTCCCCAGCTTCCCTATCACACACACAAAAACGTGCTTGTTAAATTATTTCAAAATCTTCTTATTAATACAAGTCAATGCTTATGCGGGTACAGCCGCCACAATTTTATTCCTACCTCGTATTTAAATTTCTCCAGCATCGGAAAATCTGGTCGTCTTCTTACATCTATTGATATCTTACAGCTAATGGGAGATGGATATGCACTGTTAAAGTTCTGGTGTGTATGCACTAAACGTTCTAGGGGGTCACAATCACTATCACTTTTAAGTCCTGAAGGGATGCGCGGTTTCGCTGTATTTTATTTCTTTATTTATTTGACTGATTTAAAGTAATAAGGATTTTTGATTAAGTTTGCTTTTATTTATTTTTGTTTTGATTTATTCCCAATATTCCGCGCTTTTAAGGAGAGACAGTGATTGTTTTAGTGGTGTGGGAATTTGTCGTACACATTAAGCTTTTGGTTTATTATTATTATTATATTTTTTTAAATTTTTTCTGGTTTTTTTAATACAGGATTTGGTTATACTATGCTTATTTCCAATTCTCATGCCAAGTCAAAATTAAAAAATTTTCAATCTTCTCCCACCTCCTCCGATTTATGCGCGGTTATCACCGTCTAATCTTGCGACGCCTTCCGCAAATTCTTAGAAGGCTGTCCAGAACACCTTCGGCAGGCCACTTCCCCAACTTCCTCTAGGCTCTTTGGCCATGCTAGCCCTACCATAGCTAATTTCATACCAACCAACCCTCGATTTGCCACATCGAGTGGACAGTCGAAGAGCGCGTGCTCTGCGCTTTCTGCGCCTTCACCGCATTTGCAGCGGTCGTTATCGGTTAAATCGAACCTTTGTAAATACGCTTTTAGGGCACCGTGCCCTGTAATTAGTTATACTATTTTATGTCGAGCTTCACCTCGATCTTATGTGTAGCTACAATACTCGGAATGAATTTGTGGGTCAACCTGCCCGTGGCAGCATTGTTCCACCTCTCTTCCCATTGTGGGATTGACCTTTCGCGCAGCTTTCTTTTAATCAGAGACCTCGGTATGGACGAATATGATATCCGAAAATCGCCCGTAGCGGCCTCTTTATCTAAAGCATCAACCCTATCATTGCCTATGTTACCATCATGCGACCTAACCCAACAGAACTTTAAATGTCGAAACCGGAGCGCCGTATGTGCTACCCTCCAAACGTCCGCTAGGAGGTCTGAGGATGTGTTTTTGTCAAAACCGTCGGCGCTTATTTACTATCGCTGATGATGTAATACACGTTTTTACGATGAATACATACAGCAAAAAGTGGAATGAAATGGATGAAGATGCCTGATAGAAAACCAAGAAAAGCCCGTTCTTTACACCTGGTCTTTCAAAACAAGGCGAAATTTTTACAGAAAAAATGCTTGGAGAAAAATTATAACTAATGACTTTGCACAAGCTCATTTATTCTTAAAACCACTTGATTCTTTTTACAAATTATTTGATGCTAGCGAGTAAGAATTTTTTTTTTATTATTTTATGTATGTACAGATTTTTTAATTATTGCAATTTATGCCATTTTGTGAAAATAATTTACGCAACTACTACGAGAAATTATTTGCTAACACGGGAACTTATTTTAAGAGAATTAATTTTAAACAAGAGAATTTTTAAACAAGAAAACTGAAAAAACGCATTTATATGCGCAAATATTAGTACAAATTATTGTTACGAATTATTAATAAACCAAAACATAACTGGCGCACAAATTTTTAATACGAAACAAAACGAATTTAATTCAACAAAACTGAAGATATAAAATAGAACGTAATTAATTTTACAATTTTATGTACAACAAATTTTATCACCAAAAGCTTAATGTATAAAACGCAAATTCTTATAAACAATTAATTAGAGAAACGATTACTCAAAACCTTTATCAAATTTTATAAATTATACACTTCAGCGCACGAAATGACGAAGTGCGTAATTGTAGAAACATCTTTGTAATTATTATTAAATTAACAAAGCGCGCAGATTTAGAACGCGATTTTCACATAAATTAATAACGGAAACCCTCATTGAATAAAACCATGCACTCATCGCAACTTTATAAAAATCCATAATTAAACATCTACATTACTGAAAAGATTCGTTCAAACGTGACATATTTTATGATTAAATACTTCAGCAAATTAACAAGGTATATGATTGTAGAAAAGGCGCAACTAACTATCACCGAGGCTAAAAATAAAGCCTTTCAGTAGACTTAAAACTTTGTAAACAATTTCATTGTATAAATTATATAGGAAACGTTGATGCAAATATTGTAACAACGCAAACTTGAAACTGTATAATTGAACATTCAAGGTAATGAGACTGTACAATTGTAACGGAAGCATTTTATGCAAAACAACATCTACGGAGACGAGATGATTAAAGCAGAAACTTAATTAATCAGCAAGACTGAAATAAAAAATCGTAACTAGTGCAAAACGTACAAATTATAACGTAATTACTGCAAGAAATTATTAATCCCATAAAAACCTTTCGCTATTAGAGAAGCTACTCGCACATACCTGCACCAAAGGAAAGTTTGGTACCCAACCATTAAAGAACAAATGGAAGCGTTTACCGGAATTCCACTCATGACTGGAGTGGAAAAAACTTGGAATGTACCAGTACGAGAACTTTTTGTTGATAAACTGTCTATCTACAAAGCAGCCATGTTTGTGAATCATAAAACTATTTTTGAGATTCGACGATAAGAGAACTCGGGCTAATCAGTAAGAAATGGACAATTTAGCTCCTCTAAGCCATATTTAGAATCTATTTCTGGAGCAATATAGGACTGTAATGGTGCCAAAATAATTTGTCACAATTGAGTAGGATTTAGAGGAAGATGCGTTTTACACAATACATGCCAAGCAAACAGGCGAAATATGATATAAAAATATTCTGGTTGTGTGAAGCAGAGGCTGGATATGCCATCTATGGAGATATATATTGGAAAGCAGTCTGGTACAGTACAACGCAATTTGGGAATGCGCGTTGTATACTCTCTTGTGCGTTCAATTCTAAATATATCAATGAATTTAAAGTTAGATAATTTTTATCTATTGTATTTTATCTATTGTAATAACCGCTGTGGGCACTATAAGAAACAAATGAGATATACCTGCAGAGATGTTATCCAATAGAAACAGAGAGATATCATTTATTTTTGGTTTTAGTCAAAACATAGCTCTTGTGAGTTATATACTAAAAGAAATAAATCAGTAATTCTGCTGAGCACAATGTACTAGGACAATGAAGTGGATAATACGACGAAGAAAAAACCAGAAATAATAAAATTTTATAATGAAACAAAAAGCGGTGTAGATGTGATGAATCAAAAAATTTCAAACATGTGCAATCGACAGACAAAGAGATTGCTTTGTGTCATATGAAGCAACATAATAGGCGTTGGAGCTCATAATGCCTATATTATGTTCAATAACAAAATAAGGACTACAAAAGCGAAAGGTCAGACCGAACAAGATTATATCTAAAAGAGTTAGTGAATGCAGCTTATTCTATCATATATGGAAAATCGATCGAAGAAATCTGTTTAGATGCAATTAATAAATTTATTCTAGTGGAGGAAAAATTAGAAATAGCACCAAGGAAACCAGCAACAAGGAAACAATGTTTCTTATGGTCCGCATAAAAGGATAGAAAATGTGATCGTGTGTGCAACATAGATGAAATGGGTTACCGAAAGAGTGACCCATGACCCAGTGAATCAAATAGGTATGTGACCCACGATCTATTAACCCACTAACCCAATTGACCCGGTGACCCAAATTGACCCATGGACCCAAGATAATTTACGTCTATGCTTATCAAATATTGTCATCAATACAAATACTTTATTTATTTTAAACAATCACATAAAATGTAAACAAAAGCACTAAAAATAAGAAAAAATTATAATATATAAATACAAATTATCTTATAAACCTACGTAATAAAAAGAATATAACATCACTTATGAATTTATGATGACTAGGCTATATTTTTAAAATTCCGTTTTTAAAGATTCTGAAACAATAAGTTGACTTTCTACGGCATCAGCCTTGAGTTTGCGTGTTATCCTTCCAGAACCAGAAAAATATTTCTCTGACTCAGCAGATGAAGCTGGAATTACTAGGATTTTTTTGGCAATTTTGCTTACAAGTGGGTGCTTCTTTTTATTAACACGCCGCCATTTTAATGGATCAAATCGTGCTTCATCATTATCATTATAGCCATTAATGGGACCAATTAAACTTTTATAAGTGCGTTTTTCGTTGCTTATAAAATTTGGCAATTCTTCTTCGGTCTGCTCTTTAAAATCTAAAGTGCGCGTAAAAAGTAACTAACTAAACCAATAACTTTATGTATAATTTTGCGAAGGTACTTAATAAACTGACCTGAAAGTTTACTAAACTATGGCTTTACCTAGAGAAAGCCAAAAAATACTTTTCTGTTATACAAAAACACAATTTAATTATATTTTCGGTGATATTCGACAGAAATTCATTATCGCTTCCTCTTGAAAAGAAATTAAAGTTCTGTTCCCATTTCTATTATGAACATACTATTTAAATGCTTAGAAATGTGATCCAAATATATCTAACTTAAGTTTTGTCCTCAGTAAAAATTACGCATAGTAGACGTAATTTTTTCGTCTGAGCTTAAATGTCTTTGTACAGTTTTCGTAATTAAAAATCAATAGCTATTAACTCCATATATTGTGCTGTCATTCGTATAATATTAAATCGGGAGGCTCAGAACGCAAATATTTCAGAGGCAGTCAAACTAACTGAAGCTCAAATCGCAAGAGAAATGGCGCTTGTCACTTTGCGCGTTTTAAAGCTTGACATAGTACGCTGGTGGGAATTAATTAAATAAAAAAAATGGCCCTCGACTCTGATAACTTAATGCGATTGTACTGAATAAATGATAACGCGGATTCAGAATACTCTATTTGAATAAGTAGATTTTTGAATCTTTTGTACAAGTAAAATGTCATCGTTATACCGTAGGATTTTCTCATCAAACGACACAAAGAAGAAAACAATAGTTAACTTTAATTTCGCGTTTATAAATTCGCAAGAATTGTCTTTATTAATGCAGTAATTTTTCGAACAAGTTTGCTGTAGAAATATATGCGCTATTCACTTGAAGTTGGGTCGAAAATCGCAGGAAAATTATTGAAAGCGTCTTCAATATAAGACAAAGAATGGACTACGTTTCCTGTTCCGGCTGGAACACCCGGAAATGTCATTTTAACGGAAGTGGAGGAAATAAAATAATTTTTCTCTGCAAATAATCAATGGAATGAGTGTAGTAGTACCATGTTTTATCGTTCAGACTTAGAAAATAAGAATGGATTTGAGCATTTTAGGTGCATACATAGACAAGTTATGAATTATTACGATATTGTTGGAAGCTTTCACGGACGTCGTAATTATTAATAAAACATATTCAGATTTGAACTGTCTCATATTAAGTAGTAATGAAGTAGGCGTTTTGACCACTTTTGTAATGGTCAATCAGGACAGGACAGGGATTATTATTTCTGAACGTCCAAACTAACATGTTCATGAATTAGTGTTTGTAGCAAAGTATAGAGCTGTTACAGAAATTTACTTCTTCTAGACGAACAGACTCGCTTGCCCTCTCGAGTCGGTTTAGCAAAATAAAATTGGAAGCCCGCAGTCGAAATATGTACAATCATGAGTAAACAATGCAAACTGAAATTAGTAATAATTACGATTTAGTAAAGGTTACAGTTCGTGCTTCAGGAAATATCGTAAAACTGGATCAGTAGACAAGAAACAGAAACAAATATAGACATTTGTTCGGGAAGTGAGCGACCTTATTCTATAAGCCAGTGCCAAATGAGGTAATCATAGACGCTTATAAAGAATTTCCTATCGCTTAGGTTGTATCTGGCCCGTGACTTGAAAGGCTACCACCACGAACGACTTGAGTGGCTTATTTGAAATCGACGATAAAATTTAAAAACATTATATCTTTGTTTTATGTAAAATCTTCCCACTGCAAAACGGCTCCCGAAAGTCCTTATGCTCAACGGTTTATACCCGGTTCTCGGCGACCCTTCCAACAAATTTCTGTAAGACTACCCAGAACACATTCTGTTTTGGCCACTCCTTGGATTTCTTCTAGGCCCTTAAGGAATTCTAGTTCCTCGGATCCCTACCTTGCTTGGAACAGCAAGGGTTCGGCAAAATTCAATTTTTCTGGTAAAAAAACTCGGTTCCTGGTCAATGTAGTACCTTCGGGTGGAGCATGGGAAAATCACATGTTGGGTAATCAAATAGCACGTGCTGGGCGCTTTCGGTATCCGCGATGCATTCGCGTCAATCCGAATATTCGCAGCTAGACTTTTAGAGCACCGTGCCCTGTTACCAGCTGCACCACTTTATGATCGATCTTTACCTCCACCTTATATCTAGCTTCTGTGCTTGGTATAAATTTATGTGTCAAACTACCCATGACACCTTAGTTCTACCTCTCTTCCCACTGTCGGATTGACCCTTTTCGCAAATTTTCTTAAATAGCAACCTCGGTACCGGCTTTTTTGATAGCTTATCTGCTCGATAAAACTTCAAATTCTGAAACCCAAGTGCCGTGTGCACTATCCTCCAGACGTCCCCTGGAAGATTTGTTGAGGTGTTCATATTTGCCAAAACAGTCAGAGCTGATTTGCTATAGCTAATGACAGAATATTCACTTATTGTCGAGTGGTTCATGACGTACTCTATAGCTTCTCTAATAGCTACTAACTCGAACTGAAGAATTTGCAAGTTTAGTTTGGAATCGGAACACTTCCCTTTTCTCCTTGTACACAACGAACGCCTGCCCTTTGTCTATTCGTGAGCCATTCGTGTAAATCCTGATCCTCTTTCCGTTTTCATTGTTTTCAACAAACCCGATCCCCTTAACATTCGCCAAATGTCCTAATTTACAAATCATGAATTTCATCTCAGAGGTCAAGACTTTTCTTATATTTACAAATCTTTGATGTCTAATCCTTCTGACAACGAAATCGATTGGGAGGATCCTAATAATCACCAAGTCTGCCTCCGTGGATGTGGCCCTGTATGCCCTTACCGCCATGACCGTTACTATGCGTCGAACGCTCGTCAATTGGCGGATTTTTCTGACCTTGCAATCCTTCGCCCAAAAATACGCCGAACTCTTCATTGTCGGTTCCATTACTTCTGCATAGACCGTCCTTAAGGTTTCGCCTCTGAATACCCAGTACAACTTTGCTGACGTCATTATTTTGTACGAAATTACTTTACCTTTTTTTTGACAAACTGCACATGCGACTTCCAATTGAATTTGTTATCTAACTTAACGCGCAGGTATGCGATGGCTACTTTGAATGGAATCTTTTTCCCGCCTAGCTCCAGCCTATGAAAATGCTGTTCCGGTATTGTTCCTAAATAAAGCGCAACCGACTTCGACGTGTTGAATTTCAATTTGACCTCCTGTCACTATTCATGCAACCTGCTCAACGCAACGTTCGGTTTCTTTCGCATTTCTATTAACAATTTCGACTTGATAATCAAAAGTGTTTCATCCGCAAACCCAAAAATAGTGCATTCTTTGGGAAAGTTAACCCTAAAAGTGCTCTCATATAACAACTTCCAGAATGTGGGACGCGAGCCCGACCCTTGCTATCATCTTTTTTTACTACTTGCAATACAATTTCCCTGAATTCCCTCCCTTCCTGCTAATTATTATTTTTCTGTTTTGTCCAATTTTCCAGAACACATTCTCTATTTGACTTATTAATTCTTTGGTTTGTGGTTTTTCGCGCCCCTAGTCAACCGGTGGAAGGTACGCGCTCATTATGTAAAAACCGTTAGCCCCCAGCTTTTATTTCGGCCGCTGTTACAAAATCATTGCATACGGTATTTAACATTATTTCCGCGCATGTTTCATTCTTTATTATTACACCGTGGCGCGGCCGCTCGCTGTTTGCTCGTAACACGGCGACCCCTTCCAAAACCCACTATGTTATGGTTACATAGGTGGGTTCCTGTATGAATCCGACATCGATCCCGTTTTCCACAAATCGTTTAACGAAGCTTCTAGTCGCTCCTTTACCTTTCCCTAAATTTAATTGGGTGTATTTAACCTTTCTTGTTATAGGGATTGTTTGGGCTTTATTATCCATAGTCGATGTTGCGTGTGATTGTGCTCTTCAATCTTCGCATCGCCAGGCATCTGTTAGACTTAGCTTCATCACGCGTGCGACCTATGTGCCACCGCTTGCTTTGTAGTTTGCCCTTGCGCAAACGTAGCAAGGGACTGCCTTCCGGCAATACTTGAAGTCGTGCCCGACCTCAGCACAGTTTTTGCATTATTCTACCTGCATTCCATCGACCTGTGGCCGTGTTTGTAGCACCGGTAACACTGTGTCATCGAGAAGTGATCCCGGGCCCAAACTCTTTGTCACCTATGGTTTATAGCTTCAATCATGTGTCATCGAAGTGTGGAGGTCACTTCGAAGACGACATTAGCGGTTCCGCCAAACCCAAACGTCTCCCTCAACTTCTAATCACCGAAACGGGTACTCTGGCTCGTTATCAACCGTACAAGCTCTTCTGCCTTCAGCCCCCTTTTGACCACCGGGGAGAATAATCCGTGGAGGTCTTTTCTCGATGGTCTTAGGTACGAGCTACTTGCCGTCCCCTCTGACCTTTGACTGCAACTTCTTTGCATCTTCACGACTAGCACACTCAACAAAAATACTCCATCTGCGTGTTTTTGAGCTGCGACCATAACAAACCTATCACAAGTAGGATCAACCTTCTTTTTGAGGGTGTTCATCACATCCTCCTTCTGGACTGGCTTTGGGTCAACATGGACCTCGAACGTCAACGTAACACCCGCAGCTGCTGCTCCCAAGCACCAACGCTCCCTGACTCCTGAAACTATGTGAATCTGAAACAACGCTAACCTCCACTGTACCTCTCACTGCACCGCTTGCCCTCCCAGCATTTCTATCACAATGCCTCATCGCCCTAATCATGCCAATCAGTTGATTTGCAACGTAGTGGATCTAGTGGGCGACGTTCCGCATCACCTTCTGTCGTCTACTACACTCGTGGTGGAAGTCGCCGTCACCTTCCTGCAGATGAAAATGTGCGCTCTTCTCGACCTAAACTTTGGGAGTTCTAGCTCATCGAGATTGCTAGCAGCAACGCTTCCGTTACTGCTTGCCGATGTCTTGCGCTGTGTTCTCGATGTTGAGGACGATTCCGGCACAACAACATTCACAGTTGGCCACGACTCCCCGACCCGACTGCCATAGGCGCAGGTTCCTTCTCCGACGTTTCAACATCCTCCTTAGTTTCCAACATCACGTCCTTCAACATTATTTTTATCCTCTTCCCGATAGGGTCCTCAGTCTCCCACCTAACTGACTCCCTCCTTCGCCTCTCTTCCTTCCGGTTTCTCGTCTCGTAGGACCACGATGATGACAAAGAACAGAAACCAACAAAAAACCCATATGGAAAATGGACATGAACGTCGCGACGTTCAATTGACGCAAGGACAAAATAATCCACTAAACAATATTACAAATAATAGCGACGCCAAAAAATAAAAACGCTTGCTCGATAAAATAACTCGATTACTTATAAAATGAACCTTATACATCCTGTATTTGTATATTTATTCTAGCTTCAAACATTCAATTCAAATTTTAAAATTTAAAAAAGCAAATCTACTTCAAAAAAATCAAATCTATAAAATCCTCGACTTTGGTTGGTCCGTTCAAATTTAACTATTCCAACGAACGAGCAAAACACCCGTAAATAGAATACAATAAAATGTGGCACCGGAAATGCACTAATTACTCGCTTACTCGGTGATTGTTACAAGGATGTATTGCTACACCACTAATTCAGCGAAAATCTCAATTTAAATAAGATTTATGTATACGTGCCCGGTATAACTAAAATAAAAATATCCTAAATGCCTTCAAAAAAACTTAATTTTAAGTCATCAAAACAATTCATCGCTGGAAAGTTTCCTGTTTTCCTATTTAATGATTAGACATTACTAAATCCCAAATCGTTGATACGGTCCTTAAAAAAAACAAAAAGCAGATAAATTTCAATTTTGTGTTACATCGTTGTCCTTTCTACAATAGATAAGTTTTATTTCATTATTAATCTACATTTCACTAATAAATTTCAAATCACTATTCACTTATTCCGTCGCTAATTCGTTCAATCCGATATTTATTTTTCATCTCAAAATTAATTTCCTGCCACACAAATAACAACCATTTACCATTACATTTTATTAATACATGCATAATTAAAAATTAAAAAGTACAATTATATACTCACTACGTATTTTGACTGTATCCAAGAATCCCAATATTGCAATCCTTGCTTTAATTATCCAACACAGAAAACTCATATGCACCAATCAAGCTTACAAAGTTCTAGTTTAATGGAGAGGTAACTTTCCTGTTAAACTCCTTTATTTTAAACCGTTTTTTGACATTAAATCCGCACTTACGCATAAATGACAATACCTTGCCACATGTAGCGGTATTTCATGGTAGATGCACATATTAAAAAATTCACGGTTATTTCATAAGTCTAAAGCTTACTTAAAAATGACAGCCTTTTACTATGTAATTTTGTGGTTGTAATTGGTTTGTTTACATTCTTGTGGTTTCAAAGCAATTTACAACCCGTTTTTCAAGTGTCCTATGTATTTGCAGAAATAGAGCGGTTTTATTTGTAGTACTCAGTTTAATTTGAATAGAAATATCAATTCAATTGCAAGTCTTGATTTTTAAACACTAATTTACATGCGATTAATATTCTACAGGGTGCTTCTATAACAAGTTAATCCATTCAAGATTAAATATTATTTATTTTTTATCTAATTCATGCTTAGCGTAACGCTTCACGTTACAAAATATTTTACTCTTTTATAAAATAAAATTCTTAAAGATTCGAAGTTGAATTTTTGTATGTATAACTATAAATTTGGAAATTACATTTTGAAACGTACGCAACCATACATCAACCTAACTTTCAATTACGTATGGCATTTTTGTATTGGGTAATTAATGATTGTTAAGTTCTGAACTATCATAGTAGCCGGCGATTTGTAATTGGTGATAATAATTAGCCTAAGAATCGACTCTTTTGTGTTTTTTATCTCTATTACTTGATTTTAATGTTGCAACGGAGTAAACAGGCACACCGTGTGTTTTACCTTTATAACCACTTATTTGATTTAGGGTGCACCGTTTCGCTATTGGAAAGCTTTGTTTAATTCGGTGAGTGTGTTTTGTTTATCAAAGAGTTTCTCGTCCCTGTATAGGATCTACACATATCATTTTGTTATTATTCCTGGACGCTGTGGCATATCCATCAAATACATTTCTCTAATACAAATAATACCACAACCGTCGCTTTCTCAACCAACCCTAGAAAACATTACACAATACTAGCAATCCGTGGTGGATCCAAGAACTCACGCAGACAATACAATTTCGTGCACAACCCAGACATAGACCTCAAAGAGTACAAAGGATCAACGCGGATTCTATGATAATTAACCACGTCTCTCTAACCTACGCCATCAAAAAACAATTATACAAAGGACAGATCATAACACGCAAAAGACAACTTTATTACAACCTTGCCAGAGAACCGTACTCAGATTTTTAACATTAAAGCATCTCAATCCCACATCCTCCATAAGAACTCAACTTGCCTATGCCACGTAAGTAAACTGAATATTCTCCTGGAAACAGTACTCATATCCCAAACATTGGACGTACTCAGTTTAGGTCAACAACTTTTGGAGGAATCCCAAATATCACCTCCTACACACCGAGATTCAGAATTCAACATTACCCTCTTAGATTACATAGTTTCCAAACTAAACCTACACAAAGGTACTGGTCATTATAACATAACGAACTGGATCCTACAAATATCTTGGCTCATAATAATAAAAGTTTACCCATCTACTATTCCTGAAATGACTGACCACAGAAACGTTTCAAAATGCATTCAAAACCGCAACAACATCTCTATTCGTAAAACCAAACAAAATATCTGACAATCGTAGCTCCTATAGGCCCAAAGCCTTCTTACCTAACCTAGCTAATCTCCTAAAACTAAACTCCCATATTGAATTTAACTCCATCCTATTCCCAAACCAACACGGTATCCAATTCGGTTATAGCTCAGAACAAGCCATCCAATCATTAATCATAACCATCCATTTTCTCCTTCGAAATACGTTATACCTCTTTTCATCGACTTCCACTCTGCTTTTGATCTCCTACTAACTTCTTACATCAACTTAAACAATTCAACTTTTCGTCTAACTTTTTTCGCATAATAATATCCTTTCTGTCATCCTGAACTGTCGCACCGTCATCAAGCGTCCACACTATTACCAAATCAATCACCCAAGGTTGCTTTCTAGATTTTCGCTCTCCTATATCCTTTGGAATCTAACCATCAATCCATTGCTTGGCATGAATATCCCACATAGTTTAACTTTCGCCTATTCAAACAACTTATCCTTGGGAATTTCAGAGCATCCTTCCAATCCACAGCAGCACTCCTTACAAATAAAATCGAATCTTGGTCCTCCCTATACAATTAACTTATATCTCCTTCCAAAACTAAAATGCTCCTCCATAAAGGCCTTTTAGAGCTCCAACAAAGCCCAACAGTACGTATCTTAAACACATCTATTACCTTTTCAACCACAGCTTCTTTCGACACTCAGACACGGGACTTATAACTAATCTCACGCTAACCCTTTATAGGTTAGTGTCATATATCAATGTCATTTATATTAAGAATATATTAAGAATCGTATTACACTGACACGGTACACCAATGTGGCCCTTACGATGTTTTAGTTAATCTAGATCACTTGTAGACACATATCGATACCTCTTGTCTTACGATTTGTCATATACGGAACAGGTGGCCTACCTTTGTGCCGTCAACCATTCAGCGCTTGAGTATATACATCGTACTGCACATGATCTCTGTGTAAGTGAATGCTGTATCTTCTGAAGTATTGAATATCTATCACATAAGTATCACATATTGTTATTGAATAACAGTGCTCGTTTTATAACCAATCAACACTAATGTTTTCCGCTTGTAAAATGTAACTATAAATAAACATTCATAACCTCATTTTGTGTGTACACAATTATAGGTATTATTCTGTTACAGAAAATGTCTGGAAAACGTAAAATATTACTATCAAAATTTGGAGAAACTGACGAACGACGATCTTTTCAATTTATTGAATGAAATTATGGAAGATCAGGTGCTCGAATGAGATGTTGAAAGTGATTCGGACACTAAAGATAATCTAATCCACGATACTCTTCTGCAATATGATCAACCATCCACTTAGAAAACTTGCACATGAGTATCCAACAATGGAGAGGAAGTTTGTGGAAGTGAAGATGATCCAGGAGATTACGATTTAGAGGATTTAATTGCGGATCCAAATTTCTATCCACAAGAAGAATTCAACTACAACATGACTGCTTAAGAAGGCGTTGCTAGTATGGTCATTGAATACGATGATGCTGAGGAGGTGATAACAAATGTCGAAGAAAACATCCTTTATGATTGGACCAAGGTCGGTGTTGAGCCTTCTAAGTTCATTAATTACCATTTCAACAACCGTTCGAGCTGAAAGCTAAAGATGTTGCTACTGAAGTATCATAATATTTTCAAATATTTCGTACTTGATTCTGTCGTACAAAATATTGTCGATCGATCATTTTATATGCAAGCAGAGAGGTGTAAATCTAACAACTAACATTGAGGAAATAAAAGCATTCCTATGAATATTCATTTTTATGGGTTTTTATAAACTTTCTAGCTTCAGAATGTGTTAGTCACTTGACATGCATTTCAAAGTAACCAGGATCACCGATGTTATCTCTCAAGAGAGATTTCTGACTCTGAATAGCTCTGAATAAACTCTTCACAATGTGACTAATCGTGGATCATTTGATTGAGGCATTCAAAGCTGCCTTTTTCCATCACGTGAGCTATCGTTGCATGACAACATGGTGTGTTTTAAAGGAAGAACCAGTCTGAAACAGTTTATGCCGATGAAATGTACCGAAAGAGGTTTAAAGATCTAGGCATTAGCCTACTGAAAAACAGGTTTCATGGTATCTTTTAAGATATACGAAAGGAAGAAAACTGCAGATGTTTCGGGAACCCTAGGAGAGCAAACTCTCAATCTACCAAAATCAAGACTATATATTTCGATAACTTCTTTTCGACATTTGCTATCACTACTAAAAACAGATACTTGTGCATGTGGTACTTTCAGGAGTAATCGTAAGAACTATCGAATACATTTACGCCGTGCAAATAAGACAATGAGAACTGATGATTCAGATTTCGTACAAAAGAATCATCTGTCTGTTTGTAAATGGTGTGATAGAGAGAATAAATCGGTTATTATTGTCAGTTTTATAGTTAACCCGCCTACATAGTCAACTGTGCAAAGACTTAATAAGAGGCTAAGAAAGAAACCGTAGCTTGTTCTTTGGCTATTGCAGATTTCTACAAATTTATGGGAGATGTATGCAATGTCATCGTATTTCATTGCATGGAAATGAAGGAGATGGTAGATCAAGCTGTTATATTACATTGTTGATGCCTATGTGGTAAATAGCTATATTATTTACAAGACAACTTAAGAAGGCTGCAGTATAATGAGTCATCTACAGTTTTGTTCATAATTATTGAATGAACTAGTAGATACCTATTTTGGACAAAAAAGGCTAGGAGCACCAATTTGTTGTGGGAAAAACAAATCGAAGAAAATTGGCGGGCGAGCAGTATTAACCATAACCGTTCACAGACAAACTAATGTGGGGATCACCTTCCAATTGAAACAAAACCAAGCACTCGAAAATTATCAGCAAAATGTGTAATGTTGCACTACGTCTAAATTGTTTTGTGCCGTTTCATAGGCTATAAATAATAATAAAAAAACATACTGGAACTGAATTATGCTTCTTTCTTTCTGATCCTTCGATGATATTTGTTCTTAGCATTCTGATTAATATACTGACAACACTGTAGGTAGTAAGGTGATGATGACCACGTTAAGGCATACATATTTGCCATCAAACATATTGGTTCGATGTCGAAGTAAGTTTGTTGGAATGCTTAGCGGCATAAATAAATACCACCCTAAAACAAGATAACTCTGAAAAATTTTCATGAATTTTGTTAATAACAATTGTTTGTGACAACATTTCCAATATATCTACAGCAAAATATATGATATATCTTAAAAAAAAGTTGTCTTATAAAAGGTTAAAAGCTAACCATATCCCAAATAATATCAAACGTGTTTTACGAAAATCCATATATCTAAATATACCCACCCGCAGACTGGTGCTTCACCAAATCGTACTCACAAACATACATTAAGTATTGATTCATGATTTCCCTTAACACTTCCTTTCACCATCCGATTAAACATCATTAGCCGACCCTCCTTTTGTACTCCTCGAGAGTTTACGGAACTTCCCTCACATGTGCACTACTCACCTTGTTCCAAATACTTCCTATAGAAATTCTCCTAGATTTAACCATTCAAATGCATAATCCAAAACAACAACCCCTACAACTCTCCAAGACAGAACTTCCATCCCAATGAGTAGGCAACCAAAACCGAAATGAATTCCAGAATCTATAATTCACTTACCCATTCTTGGCAGCAACACCGACCCTCTTTCACTACTGGCAAACGTACAAACGAAATTTTCACAGACACCACTAACACAGCTCACCGCTCATATCCCTTATTTCAGCAGATCAACAGTCCAATTCTACAACGGGTACGGCAAATTCCGAAAATATCTGTACCGCTATCACCTAACTTCCTCTCCTTATTGGCCATGTTTAGACTAGTCACACTCTGAAACTCCCACTTATCCAATTTACTCCTGTCCACTGAACGCATATTTTTAAGCAAACCTTAAACCTCCCTGCATGCAGACCCGTTAACCCCAATCCCTAGCCTTAATCTAACCACAAGAATTCAAAGCTAAGGCCTCATCGCAACACCTAAAATTACTTAATCAGAGGCACTGCCCCACATACATACACGTAATCTCGGATCCATTTATCAAATCCACGTAATTTTCACCGAAAATTTATATCACATGCATTTGGCGACAATAGTCAAGGCCGTAGCCAACGGGGGTAGGAGGTTAGAACCCCTTCCAAAATTAAGTGAAGCCAAACATGAAAATATAAGATTGTCGCCTGTCACGCCGATCTAAAACCCCTGAAACAGTTAACTATTTAACTAACGTGGACTTATAAAAGTAGATGAAAACCATTAATTTTTTAATCACTGATATACCAGCTGGGGTGAATTTACTAAACAATTATCAATCTACCCAACCGCCAGATATTAATTTTAAGCTGCTATACACAACCGATGGTGGTCTGCACCCTTGAACAAGGAATCACAACCCAGGGTAACATTACTTACTGTTTAGTTATCCCCATCTTGTCTCTGAATATTGGATTTGTGTACTTAACCGAATGCCGGAGCGAGATGGGAACAAGCTCATTCAAATAATAAAATCCCGTGGTCACGCATTAACACTCTCTCCTCACTGTTAAGCTTTTTCGCATTCCAGAGGCTAAGCTAGGATGTCGCAACAGTAATAGGCTAGCGCTGTATGAACTTGTCTTATTTTGTCTAGACTAGAGAACATAATTATCAACCAAACTTCGTTTGGTTAATGAGATGGTCTAGTCTGTCGGTCGGTCTGTCGGTCAGTCTGTCTGTCTGTCTGTCCGTTGCACGGTTCCCGTGATGTTACAAGACATATAATATATGATTCTTATCCAGTTTTTTACGCTGAATACGAATACGCTATTCACTTTTCGATATTTCAATTATTAATCAAGACATTCGACTTTAAATACGAATTTTTACACATTGCTATTTATTATTTAATTTTTTTATATATCGCGTACAATTAAATTTCAAATATTTAACACAAAAGTAAGTAATATTTGTTGAACTTAATGTCTAAGTTTGGTTGTGAGCCGTACATGCGGCTTAGATTTTTTATAATTTGTAATGAATATTTTCTTAGTGATTTGTCGTTGCCTGGCAACGACTAAAGACTTGGAAGTATTCAACTTCTTTTTAAGAAATTTTATCAGAAATGTCAAAATCTCTGAACGATTTGCGGAAAAGAATATAATCAGTTAAATAATTTTTGCCTACCTGTAAGACTATTTAAATATTTTTGTCTAGTGGCGTATGTTTGGGTGTTGCTTCCTTTTGGAAGAAAAAATACAGACACGAAGATGTCAAAGCATCCACGAAACACATTACTAAACTTTTTTATAAAGAAGCAAAAACCTGACAACGATGAAAATAATAAGGATGAACTTTTAGACATCTCTGATAGAAATAACACTATTTAAGTTTCAAATAATAGTAATATTAGTGATATAACTTACAAACTTAATTCTATGAGAAGTGAAAACAAAAGTACTGCTGACACTAGTACCTTAAATACCGATAGGAAAAGTGATGTGAATATGTTAGATCTTGGATTGTTTATTCAGTCGACTAGAATCGAGATTGACGATACGTTAAAACATCAGTTATTACCAACCCCTTGGCGTCCTGTTGCTTTTCCAATGACCGGACCACGTAATTTGAAGTTTCAAAGGCAACGGTTTCATCGATTTTCGTGGTTAGTGAACAGTGGTAAATACAATGGGGCTTATGTAAGTATTGTGTTGTTTTTCTAAAGACTGCGCTAGAAAGGGTGCTTATCAGAAATTAAAGTCATTAGTAACCGAGCCGTTTAGTAAATAGAAGAACTCCATAGAAATGTTTAAACACCACGGTGAAACACAGTATCACAAAACGTGCGTACTGCTAGCAAATAATTTTTTAAAAGTCTTTAATAAGGAAAGACTTGATGTAGCAAAGCAGCTAAAATCTGCTCGTGTACAGCAAATTTACGAAAATCGTAAAAGAATATCTTCAATTGTTTATGTTATCAAAATGTGTGGCCGCCAAGAGATTCTTACACGTTTTGTCTTTACTGGTTAATCGGTTGATTGAATAATTAAAGTAACCTGTGAGTTCTTTAATATTCTCTGGTGGAACCAGTGAACTTTAAGGAAGGATATCCTTAAAATGGTGGGACGCAATATCTTCCGACTATGCTAGGGGTCTATTCCTCGGGTAGAGCTTATGGGGATTAGTCGTGGTTCTTTTTACAAAACATTATTTACTTACTATGGTTTAATTCATACCAAAATAAGGGTGTAGGGAGGGCGCCACCAAGTCATTAAATTTTAAACACAGAGTTTCCCTAAGGGGGACTTGGGAGTCCTTAGAGAGGAATATCGTATTAACTGCTTACGCAGAGCTGTAAGGGAAATTGAATTAAATTAACAAAGTGAGGACACAAGAGGTATACTCTTGCTACTTCATAATAAAAAATATGCTGTAAAGATTAATTATGCACACACTTTTATAGACACAAATATTAGGCATCAAATTCTGAAAGAGCTATCAGAGCTTCTTCGTCAAATAGAAGCTACAAATATCATTATCTCGAAAGTATTTATACCTTTTGTTCCTTGATCCCTATTTTTGAACTCACTTGTTCAAAATAAAACAATTAATTAAATGAATTAAATGGTTATTCTTTAATTAAATGTTGCTTCATGATAAAAAGTTGTATGTACAAAATTTACATATCAAAAATGGTACTATAATTTCTTCTACACAGATGTAGAGTGATAAATTCAAATAAAATATCAAATACGTTAAGCATTTCTTTTTACTACAAAATTAACTCAAATCAATACCCAAAATATCAGATCTGTTATAAGGCTTACAAGTTTATATGAACATATCAAAAATCTAATAATTCAACGTTCAAAAGCTTTAACTATAATTACACATAAATGAAACTTGAACCAGAACTTAATTGAAGTGCTTAAGTTCGTTAATAATAATAACGGTTATTACGCTGGATTTAATATTGACCATAAAAAAACGTCAAAAGTCCTTTATAGTTTGTTAAACAAAATAATATTTATAGGTCATCACAAAGTATTTCTCAGATGTCGCCTTGAATCAATGTTGGCCAAATGCGGACGTCATGTAAAAATAATAAAGAGCGCTTACCTCGTTTCAACAGGTTCTTGTTTGTGTGACAGCGTTATATTGTATTAAACCTGATGTGTATACATACTGTTCCTGGACAAACAAATGACGTCGCCGTTTACATGTTGTACTGAAACCAACCAACTGCGTGTTTCTTGGCCCCAATTATACGAGCTTAAAGCGTATTTCCTCTACGTAATAACGAAAAAAATCAAAATCCATTCAAACAGTTATCAAAAGATGCAAAGCTTCGATCCATTACTGCATTTAGTTCGTTATCCAAACAATTATCTTAAGCGTAATTATTCACATTATTACTTGTAAATTCATCATAGCAATTAAAAGATTATCGCGAATGTTAATTATGGAACGTTTAGATTGAAACAACAAAATTGCTATTAAATTGAAGAACATTCCGGTTAAATCTCAAATATTACGGCTTCATTGCAGAACATTTTATTAAATTCAAGTATTGCGATAAAGTTGAAGGACGTTTATATTAGACCAAAAAATATTATCGCCACATTGAAATACGTCCTTATTAAATTTAGAATATTACAATCAAATTGATAAATGCTCACATTAAATGGTAAACTTGATGAGCGTAAACGAAAATAAAAGATATAAGACAAGATAAGACTAAACAAGACAAAAGAAGACAAGACACAAGCGCTACACTACATTTGATTTTCCAATGCTCCACCCGAAGGTACTACATTGGCCAGGAGGCGAGTTTTTTGTTGCCTGGAAATTTAGAATTTTGCCGAACCCTTGCCGTTCCAGGCAACGTAGGGATCTTTAACGTGCGTGACAACACTCACACACGGGACTTCCATTTAACCTCTCATCCGAACGAGGGCGTAATATTTGTGAAAAATGCTCACCTGTCATTTTTCAAGCAGTCGGCCGTGTCGGGATTTGAACCCGGGACCTTGGGATCCGTAGTCTTACGCTTACTACATTGATCCACGGCGACGCCACAAGAGCGCTACAACAAAATTATTTAGTTTGTTTAAGAGATTATGTGTATTTGCTTACCATTATTAAAAAACACTACTTCAAGTGCTCATTACACTTTGAGCTAAACACATAGGCGTAAAGCCATACGTAAACTACTGGCTAGAACTCTAAGGTTCTCCATGATGTCTTCGTGTCAGGTGCCCCAGCCAGAGTGAGTCGTTGACACGTTGCGTACAATATTCCAAAGTTGTTTGGCATTGAATTAATTATTCAAATGGTTAACGCCTGTTGTTAGCAACCAAACTAGCATCTCTGTATTGTGGTTGCGCTACATGATCCCAATACGGATATTTATTCAAATGACGATGTTTACTTGTTTAATGGAACAGACAAAAAGATGTATTTAACTAATAAATTTTTGTTGATTTGCAGTCGTCAAAAAAAGTTGTTACAAGATTGCCTTGAGAGGTACGTCTGATTTTGGACGGATCACAATAAACGATCCTGAGACAAATATTAATGAGGGAAATTTTACAGCAATAATTAGAATGCGTTTGAGGTGCGGGGACAAAAATTTAAAACTTCATTCTAAAACCGCACTTTTGAATGTCGCGTATTTTAGCCCTAAGATTTAAAATGAGATGATAGCTATTTGTGGCGATTTTATTTAAGAAAAAGTAGTAGCCAAAATAAATAGTGCTAAATTTTTTTCTGTTATTGCTGACGAAACGGCAGACATTAATAGAACCGCGCAAATGTCAATTTGTTTCAGATACGTTGAACGAAATAACAACATTTTTATTGTTCGACAGCATTTTTTAACATTTGTTGCTGTCGACGAAATAACAGGATCTAACTTGGCTAAAGTTATTTTACTGCAACTAAATTCTTTAGGATTAAACTGTGGCTATTTAGTGGGACAGGGCTATGATGGTGCAGCTGCCATCATCATTTTGTTTTCGACCTTACTTAAGGTCGGTTTGACGCAGCTGTAGCTTCTTTCTATTCTGTGCTAATCTAAAAAGTTCTACATACCCTTAACAATCTAAATTTCTAATAAACTGACTAATATAGCTTCGTCTAGGTTTTCCTTTACTCCTCAATCTTTTTCATATCTACCTGGTTCTACATAGATATTAGCTACCTGATGGTTGTTAAAGAACTCAAACATGTTTACATGATTCCCATTTATAAGCAAATGAAATATTACCTGGTTATCCCCTCCAAAAAGGGAAGAGTGTTAAATTATATGTTATGGTAACGCTTAAGCAACGAATCGTTGCCAACATGCCAGACCGCTAACTAATTGTGAGTTATGTCATGGTGTCATTTAGTTAATTGATTTTTATTTATTTCTTTTTCTGTTTAGTTTTCGAACTTACTTAAGGTCGGTTTGACGCAGCTCTAAATTTTTTTCTATTCTGAGTCAGTCTAAAAAGGTCTACATACCCTTCACAACCTAAATCTCTAATAATTTGACTAATATAGCTTTGTCTAGATCTTCCTAGTCTATTTTTATTTGGTAGTCTATAATCTAAGACCTTACTAAATAGTCCCTCATGTGGTAACTGGTGCCCTATCATTTCTATATCTCCTGACCTTTAATTGTTTCCACATACAGGGTTCCCCGCCTATCCTTCTGTAAGCTTCCTCATTTGTTACTCTATCTGTCTAACTAATCTTTAACATTCTCATATAAAAACTAGTTTTAAAAATTCTATCTTTTATTTTCTACCTCTTTAATTGCCGAAGTATAATAAAACGCTCCATACATACAACTTTAAAAACTTTTTCTATTATCTAAACTAATACTATTAGCTATTAGTAAGTCTTTCTCTTTTAAAAACATTTTTCTAGCTTGAGCTATTCTAGCTACCATATCCTTTCTGCTACGTCCGTCTTTTGTAATTATACTACCTAAATAGCAAAATTCATCTGCCTTCTCTAACTTGGTATTACCTACGTTTAATTTTGGTTTAGAACTAGGCTGTAACTCACTTGTCGTAATCTTTGTTTTTCCTGAGTTAATTCTTATAGTATAGTTACTCTGTCGTATCTTATCTAAAATATTTAAAAACTCTTCTATCTCTCCTATAACGGCTATATCATCTGCAAAACGTAACATGTCTATTTTCTGTCCTTGTACACTTTTCTCTCTCTAGCTAAGTTTATAGCTTTCTCAATATAAACATTAAAAATCAAGGGAGATAGTATACACGCCTGTCTAACACCATTTCTAATATTAGCTTCTTTTTCTATTTCATCAAATCTAATTACTACGCTTTGGTTTTTATATAGACTGTAAATAATTTTTCTATGCCTATGAGAGATTCCTATTTTTCGCAAAACCCTAAACATAACAATCCAATTAACCCTATCAAATGCTTTTTCTAAATCTACAACCGCGAAATGAGTCTTTTTATTTGTTTGTAACCTTTTTTTGATAATTACCCTAATCATTAGTATCGGTTCTGTAGTTGCTCTGCCTTTACGAAAAACATATTGGTCTTCAACTAAATAATTCTCAGTCAAAGCTTCTACTCTATTTTTAATTATTATTGTTAATATTTTGGAAGCGTGGGAAGTTAAACTAATCGTTCTAAAATTCTCACACCTATCAGCTCCTGACTTTTTTTGGAATTGGAATAATATTTTTTTCGAAATTTATTGGGACCTCACCTGTGTCATATATTACTTTTACTAGTTCATATAGTCTGTCTAAAGTTTTCTGACTTGCATATTTTATTAATTCTGCGGGTATATCGTCTATCACCGGCGCTTTATTTAGATTAAGATCCCTAACCGCTCTATCAAATTTCTCTCTAAATATCGAGAACTCTATTTCTACATCCTCCTCTTGGTCGTTCTCTAACCTATCCATGTCGTCTCCGTTATATAAATCTTCTATATATCTTTTCCATCTATCTGCTACCTCAACGTTATTTATTAGAAGCCCATTATTCTCATCTTTAATACCATTATATTTTTTCCTATCTTCCCCGAAAATCTTTTTAACTGCCCTGTCAGCCCTGTCTGTCTTACCTACTTTCAACTCAACTTGTATTCCCTTACAATTCTCCGCCGTGCATTTATTTCTAACTTTTTTACACTCATGTGGTATCTTATTTCTAACTCTATTATATTTTTGCTTACTTTCACTATCCACTTTTCTGAAAGGTTTAAGCTTTCTTCTACTCTCTATTAAATCTAATATCTCTTTTGTTACCCAGGGTTTTCTTGCTTCTACCTTTTTCTTATCTATAGTCTGTGTTGCTGTAGCATGTACAGCCCTTTTTATTTCTTTCCATCTATTTTCTACGTTCCCTCCTATAGCTCTCTTTGATTTTATTATCTAATACTAGTTTACATTCCTTTTTTACCTCACTATCATTAAGCTTACCTAGATCCCATCCTTCTCTTTTAGCCTTTCTTAATCTTTGAATTTTAGATTACACTTCATTTTAACTAATGTATGATCGCTATCTATGTCAACCCCTGGATAACTATGACAGTTTTTAACTTGGTTTCTAAATCTTTGTTTAACTTAAATATAATCTATTTGGTATCTAGCCCTATCACCTGGCACTTTCCAGGTATATCTTCTTCTAACATGTTGTTCTAACAGAATGTTTGCAGTTACTAATCTATGTTCCTGGCAAAACTCAACCAATCTTTCTCCTCTATCATTTCGTCTACCATACCCAAATTTTCCTACCATTTTTCCCTCACTACCTTCTCCCACTGACGCATTAAAATCGCCCATAACTATTAAATTCTCATCTCCTTTTACTTTTCTCACTATACTATTTACATCCTCGTATACCTTTTCTACTTCCTCATCCTCGTACTGAGTTGTTGGCATGTAAACCTGTACTAAAACAGTGTCTGTGGGTTTCGTACTCAATCTAGCCATAATTATTCTATCACTAAATTGTAAGTACTCTTTAACTTTACGTCCTAATCTTTTATATAATGCTATGCCTACCCCTGCCTGTCCATTAGTTGAAAAAGTTTTAATTATTCTATAATTATCTTTCCAAAAGTCATTACTATCTGGCTATCTCACCTCACTAATACCTAAAATGTCCAGCTTTCTTTATCTCATTTCGACTAATAAATTCGTTAACTTTTCTTTTAGAGGAGTGCAAGCAATTATACGAGAATCTTATCCTCAAGCCGCTTACGTTCATTGCAGCTCAAAGTCTTTAAATCTTGCTCTTGGGCATTTATATTAAGTCCAGCATATTAGAAACGCTATTGGGGTTATACAAGCTGCGGGAAATTTCTTCAAATATTCAGCCAAAATTAATCGATGTTTGAAGGAAAATATTAAACACATTTTTTCTAAAAATAAATGGCACAATCTGACTAGTATGTGTGAAACTAAATGGGTTGCGAACCATGACGGATAACTTAGATTTAAAGAAATTTACACTGCAATAGTAGAATCATTGGAGGAAATTTCAAATGAAAAAGATTCAGATTCATCAGGTACAGCAATGGCTTTCTGCATTCTGTAACATCAAGTGAATTTACAATTAGTTTATGTAGAAATTTGCATTCTTCTTTATGTGATTTACCGTCTGCGTTAGACCGTTTAGATCTGCTTATAGGAACTCTTTAGAAAATAAGACAAAACATTGCTATAACATTTAGCAAAATGTTTCAATCGAACCAAAATTTAATGGGATCGATCCATTTGTTACGTTAATTCGAGGCAGTCACGTTGGGCGCCAAATTTATGCTACGTTGACTCGTAGCAGTCACTTTGGGCGCCAAGTTTCTGTTACGTTGGCTCGTAGCCGTGCGTAACCCAAAGAGAATCAAAGGAATGACCGGGCTCAATCGGAAAGTGGGGGGGGGGGTTGTAGAAAGCAGACTGACATATAATGTATGCGGCAGTAAGGAGTTAGTGACAATACCTGCAAGAAAATTAGTTAAGCAAACCTGAAAAAAAAGGATA
Source organism: Platerodrilus igneus (assembly GCA_036346225.1). Lineage (NCBI taxonomy): Eukaryota > Metazoa > Arthropoda > Insecta > Coleoptera > Lycidae > Platerodrilus > Platerodrilus igneus. The sequence continues at coordinate 6,154,204 of JARFIW010001480.1, forward strand.
AGCATAGCAGCAATGAAACGTCTAAGTTATTCAGTACTTTGTAGAATGTAAATAAAACTGTTTAGATAAACTACATAATATAATCACGATAAAAGCATTACAAAAATTTTTATCACAAAGTGAGGTAATATTGGGGAGTAGCAGAAACGTTTCCTCACACACCAATTAAACATAAATCAGACAAAATGTTAACAAAAGATAAATAGATAAGACACAATTGATATGAGTAATTCAGTAGTATTGATTGTTTTTTTTCTTTCTTTTTTTTTCTTAATAGCAGGCAAGTCTATTGTAAAAGGTATCAGAACGACGAAGACATTGCAAAACAACAGATAGATATTTAAAGTAATAACAAGTAGGAAATAGTTCATGCAACAAACGCAACTAAGAACAATTAAAGTTAGTATAATTCCGATCCAAACATCCGCCAAGAATTTTTCGTATTGCGGATCTGCTTCAGCAGAAAGAACTTCGTCAACTTCTGAAGCTAATTTCAGTCGGTAAAGGCATTGGTTGAATACGGTGAAACATTTAAAAAAACACGATCACTCTCACAATCTCGTCTTTAAAAAAAAGTACGTTCATATTTTATTTACTTATTATTGCATGCAAGGTAAATTTCACTTTGCATTTTGCAAATGTTTTAGGGAGTTTAAAACCTGACTAAAGTGGCTCCTTTAAAAATTCTGTACAAGTTTATTGCACTTACCCTGATAAAAAAAGGGGATCCACTACACTAGATCGCACACACATTAATCCTAAGAAGAATCGGTCAAGTTTAGCAAGCAAGTTCTACAACTTTTATTTCAAAAGAAACTAAACTAAAAACACAATTAGTAAAGCACGCGTAATCACTAAAACCGTCCGTCGATTTTCCGTAAACAAGCATGTGCGGTCGAATAAAACACGTTCGCCTATAAAGCATCTTTCCTTCAATGTAATTAGAACTATTCTGCTACAGTTAATATACAACTTCTCATTTCACAAGAAAGACAACTAAAAACACAATTAGTAAAGCAACAAGGAAACAGTATTTTTAACGTAATATATCGGAACAAAACACAAACTACAACTCCCCTCTAATCTGTTTCTATTCAATCATTCTTACCATAACCTCTTATCGACTATTATCTAAACTTGTATATCCACATAAGGAACATCCAATAAATGAATGCAGCCATCATATCTACTAATTAATTACGAGCTGTTTATCATATTCACTAAGTTGGAAAGTAATTTACGAATAATCCAATTAACCTTCGTTCCTTGCAATTTATTTATTAATTGAAAATCAAACTTCAATTTATCTATCTTTAAATTACTACACACGAGTTAAATTGCATACAATTCTGAACTATTCAAAAGTATTTACGAATTGGGTAGTGTAAAATGTTACGCTTAATAAAAATGCACGTTACACATTAATGAAAATATAAAAATATCAAGTTTAGCTACTAAGCAGAAAAATGGACCTAATGTTCAGACAAATAATCCCGAAACATATTTTAGAATTATAATCGCTGTTCCAGTTTTCGACGATTTTATAAACCAACTAGAAAGCAGATTTAAGGAACATCGCACTAATTTAAAAAATTTAAATTATCTTATACCTTGATTAAGTGAAAAATGATTGAGTTTGCGTGCAAACAATTTTGAACTGTACAAAAATATTTTAAGCGTTGATACATTTGACTTAGAACTAGGTTTTTGGACAAAAAATGGGCAAATATAAAGAGTAAACCAAGTTGTGCCATAGAAGCGCTTAGTGAGTGAAACGAAAGTTTGTTTCCGAATATACATTGCTTATTAAAGATTCTTTTAACGCCTCCAGTTACTACTTGTTCTGCAGAGAGATCATTTTTTCACATTGAAGATATTGAAAACTATTTAAGAAATTCATCGGGGAAACAGCGTTTAAATGGTTTGGCTTTACTTTCAGTTCGCCTAGAAATTGATATTAACAATGACGAAGTGATGGATCGTTTGCTAGAAAAGGGGTGAGAAGATTAAACTTATTATTATAATTTCCAATTTTCGTTAATAAAATGGATAAAACGCTTGTTAGTCAGACCCCCAAATTTTTCCTAGCTACGGCCTTGACAATAGTAAGAGCTCTAATGTCCCAGTTGGAAGAACATATATTGTTTTTACTCACTGGTTCAAATATCTATTGTAAATTATATATCTATTAGGAATTACGAATATAAATTACCGTTGATTGTAAAACTAATAGGGGTTACAACTTAGGAATAGTTTCAACTCAATAAACGATTATGCAATAAAAAATAAAATAATCTCTTAGTTTTCAGCAGGGCCGTAAATATGGGAGGGTGAGGATCACACCCCCCACACCGTTGTGGTTGTCGGCAAATGTTGTTCTTTAGTCGGCATTTTTTAGACATTTATTTTCGTGATTGTTTACTAATACTTGGGTATTCACACAAAAATATAATGCCTACATATGCGCTATTAGTTTCGACGGCAAATTTTCATCACAACTCCCACTCTCCACCCCCATCCATGAGTCGCTCTTTTTAACCTCTGCAGACGTGAAAGTCGCACTGTGTCATAACAATTCTCTTTTTATTTGTTTCTAGTATACGAGAAAGAGTAACGTTTAAATTCTTTTTTCTGTAGTTAGGAAAAACTTTGTATCGTATTCGAATTTAATTCATAAGTTGGAAAAAATTTGAGATGGTTTCGTAAAGAATGCTCGTTCTCTCACCAACTTATTGCAAGATGAATGTCCTTCATTTTGGTAACATAATTTTCTCGTTCTACTTTATATATTTTTAATTATATTTCAATAACTGATAATTATTGACGAAATACACATGAAGTGTTTTTTTAAGTTCGTGTAGTATGTTTGCACCACTTTGCCTTACAATATGTCGAGAAAGCCATTTGTAGAATAATAAACCTCAAAACGGAACTTCAAAGCTACCTTATATCTTGCGACAACATACATAATCCCACTCTAGTACTAACTAACCACTTCTGAACCTAAATTGGTGCCCACCCGATGTTACAAATTTATAATAAATTAAATTTACGAAACCTGCCCTTAAATAAATCATCTACTATTCAATTATTTCGTAATTCGTACGTCGGTTTGCCCTTTATACACACTTGATCGTCGTACTTTACCTATTAAAAGTTTGCTTTCGAGCGCTTTTCTACCTTCATTCGTCTTTATATTCCGCTTTACAACTAATTGATTATCCAAATTAATCCAATCTGCATCTCATTCTACAAGGTGTCCGCTCAAACTCAATTAAACCCCTCACCTGATTTACCCTTTAAATTTACACAAAAGACGACTTTCGCCTTTTCCTCTGACGTTAGAGTTTAAATCCTCCATGCAAAATTTGACAAATGATATCGAGTGTAATGTATTCAAAATTCATTTATCAAAAGCTCGAATGCTTTTGAAGGTTGGTAATGATCGGGAAGTTGTCAGTCAGTCACTTGCACCCACTAAACTTAATATAATTTCAACTGAACTTAATGCACGTAAAAGAAAAAAGAGATTGGTGTTCCTCGCTCCATAGTTTAAGCTGGGCAATTATTTAAAACCTTGAGAGCCTCGTTATCAAACTTATTGATGAAGTAATTACTGAGGCAAGAGCAGCATTATTAACGGGTGGTTTTGTTCGAGATGTTAAGGGTAAATGGGTCAAGCACTACAATTATTATTAATTTTATGCTGATGGGGTGAATTGAAAATGGCCATCAAGAAACTTTTAAGTGTTTGTAATACAGTAACGATGAAATTCAGCGAGAAAGCGCAAGCTTTACGACTATTTAACTGCGAACAAGAAGCAATTGAAAAAGCAATAGATTTGAAATTTTTGCTTGCGGTGCACTAATCTTTTTTCAAGTAACAAGAAAAGGATACAAGATATTAATGAGTTTGTGCTACAAACTTATACGGTATGTAGAAGACAGGTTGCATCAATTTTTAATATGAAATTCATTCCAGGAGTAGATATATTGATGTGGTTAGAGATCACCAAAAGATCATATTGCTTCATCTTGTAAACATATAACCTCGCAAAACTAACTAAATTAAAAAAAAATTAAGAAAAAACTCAAATTATGAAAATATACATTGTCATAGAGAAACGTATTTGGAAAACACTCAGTATATAGGGTATAAATGCATTAAAAATCGTGATTAAAGAGTTTTCATTCTTATTACATAACTTATTGATGTTCTAAGATAAGAAAAACTATATCTACTACGTCTGCGCGTAAAAAGACGTTTTTTGAAGAGCTTCATCCATTAAATACTCAATTGTATATCGATTACGAGTAAATGCGTAACTATTATAAAAGATTTTTAGGATTGCAGTTAAAAAAGGGGATCGTGTGCAGATACTCTATGAAGAATTCACGCTATAGTGGAAAAGCGCATTGAATTTCATTTTATGTGAAAGGCATGAATAATATTTAATTGACCAAACATATGTTGGTATTTAGATGAAAGCATATTCATTTAAAATATCACTCGATATTCAAAGAAAAGTTACGAATTCATTGAACGTAAATATTTATGGTTCCGGGTTGGGACCGTGTCATTTTATAAACTAAGGCCTAATCAGGACAAGACACCTTTTGGCTTTAATGGGCTGGTGGGTCTGCTAGTTCAGAAGTAACTTTACATACTTTTTACACTTTAACTTGGTCTACTTAATATTATCATTATTATCTTTATTATTATTTTTATTTTATTATTTATTTTCTTTTCTTGTTCTGATAAAACCCCTTACACAAGTGGGCGAAACGTCAACCTTAGTTTCTAAAATGACACGGTCCCAACCTGAAACTATAAATATTTATAATGACTACGGTCGTGAAAACCTCCGACAATATTATTGAACGTTTTCTGGAATAGCCAAGTACTTAAATTAGATAAGAAATCTAAACGTTCATCCAATTAAAACGAGTTAAACGATAAAGTTGTAAAGGTAGGATAACGCATAGGTAAACAGTATTAATAAGTACAGTCCGAGGTTGGTATCACAAAAAATTTGAATGTTGCATCATTCGCCTACGGAAAACAGGCAATTAGAAAATTTTCGAAGAGGAACCAAAGCTTAACGCGACTACTGTAGATGCTTACGTAAAAAAATAGCACACTTTTAGGACCAATCCGAGCAGAGAAACGACTACTAGACTAGAAGGATCTAGATTGCCGACATCACAGGGAGGCTTGTGTATGTAACACAATGGAAGTCAAATATGGAGATCAGTTGGTCAGTTGATGACTTGCTATTCAAACGTCACTTTGCAGTAAAATTGAATATAATATATCACATATTAAAATACTACAGTTTTTGTACATAAATTTATTATGGTATACGATTTTATTGAAATAAAATGTTTAGGAGTAAGTAAGACTATTTCAAGTACATTAAAATGGTTTCATAAATGGAAAATAAATAAACAATAACTAACTATTGCAAGATAAAGTTTTTAATTTGAATAAAGGCATAAATGAAATTGGAATGATAATTTCGGTATTTATGTTATTTTAAAACGATTTAAAACAATTTTTTTCGTTCCGAATGGACCTGTATCTTGAAGAAGTTCTAAATTACTAAAACAGGTTTAATCGCTTCCGCGTTCCAGCGATCTAAAGACCCAAACTACACATCCAACCAAAGTAATAGGGTCTTTAGTCAGGAACCAGACTAAGACAGGTCCCCGAAAGAGGACAGCAGCTTTTTCGGTACTTAAAGTGACGAAGACCATAGGAGTCGGTATGGCATTCTAAGACACACTACTACAATGCGGAAGGCAACGCGAAACCATCACATTATCTACCAAGTACACAGCGTACTTAAATTGTAATAAACATGATTGCATCCTCTGGGGTAAAAGATACAGAAGTCAAAATAGTCCCACATTTGGATCTCCGGAATGGGACTGCTTCGGAGGATGTGATCAGACTTTGGGAAACTAAAAGACAAAGATATCCACGAAAAATTTGAAAAAAAGTCAAATGAATTGTTTAAAGATATCGGGAAAATTTCTTATACTAAGGAAGTAGAAACAGAATGAAATAGCATTAAACCCACCTTAGATATGACGGCCAGAGATATTCTGGGGTATACTCAAAAAGAAACAAGAAACCATGGATAACAAAGGGTATCCTGAATCTAATAGAAAAAAGACGAAAATACAAAAATAGATCAGATGAGACAGGAAAACAAATACAAAGCCATAAAATGGAAAAATATTTGCAAAATGCAGGAAAGCTAAAGAACAATGGATTGATGAAGAGTGCAAAGATGAGAAAATGTCGTTATAAAAGATGTAGAGAAAGTGGATAAATGGCAAGAATGTATAGGGAATTTATATTCAAGAGAGGAACTAACATCATTAGAACAGGAATCAGACATTGAAAGGAATGACGTGGGATAACCTATACTTAGAGGCAAGTTTGAAGTAGCATTAAAGGGTCTGAAAAAGGTAAGGCGCCGGGGACAGGTAAGATGCAAGCAGAAACTCTAAAAACCACTGGACAAACAGTAACAGAACGCTTGTTCCAACTGGTAAGCTATTTGTACGAGACAGGCGAGATACCCAAAGATTTCAAACGTAACATCATAGTAACTATACCAAAAAAGAGAGGCTCGGATTGAAGTGAAAATTTTCGAACCATTAGTTTGACAGGACACGTGTCGAACATATGAACTAGAATTGTACAAAGAAGAATGAAAAAGCGAGCTGAAATAATACTTGGAGAAGATCAATTTAGGTTTAGACAGAACAGGGGAACACGGTAGGCTATTTTATCTCTGAGGGTGATAATTGAGAAAACAATAGAAAAAGGGGAAAGCATGTATATAGGGTTTCTAGATCTGGAAAAAGCATTCGACAATGTAAAATGAAAAAAAATGTTTGAAATACTCAAAAAGATTTTAGGGATAGACGGATAGTACATAGCTTATACAAAGAGCAAACAGCAGTAATAGAATTAGAGCAGGAATGTAGAGAAGTAAATATTAGGAAAGGCGTGAGACTGGAATGTACGCTATCCTCATTAGTTTTAACCTGTACATCGAAGAGGCAATGTATACTGTCAAATGCAAGAAGACATTTGGAATTATTATGCAGGGATAAAAGATTGATAGGCTTAAAATTGCAGTATTAGCATCTAGCAAGGAAGAGTTAGAAGCTGCTTTTAATGAAATGCAAACAGTTCTAACAGAGAAATACTGTATAAAAATTAACAAAAATAAAACTTAAGTACAAGTATGCAAAGGAGGGGAAAATAAGTTAAAAACTAGAATACAAAAAGGCAACGAGAACTTAGAAGAAGTTAAGGATTTCGGATACCTAGGAAACCAAATAACACAAGATAGGATGAGCGCAAAAGATATAAAACAAGGATTGGCACAAGGTTGTGCTACATTTAACAACAAAAGCAACTACTGTGTTCAAAGAAAACAAACATAGAAACACGGAAAGGATTGCTTAAAACATATGTGTGGTGCACAGCACTGTATGGCTGTGAAGTCTGGACAGTAAGAGAAGCGTACAGGAAAAGACAGAAGCCTTTGAAATGTGGTGCTACAGACTTATGATGAAGATATCATGGACAAACAAAGTTAAGAACAAAAAGGTACCAGAAATGGTAGGTGAAGGAGGGAGTATGTGGAAAACAGTAAAAAATAGGAAAGATAGATGATAGGCCACATACTAAGACATGAGGAAATAGTGCGGAATATATTAGAAGCAGCGATGGAAAAAAAGGCATAGAGGTAGACCTAGGTTCAACTAACGCACACAGATATTGAAAGATGTGGGCTGTGGCAATTTCAAGAAAATGTGCAAGCTAGTTCAAAATAGAAATCAATGGAGGTACGCATCCAATCGATTGCAAGATGGAACACCCAATGACGAAAAAATAACTACTTAAACCTGATAATTATTATAAGCAGCTACAGGTATTAGTTTTGCAATACTTGCAACTAATGTAAATTATACGAAACTGTTGGGGGATTCTTGGTAGCCACAGGCTACTTAACCCCCTTCACATACTGAATCTTGGTGAAATAAGGCATATAATTGGAAAATAATAGAATGGGTACCGAGCTGGGGAATATCAGGAAACGGTGTAGGCGGGCTCGGAATAGAAATGAGTGAACGTACGCGTCCAACCAGTTTCAAAACTGAAAACCTAATGACGAAAAAAATAATTGTACTTAATGCTGATGATTATTATAAACGACTACAAGTGTTGGTTTTGAAATATTTTCAATTAATGTTGATTGTGCGAAAGGATATATTGGAAAACCATTAATTCGGTAAATGTTCAAGTGTTGGGGATCTTGGTAGCCGAATGCTGTTTAACCCCTTTCACATACATTACATTGATTTTCCAATTCTCCAAAGCGGACCGTGTCGGGATTCAAACCCGGGAACTTTAACGTAGTAGCCACACACATACCAACTACGCCACGAAGCCGCCCCCTTTACACATACCGTTCATTCACATTTCCAATGCTCCACCCGGAGGTACTACATTGGGCAGGAGGCGAATTTTGTGTTGCCTGGAAATTTAGAATTCTGCCGAACCACGGGACTCACACACGGGACCTCCATTTAACCTCTCATCCGAGCGAGGGCGTAATTTTTGTGAAAAATGCTCACCTGCCATTTTGCAAGCAGTCGACCGTGTCGGGATTCAAACCCAGGACCTTGGGATCCGTAGTCTTACGCTTACTGCATTGATCCAAGGCGACGCCTCCCCCTCCCCCTGTCACATACCACTGAATATTGGGGAAATAGGGTATATTTGTAAACAGTAGAGGAAGAACCAATCTGCATCTAACAAGGAAGCGCAAAGGCTATGTTCGTAGACAACAAACATAGAAACGTGGAAAAAAATTGTTGAAAGCGTATGTGTGGAGCACAGTACAGTACGTCTATGAAATAGGAACAGTAGTAGAAGCAGACAGAAAAACGACAGACGCTTTTTGGAATATTTTGCTTCAGATGTATAAGGATGATGGCATGGACAGAGAAAGTTAATAACAAAGAGGTTATTGAATTAGGAAGGAAATAATGATACCTGTAGAAAACGAAAAAAAAGGAGAAATAGAAGGGCAGGCTACGTTCTAAGATTTTTTGGGAAATAGTGCGGGATTTAATACAAACAGAGATAGGAAAAAGAAGGTAGAGGTGGACCTAGATAGGAGTATTGCACGCAGATAGTGAAACATGCAGACTCTGGAAATCATATGGAAATGTGTAGGTTGTCACAGAATAGGAAGTAATGAGGGTACGCGTCTAACCAGTTCCAGGACTGAAGACGTAATGATGATGGAAACGATTTTAGGACATATATGAATGATTAAGCGTTGGTCGGCAGATTTTTTTTTACATTAAACTAAAATTATATTGTTTAAAATTGTTCAACTAGCTAAGTTATATGTGAAGAATTTAAAATTAGAGTGGAGCGTGTGTACAAGTTGAGATATTGCCAATATATTAAAAATAAGAATATTAAACCTAACTGATCAGACACGTTTAAATCTGATTTTAAAGGAGTAAATATTTAGTTATCTGACTTATATCGAGAAATTTTGTACACAATAAGATTTAATTAAAAGAGTTATTGGTAAATGAAGTTAAGATTAGATTGTGCTTATTCTAGTTATAAAAGCATTTTGGACTCTTTTCTTAGTATAAGGAAATAAGTTGTGTGTGTGTGTGTGTGATATATATATATATATATATATATATATATATTTGTTAGATTTAAGGTATTGTTCGTAGGGCAAAGCCGTTATGGAAATTTTTTACTACTACTTTTAGATTTCAATATTTATGCATATTTGTGCGAAAGTGTTTTTCCTAGAAGATATGTGCAAGATAGTGCTTGTAAAAGAAAAGAAAGATTTGAAAGATTTTTGTGAACAATTATTTCATGTCATTATAAATCTGAGATCTGATTCTAGTAATTTTACTTTGAACGAGCTGGCTAAAAAATCAACAAATAACGGGCATCTCTAGTTCACTGCAATATATATATATATATATATATATATATATATATATATATATATATTACTCATATTTAGACCAGGGTAGAAAATTAAATAATCACATCAAATAATTTTAATCACCGTGTATAATGAATATTATTAGATAATACGCGTTATTAAAACCGTGAAGCATAAAAATTTATTAGTTTCATTAAACATAAGAGATTTAAATCATGTACAAGACGCTTTATATCAAAAGAAGCAGTATTGGAAAGCTCTGCGTGTAATGTAATTATTCCTAAACAAATGGAAATTACGTGCAAAATTTATCTTAATTAACTCTATTTCAAGTAACCGGTATTGAATTGTTAGTAACAGATAATATCTATAGAAACTTGTAAAAACCCAATGAAATGCAAATCCTAGAAGTGTTAGTTAGAAGTAGGATGTTTGAACACACCTGCGTATTTTAAAAGGCAATTTCAGTTTAATTTGTTTAGGTAAACATGTCGATTCTAAGGATATTGGAAACGGTCAGATGCTTTAGCACGAAATACAAAACAGGGTTTATTTAAAAAGCTCTGAGAATTAATATTATTTTGAACACCTGCGTAGTTTAAATATCACGTACGGCGAAAATTGTGTAGATAACAAATGGTTTCAAAGAATCTTGGAGAAACCGGGGCTTAATATTCACGAGAATGTGCGATACGGGGTTATTAAACCCAGATAGTCCACATGGACTAAAATATAATCGATAATAAAGAATATCAATTTGCACCAATACGAACAGGTTAGAAAAGGAAAGAGAAAATGCGTCAAGCAAAGACACATATAGTAAAAGGCGTGATTTAAGCAACGTCACGAGGGTCACAATTGGTTGAAAATAGGATGCAAATATCAGAGGTAGAAACAACAATTTCTGTACAAAATTAATTAGTTTTTCTCGGACATGTTTGTGTGCCGTGTGAGAATTTCTGAGATTTAAATGGGGCGAGTGAAAATTCGTAAAACCGACGCGCGAGCGACGGACTGGGAACATAGAATGAGAAATTCTTAAGAATTGTCTGTTTTGAGGACAAAAGCGACGTGCCGGCTATTCGCTATATATACCGGTGGTAATATGAATTTCGGCCTCTTATACTTTTGACTATTCGATGCGTTAAAAGCTCTTACATCCGCGACTTGATTCAAGATGTTAAACAGTGCATTTTAGCTTGATAAAATAATTTAAAATTTTGCTCGTATATTTTAGTGATTCAAAATAGTTTGTTATTTACGTGCTAACATGAATGTACTTCAGTGCACTTAGATACAAGGTAATAAAATTTAGTATCACTGTACCAATTAGCAAAATTTACAACGACAAATGTATACACAAAAGTAGGCAGTTTTGGCGTATATTGGTGAAAGACGCATGAATTTCTTTGCTATTTTTCGGGGGTGTTAATAATTAAATGGTTCAAAAACGTGTCTGGATCCACAAAACCAGGGTCAGATATACACAGATGAGTTTCGGAAAAGCCCAGAAACAACTTTAAATAAATGGTGATGGAGAAAATTTTAAAAGCGTTGAGAATTAGAAGCCGTAAATATAATCCTGTTGGAATGAAGTGATTAACTAAAGGGACGATGTACATTGAAGCTACGAGGACAGTAACCTTCAGGTAAATTATACTATTTTGTTTGACATTTTTGTGTGTGTTGAATAACTTTATAATTGATTTACTTTAAATGGACATTAGTGAAATTGTACTAACCATAAAATTTTAATTTTAAGATGAAATTTGCTTGTTTAAGTAGAAAGGGGTATTTAGTATTGATGTTCTGAATTATGATGAAACTTTGGGTATGTCTTTGAGCTCAATTAGACGAACCTGGTTAATTAACGTAAAGGGGTGGTAGATGCTCCCTTTATACTCAGACTCCGGTCTGCTTATATTGTTATATTAATTAGTAGGCATCCTACAAGGACTTTAATTCTGGATGCACATTAAAATGAGAATAAATTTAATTTTGAAATTTTCCGATATTAAAATTTATGCTGAATATTAATTTTGAAATTTTAATGTATTGTGAATATTGATGTAAATAGAGTTGACGTTGATGTTTGTGGTAGGAATGTGTTGTTTAATTTTATGAATGAGGAGGTTTATAAAATTAGGTGAGCAGCTGAGGCGAAACCAGGATCACAGCAGTTTATGACGCCCAATCGGTGGGACTAGAATTTTTTTGTTGAAAGGACCCAGTTCCCGCATTCAAAGGAGTATATCACAGCAGTTTATTTGGCGACCCAAAAGTGAGGCTCGAGTTCCAAATAAAATTTTTGTGATTTTATTCCAGGAAACTGGCGATCTGAGAGAGAGAGTTTTTGTGTGTGTATAAATTTAGGAGTATTTTAGAGTGTGTGTGAGTGATTTGAACGTATGCAGAGAAAGGAGTGGTTAAGGAGTCAAGGAGTGGAAATTGGAAGTGACGATAGTGCATTGTGTGAGAAAATTTCGAAAATGGAAGAAGCTGGAGGCAGTAGAGATCAGTCGAGGACGGAATCAGGAGAAACAGGAAATGAGTTAATGATGAGAATGTTAGAGGAAATGCGATTAGCTAGGGAAGAATCGAATAGAGCGATGGAGGAGTCTAACAGAAAATTAGAACTGCTAAGCGATGAATCGAATAGAGCGAGAGGACTCAAATCGGAAATTTGACCAAATGAATGAGACATTAACAGGAGTTAGGAAACCCTAAGTGAGAAAATAGATAAGACGAATAAAGAAGTTTCAGAATTTAAAAATAGTCTTACCGTAAAGATGGGGGAAGTTGAAAATAGGGTTGAAAAAAATGAGCGTGATATTACAGGTCTTCGACAGGAAATGGGACATTTAAAGTCCGAAGTACGCATGTTCTGTGAAGAAGAGATTAATGTAAAAATGACTGAAGTGACGGACTCATGTAGGGATCAGTTAGGCAGGGTAGAACGCGAAGTTAGTAGTATTAAATACAACATGTCAAATTTAACGGGGGATGGTCCCAGATTTTCTACAGGTGGAGTATCATTGGACCAACACATGAAGTTTTATGGCGATAACAGGGTAAATCCGCAAATTTTTATTAATAGTGTAAGAAATCTAGTGGGAAATTTATTTGACGAACAGACTAAACTGAATACGATAAAGGCTTTATTAAAGGACAACGCGGAAGCATGGTACAATTTAGTAGGACAGGACATAGACACGTATCAGGACTTTGAAAACAAATTTCTAAAGCACTACTGGAGTGACCACAGACAAGATCAGGTACGAGACGACTTAATCACAGGGAAATTTAAGGGAGAATTTTCAGGAAGTTGGGAGCAATATGCAATACGCAAGTATAGCATAGCAAAGCAACTGAACCCACCACTGACGGACCGACAAATTATTAAGTATTTATCACGACACTTCGAGGTAGACATAAGACAGCACGTAGCACTACAGAACATAGTGGACAGAGAAATGTTTTTGGAATACCTGCAGAGGTACGACGACGTAAGTAGTGGACGACCTCGGGAAAACAGGGAAAGACAGATCAACACAGTTAGGTTTGACAATAGACGGGACAACTATGCTAGAAGGGGGAATAATTACGGATACCAGCTGAGCGATATATTCAAGAGACGGTTAAGTTTTTGCGTTTAGCTTCACATAGGAATCATCGTTTATGGGAGGACAATTTGTCTAAGGTTGAATCTTTTATCAATGAAACCCCTAGTACCGTGACAGAAACCAGTCCCATCATGCTGATCAAGCAACAGTATCCCGAAAGACCATGGCAAATTGTGCCTAGGGACGATGAATTCAACAACTTTTGGTAGATGTGAGGAGAGGTTAAGGAAGAGAGCTGAAAAATATACAAGGAAGATGAACGCAAGAATTAGAAAGAGGGTAAAATTTAAAGTGGGAGACCAGGTAGTAGTAAAAAGCTTGAGAGTAGGTTGTATAATAGAGTAAAATTTAAATAGGATAAGAATAGAGATAGGTGTATATAGAAAAGTAGAAGTAAGTGTTTATAGAAAATAAAGCTAGGTATAGGATAAATATGGGAGATAATTAGGAATAGGTTTAGGATGAGAATAAAGAGTAAATGTAGGAAGAAAATAAGATAGGTTAAGTGTAGATATTTCATAGAAGATTAGTGGAGAGTTAGGAATAGAGTAAGAGTAGGATAGGCATATAGGATTAGGTAGGGGGAAGTAAAGTATAGTGAAGATTAGTTAAAAGTTAGGAATAGGATAGGTATATAGGATGTATATAGGATTAGATGGATAAGTAGGATAAAGATAGGGATAATTTCAGTTTAGAGAATTAAGTGAGAGTTAGGAATAGGATAGGGATATAGGATAGGTGTAAATATTTTTTTGAATTGGAGATAAGGTAGGTAAGTTAGATAGATAAGGGTAGAGAGAGATAGGTAATTTTTTTTGTAATTTTTTTTTTGGGCTAAATGCTTAATATTTGCATTCAAATAAGTGGGATTATTTGTATTCAAATAGGGGGAAAATACTCATATTTAGACCAGGGTAGAAAATTAAATAATCACATCAAATAATTTTAATCACCGTGTATAATGAATATTATTAGATAATACGCGTTATTAAAACCGTGAAGCATAAAAATTTATTAGTTTCATTAAACATAAGAGATTTAAATCATGTACAAGACGCTTTATATCAAAAGAAGCAGTATTGGAAAGCTCTGCGTGTAATGTAATTATTCCTAAACAAATGGAAATTACGTGCAAAATTTATCTTAATTAACTCTATTTCAAGTAACCGGTATTGAATCGTTAGTAACAGATAATATCTATAGAAACTTGTAAAAACCCAATGAAATGCAAATCCTAGAAGTGTTAGTTAGAAGTAGGATGTTTGAACACACCTGCGTATTTTAAAAGGCAATTTCAGTTTAATTTGTTTAGATAAACTTGTCGATTCTAAGGATATTGGAAACGGTCAGATGCTTTAACACGAAATACAAAACAGGGTTTATTTAAAAAAGCTCTGAGAATTAATATTATTTTGAACACCTGCGTAGTTTAAATATCACGTACGGCGAAAATTGTGTAGATAACAAATGGTTTCAAAGAATCTTGGAGAAACCGGGGCTTAATATTCACGAGAATGTGCGATACGGGGTTATTAAACCCAGATAGTCCACATGGACTAAAATATAATCGATAATAAAGAATATCAATTTGCACCAATACGAACAGGTTAAAAAGGAAGAAAATGCGTCAAGCAAAGACACATATAGTAAAGGCGTGATTTAAGCAACGTCACGAGGGTCACAATTGGTTGAAAATAGGATGCAAATATCAGAGGTAGAAACAACAATTTCTGTACAAAATTAATTAGTTTTTCTCGGACATGTTTGCGTGCCGTGTGAGAATTTCTGAGATTTAAATGGGGCGAGTGAAAATTCGTAAAACCGACGCGCGAGCGACGGACTGGGAACATAGAATGAGAAATTCTTAAGAATTGTCTGTTTTGAGGACAAAAGCGACGTGCCGGCTATTCGCTATATATACCGGTGGTAATATGAATTTCGGCCTTTATACTTTTGACTATTCGATGCGTTAAAAGCTCTTACATCCGCGACTTGATTCAAGATGTTAAACAGTGCATTTTAGCTTGATAAAATAATTTAAAATTTTGCTCGTATATTTTAGTGATTCAAAATAGTTTGTTATTTACGTGCTAACATGAATGTACTTCAGTGCACTTAGATACAAGGTAATAAAATATAGTATCACTGTACCAATTAGCAAAATTTACAACGACAAATGTATACACAAAAGTAGGCAGTTTTGGCGTATATTGGTGAAAGACGCATGAATTTCTTTGCTATTTTCGGGGTGTTAATAATTAAATGGTTCAAAACGTGTCTGGATCCACAAAACCAGGGTCAGATATACACAGATGAGTTTCGGAAAGCCCAGAAACAACTTTAAATAAATGGTGATGGAGAAAATTTTAAAAGCGTTGAGAATTAGAAGCCGTAAATATAATCCTGTTGGAATAGAGTGATTAACTAAAGGGACGATGTACATTGAAGCTACGAGGACAGTAACCTTCAGGTAAATTATACTATTTTGTTTGACATTTTGTGTGTGTTGAATAACTTTATAATTGATTTACTTTAAATGGACATTAGTGAAATTGTACTAACCATAAAATTTTAATTTTAAGATGAAATTTGCTTGTTTAAGTAGAAAGGGTATTTAGTATTGATGTTCTGAATTATGATGAAACTTTGGGTATGTCTTTGAGCTCAATTAGACGAACCTGGTTAATTAACGTAAAGGGTGGTAGATGCTCCTTTATACTCAGACTCCGGCTGCTTATATTGTTATATTAATTAGTAGGCATCCTACAAGGACTTTAATTCTGGATGCACATTAAAATGAGAATAAATTTAATTTTGAAATTTTCCGATATTAAAATTTATGCTGAATATTAATTTTGAAATTTTAATGTATTGTGAATATTGATGTAAATAGAGTTGACGTTGATGTTTGTGGTAGGAATGTGTTGTTTAATTTTATGAATGAGGAGGTTTATAAAATTAGGTGAGCAGCTGAGGCGAAACCAGGATCACAGCAGTTTATGACGCCCACTCGGTGGGACTAGAATTTTTTGTTGAAAGGACCCAGTTCCCGCATTCAAAGGAGTATATCACAGCAATATATATATATATATATATATGCGGGAACTGGGTCCTTTCAATAAAAATTGAGTCCCACAGATTGGGCGTCATAAACTGCTGTGATCCTCTTTCGCCTCGGCTGCTCACCTAATTTTATAACTTACATCCTCATTCATAAAAAAACAACACATTCCTACCACAAACATCAACGTTAACTCTATTTACATCAATATTCAGAATACATTAAAATTTCAAAATTAAAACTCAGCATAAATTTCAGTTTTAAAAAGAATTTCAAGATTAATTTTATTATCATTTTAATGTGCATCCAGAATTAAAGTCCTTGTAGGATGCCTACTAATTAATATAACAATATAAGCAGACCGAGTCTGAGTATAAAGGAGCATCTACCACCCTTTACGTTAATTAACCAGGTTCGTCTAATTGAGCTCAAAGACATACCCAAATTTTCATCATAATCCCGAACATCAATACTAAATACCTCTTTCTACTTAAACAAGCAAATTTCACCTTAAAATTAAAATTTTATTGTTAGTACAATTTCAATATCAAAGTTCAAACAAAATAGTATAATTTACCTGAAGTTTACTGCACTCGTAGCTTCAATGTACATCGTCCCTTTCGTTAATCACACCATTCCAACTGGATTATATGTACGGCTTCTGATTCTCAACGCTTTTAAAATTTTCTCCGTCACCATTCATCTAAAGTTGTTTCAGGGCTTTTCCGGAACTCATCTGTGTATATCTGACCCTTGTTTTGTGGATCCAGACACATTTATGAACCATTTAATTATTCACCCCCGCAAAATAGTAAAGAAATTCATACTTCTTTCACCAATATACGCCAAAACTGCCTACTTTTGGTGTATTCATTTGTCGTTGTAAATTTTACTAATTGGTACAGTGATACTAAATTTTATTACCTTGTATTTAAGTGCACTAAAGTACATTCATGTTAGCACGTAAAGAACAAACTGTTTTAAATCACCAAAATATACGAGCAAACTTTAAATTATTCTATCAAACTAACAAGCACTGTTTAACGTATTGAATCAAGTCGCGGATGTAAGAGAGCTTGTTCATATTCACCTGGGTATATATAGAAGTTAGCCCGTCTGTCGGTCGAGTCCCCAAAACGGACAATTCTAAAGAATTTCGCATGCTATGTTCCCATTCCGTCGCCCAGCATGCGATTTTACGAATTTTGCACTCGCGCCAGTTGAAAATCTCAGAAAATCTCCACACGGCACGCAACGTCTGGAAATAACTAATTAAATTTTATACAGAAATCGTTGTTTCTACCTCTGATATTTGCATCCTATTTTCAACCAATTGTGACCCTCGTGACGTTGCTTAAATCACGCCTTTTACTATATGTGTCTTTGCTTGACGCATTTTCTCTTTCCTTTTCTAACCTGTTCTTATTGGTGCAAATTGATATTCTTTATTATCGATTATTTCAGTCCATGTGGACTTGTGAAATAACCCACCTTTAGCATTTCCCGTAACTATTAAGCTACGGTTTCTCCAAGATTCTCTGTAACCATTTGTTATCTGCAAATTTTACTCAGAATGAGCCTTTTAAAAACACGCAGGTGTTCAAACATAATACTTCTAACTAAACCTTCTACGATTTGAATATTGTTTGGTTTTTACTAGCTTTTATACATATTATTTGTTCCTAACGGTTCAATTAACTCCAATTAAAATAATACCCTTTTATTTTTAGTGACTCCTAATCAAATATTAATTATTATCTGTACATTTTGTTTAATACCGGTTACTTAAAATTGAGTTTAATCAATATAAATTTTGCACGTAATTTCCATTTGTTTCTTTACTCGGAATAATTATATTACACGTGAAGCATTTTAATACTGCTTCTTTTTATATAAAGCGTCTTGTACATAATTTAAATCTCTTATTTTTAATGAAACGAATGACTTTTTATGCTTTACGGTTTTTTTAATAAAGCGTATTATCTAATAAAATTCCTTATACACGGTGATTAAAATTATTTGATGTGATTATTTAATTTTCTTCCCTGGTCTAAATATGAGTAATATATATATGTATAATATAAGAATTTAAAATTTTTCTTGGGTATCAAGGTCTAATTAGCTATGTAAATATTCAATAGGATGATTTATTTTTTATTATACTCCAAACATTTTGGCTGAACGTATTAGCCTTTTTCAATGGATATTCATATCTGAAAGTAGAATTACATAACTAACCAAGCTATTTTTATATATAATCATATTTTTGTTTGATCCAAACAGTTTTTTACCTCAAATATAAGATTACCAATAATTAAGTTACCTACATAATCATTTGGTTTCAATAATGTCAATCCTTATTTTGCTAGGATTATACAAAACAGTTTAAAAATTTTTATTTATGTACACCATTTGGTTTGTATGCATTGAATGATTCTTATACATTTTTTTATAGTACAGCTATATGGCTGTTTGTCAAATGTTAAAAAATTTTTTTGTATTTATTTTGAATTTTAATACTGGTTAATATTTAAACGTGTACACATCTAATTTCTAAATTATATATTCCTCCGTGTTAGTTAAGGTGTTGTATGATAACAAATGAGTTGAAATATTTAATATTTAACCTTATAAATTGCACATTGAGTTAACATTATTTATAGGTATACTTTTATGTGTTTATTTTTTATACAGGATATATTAATTTGAACCTTATTTTAGTTTTTTTTGCTTTTTTTTTTGTTTTTTCTACTCTATTTTATGATATTGTGATATATTTTACTTAGATTTTGCACATCTGAGAGGTTATTGATAGCAGTGGGATGTTTTGATATATATATATATATATATATATATATATATATATATATATATATAATTTCTAGGTACACTCCTTTTCTTGTATTGTGTTCAATATTTAGAATCGTTGTTTAGTTGTAATTAAATTTGTGTTTTTCATGGACCTCGTTGAAGCTATTTTATTTGTTTTATAATATTTGTGTCCGTTTAATCTGCTTTCGAGATATTGTATGCTTTGACCGATATAAACATGTTTGCAATTTACTTGACATGGTATTTTATATATCGTATGAGTTTTTAATTTTGAGGTGTTTCATCTTTTAGGTTACTGTAGCATTTATTTATTTGATTGATTCTTTTATAGGCTATTTTAAGGAGTCTATAACTTACAGTCTCCAAACTTTTACTCCTTCAGTCTCGTTTGCGCTATACTACGAAGTTTCACAGACTGTTTCCAGTGATTGTCGAGCATAACAGATAACAAAAATATGTATAGTAAGGGTATGAGGAAAATATAGAACTGTAGGAGGTAAGATAGAGTACAAGATACGAAACTGATACAGTACTACATTGAGATTTTACACAATTGATAGGCAAATAAACCTAGAAATGAGATTTAACTAATCTGTCTTGTCATCACAGGTAATATCGAGATAACTTCAAATCACATAAGAGTGGTAGGCATAGATCGAATAAAATTATCACAAGAGTATATTCAGAAGTGTTGACGATGCAAATTATTAAATGTGAAACATGAAAGGCACATGTTAAATTAAGAGCACCTGACGTTCAGTAGATAATCGAAAGTACTAACAGCAGAGGGAAAACTAGAAATGAACTAGTCCTAAATATAAACAGTTCAGAAAGATACACAGAACCTATACTACTTGAATATTAGCTCGTTACAGTATAAATGTGTATCGTGTACAATAATTTGTATTGCCAAACTTTTCGTGAAAGTTTAATAAAAACTTTTAAGCACTGGGAATTGTCGTTACCGAACAAAATTAGCCAACATTAAAAAATATGACAATTCTTAAAATCCTAATAAAACTTCTCTAATAAATCAAATTGGCTAACCTATTCTCCGCCAAGAGACGGAAGTTGACATCCTATAAAGCTTCATATATCCTTGAAGAAATTAATTGAATTTGCTGCAATAAAGAGAACTCCCCTAAAGGTATTAAGTGACAGAAGAGTGTTCTATTTTATCGGTTGAGTGCACCATGTAATAACGATTATGCTGTCACCGTAATAAAGGGTCATTATACAGCTAAATACCGTACTAAGTTCTATGTAAATATTAGAATTTTTTATTTTAATAAGGCCCATTTGGAAACGACAAGATCAAATACAATTTCCGCTCAAGAAAAGTTAGTTCTATGAATAGAATTCTCTTCTTTTTTCAATGAACGGTATCGACATTACTATAAACTTTATAAAAATTCCAAATTAACTACGAGCTCTATCATACCGTTGATGTTAGATGTAAACTTCTTTGTAGGAGTTAAACTGCGTCCATACGTTTTGTTAAATAATAACTGCAATATATGTTCGTAGAACTAGAATGTATACACGGTATCAATCGGTTGCACATACAGAGACAGCCATTAGTGCAGACAAGTCGAATACTATGTGGCGATGCTTTTAACATGTTTGGACTGGTCCACGGGGATAATTCCCGGATCCCGGTGGCCCGCTACATCTTGCACCAGCTTCGCCGATGACCAAAAATTATTAATCTTTTACGTGGTTAAGATAAACAAACCAACTCGCTTAAAATTCTTTATAACATTATAAAAACACATTACAAATATATTCAAGTTTCATAATCCCTTACTAGACCTGCTGGAAATGGTCGTTAGAAAACTTATTATTATAGTTCGTCTTAGAGAAAAGTGTATGTAAACCACTAGCAATAAGCACATGTAATACCTGTACCTGACCCAACCTTTTGTCATCATTCCACCTTGTAAGTTACAAACTTGTGATTTCTAGAAATTATTTAGCGTCAGTATTACTACAACAATGTCTAACTATAAAACCAAAAACCAAAAACGTAAGATAATGGAACAAGAAGCTTCAGAATGTGTTAAATTAAGTGAATTTTTGCCTCGGTCAGAAACACAAGAGCCAAAACTAACACACTATTTTTACTGATCAACCTCGTGCGATGGAGCCGACTTCCAGTACATCGTCTTCAACTGCTTTTAATAATCAGGTATCACAAACACCAAACACAAAAGGCTCTTTGTCATCTGAAAGCATTGAACTACAGAATATAGAAATAACAGAATCAAATAATTCTCATGCCCTAATTAAAAAAAGCAATCAAGATCGATTACGGTCCCCGCAGAGCCCGCCTTTAACTTATTTGTAAGACCAAAACCTAACGAAGTAGATTTATTTTTTCAATCATATAATTGACAACAAATATATGTTTTTAACACGGAAGATATTCTTTCGTCAAAATAACAGTAATTGTATTTGAGGTATTTGTTACGTCATCATTGAACAATTTGATAGTGGTGACAATAAATACCATTAGTGCGGGTACTCTACAGTTTTTAGTGAAACCTTATGCCGGTGGTGCGAGTGCGTGAAGTAAGAATCAGTCGTACTCGGACGGTTACAGAAGACAGTTGTACGAGAGCCCTGAAGGCGACACCACACCGAACGTGCGTGTTCTTGGAGGTCCGCTAACCTTTTGTGTGTGACTTTTATTGCCCAGTGCGGCACAGGCTTTAAAGTACTTATATCCTTTATTAAGTAGTTTGTCGTAGTTGCTTTGTTTATTACATAACCACTACACTGCCATTGGTATTGCTACATAATAGCAATTAGTCCTTCCCTATAATTACCATATCTAGATCACCTTACCACCCCACAGTATTTTTTACTTAAACTCGTTAAAATTGTATTGTACAGTTCGTTTCGCTTTTACTAAAATAACAGACAAAATTACAGTTTTAGAAGGCATGGCTGATTGGAAACATGTTTATCAACGTATAAAGGAGCATGAACAAAGTAAAACCCATCAAAATGCTGTAGATGCCTTCATTCTTAAAACTCAGGTCAAAACTATTGCTGACGTATTATTTAAGAAGCAAATTATTGTTCAAAATTCCCAAGTGAAAAAGAAACACTTAGTTATGGAACGTATTATTGACTCAGTGAGGTTTATTGGCAAGGGATATTTAGGTTTTAGAGGTAACCAATTTGAAGCAGCCTATACCTTAGAAGATCCATGCCTAGACCCTGGAAATCTTTTAGGGTTAACATTACCGTTCAGGAAGTACGACCTTATATTACAGAAGCATTTAGCTATAGCATTGCTACCAGCAAGGCAGCCCATGACAAGTTTGAACAAAAATACTTGGTGGTTACTGAAAATACCGAAGAAGAAAAACTAAAAAATGTTTTAGCAGAAGAAATCCACCCACCCACAATAATGCTAAATACATGACTAAAATATTAACGAAAGCATTCCCGTTAAGTGAAAGTTACAGTATTAAAGATAGTTTTAACTTGGTAAAGAAACTCAAAGAATTTCAATTACCTAAAGGTTATATCTTGGTATCTCTGAATGCGGATCACTATTCACAAACATCCTATTATCTCTATACTCCATTTCACGAGAGAATAAAGCGATGGAAAGCATAGGGCATTTGGAAAAAAGATTGTATGAGCATAAGTATGATAAAAAAATCAAACTGCCAATCCAAGCATGAAGTATCGGCAAAACACAATTTTGATTTTAAGCATACGAAAATCTTTTAAATAGCACAAAACCGTAAAAACGAGAATGCCTAGAAATAATGTGTATATTTAAAAATCCAAATACAATTAATAATAAAACGGATATCAATAAACTACACATAATCTACTATATTGTAATTAAATAAAATAAACTAATATAAAATAAAAAATATATATAAGACAGGTGTATGGATTATTCAAACAGAAACAAGGTTATAGAACACATTGCATACTATACCTATTCATACCATCATTGCAAAATTGTAGATTAAAACGAAAACTACACACGTATGCATACAGTTTAAGTTAAAGTGTTATTTATATATAAATCTAAATTGTACAGAGATTAGTTTTAAATAATTGACTAAAGGAAATGTATCCTTGCAATAATGTACATACAAAATGAATCGTTTTAAACATATATTTATAGTAAAGTGTAAATAATATATAAATCTGTAAAATAGACAATAAATAATACAGCATATAATAGTTTACATAGGTGATCTTTGTTCCAGGTAAACAATATGTTTTATGTAACGAAAATATATATTTTTTAGTAACCATTGAACCAGTTCCCCCAGAAAGCTCATAAATTCTAGAAGGTGCGGAAACGAGTGGTTGCCCTTGCAGATGTTGGCCCAGGCTAGCGGCAACCCCTCTCATGTGGTATTTTCGTGATCCTTTAAGTTTTTACCTGTTACAACCTGTAGATATGTAATAATAACTCGTAGATGGATTTATGTAGTTTAATGAATTGTAACCAATGTCACAAAATAAAGAAAACAAACACAGCTAAATAAAAAAAAATGCAGCACGCACCGTAACTACCATGTGGCCAGCGGCGTTGCCATTAAAAAAAACAAACAACGAAACAATACTACAACTATAACTTATCTGTAAAGTACAATCCAACTGATCCTCATTAGCATCAACTATCACTGCCACACTCTTACGGATAAATGTATAATTTATTTGCAATGCAAAGTTCACAAATTAACTGGGTTCTAGAACAACCGACACGCGTTTTGACCGCGTGCCGCACTCTCTCGCACGCTTAACCCCGACTAACCCTTACCTATCGGACCAACTTAAACGTTACCGATACTTCTACCTATTATTATAGGGGGCGGCCTAGTACACCATTGAAAAAGACCTGATATATGGACGAAACGCTTGGATAGTCAGAAATACAAAATCATGAAGTAAGGTATATTTTTGTATGTTTTATCATCAGAGACCTATAAATAGAAAGAAAATAATAAACCATGGGCGACAAAGAATATTTTTAATTTAATAGAAAAAAGGCAAAAATTCAAAAACAGACTAGACAACGCAGGGAATCAAATATACAAAGCTACAAAATGGAATATTATTAGCAAATGCAGGAAAGCTAAAGAACAATGGATTGATGAAAAATGTAAAGAGGTACAAACTAAGATGGAAATAGAAAAGACAGACGAAGCATACAAGATAATTAGAATGAATTTTAGTGATATGAAGCCTTATAGTAAAAATACTAGGGGTCCGGGAGGAGACATCATTATAGAAAATGTAGAGAATGAGGATAGATGGCAAGAGTATACAGAGAATTTATGTAGAGCCGGAACTAAAAGAACTACAACAGGAAACAGACATTGAAAAGGACAACTTGGTATATACTATACTTAGAGACAAGTTTGAACGAGCATTAAGAGATCTAAAAAACAATAAGGCACCTGGTACATATAAAGTGCAAGCACAAACTCTCAAAGCTACTGAACTAGCAATAACAGAACATGATATAGATTATATACCCAAAAATTTCAAACGTATCACCATAGTCACTATACCAAAAAAGAGTGGTGCGAATAGATAAGAAAATTTTTAAACAATAAGTTTGTCAAAAATATTAATTAGAATTGTACTAAAGCGAATGGAAAAAGGGCTTAAGAAATACTACGAGAAAACCAATTTGGGTTTAGGTAAAATAGGGGAACACGTGAGGCCATTTTAGCTTTAAGGATGATAATGACGAAGGCAAAAGAAAAAGGAGAAAGAGTGTGTGTGTGTGTGTGTGTGTGTGTGTGTGTGTGTGTATATTGCCGTATAACCTTTCTAAATCGTGCCTCAGCGAATTGGACGTCATAAAATTGCTGTGTACCCTTTATAAAATCGACAGAGTAAAAAAAAATATTCGAGGATTTTATTAATTTACCAAAATCGAAAATTGCACACAATAGAAAAATTTTCAAAAAAAAATATAATTTCTTACCCAGATTCCTCTCTTCATCACCTTAATTCTTCAACCGCTTCCCTGGCTAGCTCAGTTGGGCCTCCTCTTGGATGCCTAGATTTACTATCATACTCTTTATCGTTCACGCACACTCAATAAAACCACAAAATAATACAACAATCATACACTATTTATTTACCACTATTTACAAATAAAACTTCAAGATTATTTACATTTCAGTGGTCAAGTTACACCTCAATAAATTCGATTTTTGTAAAGTCCAGAATTTTAACTAGAAATATTAAACACATTAAAAGTAACCGGAGTAAATGGGCCCTGAATAAGACCTTAATTTTCTTTCTTTATTTATAATTAATTTTTAATTAGGTCACTCTGGAGTATGGTAAGCTCATGATAACCCAGTTTTTTTTATGATTAATGTATGCTTTTTACTTAGCATATGCTTACTGAAAACTAAAAAAACCATGTACTCGTAACAATAAAAATTTAAATTCCTGATGGAACGTTAATAAGCTTTATATACGCCTTTAGATTTATATTTAAATACCATAATAAAAGTTAGTTATACGTATTATTTTTAATACGCAAAATAATGCAAAATACCTTCATAGTTCACTCTCACACATCACCATAATTTTTATAGTTTGTCAAAAACAACAAATTCTAAAGCGTTACCTGGAATTTCTTGAAGATCCCTACTCCGTTGACGATGTCGTTAAGTTGTTTCGTGGTTCTGCTCTGCTCGCCGCCTCCAGCTATTTGTAGATGAACACAATCTAAGTTGTGCTGCATGCTATTCATACACGATACATCCAAATACAAATCTACGTATATTACACTTCTTTTATAGTTGCTTAATTTAATTTACGTTACATTACGTCACTTCACGAGCTTGTTAAAAATATATGTTGCATCTCAATAAAATTAAACTCGACACTCTCCGCGTATCAAAATATGAGGCTAACACTGTACTATTTAATTTAAAATATTTTATATACTTACAAGTCGTGATAAATTTCTGTACGTAATCTGAAGCGATGAAATTACTAAGAGAGCCCTATTAATCTTTTAAAGTATTTATACAATTTACTATGCCACCTCTTGGCCGCTCTTCACGCGAAATCCTTCATTTAAAATAATACTTCTTAAAATTTTGGTTCAACCGTTTTCGAAATCTTCGAAATTTAGCTCGTCGTTATTATATTTTCCGAAAAGCCAGCATTCAAATTTTTCCGTGTTTGTCTGTTTTACAACTAACTATATAGACCAATGAGATATTCAGTGACGTCTTGAAACCCCGCCTGTATTAACGCTATTCTTCTTTTATGCATATTCTGTTTCCTTTTAACCTTGTTTGAGTGGTAGAAAATCAATATTACTCTCCGCGTTTCAAACTAACCCATGTGGACTGAATACGTGCGTTTTGAAATGAACTGCTATTATGCCTGTCTCATTCCAAAGCATTTCATTGATCGTCCATCCCTTCTGCACTTTAAGGAAACTTTTAGTTAGCATTTTATGCAAACCGTCCGACCGTTTACCCGATATACTTCGAATTACTGTCTTTTATCTACACAAATAAGGGGGACATGACATTTCGAAAACATGCAGGTGTTCAATAAACAAACGTTTTTAAACCAACCTTTCTAGGAGTTTACGTTTCAAGGTATTTTATATTTAACGGCTGTTCGATTGTTAGCAAGGCGTTTCACCTTGGTATTATCGATTTTTCAAGCTCTTATGCGTATTAGACGTAATAACACTTTCAACTAATTATGGTAATACTTGTTACTGTACAATCACTAAATGAAATAAGTTTCGCACGTAAATTCTGGTTGTTTCCTCTATACAGGGTGTTTGAAGTTGCCTTGTTTATACTTAAATTTAACCCTTTAAAACCACTACAATATATATATATATATATATATATATATATATATATATATATATATATATATTACTGTGAAATGTACAAAAAGCCTCGCCAGTTTCCTGGAATAAAATCACAAAAATTTTATTTTGAACTCGAGCCTCGCTTTTGGGCGCTACGATTTGCTGTGATTCTCTTCTGATAATCGCCTCTTTTCTCTTTCCGCCTCAGCTGCTCACCTAGATAACTTACATCCTCATTCATAAAAAAAACACATTCCTACCACAAACACCAACGTTAACTCTTTTTACATCAATATTCACAATACATTAAAATTTCAAAATTAAAATTCAGCATAAATTTTAGTATCAGAAAATTTCAAGATTAAATTTATTATCATTTTAATGTGCATCCAGAATTAAAGTCCTTGTAGGATGCCTACTAATTAATATAACAATATATGCAGACCTGAGTCTGAGTACAAAGGGAGCATCTCCCACCCCTTTACGTTAATTAACCAGGTTCGTTTAATTGAGCTCAAAGACATACCCAAATTTTCATCAAGAACATAAATACTAAATACTCCTTTCTACTTAAACAATAAATTTTCACCTTAAAATTAAAAATTTGTTGTTAGTACAAATTCACTACTGTCCATTTTAAGTAAATAAATTATAAAGTTATTCAACACACACCAAAACATCAAAAATCGAACAACAAAGCATAAGTTCCCTGAAGGTTAATGCACTCGTAGCTCCAATGTACATCGTCCTCTGTTAATCACACCATTCTAACTGGGTTATGTTTAGGTCCTCGGATTACTGGTCGCCTTTAAAAAATTTCTACACCACTATTCATCTAAAGTTGTTTCAGGGCTTTTCCGGAACTCATCTGTGTATATCTGAATCTTGTTTTGTGGATCCAGTCACGTTTACGAATCATTTAATTATTAACACTCCCGAAAATAGCAAAGATATTCATACTACTTTCACGCTATACGCCAAAACTGCCTACTTTTGTTTATTCATTTATCGTTACAATTTCGATAGTTGGTACAGTAATACTCGCCAATATAACTAGACTTTATTACCTTGTATCTTCTTTTCTAAATGCACTAACTAACTTTCATCGTAGCACGTAAAGAGCAAACTGTTTTAAAGTGTTCAATAATCACCAAAATATAACAGCAAACTGTTTAAAGTATTAAATCAAAATCGTAAATCTAAAAGAGCACTTTTTAAAGCATCCAATAATCAAAATCTAAGAGAGAGAAACTGTTTAACGTCCGGGTTTATATATCGGCTAGCCTGTTCGTTGCTTTTGTCCCCAAAACGGACAATTCTTAGAATTTCGCATTCTACGTTCCCTTTTCGATAGTCGGGCACGCGATTCTTATTAAATTTGCACTCGCGCCAGTTAAATCTCAGAAATTTTCCACACGGCACGCAACCACGTCAGAGAATAATTAATTAATTTTGTATCGAAATCGTTACGTTTACATCTCTCATATCTGCATCTGATTTTCAACCAATCGCCGCTCTCGTGACGTTGCTCAAATCACGCCTTTTACCATCTGTGTCTCTGTCCCGCGCATATTATCCGTCTCTATCTAGCCTGTTCTGAGTGGTACAAATCGATACTCTTTACTATCAGTTATTTCTGTCCACGTGGACTGTTAAATAACCCACTTTATTAGCATTTCCCGTGAAAATTAAGCAACGGTTTCTCCAACATTCTCTGTAACCATTTGTTATCTACAAAATTTAAGCAGAACGTGACTTTTAAAAATACGCAGGTGTTCAAACATAATACTTCTAAATAACACTTCTACGATTTGAATACTATTGGGTTTTTACACGCTTTTATGCATATTATATGTTACTAACGGTTCAATTAACTTCAATTAAAACAATAATGAATGGCGTTGACTTTTACCCTTTAATTTTTAGTGAATCCTAATTAAATATTAATTATTATTTGTACATTTTGTTTAATACCGATTACTTAAAATTGAGTTAATTTATATAAATTTTGCACATAATTTCTATTTGATTCTTTACTTGGAATAATTAAACTACATTAAAATTGAGCATTTTAATTCTGCTTCTTTTATATAAAGCGTCTAGTAAATAATTTAACTCCTTATTTTTAATGAAACGAATGAATTTTATGCTTCACGGTTTTAATAACGCGTATTATCTAATAAAATTCCTTATACACGGTGATTAAAATTATTTGATGTAATTAATTAATTTTCTACCCTGGTCTAAATTTGAGTAATATATATATATATATATATATATATATATATATATATATATATTTATTAAAAACCGTGGAGCATAAAAATTTATTCGTTTCATTAAAAATAAGGGATGTAAATTATTCGCTAGACGCTTTCTATAAAAAGAAGCAGAATTAAAATGCTCAACTTGTATGTAATTTAATTATTCCAAGTAAAGAAACAAATAGAAATTACGTGCAAAATTTATATTAATTAATTCAATTTTTAAGTAACGGGTATTAAACAAAGTGTACAAATAATAATTTAATATTTAATTAGTATTCGCTAAAAATTAAAGGGTAGAAGTCAACGCCATTCATTATTATTTTAATTGGAGTTAATTGAACCATTAGTAATAATGTAATAAGCATAAAAGCCTGTGAAAATCCAAGATTAAAATACCACGAAATAAAGCTCTGAGAATTATGTTAAAACGTTCACACACCTGCGTATTTTTAAAAGTCAATTTCAGTTTAATTTATTTGGATAAACATGCAGATTCTGTGTATATTGCAAACGGTTGGATAAACCGTAGCTTATATTAACGGGAAGGTTAGATGTGGGGTTATTTAACTCGAGTAAGTCACGTCGCGAGTCCACGTGTAGTTTAGATAACCGATAATACAGAATATCGATTTGTACCATTCAGACCAAGGTAGAAAAGGAAGGAGAAAATGCGTCAAGCAGAGACACTAATAATTAAAGGCGTGATTTGTGTAGCGTCACGAAGGTCACGATTGGTTGAAAATAAGATGCAAACATGAGAGGTGTAAAAATAACATTTCTGTATAAAATTTAATTAGTTGTTCTCAGACGTTGCGTGCCGTGTGGAAAATTTCTTAGATTTTCAACTGGCGCGTGTGCAAATTTTGTAGAATAGCGTGCCGAGATGTCGAAAAGGGAACAGAAAATGCTAAATTCTAAAAACTGGCCGTTGTGGGGACAAAACCGACGGGCAGGCTAGCCATTATATATATCCGGACTTTAAACAGTTTGGCTTTCTTAGATTTTCGATTTTGATTCAATACTTTAAACAGTTTGCTCTTATACTTTGGTGATTATTGAATACTTTAAATCAGTTTGCTCTTTACGTGCTACGATACAAGTTATTATGCATTAGTGCACTTAGAAAAGAAGATACAAGGTAATAAAGTCTAGTTATATTTGCGAGTATTACTGTACCAATTATCCAAAATTTTTAACGATAAATGAATAAACAAAGTAGGCAGTTTTGGGTATAGCGTGAAAGAATTAGGAATTTCTTTGCTATTTTTCGGGGGTGTTAATAATCAAATGTTATTCGTAATCGTGATTGGATCCACAAAACAAGGTTTTGATATACCTAAATGAGTTCCTGAGAAGTTCTAAAACAACTTTAGATGAATGGTGGTGTAGAAAATTTTAAAAGCGTTTAGAATCAGAAGCCGTAAACATAACCCAGTTGGAATGGTGTGATTAACAAAGGACGATGTACATTGGAGCCACGAGTGCATTAACCTTCAGGTAACTTATGCTTTGTTGTTCGATTTTTGATGTTTTGGTGTGTGTTGAATAACTTTATAATTTGTTTGCTAAAAAATGGACAGTAGTGAATTTGTACAAACAACAAATTTTTAATTTTAAGGTGAAATTTTCTTGTTTAAGTGGAAAGGAGTATTTAGCAGTTTATGTTCTTGATTATGATGAAAATTTGGGTCTGTCTTTGAGCTCAATTAGACTAACCTGTTTAATTAACGTAAAGGGGTGGAAGATGCTCCCTTTTATTCAGACTTAGGTCTGCACATATTGTAACTACATTAGTATGCATCCTACAATTACTTTAATTCTGGATGCAAATTAAAATGATGACAAATTTAATCTTGAAATTTTATGATACTGAAATTTATGCTGAAGTTTAATTTTGAAATTTTAATGTATTATGAATGTTGATGTAAATAGAGTTAACGTTGATGTTTGTCGTAGGAATGTGTTTGTTTTTTTTATGAATGAGGATGAAAGTTTTAACTAGGTGAGCAGCCGAGACGGAAAGAGTAAAGAGGCGATTATCAGAAGAGAATCACAGCATAAACGTAGCGCCCAAAAGTGAGGCTCGAGTTCAAAATAAAATTTTTGTGATTTTATTCCAGGAAACTGGCGAGGCTTTTTGTACATTTCACAGCATTTTATGACGGCCCAACGCCGAATAATGGTGAGGTTCACAGCAATATATATATATATATATATATATATATATATATATATATTATAGGATTTGTAGATCCGGAAAAAGCATTCGATAATGTAAAATGGAAAAAAGTGTTCGAAATACTAAAATAATAGCAATGCATTGTGGGGATAGACGTACAGTACATAACTTATACATTGAGCAAACAGCGGTATTAGAATTAGAGCAAGAACGTAGCGAAGTAAATATTAGGAAAGAGGCGAAAGAGGAATGTGCGCTATCCCGATTAATTTTTAACTTGTATTTCGAAGAGGCAATGAATACTGCCAAATGCAGAAAGACAATTGGAATTATTATGCAGGGACAAACGATTGATATGCTTAGATTTGCTGATGATACAAACGTACTAGCATTTAGCAACGAAGAGTTAGAAGCAGCTCTTAATGAAATAGAAACAGTACTAACAGAAAGGTACGGTATGAAAATTAACAAAAATAAAACTAAACTATTCTTATGTAATGGAGGGTTTAGTAAATCAAAAACTATAATAGGAAACGAGTACTTTCAAGAGGTTAAGGATTTCTGCTACCTACGAAGTTAAATAACGCAAGATTGGAAAGTGCAAAAGATATAAAGCAAAGATTAGCACAAGGCCGTACTGCATTTAACAAAAACAAGCAACTACTATGTTCAAAGACAACAAACATAGAAACAAGAGAAAGATTGCTGAAAGCATATGTGTGTAGCACATCACTCTATGGCTGTAAAATATGGACAATAGGAGAAGTGGACAGGGAAAAAATAGAAGCTTTTGAAATGTGGTGTAAGAGACATATGATGAAGATATCATGGACAGGCAAAGTTAAGATCAAAGAGCAAGAAATATTTGGAAAACTGTAATAAATAGGAGAGATAGGATGATAGGCCACACACTACGGCATGTGGAATAGTGCGGAATATATTAGAAGCAGAGATAGGAAAAAAGGGAGGTAGAGGTAGATCTAGATTAGACTATTGCACACAGATAGTGAAAGATGTAGGCTGTGAGAATTTTATGGAAATATGTAGGTTAGTTCAGAATAAGAAACAATGGAGGTACGCGTCCAACCAGTACTGAACAGCTAATGATGATGAAGAAATGAAAACTTGGATATCCAATAAACGATAATGCGTGCTACGATCTAATTCATCTAACATGTAACAACTTCAATAGGTACGTTATATATTCTAATTTTATATGTAGTTACTTTATTAACATGTACGTATATTAATATGTTTATATTAATACAATATTTATATAGGTGTGTATCTTTGAAAATAGTTGAATGTTATTAAAGATGCAAGTATTAGAATAGTAAATATTTTTACTTATCCAACCCTATTAGCCATTACAATCACATTCGTGTATGTACAATGATTGGCTGATCCTACTTGTTTTTCATGGTATGAAGTCATTAGACTTGTGAGGTCAGTGACCTTGCGAAGTACAAAAATTAAGAACCAACCTTAGATTTCCTTTTGGAATTTTAATGTGAAATGATTAATTTTGTTTTAGAGAGCAGACGCGACATCTACTTCGAAGACTTCTGAGCGTCATCGATTGTAGTATTCACGGCATATTAAACTATTTATCAGAAAGTCACAGCCATATTAATATTACTTTATGAGTAGTGAATTGTGCTGAACTAAATTTAACAGCAAAACTATAATAATTACTTTTTGCAGCTACTGCTGCAGTTTGTAGTCGTAAAATGAACGGTAATATATCAAAGTTTATTAACTTTAAACTTCCTATCCAGAGGCAGCAGCGGTGACAACCAGCAAACTTTATCTCTGGAAAAAAGAAATCAATCATCAACTTTACTGGTTGCAAAACAAATTATTTCAGAAATGAAACCATCATCTTCATTTTGTATCAAGCGCAATAAAACTAAACTTTAATGGACGAATTCTGATTGGATTGTAAAAATGCAAAGCGTAACTGTGAATGTTACACAATTACAGAATATATACTTGCACGTACTGCACAGTATATTTTTACAACATCGTTTGTAAACAACCCTCAAATTTATATTTTCAAGTAGATCCAATTCATTTTAATAAAGTTGAAAGCTGTTTCCCGAGCTGTAAGTAAAACTTATTTACAACTATGAACGCGTTTATGTCTTTGGGCCTAGGATGATATATTATACCAAAAACTCAGTGGACGATTTAAATAAACAATAAGCATTAATCATTTTAATAACATTTACTTTTAAAACTAAGCTTTGCCTAAAATGGTTTTGAAAAATTTGGACTGGCCTGAGTACAAGTAGTATGTGAAATGTATAAAATCTATTAACGATATATTCTGTATTAAAATACGTATAACATCATCAACATTAGGTCTTCAGTCCTGGAACTGATTAGACGCGTACCCTCATTGTTTCTTATTCTGAGCTGACCTACACATTTCCCTGAAATTCCCACAGCTTGTATCTTTCACTATCTGTGTGCAATAGTCTGATCTAGGTCTACCTCTACCTTTCCTTTTCTATCTCTGCTTGTAATATAGCCCCCACTATTCCCCATAAATGCCATGGATCGTATCCTGCTCTTCTATTTCTCCTATTTTTTCTTTATTCTCCTACTACTTCTATAACCTCTTTGTTTTTAACTTTCTGTCCATGCTATCATTTTCATACATCTGAATCACAAAATCCCGAAAGGCTTCTACCGTTTTTCGGTCTGCTTCTCCTACTGCCCCTATATCATAGGCGTACTGTGCTGTGCTCCACACATATGCTTCAATATTTTTCTCCTTGTTTCTATGTTCGTTGTCTTTGAACATAGCCGCTGCTATTTATTGTTAGATGCAGTTCGGTTTCCCTTATATTGTTTTACAAATGTATACTCTACTTCCCAATATTCAGCGGTATGTGAAGAGCGTTAATCAGCCTGCTACTACCAAGATCAATCAACATTTGAACATTTTCTGAATCAGCAGTTTTCCAATAAATTTAAATGCAATTATTTTTTCATCACTAGGTTTTCATCTTGAAACTGATTGGACGCGTACCTCCAACACACAATTTGTCTAAGGGTCATACGAGGCCAAATAGGGCAGTGTTACAGCCAAGACGCCCCTCTGGAAAAACGGCCGCGTTCTCTGCCAGAAGAGATCAGCCACACCGAAATTCAGATTTCATAAAGCGGAGTTATACGCACAAATCCGATTGATTGGCGAAAAGACCAAGGAAACAATAACAGCTGTTACGTTCATTTCCGGCAGTAAAACCGTATCCGGTATTTGGTTATTTCATTTACATCGATTTCGTTTCTACTCTTCCATAGGTCAATAACATCCTATACATTTTACCCGTTTATAATAAATATGCTTGGGAATAATTTTCAATTTTAATATATCCACTCTAAAACGACGAGTTTACGCTATAAATTTTATAGTTGGTTCCTTGTTTTGAGTATCCGTTAACTGGCTACACATTACTGTAGCGTAAAATTTTTCGTTAAACTGGTACGACCGAAAAATACGTTGAAATAGTGTTTTGTATTATTTGATAAAGCTTAGGTCGAGTTTTCTAATCTCCTTTTTGGTATGTTGATAACGAGAGAATTGAAGCTCGAATTCTTGTTATTTAAACAATTTCAATTTGATTCTGCAGTTCGTCCTTTTATGTATTTTCCAAATTACTTACTTCAAGAGCGATGCACGTTTTTATATAGGAAGTGTAGATCTTGACTGCATCGGTAAGTTCTCCTGCGTTATTAATATTAGTAAGACTTTCTTTTCAGTTCTTAGTTGGAGGTCAAATTGATTATTGTGTAAGCCCGATTATTCTTTGACGTAGATGAATTGCTCTTGTGTGCAGACCGCTGTTGCAATTACGGTAGCAGCATGGTTGTTGCTGACTACCGCGTCGATGCTGTGTTGATCCGCTTCCAATGTCTTCCCAGATAAGTATCCCGACACAAGTATGTGACTTGTTTTCTTCTTTTTAACATACCAAGGGATAAGCCCAATTTGTATCGTGTTGATGAACAAAACACGTTTTTGTAAAACCCCACTTTGAAATTAGATATGCTAATGTTTCTTATGGTAAAATCCTTACTAGAAAGGTTTCTAAATTTATTTATTTTTTTTTACTTAACCAATCTGCTTATACGAAAGTATCAGCATTATTCTTTTTTACTAGTTAAATTTATTACTTGTTAGCTACGAAATGCGCACTTCGTGGAACAATTATTGAATTTGTCCATAGAGTGAAATTGCTTATTTTTATATAGTAACTTTATTTATTTTTTTTGCTGTTTAAATAGAAAATTTTATTTTGTTCACTGTAAATAGAAAATCGATGACGATGTATTTTTGTGTTGCTAGGACCCCCCTCCCCCCATTGGTAGTTAGCCCGGTATTTCTATCTGACCTGTACGCTTCATAACGTAGCACAACGTTCAGGGCGGATCAGTTGAGGGATTACCGAGGGCAATGGAAAGCCATTCGAGCTCCACGAAGAGTTTTGGAGACCCTCAGCGGCTATATCGTTTGTCAAAAATCCGCCCTTAATAGCTTTTGTAAAACACAAAATGCAATACAAAAACATGCATGTGGGCTTGTATTTGGAAACGCGCACTATGATCAGACAGAGAATTCTCGAGAAATCCCACTTCTTCACGGGGTTTTCATCTCGGATGTTCTCAGTCCCAAAACCGGACGGGACAAAGACAAATTCTCAACCTGAAACGTTTAAACCAGTTTCTATGCCCACGGGAATTTCAGCTTATAAACCATCAAAAAATTCCTTTGTTTCTCCAAAACAACGACTTCATGGCCTATATAGATATCTGCCAAGCTTACTATCACATTCCAATAAAGGAGGGATAATGAAGGTTTCTTGACATAGTACACAGGCACGAAATATACCACATGACATGTCTACCGTTTGGTCTCTCAACCGCTCCTCTCGAATTTTCAAGAATTTCAAGTTGGCTAGCAGCTCAACTTTGCAAGAATGGCATGGCAATAGTCGTATATTTAGACGATCCTTTACTGGCAAATCAAAACTCTGACAGTCTTTATGTCCAAACAAAGGAAACGATACTATTTTTGGAAACTTTGGGGTGGTGTTTGAACAAGGAAAAGTCAATATTTTTACCCCGCCGAAGTTTGGACTATTTGGGAATCAACTGGAACAGAACTAAACACGGTGGTGTTGCCTTCGTAGAAGGTCGATTGTATAAGGAGAGACCTAGATCAGATTCAGAGCAAACAGTGCTAGAATTGGAAGATAGTAAAAAGCCTGCTGGGCATAATGAATTTCGAAGTCTTCGCTATTCCTCTGGGAAGGCTGCATTCGAAATACTTGCTGCGTGCAAGTCGGGCGCTTCCAGAAAACAGGCCGTTCTTGAATCACAAGATTTCAACAAAAGTGCTTGCAGAATGTCAATAGTGGGTGAGGATTTTAGAAATCAAGTCCTCGATTTTCCAGGCCCAGTCCACAATATTTATATCCACAGACGCGAGCGAGTCAGGCTGGGAGGCTCAGATACAAAGTTTTGTGACTAAGGGGCTATGGTCTCCCGCTCAAAGGAGTGGCACATAAACTACAAAGAGATGTTTGTAGTTTACATGGTGATAAAGCAGAACGTGCGCTCCTTGAAAGGAAAGTCCGGACTACTTCAATTCGACAACAGTACGGTTGTGGCCTATTTGAAGAACCAAGGAAGAATGAGATTTTGAAAATGTTGGAGCTGACGCACACTCTGCTCGAGTTAGCACAGGCTTGGCGGATAACCTTGATAGCTTAATATATGCCAGGAGTATACAACAGCGAAGTGGACAGCCAATCGAGGAGCAAACCTTTGCCAGATTGGCACTTGTTCTCGAGCATAACACGTCAAATTTTCAACAGATGGGGTATACCGCAGATAGATCTTTTTGCAAGCAGAGCTTCGAGGGTGGTGCTACGATACGTGTCAATGGACGTGACATATCATCAGGACTTCAGCGGGCATGGGTATACCAGCTAGCATGAGTGTTTCTGCCTCCGGTCTAATACCGAGAGTATCAAACCACCTAAATTCGGCAAAAGGTACTTAATAAAAATAGTCCCGAACTGAGACAAAGTTTTCTGGAAAGGCCACCTGAAGGCACATGCATTGGCACCTCTCTTTCAACTAGCAAACCTCCAGCAATCCCTAATAGATGTGCGGACTCGAAAGGCCTTACACCAAGCACAGAAGTTACGCTTGGAGGCTTGAAAGGTATGGGATGACCACGCTTGATTAGCGATCGGTCGAAGGTGGATAGAGATTTGTTTGGAAGCTTTGGCGAAAATCCTCGATTGGAGCATACGTTGCGCCTTGGAGAAGATGGGTTGCATGGACGAAGCAACATGGCATATTAGCAGTTAACCCTGAACCAAAGTCAGTCGCTTAATACCTGGCTTACTTGCGTACCGGTAAGGGATTTGCGCTAGCCACAATCAAAACGCATAAATCCATAACGGTCACGCTAGCGGACTCTACCAAAAGCGAACAGATATCGGGTCATCCACTAGTTAAAAGGATAGTTAAAGCTATGGAAATTACGAACCCAATTTCAATTAACAATGTTATCTGGGACTCATTTTTTGGATGAAATCCCACGATCTGGACAGAAGTAATATATACCAGACGTCCAGAAGACTGGCTTTGATTTTATTGCTAGTTTCGGGTCGCAGAATACACGACTTAGCGCTATTGAAAATAAATGAACAATCGATTAGTAGAGAACAGGGATCAGTGTCGTTCTGGCCCGACCTCGGATCGAAAACAGGTGGGTCTTCTTA
This sequence comes from Platerodrilus igneus, assembly GCA_036346225.1. Taxonomy (NCBI): domain Eukaryota; kingdom Metazoa; phylum Arthropoda; class Insecta; order Coleoptera; family Lycidae; genus Platerodrilus; species Platerodrilus igneus. Next base: position 6,192,843 of record JARFIW010001480.1, read on the forward strand.
CAGACAGTCAGGCTGGAAGCTATTAGAGAACTGCGATACAGATTTGAACCCAGTGCATTAGACAAATACATTAAACGAGCTCTTTTCAAAAAGAAGAGGGCCAAACGATAAATCAGTTCATCTTTTTATTTCAACTCGACGAAAAGTTGGCTCAGCCTCGAGCGCGACCATAACGGGCTGGATTAAGACAGCTTTCGTAGAAGCAAAAATTAATTATTCACCGGACAGCATTAGATCTGCAGTATCCTCACGCAGACTACAAAACAAGGTGCCTTTAGATATTATATTAAAAAACGGAAACTGGAAAGGAAATACAAACTTTTTAAATTTTATTATAAAGATATTGTCAGGCTACCTCAGCCTCCGCTACAGAATTTATGCACGGCTGCATTTGTTCCCATTTAGATTAAGCTCACTAAACGTATAGAATATAAATTACTTTATATGTGCTTTCCTTTACCTTATTACGATGGCACGACATACGTTGGTTCTCGGCTATTGCCTTCCGTTTTGGCCGTTACTAGAGTATACCTAATCTTATTCACCGTACGCTTCCACGTCGTCAGATTCTAAACGTCTCACAAGGTCAAGTCGAAGGCACAGGACTAAAAGGGACAGCGTTTTCCCCTCTAAGGGCAGAAAACGACTTATTTCAGGCCTTGTCTAGGCTTGACCTAGGTAATCTCTTGACGATTTGCCTAAACAAGGTACTGAATTATATTCGGCGCGCTTCCGATGGTCAAGCGGGCGCCGGGGTGTGCGAGTGCGTGGGAGGCTGACGGACTTAGTGGTGGAAATGAGGGATGAACGAGCAGAAATCATTGAAAGAAACGGGAATGTAATCTCACAAGATCAAGTCGAAGGCACAGGACTGAAATAGACAACGTTTTCCCCTCGAAGGGCAGAAAACGACTTATTTCAGGCCTTTCCTAGGCTTGACCTAGGTAATCTCTTGACGATTTGCCTAAACAAGGTTCTGAATTATATTCGGCGCGCTTGCGATGTTCAAGCGGGCGCCGGAGTGCGCGAGTGCGTGGGAGGGCTGACGGACTTGGTGGTGGAAATGAGAGATGAACGAGCAGAAATCATTGAAAGAAACGGGAATGTAATCTCACAAGGTCAAGCCTAGGCAAGGCCTAAACGAAGTCGTTTTCTGACCTTCGGGAGGAAAACGCTGTCTAGTTTAAATAGTTGCTACCTAGAAGTAATGGACAACTTGTCGTTTCGTTATGCAAGTTTATTATAATCTTGATAAACAAGATACAGTTGAATACAACAATATGCTGCACGACGTCGTAAATATAATAGCAACGCCAAGGGTAAACAACCATAATTATAGACACGTGGCGTTGTCAATAAAGAAATAAACAAAGACTATAGCTACCGACTTATCTGTTACAGGTTATCCCACGAAATAGGGCAATCCAAAGGTGGCTAATCGCTACAACATTATTTAATTATTGTAATACTCCACCACTACTAAAGGTTACAAATTAAATTTTATGCAAATACAGTAACGTAAAGCCCCGTACATTCGGCCACAACCGCTCTGCATCGCGTCTACAACCCCCTGACTCTATCTAAGATGTTTTAATACAATAGGATACCTAATACAGAGGCGGACAAGTACAAGCAGAACTGATATAAATTACCAATAACGAAACACTACTCTAGCACGTATCGAAATAAATTACTTAAATTCTGTCTTTAAACTAACATAAGTATTATCTGTATAGATACTCTACCTTAAGCGTGGAACAAAATTAGATCGTAACCTAATTCAGCTCCTAATAAAGTTCCGGGTTGTGCATGTTTAATCTCCTTACAATACTTTTGTTTTGCAGCAAGCAAATTTTATGATTGATTAGTTTTTCAGCGATAAAGTTACCCAAGACGTCATCGTTGCTGCTTCTTGAAAGGAAGTTTAAAGTTAATAAATTTGATTTATTACCGACCTCTCGTAGAATTACAAGAAGCAGAGGGCTTGTGGAGAATAATTTTTATAACTTTGATATAAAACTCTGTAACGGATTTCAGTTCGCAGACAATTTTGTTTTAATTTTAAGTAATACGATGTGAATTTTGGTTTATATTACAAGGGCACGCGATTAAACTTTAAGCCGGTTTCTCTAAAACAAAAGTTCTCTTAGAACTTCAGTTCATTGTGAAATTTCAGGTATGAATTGTCGAAATCAGAAATTATGCGTTCGTGGTTAGAAGAAGTTATAGTAAATGAGCGTGTTATCAATTAGAACGTCAAGTAAAGGTGCTGCCGGTGATCACAAAAAAACATCATTAAAATTATATAGCATTTGACTAGCGGCCCTGAAAATACGTACAAGCAATGATGCAAATTAGAAGTCTCCTTATAAAAGAAATCAGATCTTTGTATACAAGTTAGTTACCATCTCAGTCGGCAACTAATTTTCTCATTACGTTTCGTTTCATATTTCTGTTCTTTGATCAAATTTTATTTTAGCTTGTTTTTTGACTAATATAAAACTTCATGATTTTGAAGGGATATTTAGTAAAACAAGAATTTAACAACTGTTATTATTGTATAATTATGGTATGCATTTGAAACGACACTTTGCAAATCAATTCACTTAAGGAGGACGTTGTAGCTATGCTGCCTTCAATCAATACAAACACACACAGATGTACAACGATCAATTGCCTGCTGATCGCCACCTCTCTGTGCCTTTAAAATAGTTTAAAATTAACACAATTAAATTTATGCCTCGGTCTAGCTCAGTTATACCACCTCTCCAACCCTCAATACCTCCTAATAAGACAAACTAAATTTACCAAAAATTGTATAATGAACTATATAATTTTACAATTTACAAATCTATTCCCTTCTTAATATTATTTACTTTTTATAGAACTTTTGAGTCAAAATTAAAACTAATATTCTTATCGCATTATCTCTTTACGAAGATTATAGCTTTTTACACCTTTTATAACAGTTAAAGTCAGCAAAAAAATTGTATTTTACTATGAATAGTTTTAAAGAAATATCACCTTTCTTAAACATACTTCTATTTTTTTGACCTTTTACACAAAATATTTAAACCAAATGCAACTTTTAAGCTTACTTCTGACCACACAAATTATGTTAAATTATAAATACAACTTGCTGTAAATAGAATAAGTTTTTTTGACCTTATATTCTTCCTGTTGTTTTTCTTGTTGGAACTTCCTGGTCCAAATCGGTCGTTTGTTCTGTAGCTGAAGATCGTTAACCCAATAGTTTGAAATATTTATTAGCAGCTTAGAGTCGTTTGCCCAATAATTTGAAGCATTATCCCTGTACTTAGAGTAATACACTATTTATTTAGAGTGTTACTTGGCATATTACTTGAAGTATTGCTGGAGTATCACTTAAAGTATTACTTAAAGCCCTAAATCAATAAATTGCAAAGATTTCCATTAGCATCAATTATTTTTAGACTTACGTTTATATTAACGGCAAAATTCTATATTTACATATATCAACACAGACTTGTGTTGGAGTTTCCTAAATTATTTCGTATTCGTAAAATCTTCTTTATTTTCAATAAGATTAATTACGTTCAAAAATGCTCTATTATTATTTCTTGGAGCATATCAATGTTCAATTCTAATTAAAATAGACTGCCCTACAGGCAGGAAGATAACCTTGAGGCACGTGCAGTGCTCACCTGCCTTCGTTTTAATAGATAAACAACAGAGTTCTGCTTCAACTTTCCTAGGTTACAGTCGTATTCGCGCGGGCTGTGATTATCTTTGTTCTATAAATTATTTCTAGTGTGCAAATTGTAATGAATCGTTCCTATCGTAATAGTTATTGATTAACTGAAATACGAGGCGATCATTATGCATAGTAATTTGTATTCTCAACACAGGTGCGTGTTCTTACAATCGTAATAGTTATTGATCTTTCCGGTTATAATAGTAAATAATAACCATTTTTCTTAATCTGGTATCACAACAAGTTACCTCGTGCTTGTGTGATATTAATGCAATGACCCTTTCCATTGACGTATCATACAAAATACGTTAGTGAACTTGATACGCGGCATATGTACTATGAATTCATAATAGTGCGATTTAAAGTAGTACGTTTATACAAGTTCGAATAATTCAGAAATTTAATATACTATAAATTGTGCTTTTCGCTGTATTTCTAATTCTTATTGACGTTATAATATATGATCCTCTTACTACACGGTGTACGATTAATTGTTTAATTTACTTACTCCATAAAGTTCACCAGATTATCGTTGTGAGTTGTTATATGGCAATAGTGTTCATTTCGTACTTCTCGGTCCTTCGTTATCTTCGCATTTCTTTCACTAGTGTCCCCCTCGACGATTACAGTTCACTGCTCCTGGAGGTGGAACTTAAGGGGTGCCTACTTCGCTCCACCTTCCCTGAGTTACCCGCTCATATAGTGGTCCTTCAGAGACGGATTTCCTGGATATTCCTGGAAGCCAGCCTTTCTATTGGAAAGAAGACACTAGTTCCTGAACACACATTGTCAAGTTCGCCTAGATTTCTGGAAGATTCCTGGAAACTCAACAAGCAGCGATTAATTGGGTGAGCTTATTCCATTTTTACTTGTCTTATCTCTTAAACTGTTGTGCAAAAAGTGCATGATATTTTCTATAAACATTAATGTCTAAAAAATTCAATATGAGCTTAGAAAATTTAAAAAAGTCTAGAGCTTCGGTCAAAGGTTCCTTTACGCGAATAGAATCGTGGTTCGCTCAAAGTGCGGACACTTGTAACACACCACTCGAATTTGAAATCAGATTGCAACGGGTGCATTCTTTGTTTAATTCATACGAAAAGTTCAAGATGAAATAGAAATTCTCTGTTCGGAAGAAGTTCTTGATGTAGAAGACAGGTCCGTCATAGAAGACAAATATTTCTCTCTTGCAAGCAATCTTACTCAATGTATTGCCAATTTAAGAAGAAAGCAAACGGAAGCCATTGAAAATCAAGATGATAGTTTTCAATCCTCTTTAAGTAATCCTCAATCAACGGCAGTCAAGTTGCCGGAAATCAAAATTCAAACTTTTCGGGAGATATAAAAGAATTTGAATCTTTTATCAACTTTTCGATGCTCTTATAATAAAAATTCTCAATTATCAAACATTCAGCGTTTAGTATATCTTAAAAGTTATTTAAAAAATGAACCTCTGCATTTAATTGATTCCTTGCCAATTACAAATGAAAATTTCCATATCGCTTTAAATATTTTGAAAAGTAGATTTGAAAACAAATTTGTTATAGTCAATTCTCATTTATCAGCAATGTTAGAATCTCCAATCATGATAAAATGTAAGTCAAGTTCACTGCGTGAATTCGCAGCTACCATTCAGAAAAATATTCAATCTCTCAAAATTTAAATTTTTCTTACGAAGATTTATGGAATATTATTTTAATATTTCTTTTCAAAAAGTTGGATTTCAATACAAAACGTGCTTATGAAATGGAAAGAGATCATTCTATAATTCCCAATTTGGAAAATTTTATAAAATTCTTAGAAAAAAGGAGTTCTGTCTTAGAAAATATTGATGTTGCAAGTCCTAAATTGCAAAGAAAATCAATTTCTGTTTATCACTCTGCTCCAGTTGCCAATCACGAAAAATTCCAACAAGTTCTTAAGTGTTCCTTTTGCAAAAAGCAGGTCATAGAATCTACACCTGTATTTCCTTCAAAAATCTAAGATATCAAGAAAAAATTGACTACGTTAAATCGAATAAGTTGTGCTTTAACTGCTTAGGCAAGCACAATATTGCAAATTGTTCTTCTACCCAAAATGTTCTTTTTGTTCTAAATCGCATAATTCTTTGTTACACATAGACAAAGGATTGGGCGATCAATCTCTTCCGATTACAAGTTCTAGTTATAAAAGTAACTTCTCTCCTAAATCTAATTTCCAAAATAAAATTCACAAACAAACAAGAAAGTTCCGAGTTCGCAAAATGATGATTCCTTCGCACAACAAGAAAATGCTTGTGCACCAATTTCTAAAGACGATGCTCAGCATATGTCTAATTTGATTACCCATTCAGCCCATTCGGTAAAATATTGCCATGTCCTCCTAGCTACAGCCAAAGTAACTCTCTGCTCTAAATACGGAGAAATTATTTCGGCCAAGCTGTTGTTTGATACTGGTAGTCAAAACTCATTTATCACACAAAATTAGCTGATCAACTACCCTGTAAAACTCACAATACAACTATGAATATTTCTGGCATCAACGAAAGCTCTACTATCGCCGATAAATTGGTGAATATTAAAATATTCTCTAACAAAGATCTAAGTAAATCCTTCAAAATAACTTGTGCTGTTTTACCTAATATAACGTGCAAGCTTCCTCAAACTCAGATAATGAATGACAAAATAGAAATACCTAAAAATATTTTCTTAGCTGACGACGAATATTACATGCCGTCAGAAATTGACATTTTGATAGGTCTAGATTGCTACTATGATATAATTCTTGAAAATATAATTAAACTAGGTAAAATCTTCCTGTTTTACAAGAGTCCCATTTGGGATGGATTGTAGCAGGTACAGTCCCAAAAAACTACACTCATTGTAATATGTCTCTGTCTGAAAACGAAAATTCAGATAAGTCAAAATTTTCCTTTCTTGCGACTTCAAAAGTTGACTCTTTTCTAAAAAAATTCTGGGAAATGGAAGACATTTCCGAAATATCTATTCCTTCTGAAGAACACCAATTATCCGAACACATTTTACTTCTACAACAAAATATTAGAAAACGGCAGATTTCAGGTAGATATTCCACTAAAATCTTCGTCAGAGCCTAGCAAGCTCGGCGATTCCTTTACCATTGCTAAAAACGCTTTTTGAGTTTAGAAAAAAGGTTCCAAACAAATAGTACTTTATTTCATGAATATAAAATTTCCTGCAAGAGTATGTCTCTCTTGGACATGCTAAATATGTTCCCTTAATATTGCAAAACTGCAAATTAGAAAATAAATATTTCATTCCTCATTTGTGTGTTATTCGTGAATGTAGCACATCTACTAAACTACGCGTTGTGTATGACGCAAGTTGTAAAACTTCTTCTGGTTACTCCTTAAATGACATCTCTCTTAAGGGTTACCAAGTTCATCCGGATTTATTCGACATTCTTTGTAGATTTAGAATGTTCCTTTTGTCTTCACCACTGACATACAGAAAATGTTTAGACAAATTTTAATCAATCCCGAACAAACGTTCTTACAAAATATCCTCTGGCGTGAAAACCCTGAGGATGATCTGAAATGTATTCAGTTAGACACTGTTACCTACGGCACTAACAGTGCCCCTTTCTCGCATCTCGAGTGCTTAAAGAAATAGCATCTTTGAGTAAAAATGAATTTCCACTTGCTTCGGAAGCAATTTCTTCTCAATTTTATATGGATGACGGTTTGTGTGGCGCGCAAAATTTAGACATTCTTTTCAAACTTCACACTGAGTTAAACTCCGTTCTGAAGAAGCATGGGTTTGAGCTTCACAAATATTGTTCCAATTCCAAAACTTTTCTAAAAAATATCGCTAAAAAATCCGATTCCTTGGACTACGACATTAATTTACAAGATGCTCCAAATAAAGTTTTAGGGCTAAAATGGAACCCTAATTCTGATTCTCTTTACATTTCTACAACAGAAAATAAGCAAATCTTCCCACTTACCAAAAGAAAAATTCTGTCAGCAATAGCCCAGTGCTATGACCCTCTTGGGTTAATAAATCCTGTTATAGTAAAGGGTAAAATATTAATACAAAAGTTGTGGATTCTTAAACTGGACTGGGACACAATTATCTCAGATTCAAAATGCTCGACGAATTTAACAATTTCTACAAAAATCTTTCATTACTGAAGGAACAAAACATTCCAAGGTTCTATTTCTTAAATAAAACCATTTCAAAACTAAACTTCATGGTTTTGCTGATGCAAGCTTAGCCGCCTACGGTGGCTGTGTGTATTTACGTGCTATATATGCAGACGGCACCATTTCCTCTAAGTTAATTTCTTCCAAGTCAAGGGTAGCTCCTGTTAAAACAATTACACTTCCTAGACTTGAGCTTTGTGCTATGCTCCTTCTTTCAAAACTCGTAAGATTACTATTAAAAATTTTCAAAAATAAAATAAATTTTGACTCGGTAAATTTGTGGACTGACTCATTAATAGCCTTAGCCTGGTGTAAAAGTCACGCCAGCAAATGGTCTATTTTTGTTTCACATCGTGTTTCTCAAATACAAGAAACAACTTCTGATTTTAAGTGGCGACATGTAAAGTCGTCCGAAAATGCAGCCGATCCTTTATCACGAGGCTTGTCTGTCCGCGAGATTCTTAGTAATGATTCGTGGTGGCAAGGTCCTAAGTTTTTGTTAACTCCTTGTCTAGATCTAACAGTAGATCAATCTCTAATTACCTTAGAATTGCCTGAAGAAAGAAAATCGCATCTTGTGATTCACAATGATTCACAACTCCTAACTTACATTGAAGAAATTTTCTTGCGTTTTTCTAATTTCTCTCGTTTGCTACACACCTTTGCGTACATATTTCGTTTTATTGATATTGCCAAAGGCAATCGAATCTCCGGTGCCCTAACACCTCAAGAACTAGAGGTATCATTACAGTTCATTATTAAACAAACACAAAATAAATATTTCTCAAAAGAACTGTCGGAACTCTCAAAAAATAAGCAACTGTCAAATAAACAGTTGCATTCTTTGTCTCCATTTTTAGATTCCACTAGACTTCTACGAGTTGGCGGTCGTCTAGGAAACGCTAGCATTTCTTATCAACAAAACATCCATTACTAATGCCTTCCAAAATCAAATAACCAAATTGATTCTTATGTATGAGCATAAGCGTTTAGGACACGCAGGTGCTCAAACAACCCTATCAAACGTTCGGCTGAGATTTTGGCCACTTAATGGTTTACGAGAAACCAAAGGGCTAATTCGAAATTGTATTACTTGTTTCAGATTTAGCAATCAGTTTTCTAAACAAATAATGGCAGACCTCCTCAAGACAGAGTCAATGTTGCGAGGCCCTTTCACAAATCAGGTGTCGACTTCGGTGGCCCTTTCTCTTAAAATCTTCTGGGCTGCGTAAAGCTCCCAAAATAAAAGCCTATATAGCAATATTCGTTTGTATGGCTACAAAAGCTGTACATATCGAAGTAGTTACAAGTCTATCTACTGAATCCTTTTATCTACATTAAAAGATTTATTTCGCGACGTGGAAATCCGTCAACAATCTATAGCGATCACGCTACAAATTTCTCAGGTGCAATAAACCAACTCAAAGATCTTTATGATTTTTTCAAAAATAAAAATAATTCTCTGATTATTTCTAATTTTCTTTCTCAAAATGAAACCTCATGGAAATTTATCCTCCAAAATCCCTCATTGGGGTGGTATATGGAATCCGCCATAATAGGTCCGAAATACCACATGAAACGAATCATAGGTAACCAAAGTTTCACCTATGAAGAATTTCTAACAATATTATGCCAAATAGAGGCTATAATGAACTCTAGACCTCTAAGTCCCTTATCTAATGATGCTTCTGATTTGAGCTGTTTAACCCTGGACATTTTTAATTGGTTCTGCATTAACTTCTTATCCAGAAAAAGATGTCTCAAATATTTCTGAAAATAGACTCTCACTCTATCAAAAGATATCACAGATTCAGCAAATCTTTTGGAAACGTTGGTCTGTAGAGTATCTCAATCGTTTGCAAAATAAACCAAAATGGTTTGAAGAAAAGAAAACTTAAAGGAAAATGACCTAGTGTTAGTCAAAGAAGATGACACTCCTCCTCTTCAATGGGTTCTCGCCCGTGTCTTAGAGACAATTCCTGGCTGCGACGGAAAAGTTCGTGCTGTCAAAATTCATACAACAACTGGCGACTACATAAGACCAATAACTAAATTGTGTCTTTTGCCAAATCAAATTCATTCTTCAAGTCAAGATTCGACTCGTGATCCCTGATCCGGCTCGAATGAACAAAACATTTTTCTTCTTTCTTCCTCCTTAGTTGCTCTTCTTTCTGTTCTGGTTTCTTTTTTTGTTGAAGCGTTGCTTCAACGCGGGGGAGTATGTTGGAGTTTCCTAAATTATTTCGTATTCGTAAAATCTTCTTTATTTTCAATAAGATTAATTACGTTCAAAAATGCTCTATTATTATTTCTTGGAGCATATCAATGTTCAATTCTAATTAAAATAGACTGCCCTACATGCAGGAAGATAACCTTGAGGCACGTGCAGTGCTCACCTGCCTTCGTTTTAATAGATAAACAACAGAGTTCTGCTTCAACTTTCCTAGGTTACAGTCGTATTCGCGCGGGCTGTGATTATCTTTGTTCTATAAATTATTTCTAGTGTGCAAATTGTAATGAATCGTTCCTATCGTAATAGTTATTGATTAACTGAAATACGAGGCGATCATTATGCATAGTAATTTGTATTCTCAACACAGGTGCGTGTTCTTACAATCGTAATAGTTATTGATCTTTCCGGTTATAATAGTAAATAATAACCATTTTTCTTAATCTGGTATCACAACAAGTTACCTCGTGCTTGTGTGATATTAATGCAATGACCCTTTCCATTGACGTATCATACAAAATACGTTAGTGAACTTGATACGCGGCATATGTACTATGAATTCATAATAGTGTGATTTAAAGTAGTACGTTTATACAAGTTCGAATAATTCAGAAATTTAATATACTGTAAATTGTGCTTTTCGCTGTATTTCTAATTCTTATTGACGTTATAATATATGATCCTCTTACTACACGGTGTACGATTAATTGTTTAATTTACTTACTCCATAAAGTTCACCAGATTATCGTTGTGAGTTGTTATATGGCAATAGTGTTCATTTCGTACTTCTCGGTCCTTCGTTATCTTCGCATTTCTTCCACTAGTGTCCCCCTCGACGATTACAGTTCACTGCTCCGGGAGGTGGAACTTCAGGGGTGCCTACTTCGCTCCACCTTCCCTGAGTTATCCGATCAACTTGTTTATGTTACTTGAAGTTATAAATTTTATTTTCACTAGTATTTTATTCACGTAACAATGTTCTTTCAACTAGCACAGTCGGCGCGTGGATTATTAAATGATACTTCTTTATCTGTTACGTTAGTTTTATAGAATAAGTTTTTTCCAGAATGTTCCACGCGTTCTAATTGGTTGACAGCACGTTATCAGTTGTCGTCCGTGGAAAAGGCGTTTCTATAGTTATCTTCTGGGTGTTAGATTTTAACGGGTTTAATATGTACGTTGTAAATTGCACGTATAAAGCAAATTTTCTAGAGGAACTTTATTAACAAATGGTATTTTATGTACGTTGTAAATCGCACGTATACCGGAACTTTCTAACGGGACTTTTATTACAAATGGTATATTATGTAAATATAGCACTTTGTATACGTTTAAAATCGCATGTACATGGTAACTTTAAATATCTATACTTTATAAAATATGCTTGTTTTTAAATGTTTGCTTATCACAAACTGGTGTAAATCTACACGCGTTTATTAACATCTTTACGCAAATGCTTTTTGATTGAAAGAAATTTCATTTCACAGTTATTTTTCTTCAAATATGTTGAATTTGTATTTGTTTTGAGCTTCAGATTGGTAAACGCATGGTTCCGGCAAAACCAGGATACAGGTTCAAGTCCTGTCCAAGACCTTATATTTTCCATCTTTCAATTACTAGCTCGATTTGAAATGATCATTTGGGCTTTGCATTAAAATCTAAGTTATTATTTCATCTTATTCACTCTAATACTATAGTATTTATCAACTTACCTTGTGTAATTAACTATCTAAAATATTTATATATTTAATATTTGGCTTATAGCCGTAATTTTGAGCGTAGCTTCCTGAGTATAACTGACATAAGTCAAAACTTGACAATGTCAAATATGATTGATAAAAATGCCAAACGTAATTGAAAGTTAGGTTTATGTATAGTTGCTGTACACGATTTAAAATTTGTAAATTTCCCAATTGTGTCATCGGTCTCGGTGGCGTAATTGGTAAACGCATGGTTTCGGCAAAACCAGGATACAGGTTCAAGTCCTGTCGAAGACCTTATGTTCTCCATCTTTCAATTACTAGCTCGATTTGAAATGATCATTTGGGCTTTGCATTAAAGTCTAAGTTATTATTTCATCTTATTCACTGTAATACTATAGTATTTAACAACTTACCTTGTGTAATTAACTATCTAACATATTTATATATATATATATATATATATATTTTGCTGTGATAAGGGGTTGTTTAAGGGTGTACTTTATCGTAAAGGTCGTTTAGAAATGAGAAATTATAATAGGAAGCAGAAAACTGCATTTATTTAGTAAAGAATTGAGATAGTTTGTAAACAGTAAGCAGTCAACACCCTGTATATAAAGTATAAATAGTTTTAAGCGACGCAAATAGACATAGGAATAAAGAAGTACATGCATTAAGTAAATAGTAAATATTTAACACCTTGTAGATAGGGTTTTAGTTAATTTAGCTGAGGCGAGTAATGATATTTTTCAGTGGAAGCACGCGTATGTTGTAAGGAAACATAATGAAGTGTAATTAAACACGCATTCAAAAAAGTTCCAAACAATTAGGTTAATACGGAGATAGAAATAGAGCTTCAGGAAGCATGGTGTAAATGCGTACAAAATAGTTAACCATTTTTATAAGAAAGGAGATTAAAAATTGCGTAAATAACATGCATATATGAAAATTAAAAGACGAATTGCATCAGTTGTTTATGGAAAAGCGATTAGATTCGTCAAAACACCGCATGTTTGATAACAAGACAGCTGCGAGCAGGTCACAATTATTTGAAAGCATGGAAAATTACACCAGAAACTACTTTAAATGCAAAGATTTGATTGGTTATAATTAACGACGAGTTTGTAGACCATACCCACTGACGGAGTAAGAGATCAATGATATATTAACAGGCACAGTGATAACGAACTCAGTTTTCAACTCAACAAAGGCCGAGGTGCGCCATTCAGAAATAAAGTGTGATACGTAATAATAATTAAAGTGAAAAATTGTATAAGTGCGAAGATGAAAATTACGATTGCCGATTAAACGTAAGTAGATTTTAAGGAATTTATTTTAAATCAAAACACAATGATAATAGGGCTCTGAAACCGGGGAGAATAATACAATATTCTGAGAATAGATGTTATTCTAAGTTTGGGGAAATTGATAAGAAGTAATAAGTCTGAATGAGATGACAATAAATTGGGGTTTATAAGTATAAGTTAATAATGGCAGTCGAGAGGGTGATGGCAATAATTTAAATGCAATCGTTCAAGCGTGTGGATAGACAATATTTCGAATGGGCATGTAATAATCCTGAATTGGGGGAAAATTCAAATGTATGGCTTAATGCATGGGAAATATTAGCTGATTATGGATGCGTCAATGCGAAGAAAATAGACCAGGTTAGATTTTTTAGTTATAAGACATTATTTTTCTATTTTTTTATTTTGAATATTGAATTTGTTTAATATAAATGAATCTGAAAAAGTCGACAAAAAGAGGACTTGCATACGTATAAAGTGCGTGATGAAAGAGGTTTTGAACGTTCCACACTTCTTTTTTTATAAAAATAATAGGTTTTTCTAGTGACTTTGGGTTTGATTAAAAAGGTATATGATTTTTGATAAATGAGATTTACAACATTAATTAATTGAAAAGTGTATTTTAAATAATTTACAAAAACTGTACATAATATTTGTTTCATTATATAGAACCGAATTAACTGAATTTTATAATTCCAAATAAATGCTAGTCGAGGTCATAAGATAAAGTTAATGGGAGTGATTTGATAATTTAAACAACCAAGAAGGAGCTATAATTCCAATTCTTGTTTATACATAGCAATATATATATATATATATATATATATATATATATATATATATATATATATATATATATATATTATATATATGTATATATATATATATATATATATATATATATGTATATATATATATATATATATGTATATATATATTTTTCTGTGATATACGAGCCCCACAACTTGGGCGTCCATAAATACTGTGATATTCGCCGCCCCTACGATTGGGTGCAATAATTTCTGGTGTGATAATGTGAAAATGTAAATTTATAATTATCTTTTGCCTCGACTAGCTGATTCAATTAAATAAAGCACTTCTATAGTACACAGTATAATGATTAAATATTTACAACACTGTTAACTATCTTCTCCCCTTTTATATCATGTACATCTCTCAAATTATTACAAATCAAGCCAGCGAAACGAGCTTTTTATTACCTTTAAAGACTTATTGAAACATTTCAAGCGGTCTGTAACTTTTCATAGAATATACGCAAGAAATCCCCAATTTGTCGGCTTTTACACTTTAAATTATGATTGAGATAAAACAGTTTAAAAATAAATCATATCAAAAATATTTGAGATAAAACAGTTTCAAAAATAAATCATATCAAAATCTCTAACCTGAATAATTTTCATAGGTGCTCCCAAAATATCCAAATCGTTATTGGTACGTTTATTGCAATGAAAGGTTTTTTATTTTCTCCATAGAATAATTACCATCAATTTGCTTGAACGGGCAGCATTCTCCAAAATTATATTTTGATCGTAATGTCTCGTAATTTATGGTGCTACAGGAATCGTAACATTATTTTACTTGTAGTTTATGATTGTATTTTATATCGTAATTGAGATGGTAAATTCAGATTGACATTCCGAGAGTAATTTAGATGTACATTCAAAGACTAATTTAGATCGACATTCAGATCGACATTCAGATCGACATTCAGATCGACATCCAGATCGACATTCAGAGCCCTGTTTTATTTATTATTAGAAATGTTATAATTTCCTAAATCTTATTTACTTACGTCTCAGAAATACGGTTAAATTTTCACAATTCTACATTTTATAATTTCACTGTTAACAAATATTTATTATCCACGTAAATATTTGGCACTTTCAATTATAGTCACTGCCCAGTTTCAAAGTATACTAACTTGATATTCAATTCTCCAGATATTTATAAGATCGCCCCACTCTTGTTTGTGATTCGCTGGCTTCACGTGCTAGGCGAGGCCAAGTATATTATCACTTGTTATGTTTGTAAAAATTTACCAATATTGTATGTATTTTAATTGAATGACGCGGTGCTTAAAGTTACGTAATTCAATTGTTATATCTTATATTTACTTCAGGAATCCCAGTAATTTTGTACATATCAAACACGTAGTCTTGTTTGTTAGCTTTATTCTAATTTAAATTGAATAAATTTGGTATTTGTTTATTTCCCAATAAATTGGATTTTCGAACAACTGTGATTCTCTTAGATCACGTACGCTTTTAAATAATGTATAATTTCTGCGTGCGTTTTACGATAATATCTCTATACACTTTATGAATGTTTATCTAACCACTTCATGCAGGTTTTCCACTGATTTAATTTTAATGCATTTCGTTACCTTTTTTAAATCCTAATCTTTGCTAGTAGCTACTCTTGGATACATGTTTTAATTGTTTGTACTGCTATATACAGTGTGCTCGCAACTAATAATTTTTAGAATAACCTATTTACTCTCCTAATATCTATAATTTCGTGCTTCTGTTGCTTGGGAGTTTTCCTTGCTTATTCTACGACCTTAATGACTTAACCTACCCTTAAATTAACCCTATAATTATAGCAATATATATATATTTATATATATATATATGTAGCTATGATAATAGGGTTATTTAGGGGTATAAAGGATCACAAGGGTAGTATACTTCATGTAAACAACACCAAAAACAAGGAAACTAAAATTTGAATCATATAAAGTACACAATTCGCCAATTATGCAAAAAGCAAATATCAAACACACTGTATAAAATTAACAACTAACTTTAGTCAATGAAAAGAGGCTCATTCTTTAATATTACAATCACATTTAGTAAGATAAATAACTTTGTACGCAATCCAATTCATTGTGAAACAGCAATAAATTTATAAACTTTAAATAAATACAAATCGGGAACATCTAGAGTAAGACAAACATTAAACGAATTTTATTTAAAACTAATGCATTAGTGTAAGGAAATAATCAGGCATGCCCACAATTAACTGACCTTTAAAAAACAAATATGTCTTATAACGCAGGAAGTAAATAAACGCACTTAATTTACGTCATTATAAAATTCGCCTACGTGATCTTCAATGTAAAATTGATACAAAACCCAGCAGATTAGGTAAACAAAATATGGAACAACAAATTTGTATACGTGCCGAATTAAAAGGAAAATTTTAATAATTCTTATACAAAATACTAAAACACGATATTGAACGTTACAAAGTATCATAGTCAACGAACTCTACAATATAAAGTTTTGATGTCTACGTGATCGGGATGAGCATTTCAACAAACGATTGAATAAGCAACTTTGTGTAAAACCCAATGGATAGACGATAAACTAATCGCAATGCCTTCAATATGACGGAATAACAAAGATAAGTGCGGAAAACCAATAATAGCAGGTGGGTTGGCGTGCCTTTATATAGTGCACGAGCTGATAAGAGTCAGTCTTTCCACAACTAAGGCACGATCTGAACTAATACACCACGCAAAGTTGAATTGTGAAATTAAATAATAAAATTTAAGTGAATGCTAGTTATTAAAAATTTAAGGTACTAGTGCAAGTGCAAATGTACAATAGCAATACTCCGTTGATATTAAAACGTAAGTCCAAACTTTAATTAAAAATAAACATGATCTTTAATATTTATTAACTTAGAGCACCAACCAACCAATCAACTAAGTAATCTAACTAACTTATTAATTAATTCAACGACTTACTAAGCGTTCGACTGGGCGTTCAACTAAGCAGTTCACTAAGCAAGAGACTAAGTGATTCAGTAAATAATTACCAGACCAACCGAATAAGAAATCTAACAAAGTACGGACGACGTCAAGCTGAAAACAACTCAAGGGTACTGGTTAGCAGCACGTAGCGGAAAGTCAAACGGATTGGGGGAGCTACACATTCGAACGAGGGACTCAACCTACAAAGATACCAGGTTAGCGATAATTAATTTATGGCATAAGACTGAAATTTTTTAAACATTTAAAACTTGCATGTACTTAGATATTTATGTGAAGGGTCATCAAAAATTTTGATTGATACGTAGAAATTACAAAAGGTCATTGAACGTTTAACGAGACTTCTAATACAATACAGAGTTGTTTTTGCTGGCTTTATATTTCAATACGGTTATAATTTGGTGGTAAACAGATTTATATTCGAGGGCTTTAAATATCGAATAATATTACGAAGGTTGTAGAAGTGCAAATTGTACATATTTCTTGGTTTATTATGCAAAACTTTGATTATTTTGTTTCTATTATTTAGGTATGAAGTGTTATCGTATCGTCGTGTACTCTTGGAACGTTGGCCGTTATACTTAATAACTTTTAATTAAATGGTTATTAATGAATATTGCAAACGGGTAGTGAAATACAAACGTAAACCTATACACAATTTAATTTAATTATCATTCACAATTGATAATGCGTATTTGACCGACAAATAGACAATTCGTAATTCACAGTCAAAAAGGCAATTTGTAATTGCCCCTTCTAACTCGTCTACATCATTAAAATCTAGAATAGTCGAGCATTTCTGGTTGACTTTATTCTCAAAGTTGACACAATTTCATCAGAAATGGCAGCTTTGATTTATTATATCGTAAAATACTTTACTATTTGTCCTATTTGTCCGTAATTGGTATAATTTAAAGAATGACTGCTGGAATGTTAATCTTTAATTGCAGTTATTGCTCGTTGTCTTATCTTATTTATGGATAGTTAGACGCTTTTATCGACATTATAGTTTCGCCAATTAGAATTACTATTCATGAAGTGCACTTTTCATTCTAAAACATGCGTTTTGCGTTAAATACTTTTAATTTTGTCCTGAAATAAAGTGAATCTTGTTATAAAATAAATTGAACACATTGTTAAATAATGTTCTCAAAGATTAATACTTCGAGAAGCACGGATAGTTGCGTTTTAATTACTAATTTTTTTGCTGAGGATTTTTACTAACTATCAACTTACGTACGTACTATACTATTTAAAGATACTATTATGTAACATAAATGAAGCTTTATAAAGTACAATATACAGAACATTTCTAAACTAAAAATGAGTATGTAGAGTAAAAAAAACTCTTTTTTTGTTTTCTCGGGTTCTTGAGTGTTGTGCGTGCAGGATATGGCGCTCAATGATATTTATATTACCCCTTATCACATCAATATATATATATATATATATATATATATATATATATATATATATAATATTTTAGGTAGTTTTTTACACAAGGTAAGTTGATAAATACTAACGTATTATAATTAATAAGATGAAATAATAACTTAAATACTTTTATGCAAAGCCCAAATGATCATATATATATTACTCAAATTTAGACCAGGGTAGAAAATTAATTAACGACATCAAATAATTTTAATCACCTTGTATAGAATTTTATTAGATAATACGCGTTTTTAAAATCGTGGAGCTTAAAAATTTATTCGTTTCATTAAAAATAAGGGATTTAAATTATTCACTAGACGTTTTCTATAAAAAGAAGCAGAATTAAAATGCTCAAATTGTATGTAATTTAATTGTTACAAGTATTAAAACAAATAGAAATTACGTGCAAAATTTATATTAATTAATTTAAGTTCTAAGTAACGGGTATTAAACAAAGTGTACAAATAATAATTAATATTTAATTTGTCTTCACTAAAAATTAAAGGGTAGAAGTCAATGCCATTCATTATTATTTTAATTGGAGTTAATTGAACGATTATTAAGGTATAATATGCACAAAAGCTTTTAAAAACTCAATAATATTCAAATCGTAGAAGTGTTATTTAAAGTATTACGATTGAACACCTGCGTATTTTTAAATATCAAAGTTCTAATTAATTTGTTTGGATAAACATGCAGCTTCTAGGTATATTGGAAACGGTCGGATGTTTTAACGGGAAGGCTATATACGGGGTTATTTTACTTACGAATACACGTGGATTGAAATAACCGATAATAAGGAATATCGATTTGTACCACTCAGATAAGGGTAGAAAGAGATGGATGAAACGCGCAAGGCAGAGACACAGATAATAAAAGGCGTGATTTGAGCAACGTCACTGGGTTTGCGATTGGTGGAAATAAGATGCAGATATGAGAGGTGTAAACGTAACGATTTCTATACAAAATTAATTGGTTGTTCTCGGACGTGTTTGCGAGCCGTGTGAACATTCTTGGATTTTCAACTTGGACGTGTGCAAATTTTGTAGAACCGCGTGCCGGACTGTCGAAAAGGGAACATAGAATGAGAAATTCTAAAAACTGTCCGTCGCGGGACAAAACCGACGTGCAGGCGAGCGATTATAAAAACCCGTGTTTATAGGAGTTTCGCTCTCTTAGATTTTCGATTTTGATTCAATACTTTAAACAGTTTGCTCTTATATTTTGGTGATTATTGAATACTTTAAAACAGTTTGCTCTTTACGTGCTACGATACAAGTTATTATGCATTAGTGCACTTAGAAAAGAAGATACAAGGTAATAAAGTCTAGTTATATTTGCGAGTATTACTGTACCAATTATCCAAATTTGTAACGATAAATGAATAAACAAAAGTAGGCAGTTTTGGGTATAGCGGGAAAGAAGTATGAATTTCAGTACTATTTTTCGGGGGTGTTAATAATTAAATGTTATTCGTAATCGTGATTGGATCCACAAAACAAGATTTAGATATACATAGATGCGTTCCTGAGAAGCCCTGAATTTTTTTAAACGAATGGTGTTGTAGATGAATTTTAAAAGGCGACCAGGAATCTGAGGACGGAAACATAACTCAGTTGGAATGGTGAAATTAGCAAGGACGATGTACATTGAAGCCACGAGTGCAGTAACCTTCAGGTAAATTATACAATTTTGTTCGATTTTTGATGTTTTGGTGTGTGTTGAATAACTTTATAATTTGTTTTCTAAAAAGTGGACAGTAGTGAATTTGTACAAACAACAAATTTTTAATTTTAAGGTAAAATTTTCTTGTTTAAGTAGAAAGGAGTATTTAGCAGTTTATGTTCTTGATTATGATGAAAATTTGGGTCTGTCTTTGAGCTCAATTAGACTAACCTGTTTAATTAACGTAAAGGGGTGGAAGATGCTCCCTTTTATTCAGACTTAGGTCTGCACATATTGTAACTTAATTAGTATGCATCCTACCAGGACTTTAATTCTGGATGTAAATTATAAAAATGATGACAAAATTTGAAACTTGAAATTTTATGATACTGAAATTTATGCTGAAATTTAATTTTGAAATTTTAATGTATTATGAATATTGATGTAAATAGAGTTAACGTTGATGTTTGTGGTAGGAATGTGTTTGTTTTTTTTATGAATGAAGATGAAAGTTTTTAACTAGGTGAGCAGCCGAGGCAGAAAGAGTAAAGAGGCGATTATCAGAAGAGATTCAAAAGGGCGAGAATCACAGCAAATCTTGGTGCCAAATTCGAGAGGTTCGAATATCTTTTTTTACTCTAGTGAGGCTTTTTGTAGATTTCACAGCATTATATGACGGCCCAACGCTGGGGCTCGATTCGAAAAACCGTAGTTCCCGGATTTTGGTGGTTACACAGCATTATATATATATATATATATATATGTATGTATGTATTATTGTGATATTGAAGTAAACTTCATCATACAACAGGCACCAGAATCACCTATCTAAATAGAAGATACTACTTCCTCAACTATTCCAGTTGGTAGAAAATAAAAAGCTCGAACAAATTAGTATAATCAATTTTAAATTTTTAGAGTACAAATATTTACATAAAATAGTATTTAAAAATGAAAATTATTGCAGTGTAGCTCACAAAGAATAAGGTATCAACTTACATTCAAGATAAAGCTGCTTGAGTCTCTAAGGTCAGAGTACTCCTACCATTGAGTTTATTTCTTTGAAAATATAGCGAATATCCAAGATATGTAAAAATTGCCTTTTGTTATAGATAATATTAAAAATGAATATATGAATTACTTAAACCTTAAAACCGCAACTTTTTGTAATAAAATTATTGGATATTAAAAAAGCTGTATTGAAGTATTTTGATAAAGGTCTTCATAAGAAACGCAAATCTTAAAAGCTCATCTGACCTTAGTTTCAGTAGATCTAAATTAATTTCAGGCAATACAGTTTCTTAAAGCTTTAAACTTTCGGCACAAACTTCTTTCACAAGGATCGCTTCTTGAATAAAATTATGCAAGACCTTTACTAGGTCTAAGTCAAAGAAAACTGCTTTGCAACAAATTCGTCCGCAGCAAAATTGAATCGAAGAGTTTTTAACAGCGAGTGAACTAATTTGCGAAGAAATATCTGAACTTATATTTGTAGCATTAATTGAAGTTTGTATTGAAGCGTTAATTGTAGCATTAATTTGAGTAGTATATGAAGCCTCAAAACGGTTCCGTAACTAACTTACTAAAAATATACAAATCTACTTACGATTCTTAAAATCGGCGAAACTCAAACCGAAAAACACTTTTAATTAAAAATATTATTTGTACTTTCGCTTATCTTGTAGTACTCAAGTTATTTCAAATTACATCACTGGTTTGCAGAGGTGCGAAAATAATTCTCTCAAAGTGTATATACTTCAATGTATAACATTTAATTTTGAGTATAAACCATCATTTGTTCCAGAAACTTCCATTCAGCCAAGAATTATAACTAATACATGCACTCTACGTAATACTGTTCTTACTTGATTTTGTCTAGTAGCTGCACCTAGTTGCCACCACAGGAACTCAAACTTAGATTCTATAATACTCATGTCTCACAGCAAACAAATTTGTCAATTAATAACGTTTCTACTATAAAATTCTCCAAAATGTCTTACTGTTCTTCGCAAAAAAGTTTAAAATAAGGCACTTTACAACAGAATTATTAAGAATAGCAAGAACGACTTCCATACTGTCGTAGTTTGTATATATAGATTTTGGGTAATATCTTGAGGGTTCTCCGGTTATATGAAACGTAGTACCTTTTAATAAGCATAGCTTTATTTACGAGTCTATGGGTTAAAACGCCTATAACAGAACTAAACCATGATAGGTGACAAACAACTCAAAGTATGTAAATTTCAGAACAAGGTTCAAGTATTTTAAACTATTGAATTAACATTTTCTAAGGAAAAAGGAGAATTATTTAAACAACTTTTGCACGTAACCCTGTCACTAATTAATACATTAAGTAAAGTTAAAACTAGTCGCACAAAAACAGTCAACATACTTAACCAACATTTGCCTTGTAACTTTGAACATCTTCACAAACAAAGAACTGAGTTAGAAAAACTGTTTTAAAGAAAAAACAGATTTCTGTACAACTTAGTTAACGTTCGCTCAGTAGGCAGCTAATTTTCATGCTTTTAGACTTAGTTGATTAAATTCTATTTATGCGTAAGTCGCTTCTTTCGCTCAACAACGTTTGCAAAGGGTCACACAAAATAATGTCTGAATTTTAAACTCAATTACTAGAAAGCGGCTTAATTGTGAAAAACTACAGCTGCTTCGTTTCCACTCACTAATAATACAATTATTGTATAAATTTATAGCGTACAGGTTAAGATGCCGCACTACGTTTTATAAATAGTGATTGTGTTAAATTAATATAACAGATGGCTAATTAGTGTAGGCATTACATAGCTAAAAGCTTGTTTCGCTCACTGCGCTTGTTTGCTCTGAGATTATTACAGTCGATCGCGTTTGGCATTTCCTCTTTTTGCCTACTTGCTTACGCGTATGCAACAGTTAAGTATATTTCAAAATTTTAGTTTGTCATTTTGTTCTTCCATTCTGAACGGACCTGCACCTAGAAGCAGTTCTAAAATACTAGAACGGGTAGAATGGCTTGGATGTTTCAGTAAGCTAAAGAGCCGAACTATAAGTTTAACCAAATTAGTGGCATGTTTAGTGAGAAACCAAACTAAGACAGGCTCCCGAAAGAGGGCAGCAGCTTTTCGGTACTTAGAGTGGCCTGAACATAGGGGTTCGTATTGCATTTTAAGACACACTACTGCGATATGGTGGGCAACGGGAAACCTCCACATTACCTTCCAAGTACACAGCGTACCTAAATTGTTACTACACTTGATGGCATCCTCTGGGGTAAAAGATTCCGGAGTTAAAATAGTCCACCATTTGGATCTCCGGGAGGAGACTACTTCGGGGGATGTGATCAAAAAGTATAAGTTTTTAACTTGGTTTCTAAATCTTTGTGAACATTCTGCGAGCCGGAGCGTGGAACATCAGAAGTATGAAGCAAGTAGGTATGCTAGGGAACTTAAAAACTGAAATGAATAGGTTAGCACTAGACATAGTTGGGATCAGCGAAGTTCGCTGACCAGAGGCGGGGGATTTTTGGAATGGAGAATTTAGGGTTATGGTTTAGGTTATGCGAAAAAAGATAGGACAACGTATAGAAAACTACCTACAAAAGAATGAAAGAGTACTCATGGTTAGATTAGAATCTAAACCGGTAAATACAGTAATAATACTAGTGTATATGCCCACCTCTAGCTACAGTGAGGAAGAGGTAGAGGCCATCTACAAATATATCGAAGACATACTAAGATATATAATAGACTTGGAAATTTAATAATTGCGGGGAATTTTATTGCAGTGGTAAGTGAGGGTAAGAAAGTACCGGTAGTAGGTTATATTGGTTTAGGCACAAGAAATGACAGGGGAAATAGGCTGGTAGAATTTTGCAACAAGAACAATTTAACCATCACAAACACATTATTTCAACATCATGCTAGAGGACGATACACGTAGAAGATGTCAGAAGATATAGGAAGATATCAAATAGATTACAATCTTGTTAGACAACGGTTTAGGAATCAAATGAAAGACTGTAGAAGCTACCCAGAAACGGATATAGACACTGTCCGCAACATCGTAATTATGAAGGCCACTCTTAAATTTAAAAATCTGAAAAAGAGGAATAGAAAATGGCACTTTGACTTTGAGAAACTAAAAGATAGAGATATCCACGAAAGATTTGAAAAATAGTCAAATGAATTACTGAAAGATATCGGGAATATTTCTTATACTAAGAAAGTAGAAACAAAATGGAATAACATTAAATCCAGCTTACACATGGCGGCCAGAAATATTCTGGGGTATACACAAAAGGAAAATAAGAAATTATGCATAACAAAGGATATCCTGAATCTAATAGAAGAAAGACGAAACTGGAAACAGAAACACAAAGCCACAAAATAGGAAATTATTCTCAAATACAAGAAAGCAAAAGAACCATGGATTAATAAAAAGTACAAAGAAGTACAAACTAAGATGAAAATAGAAAAGATAGACAAAGCCTACAAACCAATTAGACTGAATTTTAGTGATATAAAATCGAATAGCAAAAATAAGGAACGCAAAAGGGAACGTCATTATAGAAAATGTGGAGAAAGTGGATAGATGGTAAGAATATATAGGGAATTTATATACAGGAGAGAAACTCACAGCATTAGTACAGGAGTTAGACATTGAAAATGATGACTTGGAATTTCTAAACCGCGGGGTGAGTTTGAATTAGTTTTAATATGTCTAAAAATGGTAAGGCGCCGTGTACAGATAAGGTGCAACCAGAAACTTTAAAAGTTGCTGGACAAGCAGTAACAGAACATCTCTTCTAACATTTAAGCAATATGTATGATACAGGAGAGATACACAAATATTTCAAACGCAACATCATAGTAAACATGCCGAAAAAGAGAGGCGCGGATATTTGTGAAAGTTTTCGAACAATAAGTCTGACAGCGCAACGTGTCAAAAGTATTAACTAGAATTGTACAAAGACGAATAAAAAAACGAGCTGAAGAAATACTAGGAGAAGATCAATTTGGGTTTAGGCGAAACAGGGGAACACGGGAGGCTATTTTACCCCTGAGGGTGATAATGGAAGAAGCAACAGAAAAGGGGTAAAGCGTGTATATAAGGTTTGTAGATCTGGAAAAAGCATTCGACAATGTAAAATGGAAAATATATTTGAAATACTCAAAAGATTGGAATGAGTTTTAGAGATAGACGGATAGTGCATAGCTTATACAAAGAGCAGACAGCTGTAATAGAATTAGAGCAGGAACATAGAGAAATAAATATTAGGAATGGGGTTAGACAGAGATGTGCCTTATCTTCATTAATTTTTAACTTGTACATAGAAGAAGCAATTAATACTGTCAAATGCAGGAAGATATTTGGAATTATTATGCATGGACAAAAGATTGATATGCTTGGATTTGCAGATAGTATAGCGGTATTTATTCCTATAGTAGGGGACAAAAATACTATTATAGTAAACTTACTTATCGTAAAAGGCGATTAAAAGGCGCAGCAAAAGGTAGCAGCCTTGCTGACTAAAAGATAATGGAGGAGAGTCGGTTGGTCTTGGGCGATCCGCAATAATTTACAAAATTGTTGGGGGTTGTCCGTGACAGATACGGCTTTTGCTAAAATCTTTAAAAACTACGTTGTGGAAAGATATGGGAACCTACTACAGTATTTCCCAGGTATGCGTGGCCTAAAACACGAACTATGTATGATGGAGAGCTCACAAGTAAAATTGTTGTCCGGTGGTAAAATACCCATTCATTCGGATCTCTGGGAGGGGGTACTTTGGGCTTATCATGTAACATACTGTTTTAGTACAGTCGGTTATGTAAAAATTACTTTCTATTATTTCTCAAATTGGTTTATTTTCTAGTTTAATTTTAGCGTCCCAATTATTAAGATAACGGTTTTGTAGCATAAATATGTCTGCGATTTTAAACGGCTTCAAAAGCTCCGTTCCCAAGTAGCCATTGCAGGGTTCTTGGAAAATATAATCCAAAGATTTAATTAACATTCCCAAGGTACGAAGCTCTACTTGGAAGGCACTTAACGTGTCAGATTAGTAGTATCTACTACTAGATGTCAATCAAGTAGCTAAGACCCTACATATGTATAAAGCAGCCCGAGTTGCCTGAATAATTTTCAATTAGTTTGGGTACTTAACTAAAATTATAGTTTCGGAGTTTTCTTGTGAGGGAGATTTTGGTTATCCCAAAGCAATTGTTAGTTTTAAGTAACTTTTAAGATTTATGACAGGCTTAACCTTTTCGATTATGAGAGCTAAACTGGACTGTATACGATAATCATCAGGTTTAGCTACATTTACTTTTTTCATCATTACGCTTTTCGTCTCGGAACTGATTGGACGCATATTTCCATTGATTTGTATTATGAGATAACCTACACATTTCTCTTAAATTCCAACAGCCTACATCTTTCACTATCTGTGTGCAATGGTCCAACGTAGGTGTACCTCTACCTCTCTTTTTCTTATCACTGCTTCAAATATATTCCGCACTAATTCCTCATGCCTTCCTATCATCCTAATCTCTCCTATTTTTTACTACTTTTCACATATTTTTTTTCTTTTACCATTTCTAGAACCTTTTTATTCTTAACTTTGTCTGTTCGTGATTTCAAAGACTTCTATCTTTTTCCTGTCCGTTTCTCCTTCTGTCCAAATTTTACAACCGTGCAGTGCTGTGCTTGACACATGCTTTCAGCAATCTTTTCTTTGTTTGTTGTCTTTGAACATAGTATTTTGTTTTTTCTTTTTAAATACAGCACGGTCAGCACATGGCAGTGACGGTAATAATAAAATAGTCAAACCAAAAATTAGTGCCAATAATGATTCTAGTAATACAAGTTATAACCCTTGTGTTGAGAATTACTACCAGGTCAGGTAGAATTATTAAACGATTCAACACTTTGATGATTATTGTATCTAATAGCTTATTGTTTAGGTAATATTATTTCCAATATTGTTTATAAAGAGGACGAAGTTACATGTAGCGTGACTCAACACAGCCCGTCAGATAACGGTATAGCATTAACTTAAAGAGGACAATAAAATGACTTATCTAATTATGGTTATCATATATTAAACTAAAATAATTAATAAATATGCTACGATTCCTGGTGGTTTATGCGTAATTAGTTCTTATTGTTTCGTAATCCTTTTCTGACCACATCACTCCATCGCGAGCCACGATAGTAAAACTAGCAGCCAAATGTAGCGGCCGATTCTAAAAGCAGTGATTGTGAACCAACCACGCTCAATAGTATAGTATACTCTAATGTACAAAGACATAACTTTTAACTACGATAGCAATTGAGGAGCGCATAATTATTGTAATTATAGTGAAATTCTGCCAATACAACATGATGTCGCTAAATACACGCTATATGATGATTCGTAGGGGCACGCATAAATTGCTACTCGAGAATGTAACTTGCATTGTGCACATTTCAGCCAAGCACAATAATGTTCCAAATGGTTCACAGTATCCATAAATTTTAGAGCAGCTAAATGCTGAGGCGTAGCGATACTGAATAATATCCCGAGGATGTAGCTTGCGTTGTGCAAATTTCGCCCAAGTAAAATAATGTTCCAAATGGTACACAGTATCCATAAATAACAGAGCAGCCAAATGCTGAGGCCAAGAGATACTGAAAAATATCCCGAGGATGTAGCTTGCGTTGTGCAAATTTCGCCCAAGTAAAATAATGTTCCAAATGGTACACAGTATCCATAAATAATAGACCAACCAAATGCTGAGGTGTTGGGATACCGAAAGATGGCCCGAGGATGTAGCTTGTGTTGTGCGAATTTCAACCAAGTAAAACAATGTTCCAAATGGTACCCAGTATATATAAATAATACAGCAGCCAAATGCTGAGTTGTAGGGATACCAAAAAATATCCTGAGGATGTAGCTTGCATTGTGCGAATTTCAACCAAGTAAAATAATGTTCCAAATGGTTCACAGTATACATAAATAATAGAGCAGTCAAATGCTGAGGCGTAGGGATACCAAAAAATTATCCCGAGGGTGTAGCTTGCGTTGTGCGAATTTCAACCAAGTAAAATAATGTTCCAAATGGTTCATAGTGTTTACAAATAATAGAGCAGCCAAATGCTGAGGCGAAGGGGTTTGCGAAAAATGGCCTGAGAGTGTAGCTTGCATTCTAAATGGTTCACAGTATCCATAAATAATAGAGCAGCCAAATGCTAAGGTGTAGGGTTACCGAAATTATTTTACTTGGTTGAAATTCGCACAACGCAAGCTTCATTCTTGGGCCATTTTTCTGTATCCCTACGCCTCAGCATTTGGCTGATGTATTATTTATGAATACTGTGTACCATTTGGAACATTATTTTACTTGGTTGAAATTCGCACAATGCAAGCTACACCTCGGGCCATTTTTCGGTATCCCTACGTCTCAGAATTAGGCTGCTCTA
Source organism: Platerodrilus igneus (assembly GCA_036346225.1). NCBI lineage: Eukaryota > Metazoa > Arthropoda > Insecta > Coleoptera > Lycidae > Platerodrilus > Platerodrilus igneus. The sequence continues at coordinate 6,221,330 of JARFIW010001480.1, forward strand.
TTATTTATGGATACTGTATACCATTTGGAACATTATTTCGCTTTGTTGAAATGTGCACAATGCAAGCTACATTTTCGAGTAGCAATTTATGAGTGCCCCTACGAATCATCATTTAGCGTGTCTTTAGCGACATCATGTTGTATTGGCAGAATTTCACTATAACTACAATAATTAGGCGCTCCTTAATTGCTATCGTAGTTAAAAGTTATGTCTTTGTACATTAGAGTATAATACTATTGAGTATGTCTGGTTCACAATCACTGCTTTTAGAATCGGCCTCTACTTTTGGCTGCTAGTATCACTATCGTCGCAAGCCGCTATAAATATTTAGTACTCTGATTTATAAAAAAGCAAATGGTATAGACCGAAATGTTGTTTGTTCAACTCTTGTTCGCTAACTGTCTGCTTTTGATTGCCATTTTAATGAGGAATAACGAAGTGTAGTTAATAATAAGTCAAAACTGAGTCTTCTCTTATTACTGTCACAATTGACTCGTTTCGTAAAATTATGTATTCATTACTATAGAATTACTGTACACTTCAATGAAGCAATTTAACAATTATTCTTCAAGGGAACGAAAAAAAAAAGTTTTTTGAACGTAATAAGCAACGCAGCCAGGGTTCCATATCTTATATTAAAATTGCTTTATGGTCGTGTAATTTATTATATTGTTTCCAGTTTTCTGTCAACTTGTTAGTAAAATTATTTTGTACCATTCCATTCACTTTAATTAACGACGTTGTAATTTACTAAAAGTTTTGTTAGGAATTGGTTGTGTTTTATATAAACTCCTACATTTCAGACCCAAAAGTTTTATTTTGCAGCCTCGAAATGTAGTTCTGAATTGCGTATTTACAACTACCCTTAATTATAATAGAGAACATAACGGAAAGTTTGCAGGCACCCTCTACCTTTATATTATGTTTAAATTGGCATGTAACCATTTCAGTAATAGAATTTGATTTTATTAAGACAATTACAGATTTTTTTTGACCTGGATCAGCAGACATGTAATTTTATATTTATTGACTAGGATAAAATCCTTTATATGTCTAAACGAACTTATGCAAGGCCAAAGTTTTCAAGTTTAGGTAGTGACTGTTAATTATTGTTGTATGCCCTAATAACTATTTTGTATTCTGAGTATTAAAAGCAAGATGGGTTCGACAATCGTACCTTCTCCTAAAGTCGTAATTCAATAAAGATGAACAAACGTGCTACAGGGCGTGTCATCTCCAAAACGACTTTGTAACAATTTTTTTTAAGCACAGTAGAACATCAACGAATTTTTAGTCCTAATAACTCTAGTATAGTCATTAATATCATGCGAACCATTTTTAAACAAATAAATACCAGTATTGGTATTGTACGTGCTAACCGCCATACAGAAATGCTAGTTTGGTTGCTAACATCAGGCGCCGAATGTTAATACAATTACTATCAAGGCCAAGCAGCTTTCCTGTTTGGTCCATAACACATTTGCACTCAGATTAGCTAGAGCTCTCGTCCAGAACGATAATGGAACTAATAAGGGTTCTGGCATGTAACTTGCGTCTGGCTTTTTGTGCGGTAGTTGTACCCTAGTGCGCTGAACACTAGGCCTTGATGTTTTAACGATGGTAAGAATTAAAATAATAATTAATTAGACCAACTGAATAATTTGTTGTAGCGCTCTTTTCGTAATTGCTCTTTTCGTAATTTTTCTTTTAGTAATTTTTCATTTCGTCTGTTATAACGTTCCTTTTAAAGACGTTTTTAAACGACTTCTAATAAATAACTTCGTTTGGATAATTCCTTTGATAAATTCATTTAATAATTCTTTGGACATTTGTGTAAATAACACATAAAATATTCCTTTAATGATTTCGTAAAAGTACGATAAAACATGTTTTTCAACGCTTCGTAGAAAGTCCTCAATTAGATTTTTATATTATAATTCTCAACTTTAAGAAGTCGTTCTGTATTATCTGGTTTTATAAAACTAAGGCAGCGAGTATGCTCTATTTAAAAGAAGATAAAATTCTACTTTTTCATCTGCGAGTATCAGCCTATGGTTCATTCACGTTAACTTTGCGATAGGATATCGATCCAATATGAACGTCCTTCAACCGCACGATGGATGGTTGGATTTTATGTAATGTTATGGAGAAAACAGTAAGTTCGAATTTTAAGAAATCGTTCTACAAATTATGTAGAAATTTTTATGGTTTGTAAATTAAGTCCGATGAAGCATTGGAATGGTATTGTTAAAACTTTCGTTCAAGATTTACACACAGTAGAACGTCTAAGTCTAGTATTGGAATTTGGTTGGTCCAGTTTGTGCGTATAACGAAAACGCATAGGAGTTAGCATGGTCCAGTCTAAGGGTCACGCAGCTATTCGTGTCCTGTGGAACATATGGATTTTACGTCACTTGTTTTCTGAAAAATGTATGTATAAACACCTGCCCTAACATGTTGTGACGACAACATGTAAAGAACACCTGCAGAGCCAAGGCAAGAGATTAGAATTATTCTTGCATCACGTCTACATTTGGTGATCTTTGATACGAGGCTGCTTCAGAAAATATTTTTGTAACTATCTATTCTGATAAATCCGTTTTACAAATTAAGAAGAACCTTAGTAAATGTTTGTTGTCAATACTAGTTCAGTATAATTACAGTTATTAAGTTTTATGAAATTAGGCAAACTTAAAGAGTTCTTATTGATGTTTCATATATGCATGATTTCACTTACAATTTTTGAATAATGAATTAATAGACAAAGTAGTTAAAGTTTTATAAATATGTAAACTGAAAAAACATCTGATATTTCTGGTATAAATTGAAGTTAAACTTTTGTAACTAAAGCAACATTTAACGTTTTTGATATTTTTGTTTGAATTTATAATCCTACCTTATGAGTAGATGAAACTGGTGTTATCTTTTCTTAAACATGACTTTTATATTTACAACTTTTATGAAAGGACAATTTTAATTAAAGAAGCAACATTTAATTTTCTTAATTAATTGTTTTATTCTGAACAAGTACGTAGGCTACGTAGGGTAACAAAGTATAAGATCAAATAGAGTAAGGTGGTAAACCCAATTTAACAAGAAGCTTTAATAGCATTTTCAGTATTTGAAGCATAAAATCTGTGTTCATATTATTGTTGCCTAATTAATCTTTGTTGTTTTTTATATGAGGTAGCAAGAGAATACTTCTTGTGTCCTCATTTTTGTAAATTTAATTAAATTTTCTTTACAGCTCCTGCGTTAGCAGTTAATACGGTATTCCTCCCTAAAGATGCCCAAGTCCCCCTTAGGGAAACTCTGTGTTTAAAGTTAATGACTTGGTGGCGCCCTATTCAAACCCCTGTTTTGTCGAGGATCTAGCCCTAGTAATAACATAATGCTTTGTAAAAAGAACCACGACCAATCCTCATAAGCCCTGTCCAAGGAATAGACCCCTAGCATAGTCGGAAGATATTTGCGTTTCACCATTTTAAGGAAATTCTTCCTTAAAGGTTACTGGTCACATTTGGGGATATAAAAATAACCCCTAACTAGTTACCCCAACCAGTAATTTAAAAATTAAGTTACGTGATACCTTGAAACTAAATTTATTCATGATTTAATGTATTGAAAAATGTAAAAACGTGATTATTCTTCAGGGAACAATTTTATAAATACTTTGTTGAATGAAGTCACTATATTTCTAGCGCTAGTTCTATTGTTTCTTCTGTGATAATGGTATAAACCAATCGGACAGTTACAAAATTTTTACGTGTTTGCTTTCTTTACGTGGCTGATAGGTAAATGTACGGCGATATTTCTTTAATAGAAATGCTAATATTTTCAGCCCGGTTTGCAACCAACATTCTTCGGATTGTAACGCACATTCTGAGTCGTATATTTTACTCCCACATTGTTAGGTTTTTTGAAATAATATTTACTTGGTCATACTACAAAAATTTCACATTGTCGTTATCACATATTTTGTTTATCTGTCGTTGTATGCAGGTTAAGTTGTGATGAGAAAAGTACCTTCGAGTTACATAAGACCCTTAAAACCTTACATAGAACATTATTAAATGCCAACAGGTAGGATTGTTTCATTTCCTTACTATATGTGGATTTGCTGGTAGTAGGTAAATATTCAGAGATAATAAGAAACACATTGTGGTTCATTTAATACTGTCTAAAAGCCGTTGGACAAGCAGTAACAGAATGTCTCTTCCAACTTGTAATCTATGTGCATGAGACAGGCGGGATACCCAAAGATTTCATACGTAACATCATAGTCACTATACCAAAAAAAGAAAGATGCGGATAGATGTGAAAATTTTCGAATAATAAGTTTGACAGCACACGTGTCAAAAATATTAACTAGAATTGTACAAAGACGAATGGAAAAACGAGCTGAAAAAATACTAGGAGAAGTTCAATTTGGATTTAGGCGAAACAGGGAAACACGGGCGGCTATTTTATCTCTGAGATAATGGAGAAAACAATAGAAAAAGAGAAAAGGGTGTATATAGGGTTTATAGATCTGGGAAAAGCATTCGACAATGTAAAATGAAGAAAAATGTTTGAAGTACTCAAAAAGATTGGAATGAGTTATAGGGATAGACGGATAGTACATAGCTTATACAAACAGCAAAGAGCAGTTATAGGATTAGAGCAGGAAGGTAGAGAAGTAAACATTAGGAATGGGGTGAGACAGGGATGTGCCCTATCTCCATTAATTTTTAACTTGTACATTGAAGAGACAATGAATACTGTCAAATGCAGGAAAACATTTGGAATTACTATGTAGGGACAAAAAATTGATATGCTTCGATTTGCAGATGATATAGCGGCATTAGCATTTGGCAAGGAAGAGTTAGAATCTGATCTTAATGAAATGTAGACAGTTCTAACAGAGAGATGCGGTATGAAAATTAACAAAAATAAAACTAAAGTACTAGTATGCAAAGGAGGGGAAAATAAATCAACAACACGAATACAAATAGGTAACAAGAACTTACAAAAGGTTAAGGATTTCTACTACCTAGGAAGCCAAATAACGCAAGATGGGAAAAGCGTAAAGATATAAAACAAAGACTTACACAAGGTCGTGCTAGATTTAACAAGAAAACGCAGCTACTGTGTTCAAAGACAACAAACATAGAAACAAAAAGAAGATTGCTTAAAACATATGTGTAGAGCACAGCACTGTACGGCTGTGAAGCCTGGACAGTAGGAGAAGCGGACAAACAAAAGGTAGAAAGAAGCCTTTGAAATGTGGTGCTACAGACGAATAATGAAGATATCATGGACAAAGTAAAGAACAAAGAGGTACTAAAAATGGTAGGGGAAGAAAGATATATGTGGAAAACGATAAAAAAATAGGAGAGATAGGATGATAAGCCACATACTACGGCATGAGAGAATAGTGTGGAATATATTAGAAGTAGAGATAGGGAGAAAGAGAAGTAGAGGTAGACCTAGGTTAGGCTATTGCACACAGATAGTGAAAGATGTAGAATATAGGAATTTCAGAAAAATATGTATGCTAGCTAAAAATAGAAATCAATGGTGGTACGCATCCAACCAGTCCCAAGATGGATAAATTAATGACGCAAAAAATAACTATAGTTAAGCATGATGATTATTATAAGAAGCTACAGTGTAACATGTAAAAAATCCAAGCAAAATTATTTATCGACATTACTGCTACAAACCCGTTAATTTAGTATTTATTCAATAACGTTTTACCCAGTATGAATTCTAGTACTCTTGTATATTTCTTAAACCAATAAAATTTAAAACATTTTACTACTACAGGTGATCACACTATTACAAACTTTGCGCGTGTTCCCTACTAGTATGTTGGAATATCTAAGATTTTCAAGTTGTTCGTCGACTAGTGACAGGTGGTCACTTTTTGTCCTCTCGTCAAGCCGAAAGGTCACTTGCTCTGTTAATCAAACAGGCGAGATGATACAGGAAATTAAGTTTTCCTGGCGTAAACGCCAAATTAAATGAAACAGTTTTGGTTTAGTTGTCTAAGACAACAAACTCATGAAGTAATTTGATCTTTGCAACGTGCAACTTCCGTTATCTACAAAAATTTTAATGAAATATTATGATTATTCTACTTGGTTGATGTGTAAATAAAATTTATCAACATGGAAATTCATTTTGTACTTTAATTGTAAGCAGATTTGTTGGAACGTGCCGACACATGGTAGAATGGTGACATCGCATCATGTGCTTAGAGGTTAATAGGTCGTTGACGCCGATGGGTAAGCCCATTTAATAAATTTTTGCTGCATGTGCTGTATTTTATTCCGTATACAGATATATGAATTTACGTAATATTTAATTGTTCAGTTGGAAATTACTTTATGCTCTGTTACATGCAAGCACTTTGCTGTACAAATAATTTAGTAGCATACTTGTTAATAGAAATAAGCTTAACCTTTTTAAGGGCATAATATTTAAAATATATAGAATGATTTTATTTCATTAATCACGTGTTCAAATTTAGAAATTATTCATTGTCAAACTATGTATAAAAATATAATAAGTTACATAAATCATGGTAACATGTTGTTTGGAGCATTTGTGTTACTAAATGTTATTTCTTATCTTATTTACCGAAACCTTATTTCAAGATGTTCAGTTTGTGTGCCTTCATTCCAGCAAATGAAATTTTAATTTGTGATTAACTAATAAATACATTATTGAATGTATAAAAATTTGAATCTCTTATACAGTCTTTCGTAGCGCTACTTCGGACCATTAAGTATAAATAATTATAGTTAATAAAATACAGACTTCAATTAAAATTCAGTAGAAAATAAAATTTAAAAAATTAGCTTTACATCTCCTGAGTAACGTAGTAATTATTTTCATAAGAATATAACTTTTGTTCAGTTGCATTTATCATGTACATAATTGTTTAATATGAGAATATAGAATCAATTTTTCTTGAGTTCATTATTTTATGAATATTTAATTTTTCCCAAAGATTTTATGACCGTTGAAGGAATTCATATAACGATTCAGTGATAAGTATTTGAAACAAAATTAAGGACTTCGTGTAGTCACAGAATTATTAAATAAATGATATCTTTGTTAGTTGTAATTATGTTTCAGAGTCATCCTAGAACTTCGTCAAAGCAGTAAGAAAGTAAGTAACGTAGTGGTGGTATTAAAGTTATTTCCTAAAGAGGTTAGATAACTTTTAGGTTTCCAAATTTTACCTTTAAGCAAGTTGATTTAGTCAGTTGCTTTATAAAAAATTTAGGTGGCGTCCATTATCTTATTTTTTTTTCAACTTTAATAAACCCACTGACCCAATCTCATGCGACCGTGGGTCAAAAACTCAGTTAGCTAAAAGTCTTAAGAGTTTTCTTTTTCTAAAAGCCGCTTGTCATCCAACCTTATCCTGGGCTTATTACAATTTATAAGAATTCTCGATAGGTATAGAAAAACTTTATAAAAAAAATCAGCCACGATTTTTTTACACTTACAACAGATATCGGTTGTGCAATATTCTCGAATAGTATTAATTGTGTGAAAGGATTTACTGGAAAACTATTAATTCGGTAAATGTGTAAGTGTTTAAGAATCTTGGCAGCCACAGGCTGCTTAACCTCCTGTACATACCTTACATGTGATTTTCCAATGCTTCACCCGAAGGTACTACATTGGCCAGGAAGTGAGTTTTTTTTACCTGAAAAATTTGGAATTTTGCCGGATCCTTGCTGTTCCAAGCAAGGTAGGGATCTTCAACGTGCGTGACAACACTCACACACGGGACCTCCATTTTACCTCTCATCTGAACGAAGGTGTATTTTTGTGAAAAATGTTCGCCTAACATTTTTCAAACGGACCGTGTTGGGATTGGAACACGGGACCTTGGGCGTAGTAGTCACACACATACCACTACGCCACGAAGCCGCCCCACCTTTACATACCACCGAATCTCGGTGAAATAGGACATTTAATTAGAAAACAATAGAAGGGGACCCCGAGCTGTATATAGGCTGTGTGGGAATTTCAGAAAACTTTGAAGGCTAGCTCAAAATATAAATAAGTGGAGGTACGTGTCCGACCAGTTTTGAGGCGGAAAACCTAATGACGAAAAAAATAAGTGCAGATAAATCTGATGATTATTATAAACTACAGCTGTTGGTTGTGAAATATCTGCAACTAATATTGACTGTGCGAAAAGATATATTGGAAAAAATAGTAAATCAGCAAATGTTCAAGTGCTAGGGGAACTTTGCGGCCACAGGCTGCTTACCCCCTTCACTACCTTACATGTGATTTTTCCAATGCTCCACCCCGAAGGTACTACATTGGCCAGGAAGCGAGTTTTTTTTACCCGGAAAATTTAGAATTTTGCCGAACCCTTACTGTTCCAAGCAAGGTAGAGATCTTTAACGTGCGCGACAACACTCACACACGGGACCTCCACTTTACCTGTCATCCGAATTTGAGTGTATTTTTGTGAAAAATGCTCGCCTAACATTTTTCAAGCGGACCATGTCGGGATTCAAACCCGGGACCTTGGGCGTAGTAGTCACGCACATACCACTACGTCACGGAGCCTCCCCCCCACTTTTACATAACACCGAATCTCGGTGAAATACCCCCTTTACATACCGTGCATTTATATTTCCAATGCTCCACCCGAAGGTACTACATTGGCCAGGAGGCGATTTTTTGTTGCCTGGAAATTTAGAATTTTGCTGAACCCTTGCCGTTCCAGGCAAGGTAGGGATCTTTAACGTGCGTGACAACGCTCACACACGGGACCTCCACTTAACCTCTCATCCGAACGAAAGCATAATTTTTGTGAAAAATGCTCACCTGCCATTTTTCAAGCAATCGGCCGTGTCGGGATTCGAACCCAGGACCTTGGGATCCGTAGTCTTGCGCTTACTACATTGATTCACGGCAACGCCCCCCTTTACATACCTTACATGTGATTTTCCAATGCTTCACCCGAACGTACTACATTGCCCCCTTTACATACCACCGAATCTCGGTAAAATAGGGCATATAATTAGAAAACAATACAAGGGGACCCGAGCTGTATATAGGCTGTGTGGGAATTTCAGGAACTGTGTAGGCTAGCTCAGAATATATATAAGTGGAGGTACGGGTCCGACCAGTTTTAAGGCGGAAAACCTAATGAGGAAAACAATAATTGCAGATAAATCTGATGATTATTATAAATTACAGGTGTTAGTTGTGAAATATCTGCAACTAATATTGACTGTGCGAAAAGATATATTGGAAAAAATAGTAAATCAGCAAATGTTCAAGTGCTAGGGGAACTTTGCAGCCACAGGCTGCTTACTCTCTTTACTACCTTACATGTGATTTTTCCAATGCTACACCTGAAGGCACTACATTGGCCAGGAAGCTGTTTTTTTTACCTGGAAAATTTGAAATTTTGCCGAACCCTTGCTCTTCCAAGCAAGGTAGAGATCTTTAGCGTACGTGACAATACTCACACACGGGACCTCCATTTTACCTCTCATCCGAACCAGAATGTATATTTGTGAAAAATGCTGGCCTAACATTTTTCAAGCGGACCGTGTCGGGATTTGACTCCGGGACCTTGGGCGTAGTGGTCATACACATACCACTACGCCACGGAGCCTCTACCCCCCCCCCCCCGACTACCACTGAATGTCAGGGAAATTAATAAAACTTAATAAAAAAATAGGTGATAGAAATAGTAGAGGAATAAAGATATCTGTCGAAAAAAATAGGAGAAATAGACGGGCAGAAGAAGACTTAATAATGGTGATAATGAGGACCTTTTAACTCTACATATGGTTGCAATTTTGCTTCAACATAGTTTATTGATTTTGCTAATATCCACAAAGGGATTCACTCTCATAAGGTATTTGAGTTTTTCAAAAAATTTTATTGCAGGGAAATCATCTATACAAGGGTCATTAGTACCTTTTTGATTATTAACAGCTGTGCTAATTACAAGCCATTTTTCCTAAGACGAGTTACTTGATTCTCAGCTTCAGGCATACGAGTGCTAGGTACATTTGATACTGTTTTTGTCTTTATTTCCAAAACATTATTAGTGCAATGTAATGTTTTTATCTAGTGATAAAAACAACGAGTCCTTATCCTTATCTGTATAATTATGAACATGTTTATCAATGTTATTGTTATTAGGATATTTTATCTCACCTTGACCATGTTGTGTACCATCTGCGATTTTCTGTACCTTTCTTACTAGACCAAATGGTTGTAGCTAGATCAATATCTTTAGTAAGAATTTAATTAATTCTTTATTACTTTCTGTTAGAACTATAATTTGCATTTTCAAATCTTGGATTTCATTCAACAATATCTTGGTTTCCTGATTAATTAAAACCTTGACCACATTTTGTAGTGTAACATTCTCTTCTAAATCAGTTATACTTTCGTCATCTTCCTTTAAAACACTATTTAGATTGTAATTTTTAATAGAATGAGTATTGACACTAGCAATAATTTCATTTCAATTGGCTATGAGTAAATAGGCTACCTTCGTACGAGAGCAAAATAGACCATTTTCCCATGTAAATTCCCATAAGCAGGCTCAAGGTTCATTTTGCACTTTTTGTACCATGCATTGAAATCCCCATAAGGAGGATTAAGATCAATTCAGACCACTTTTCAACCAACACCCACGACGTAGGAGTCTATTACATTCAGTTTTTAAAAATAAGATAACACTAATATAAATTATATAAAATTTTATCGAGGATAAAATATTTACAATCAATATTCTACATTTGTAATAAGTATTATATTTCTTCTTGCTCCATAATTGAATAATGTTCAACAAGTAGTGTTACGTATGAATCAGGAAATAAATGACGCTTATCATCATGTGGGCTTAGGGCAATCTTCTCGTGAGCGATGGTGTTACTTGATGCTTGGACGATTGAATTAGATTCTGCGTCGCAAATACTTCCTTGTAATCTTCTATACAGTCTACATAATCCTCAAAAGTATCAGCGATTTTTTAATTCCTTTAATTTTCTTTGTAACATCATATTCTCGGATGCCAGGTGATTCTTCCTCTTCTCGTAAGAGTTTAGCTTCTTTTTCCTCGGCTCTCTTAAAAATCCTCGTCGCATACATCCTTGATCGTAACCCATTAAAATCTGTCATAAGTCGCCCATTATTTTCGTCTTTCATCATCCCCAATACTTTTTTGTTAAGAAATTCCACTGCAGCAAGGTTATCATCGAAGATTGTAACATTTTTAAATAACGGGCTAGCTATTCCGGCTTCGGCTCCATATGTACCATCCGTTTTCCACAAGTTTCACATTAAAATGTTTGCGTATATTCTCCATCGTTTTCCCAAAGACAGCATTATTCGTTAGCTTGAACAAGTTTTTCTCAAATTCGTTCCTTGCTCGTTTCCGAAGTTCAGTATTGAGATCAATGTAAGATTTTAACCAACAGCTTTGTTTAAATTTTAGCATTCGATGAATTGCCGAAAATTTAAGTCCATTTTCCAAAGCTTATTTAGATTTCTATAATGGATGACATATTTTCTTTTAGCATTTAGTGTAGCCATTAATTTGAACTTTGAATTTTTATTTTATAGATACTTACGTGGAAGTGCATCAAGTGTTTGTCATATATTCAGCAATTACTAAAAAGGATCCATAGGTCGTGGGTCGTCAGGGTGGCGGGCGGGCGAGCGGTTGGGCGAGTAGGGTCGGCTGACTGGCTGGCAGGGCGGGAGCGTATGCGGGAGGGCGGGCGGGTGAGCGGGATGATAGTTGGGAATGTACTATGATGTCAAGGAAGCTTTGCCATTAAAGCACCCATAACCAGACCTAGATCTGATTATGCAAATAAAGGAATAAATAAAGAAATAGTTTAATATTATTGCAATATCACAAAAGCTATACGCAACAACTAACCATAAATAAATTGTCTTTGAAACTTAAATAGATGTCATGACTAAGTTTTATTATTACAGTGGTACTATATCTGGCTGAACCGAGAAACAGCGCAATTAAGGTGATGGCAAGGACAAAATCGATGTGAATTGGTGTAGCTTTGACTCTCTGCAGGCGGAGTTGGGCCTGTCTGACGGCAGAGTCATAGTAGTAAGCCACCAACTCAAAGGTACAACTTTGTAAAAAGTAACCCAACTAGGTCGGTTCATCTTCGAGCCTTCAAACCTACACAGTTGCATAAAAAGATGTCTAATATACCCATTTTATTTCTATTATATGTTAAAACATACTTATCCATAATAGAATATCCATACTTGCCTGCCCGTGGATACCCAACGTAGTAGGCGATCAATCAATTTGTGGAAGATACGATACTCAATGTATGGAAACCATGTAGATGTCTTGAAATCGAATCTAAGCGTGTCAACTAAAATAAAAACAAACCACTTGGTCAATGTTAGTAGAAGTTCTTGGAATTTACTATACTGTCTAGACCAAAGATGGCTGATTATAAATATGATAATCTCATACAAATAAATACTGTAACTAAAACAGGAGCATTGCACCTTACAAAATTTTGATATATATATATATATATATATATATATATATATATATATATAGGGTACTTGCTAATAATTTGAAAATTATTATATTGGATACACCACTCCTTAACTAGCAACTAAGTTTCTTTGTAAATTTTTTATATGTATAACCGCTTAACAGTTATAAATACAAAACCAAAAGGATACTACGTATCAAAATGACAATTGTGCCAATCACAGCTGCACACTCAAATATCAAAATAATTGTCTTTGCCAAATTTAGTTATCTTTAACCGTTTTCGTGCTATCTGTAAAATCCAAAAAGGCACTACATATCAATATGACAATTACACCTGTCGAAAAGTTATACTCAAATACGCAAATAATTGCCTTTGCAAAATTTAGCTATGTCTAACCGTTTTCAAACTATCATCTAATAACCATAATTTGGTCATAGGGTCTTAAAACGCAATTATCTCAAAATGCAAGCAAAATTTGGAAAAAATAAAGTGAAAATCTCCCTTTAATAAAACCCGGTTACGTTTGAGTGAGCTTGACGTAGTAGGTCCTCTGTGGGGTTTCTGGCGCATGGAATTCACCCGATCCACCTCCACATCACTTCACTAACCTAGCTAAGAGTTTTCTTCGACTATCCATGGATCTGCGCCACACTAACCACAAAGGACATACTACATCAAGGTGTAGGTTTGAAGGCTAGTAGATGAACCGATCTAGTTGGGTTACTTTCTACGATGTTGTACTTTTGAGTTGGTGGCGTACTACAATAACTATGCGTTCAGACAGTCGTAACCCCAGCTGCTGTGGGTCAAAGTTACACCAATTCACATCGATTTTGTCTTCGCCATCACCTTAATTGCACTGTTTCTCGGTTCAACTAGATATATTACCACTGTAATGATAGAACTTAGTCATAACATCCAGTTAAGTTTCAAAGATAATTTATTTAAAGTTAGTTATTGCGGATAGCTTTTGTGAGATTGCAATAATATTAAACTATTCCTTTGTTTGCATAATCAGATCTAGCTCTGGTTGAGGGTGCTTTAATGGCAAAGTTCCCTTGACGCCATAGTCTATCCCCACCTACCCACCCGAACACCAGTCCGCCCCCTGACGGTCCACGGCCTATGGGTGCTCTTTTAGTAAGTGCTGAATATATGACACACTTAATGCACTTCCACGTAAGTATCTATAAAATACAAATTCAAAGTTCAAACTAATGGCTATATTAAATGCTAAAAGAAGATATGTGATCTATTATCGAAATCTGAAACAAGCTATGGAAAACGAACTTAAATTATGTACAATTCATCGAGTGCTAAAATGTAAACAAAGCCGCCGGTAAAATCTTACATTGATCTCAATACTGAAATTCGGAAACGAGCAAGGAATGAATTTGAGAAGAACTTGTTTAAGCTAATGAATAATGCTGTCTTTGGGAAAACGATGGAGAATATACACAAACATTGTAATGTGAAACTTGTGCAAAACTGGGATGGTAGATATGGACCCGAAGCCTGGATATCCAGTCCGTTATTCAAAAATGTACCAATCTTCGATGAAAACCTTGCTGCAGTGGAACTTTTTAAATCTGAAATATATTTTAATAAACCTATATATGTTGGTATTTGTATCCTCGGTATAACCAAGTTGACAATCTACGATTTTCACTATGGATATATGAACGCCGCCTTTGGAGATGGGTGTCGAGTTCTTTGCACAGATACGGATAGCCTAATTTATAAAATAATAAATCGTGATCCTTATGAAGCTATGAAGCGGGCCTCTTAGCAACGTTTCAATATTTCCGACTACCCTGCCCACAACAATTATGGAATTCCGCTAAATAACAAAAAAGTATTGGAGATGATGAAAGACAAAAATAATGGGCGACTTATGACGGATTTTATTGGGTTACGATCAAAGATGTATGCGACGAGGATTTTTAAGACAGCTGTGGAAGACGAAGCTAAACTCTTATGAGAAAAGGACGAATCACTTGGCATCCGAGACTTTGGTGTTACAAAGAAAATTAAAGGAATTAAAAGATCGGTGATAAAGAATAGAATTCCGTTTGATGATTATGTCGACTGTGTAGAAGATTACAAGGAAGTATTTGAGACGCAGAATCTAATTTAATCACTCAAGCATCAAGTTCACACGATCGATCAGGAGAAGATTGCCCTAAGCCCGCATGATGATAAACGCCACTTACTTCTTGGTTCATACTCAACACTACCTGTTGGACATTATTCAATTATAGAGCAAGAAGAAATATAATACTTATTACAAATGTAGAATATTGATTGTAAATATATTATCCCCAATAAAATTTTATACAGTTTATATTAGTGTTATTCAATTCTTAAAAACTGAATGTAATATGACTCCTCCGTCGTGGGTGTTGGTTGAAAAGTGGCCTGAATTTATCTTAAGATCCTCCTTCTGGGGATTTCAATGCTTGGTACAAAAAGTGCAAAATGAATCTTGAGCCTCCTTATGGGAATTTACATGGGAATATGTTTGAGTTTTCCGCGTACAAGGGTAGCTTATCTACTGCTATGGCTTCACATGTCTTACAAAAATATTTCTTATTACCATGCTTGGAACTTATAGACCCCCCCCCCCACGCCTCCTCACCCAATCGTCTGCTACACGATGTGTGACACCTTACAGGGCATTTAGAACATTCACAAATTTATTCACCGTGTTTTCACCACAATAATAACAAACTTTCTTGAGAACACTTTCATTATGATCCGACTTGCTAACTACCTTGATGTAGTACATTCGAAAAAAAAAATTATCAACCGTAGAATAAGACATCAAAGTATGTTAATCAGGATAATAAATCAGTGGTTGTGTGTAGTGTGCATTGATTAGAATAACCTCGTATGTAGCGTAATTAGATGCTTGAATACCAATCACAAGCGGGCTAGTAAGCACTGTTCCTAGGAAAAATCGACATCAACTGAATCTACGGTCGATTCAGAGCTGTTTATATATCTTTTCCTCCTTCTGATTGCAGATGTGGTGGTGTTCGTGGTCGGAGTGAAATAAATTACGTTTGTCAGAGTTTTTATGTCTGGTAATGAAATTTTTGTCTGGTAGCAAGTTGTAGCGACGTATGGAAAAGTCGAGAGACGCTTATTTCATATTGAACTGAAACTTCTAAACTTACCAGAGGTTTTGTTTTTAAAATAATATTAAATTTCCAACTGTCAAAAAGAATTGATTCAGTGTTGCGCCGACTTGGAGGGGGGATCTTGTTACGGTATTCCGCGCAAACACGAAAGAAAACAGTAAGAATAAGTAAAGAAATCGTTTACGCCGAATACCATAACAAAACGGGGACAGAATGGTAGAATTTTGGCTAGCTCAAAAACGTCGGAGAGGGGCGTGGGTGAAATAGAAAAAACACATTGGAAACCTCTGTAAAACTATATTGTTAACGTCCAATCTCAAAAGACTATTTACAAAACAAAAAATCCAATAAGTTGCGTAATCGTTTGTTACGTGCTAGTAAACAAAGCGTCATAAGATAAGCATATAAAATTAGTAAGCAAAATATATATAACATCTTATAATCTAAATGCTTACTTAATGGTTCACCTTAAATACATACAAAAGAAAATAAAACATAAACTATACAGTACTTCAAGAAAAGAAATATACATAAGTTATATATACATGCTGCGTCGTCAAGAAATAGTATAGCATTAAAATTAGATACCCTAACTTAAATTAATCAATTATTAACTACTTTTAACTTGATGCGTAAGTTCTTTACGTTAATGTTTATACAATAAGACAAAAGAAACAGTAAAACGGACTTAACACAAACTTTGAATAATTAATTTTTAATTTGAAGAATGATTATTACATCGTCGCTCGTGCATTGTGAATGTGAGTTCTGTAACGTGGTATTGGTAATTTATTAGATAATCATGAGTAACAGCAAATAAAATGTCTATCCTCCACAGCAGCATTAAAAAAAATTACAAAACAGGAAACTGTAGCTTGAGCAATGGGCTTCGTGCTGGTCTTATCTTAGGGCTGGGAAAATGCGGCTGCATTTCTCTATGGGCAGGCTGCCGTAACAACTAACACAAATCATGCTAACACAGAAAGCATTTTAGTAGCGCGACTTTTCAACATGTATCTTCGGTAAGAAGATGTTGTCTTCAATCGTGTGTTTCAAAGCACGGTCTTTATTGTATTAGGACAGAATCGTGTATGGGGGTAGGGTATTTGGTTTTCAAAGATATCGCCGAAGAATCAAGTCTGCAGAGTTCCCAGACAACAGCTGCCGAAATACAAACTGTACCAGCATGCTAACAAGTAGATAACGCAATTATCAAAGGATTTTTAGACAAAGGAAAACAATTTTGTTACTTTGTAACATCTTATCAGCTGCAGAATACCAGATAACAAGTCCATTGTAAGCAGATGTAGGTAGGTGGTAAGTTGTCTTATCTTTTAGAAGAAAGCTGTGCATTGACATGCAGCTTTTAATTAAAATGTAATCACTGCAAGTGCTAGAAAATATTGCAACTACTTTGTAACGCAATGTTTTCTAAGCAGCTGTTTGATTTTATAAAGCAAACTTTTATACAAAGTAATTACTTGAGAAATTTTACTAAATAACACCAATTCAAATGGCGGGAAATCAAACTTGTTGAGAAATTTTAGTGTGTTATAAAAATGAAAGCAGAAAAAAGTATTTGCAGGTTTTGAACATAACAATATCCGAACAGGCTTGAGATTAAAATTTGGTATCGTTAGGTTCATATACGGTTCACAACTTTACACCTTGTTTTTATTTAGTGGCCAACTGACTTTAAAATAATTATGTAAGCTTGGTATAAAGTCTAAAGTAGTATTTGACCTTAATATCAAAATTAACTAGTTATATCCAATTATACATGCGCTTTGTACAAACGACCCATGTATAATTGAAAGAATTGTAACAACACATCAAAAAACTAAAAAATTAAACGCTGTTTGTTTTTTTATTGAGACATAAGTATCAACGCAACATCTTTACATCTTGTATTTAACTTGCCTCAAGGCTTTATTTTATCGTTTTCACAATTTTACTAACTTGTTAATAAAATTAATTTATTCTAATTTAGATACTTCTATTTAGAGCTTTAATTAACGACGTGCTAATTTACTGAAAGTTTTGTTAGAGACTGGTTATTTTACATGAACTCCTGAACATTTCGGAACCGAAAGTTTTATTCTACAACCTCGTCATGTAGTTGTGAACTGCGTATTCACAACTGGCCCTAATTATAATACAGAACAAAAGCTAAAGTTCGCAGACATCTTTTTCTTTCCTATTCTGCTTAAATTGAGAGACGGAATAGTTAGTTTTTAATAAGAGTTTGACTTTGTAAGGGCATACAAACTATAGCTTAGTGATTGTATAATTTTTAAAAATACTTAGACAAACGTATTTGGGCGATTCGATTGAAGCATGTTCAGATTACACACTATGTGACGTCGGAGTGTGGCATCATGAGCAATAATTTCTTAATATAGTCGAAACCTTGAAAGAAGTCGTTACGTCATCACTTGTATTCGTACGAATTAAGTTGAAAATTGTAAGTCAATGTAGCATCTAGTTCATAAATGCCCAATAAATATTCCGATTCGGAAGTTTCCGTCAAGCTTTTAAAACTTTAAAAAGTATATTCCATTTACAAAAAAAAGAAAGATATCCTATTTTAAAGAAAAGGCATAGTTTTACTAAAGGTTTGTCTGTTAAGTATAAAGTTTAAAACATACGTAGTGATGGATTCGAACCGAACTGAACCGAACCTTGCCATAGGTTCGGTTCGGTTCGAAAACTTTTTAGTCCGGTTCGGTTCGAGGTTCGGTTCGAAAAAATATATTCCGGTTGGGTTCGGTTCGGTTCGAAAAAAACGAACCGAACCTCGAACCGAACCGAACCGGTTCGACATTTTGATATTTTAAACAACTAGTACGTTCAACTACAACAATTTAAATGTTTAATGTAGTTTTTATATTTAGTAGCTGCTATTTTCAAATAAAACCAACATTAATATGTTTTAGATTTTAATAGCATAAATCATATTAATACTATATGTCCAGGATTGATTTTTCAATACGTACTCTCTTTAACAAAGCGTAATTACAATTAGGTTAATAGTGAAAAGGACCTCTAAAATTTAGCATGTGTTAATAATTAATGAATTTTACTAATGTCATTTTACCGTGAAAGAACGATATTACATTATCTTTGCGATTACTTTTATTTTAGTTTTAGTTAGTACAAAAAAAGTATCAAGACAATAAATAAGGTGTTGCTGATTTCTTATACAGTACAAACAAAAAGCTGTTTGTCAGTTTATCTTTATTATTATTTCTTTTAAAAGACAATATCAAATGGTTCTCGGAGAGAATCGTAAATCTACCTCAAACAGTGTTTACGTTTTTCATAATAAAATATAACAGTATTTATGGCACGGACATTATGGCTGCTTATTATTTGCATTATAGTGTGTTATTTTATGTCGGCATTGATTGAAAAGTTTATGCCACTATGAGTCATAAACTTCAACCCTTGGTCGTGAGAGAAAGTTTGGGGTCGTTCTTTTGGGGTATCGGCTACTTCCAAGGACGTTGGTAATGGCCACAATAAATAAACCGTAAATATTACAATGCGTTTTGTAACACCATTTGTTGAGCGATTATGTACAAAAGAAAAGGAGATTAGTTTTTGCTACAAGGTCACATTTTTTAATATTAATAGAGAGCTGGTTTTCATATAAAAGTAAAAAATTCAAAATGATGGATTAGTAATATATACTTAATTAAAAATTAAAAAGTTTCGTTTATTCTGAAAACTTCTGTAGTCTCTAGACCGTGACCTCGGCTTGTATATGTTTAAGATGGTTTTCAACACGACTTCTGTTCATTAAATAAAATAAGCTTGTTTTTCAAAATCATTTCGAGTTTCTCCAATATCTAATACTAGTTATAAACAAACAACAATTTGAAATAAGGAGCATTAAACAAATCGAACTAATCTAGAATTTTTTGATCTACAAACGTGGCTCGATGACAAAATTTATTAGATATGTATCACTAATACCTATTACATTATTTACCTATTGCCTTAAAACTCAATGACCATGTACATTAGAAAATCGTTCTAATTCTTATATGCTTGCTACTAGAGATTTTTAAAATGTGCGTTTGGGAGAAATTAAGATTGACATGTTTTTAGTGAAAATTAAATTTTTAAACTAGATTTTTATTTAAAAAATCGAACCTTTCGAACCGAACCGGACCGAACCTTGAGCTAGGTTCGGTTCGGTTCGAAAAATTTGTCGGTTCGGTTCGAGGTTCGGTTCGAAAATAAAATGTCCGGTTCGGTTCAGTTCGGTTCGAAAAATCGAACCGAACCTCGAACCGAACCTCGAACCTGTTCGGTTCGTGTCCATCCCTAAACATACGGCACATACTCTTCTCTGTCTCTTTCCCAGATGAACGTGTTCACGTATGTCTTTATTTAAAACACGTACAAATCGTATTACTATCTTTATCATATGCATTAGTTAAGCTTTTAAATAATCTTAAACGTATGTTTTGAATTGTGTTAGGCACCTATGACGTAGAGGACTTCTTTCGTGGTTGCTACTATAAGACTGTAACAATATAAAGCGTTCTTTGGTTTTTGCAAAACTAACTCAATTTAATTTTACAATAGCCGTTTGTTTGAATCTCCTTATGATGAAGGGAAATCCGACTAAGCTAGGGGTCTGTTCCTCGGATAGAGCTTATGAGGAGTGGTCGTGGGTTTTACAACAAAAACATTTTCTACTAGACTGACTCTTAAATACAAAATAGGGGATACAAAGGGGGTGCCACCAAGTCCTAGAATTCTAAAGCACCGGTTTACCCTAAGGGAGAACTTGGAAATCCTTAGAGGCAAAAACTGCTTTTACTGCAAAAGCAGGAGCTGTAAAAAATAGTGTTACTATAATAATGAAAGACACAAGACATAACACTCTTGCTACCTTATACCATAACGAAAAAGAGTAGCTATTAATATCAATAATTTAAGTATAATTATAAGAGGAAAGTTAAATATTAAATTTCTTGAGAGCGTTGTTAGTACTTCTTTATCAGTTCACAGCTAAGAACTTTACTTTAATAAAAGGGTGTGTATATGTTTATCTTGTAACTTAATTAACCCTGACTTTGGACTCACTTGTCCAGAATAAAACAGTTACTCAATGGAATTTAATGATTGTTCTTTAATTAAATTTATCTTTCTTTCAGTCAAAATTTTATATATAAAATATACATCAATAATGTGGTCTAATCTTTTAGATGCAGCTATTTAAATATTTCTACTATAAATCTGAAGGTTATTAATAAAATTAAACATGACCGTGAAGTATTTAAGTTAATTACCCAAAATACACATCTGTTACCTTGGCTTACAAATAATAATAATATATTTGAGATTATTACATTATTACATTCAAGTTCAGTAACACATGAAATAATTACAAATACTAATTTTTAGTATTCGTAATTATCATCTGTTACTGAACTTCAATGTAATACTACTGTAATAAATAAAAAGCTTCATGGTTTTAAGTATTTGCATTTACATCTAAAATGAGCAATAATTTGTACCATAACGAAATCCATACAATACTACCATTTTAGTTTCAAGTACCCGCTTGATTGTCAAATAATACGAGACAGCTGGAGTCAGCTCAAGTGTTTATGCTATCGCTTATCTTGCAACCAGTTGAACTTTGTGACTTCAATGTATCAAATACTTTACCGTAACCACACGTGCAAGCCTGCGGTTCTTGGACAAACAAGTGACGTCAGCGAACTTTCTTCACCTGCATTTTTCAAGATGTAAATTTGAGCTTCTTCTCTGAAATAATGATGAATTATGTTATAACGGCGTATTACATTGGACCACCACCGGGAACCATCCCATAAACTTGCTGTGCGATAGATTGAAGTAAATCGAAATATAAACCAATCCATAAAACGAGCTATACAAAGTACCTCATTTCCAAGTATTCTTTAACTATATAAATTTGAATAAAAATAATACGTGGTAATTTAGCGAGATTGCTAACGTGAGTTATGTATCCCCAAATTTACTTATATGTATTGAATATATTGAATCTAATAGGAATTATTAGAAATTGTTAAATAAAGTATACGTTCATTGCAACAATGTAATACAAGGATAACCCAGAGAGGTTATTAACAGTTCATGGGAACGAATATGCAACTTTGTATCCGAGAGGGCAATGATACTGCAGGTGACAGGTCACAGACAGTTAACATACCGTAATTACTTAGAAATAAGATTGTTACAATATAATAAAGTATAGAATTAAGAGAAAAGCAGACATGAGATCTGTAAGTTCCCACAGCCATGTGAGGGGCAGGTTATTATAAAAAACCCGGGAGCTCAAGGCCCGGCAGTCAGTCTTCGAACTCCATACTTCGTTATTCAAGCTACTCACCTTATTACAATTAATTAAATGTTTTTGAATTAAAGTTATTTTTACAATTATTCAAAATTCCATGTTAATTTCTGTTTTAAGATAAATAAATTTGTTAAGAGTTTGGAAACGTTTTTTAAAAACACCGCTCCAAAGGCCCGAACCTTAACTCGTGTTGAGATTAAAAATTAATAACGTATTGAATTTAAATTCGTGAACATACTGAGTTTAAATTCGTGGAAGTACGGAGCTTTAGTTCGTAAAAGTATTGAGCCCCACAATAAGTTCATTTGTTTGCTTTACAAATTATTTATTTTGCCTACCATCATTAGAAACCAACAGAAATCAAGTGCATTTTGCACTTGATTATGCCGTTACGTTTATTGTTACACGTAGATTGCTGGCATGGACCTTATGGACGTCCCTGGTGCTTGTAACTCTACAAGTGGTCGAGCCAGACTAATCGTCCTGTCGACGAGATGCGCACAATAGATAAAAGTCGCCTGACATTGTAGATGCAATTCAAATGACCAACGTTTATAAATAAGTAAAATATGCCTTGTGATTGGACTATATGGTTCTGATTAAACATTTATTAATATCGCGAGAATTAATTGTTTATTTAAATAAACAATGCAGTGTATTTTATAATTAAATTTATAGGCATTTATGATTGTCAAAAAAATTGTTACAAAACGAAATTACTTTTTAAACTCAAGGATTTTTTTATGGAAAAACACGATTCCACTTTTAGAAACTCGATCTTATGAGGAACGGCATTAATTCGGCCTTTCAAATCTATTTCTACAAGTGACATCCTTTGTTCGTAAGAGATCTATCTGCGTGATTCAATATCCTTCTATAAACTTTAACAAATGATGTACCTGAAATTTTATTTAAAAAAATAATTATCTAACACACGTTGAAATTGTTTTTATTTAGACGTTATAGACATTCAAACGATTTCAAAACAAAGATCTAATAAAATTCAACTGCATTGCCTTTTCTGTTTATGTTGTTGGCTTTCATCCCTCCATCAATGCTGGTCTGAGAGAAGAAAACTCTAGAATAATCTACTTTTAGTAAGCTTTGGCGAATAGTTACGATGAATCTGGGGTACTGCGAAAAAGTGACGACCCAGAAATTCAGAGTACGGAAACTTGAAAATTATTCAGACGGTAGGCATTAAAATGGACATTGGTTGATTTTGTTGACCTTATCAGAAAGGGGAAGACGTTACTGCATTTGCGGGTACATAAGCTATAATAAGAAAAAACAAAAGGGAAGTGCAGAAGTGCTACAGAGAACAACGAGCAGAACGTCTCATGAATGCACCTACAGCTATAGTATTCAGAAATACTATCGAGTTAAATACATACGGTCAAAATATCAAGAGCACCGCTTGTATTTCATAATTTACAATAATTAAATATTGTAGCCAAAACTCTATTTGCGCAAACAACAGTTTTTTACTATAAGCCGTGTCACCGACCTTGTCTCGTGACAATGTGCATCTTTATGAGAAGGGCGCGCGGTCATAACACCTGCATATATACCTTAACACGGCTTGCCCCTTTTACGATGACCGCAACCCCCAACAACAAAATCGCGCATGCTGATTGGCTACAGGTCGCCCCACCATACTCAAGAATAAGTATAAAACAAACTGAATTTCGACCAGACCGTCACTGGACTCAATAATCTAGCGCTTCCCTAGTGGAGAAACAGTCGAGACCTCAGCGCTTCCCCTAGCCTGAGAAACCACTGGAAGACCTGGCGCTTCTCCTAGCCCGGGGCATCATCGAAGAAGACCTCGGCTTTGTTTTGAGCCCGAGGCAGCACGACAACGCCGACGCTTTGGTGCTTTCCCTAGCCTAAAGCCGTTCGACACTAACGCCGACGCCATAGCGCTGCATTGGCGAGGCCACGGCAGAGAAGAACAGACAACGACGCCGAGAGTAGCACCTGCGGCGACAGCAAGGAGGGAACGAACCACGACGACCGCGATTACGAGACCAACACCTACTCCGCTAGTTCCTACAGTAACCGCCTTTCCCACCACGACCAGTGTCACCACTACCCCCAACACCCGTGGAGTGGAAAGTCGTTTGTTTGGACACCGACAGGATCCCGCTCAACGGCGCAGAACCAACACTCGTCCACCCGGTTGACCCCAGGAGGTTCGCTGTGAGGAAGGCGTACCGAAACGCCTCGGACCGACGCCTTATAGACCTTTGTATATATTTCACCCTTGTATATATGTTATTTCTTAGATTGTAATTGTTGTATATATTTCATCTTTGTATATATGTTATGTCTTAGATTTTAATTGTTGTATATATTGTTACATGCCAAATGACATGTACCATATTTAGATTTTTGTAGATAAATTGCCGCAAAATTTTTAAATGAATACGCCACGTTCCGTCGTCCCTGACAATCGTGTCTGCGCAAAAGTGATGCGGAGTGCTCGCGTGGTGTAAGAAGACGCCATTAAGCCAGGAGCCCTCGAAGAAGCGCCAACTATCTTGGGGTGGTGTGTGTTTTTCTTTTAGGTATGTAGGTTCCTTGTACCTTTGTGTACCTGTTACCTAAACCTTCCGGCCCCCTACGAGTGCAGTAAAAGGAAGGACGGATGGTAATTTAATTCAACATGGCGTAACTGAAACCAACCAGCAAATCATCGCTGGACCCTGAGTAAGTTGCGGGATGCCACCACGTGAGTAATTTGATTTTAATTAAATTGTACTTGCAAATTAACTTAAAAGCGGTTGCATCACTCTTAAAGTGTGATTGGTATATGTTCTAAAATGGCGGGGGAATTACATTCCGTCCAAAGAGTATAACAATTGAGCCCTTACACGTGTTTGTTGAAATTAAATCCGTTTATAATTCTATTTTAACTTGTAAGATATTAGCTTTGAAAATATTTAAATATTTTTACGAAAAGTGGTTTGTTTACTCAAAATCGGTAATTAGATAAGTTTAATTTCTTTTAAAGAAAAATGCAATTTGGCACCACCAAAGTTGCTTATCTTAGTTATTTTTTATCTTATTCAGTTGGTGACATTTGAAAGAGATCATATGTCAATGTAACTTATAGAAACTCCCAATTTTAATACTTGGTTGTTTACCTTTAGCTTAACTTAATTATGTTATTTTAGACCCAGTGTAATTTCAATTTCTTTCACAAAAATAGTGTTTTTAAATTTTCCTTACAAAAAGAGTGTATTTATATTTGAAATGTGTTTAATAGTCACTATCTAACCTCAATTTGGATTAAACTAAAATATGTTCCTTTGAAGATAAATAATTTATCCAGTAAGTATTGTTATTGATAGATAATTTACTAATCTAATTCCTTCATTTGTTATTCCTTATCTTAAAATTTTTTTTCAAAAACCACATTAAGTTTGGTTAAATACTTGCCTTGATATGCTTTTTAGATTACTAAAACTTGCTTTTTTTGTTCTAAATTTCAGTACAACTACTATATCTGTAACTGGTATTTATTAAAGTAAACCTGAATAATTAAATAGTTTTTATGGATTTTTTAGAAAAATTTATTTTCTTAAAAAACTATTATCGTCTATTTGCCTTAATCTTATCTTAGTATATCTACTTCCTAAAATACAGTAATATGATGAATCCCTCACATCTTAAATCTCTCAAAACAATCTTCGAACTTAAATCATGCAGTATTCAACCTGCGTCAAATCAAAACGCCAGACATTTACAATTTTTATTTACTGACGGACAATTAATTCCTCGTACACTAACTTCCGATCTATCACAAAATACCTTTGAGATCAAACAATCTCTAGATGATATTAACAATATAGTTTACAAAATAAATCCAGCTCCTTCAGATCTAGAATTAAAACGTATTAGATCTCGTATAATACATTTAAAGCAACATTTAGACTTGTTATCATTACTTAAGGATGAACAGGCTAATGAAACTAAGCAAACTTTCTTATCTGACATTCTCTTAATTGAAGGAATCATTTTCGAAAGACTTAACTTAGATTCAGATGTAAATTTGCCTCCTGTTTTTCTAATATGAACTTTTATCAACCTTGTTTCTGAAATCTTGTAACAATTTTATTTTCGAATTCATAATTCGCTTCATTTAAGGTACGACAATAGTTAAACACCTTTATTAAGTAAAGTCATAATACATTTTACAATTAGAATATTACATTGTGACAGCATCTCTTTTCGTTAGTCTAGTTGTTTTGGATGGCGGTGTATTTCACACCCAGTCGCAAGCGCGTAGAGAGGAATGACAACCCCCCCTTTGGGATCCTCCCATCGTACGAGAGCACGAGATAGGCACTCGGCCATAGGTAAAAGAGGCAGCAGCATGTTTAAGAGAACAATGGCCAGTGACCTGCGGGTCGGTTTGATTAAGTGAAACATTTTCTGAATAACGCGCAAACCAAGATTAGACGACGAAACACTACAACACTTAGGCGATGAGAAGTTAAACAATAATAACTTAGAACTGTGAATCAACGTTAAGAAACCACTTCAATTTAACACATGCTTTTAGAGGATGGAAAGCAGATCTAATTAACAGGAGATCGTTTGTTGGTCCGAGCCAAGATACTACTTTGTTAGGATGTAGCAGTTAATTCTGCATGACGATGCAAATCCTATTTCAGCCTATGAAAGCAGTTTTGTTTGGTTCGTAGTAATTTTAAGAAATTCAATTGTGTTCCACTCAGGAAACACGCTATTTTATTTTGATACGTATAAATACGATTTTGTTATTCACTTTATCTGTTGCTAAGCTGGATTTCCCAGCGCCAAACTTAAAATTCACTGTTTATTTTGTCAGAACAACACGTTGCTTCACTTTAAAATAACATGTGTAAATTACGTCATTTGTTTGTTTGAGATATACTGCTGACACTTGTATTTATGAAAGCAGATGCTTAGTATTTTATTACTACCAACTTTGAAGACGAGAATATCTTTATGAACATTTTCATTTTAAACTGAAATTAGCACATGTAACTTAACGAGAATATTTTGTATTTTAATTTTGACAATGTAATAGACCTAATCAGATCTGAATGGGTTAAAAACTATTAATGTAACAAGTTACACTCTGTTGTAATATTCTTGATCTAGAAACAGATTGATAAACCTTATCTTAAATTTCCAAACTACTACAAGTAATTATTTAATTTTGTTGCATTCAATTTTATTTAAAGTTAAAGGAATTCTTTCTAGTAAATTATTAACCTAAGTTTAAAGTTTTTTATTTTGATCAAGTGTGATCAAACCTAGCAACCCAAAAAGGCAATAAGAGTTGAATTTTGATGCCACCCTTATGTAGAAAATATTCTTTTTATTTTTTTTAGGCATATTTGAGGGACACAAACAGTGTTCCCATTTTCTATGTTGACTTAATTATTATTCTTTCTTACAGGAACAGCGTCTTATTCTGTTAAGACAGGTTTTTGTCACCGAAGGCGATCTTTTTTTCTTTGGGTCTCCACGTCCGCCCTTAGAAATATGCTATGCTTTTAACATGAATCAATCTGGACTTGGTGGCGCCTGTTTGTTTTAGTTTGAGTGTGACCCCCCAACAGATTTCGACTTACCCCCCCATTGCTCATAGCTCTACCCAAGGAATAGACCCCTAGTTACGTCGGAAGACTTCGTTTTACTGACACCAAATGTGGGGCTGGTGTTTTAGTAGTTCTAGTAAGTTTGTTTCACTAGCACTCATGCGTGAGGCTAGCGGAGCCAATTAGAGAGATCAAGGAAAAATGTTTCAATCTTACCAGTGTATAAATGGGGTATTCCTTTCTCGGGCTTTGATTCGTAAATTTCTTTAATGTCATTTCTAGACCGCGTAAATGATTTTAAAATTTCTCGTAACTGTACAGACCGAGATTTATTTGTCTCAGCGGGGGAACTATTTTCTGGCTCTGCTTTGATTTGGTATAGAAATATACGAAACCAGATTTCTACCTGGGAAGAATTAGTTACTAGTTTAAAACGCGACTTTTTACCTCACGGCTATATAACTGATCTTCGGAATGAAATAAAAATCGTACCCAGGGGCCTAACAAAAACGTAATCTCCTTTATCACCTCAATTAAGCTTTATATAGCAGATTAGATAAAAAACCACCCGAACACAAAATTATTGATCAACTTTTAAGAAACCTAAATCCGTACTTCTCTGAACGTTTAGCTTTACAACATATCTCATCTCTACCTTAATTTAAAGATTTATGCCTCTCTCTTCAAGAAGTGAAGTTACGTATAGATAAATATTGTCCTCCCTCAGCAAAACAATTCGGCCTATTAGAACCTGACTTAGCATGTCAGTCAGAACCCTTTCGTAAAGTTTCTATTACTAATCTTCCTCTTTCTCTCGCGACAAACTCAGTTACCTGCTGGAATTGTAAGAAAAGCATACTTATAATGTTTGCACATACTCAAAAAACCTCTTCTGTTATGGCTTGGTTGTGAATTGTTATACTCTTTGGGCGGCATGTAATTCCCCCGCCATTTTATAACATATACGACCACGCTTTAAGTGTGATACAACCGCTTTTAAGTCAATTTGCAAGCACAATTCAAATAAAATCAAATTATTCACGTGGTGGCGTTTCGGAACTTATTTAGGGCCTAGCGATGATTTGCAGGTTGAGTTCAGTTACGCCGTATTGAATCAAATTACCATCTGTCCTTCCTTTTACTGCACACGTAGGGGTCGGAAAGATTAGGTAACAGGTACATAAAGGTAAAAGGTACAAAGAAGCTACATACCTAAAGAAAAACACACCACACCAAGATAGTTGTTGCTTCTTCGAGGGCTCGTGACTTAATGGCGTCTTTTCACATCACGCGCACTTCGCATCACTTTTGCGCAGAGGCGACTGTCAGGGACGACGGAAGTTGGCGTATTTATTTAAAAATTCGCGACAATTTATTTACAAATAAAATATAAATATGGTACATGCCATTTGGCATGTAACAATTTATTACCCTTGTATATATGTTATGTCTTAGATTGTAATTGTTGTGTATATGTTGTATTGCATCCGAAACTAACGAATAAAAATCAAACCTAATTGTTTTACTTGAAATTGTTGCACAATATCTAGTCACAGAAAACCCAACCGGATAACAGCCTTTTCAACAACTCGTAGCCACAGTGAAATTTCAAAGCACTTACAACAACATATTTCCAGCTAACCGTTAACAGTACAAATACTAACCTCTATGACTACGATACTAGATTCTTAATTACTTACTATCAAAGCCTAAAATTACTATCCAAACGCTAATCATTAATTTATATCAATCACTACATAGGACAATTTATATCAAAAATATACATCAACTAATTCATTTCTTATCATGACTTTCAAATCATTTAAATTAGAATTGAACTAACTAACGATCATCACGCCGTTATGTACCTTATTCAATTGCTGTAGATATTCCGAAAATATACCAGAATATGCAAATAACGTTCTAGTGGTATGCTATTGTAGGGGTAATAAAGTTCTTGAATGCAACCTCTTGTACCCGTCAACCAAATCCATGCACCTCAGTCTATCGATCATCTTTAGTATACAAACATTCCGACATACTGTGTTGGTCAGAGGCGGACTAAATGGTGCTATTTCCTACCTTTAAAGCTGTTCTGTCCCAGAACATTTTGTGACGCTCACGCTAAGAATCTCCCTGTGGTGGTAAAGACAGTCAAAACTATTTCTGCAGTTCCCATATTGATAGAAGTAGCAATCAACACCCTTCATGGTGGACACCGTATCATGTAGATTGTAGCCATACACCAAGATCTGGACTCCAGCTTTTGCAACAGTACCTCTAGCATATTTCGTACTATTCTCCAATCCAATTCATCGAACCTACAACTGATCTTGGGTATGGCCAACTGCTTGTCTTAATCTGATCATACAACGCTTGAGATCTACTAACGTCTTCATCAGATTCTGGTAGTTCGGATCAGGATACTGTTGCTTATTCACCAAGTAAAAGATGCCACGATGTCGGTCCTCTAGCCGTATGGTCTCTCTAAGATGTGGTTGTTTTTGGCGAAGTTGATACAGGTAGTAAAATTTATCTTTAAATACTCCAGCAAGTTCTCTGGACATATCAAGGTCCGCGCCAGGGAGAATTCCGACGGAACATGGAATAGATCACCTTGAATCTCTTTCGCGACCCCCCAAATGTCGCTTTACCTATGCCGCTGTATAGGAACATAGCTCGGTCTAGATGTTTGCGTATCATCACGGGCATAACTGATTGTTCGTCTCACTGCTGGCCATTTTTCGGCATTATTGGCGTCATCGCTATCGTAGGATGATAAGCAGTTGGTTTGCACTACTGTTGTTTTTCCATTTGTGAGCTTACGAATCCAATATACCACGTCTTTGTTCATTTCTATAACTTCGTATGTACCCCCCCAATGTCTGTGTATATTTGGTGACAATACACGGTTTCGTCTTTGATTGTATAGCCAGACGCGGTCGCTTTCTTGAAAACCAGTCTCCTGCGGATTGATTTCATATCAGGTCTGTATCCACTCACTTGCGATTTGGATATCATTTCTAACGCTACCTTTTTGACGTAGCTCTTGCCCACGATGTTATCACCGGGTTTATACTCAAACTCAAGGTCACAGAGCAAACGCACATCGCATCCTAGCATAGCAGAGTGCTCATATTAATCGAAGACAAATAGACCAATAAAAATTGATTTAAGTATTGGCCCCAGTTGCTCTGATGTTGGAAGACCACCTTGGCTGGGTGCTTGCCCAAGGTGTAGTTCATGCGTTGCACCATATTATCCGATCGTGGTGTTATTCGGGTCTTTCTCATCTCCAGCAACTGGCAAATTTCTTGGAACAACGCTTATTCAAAATGTCTGCCCTGATCGGTATGTAACTCCATGGGAACTCCAAAACTACAGAACATTTCCTTTTTCAGCACGTAAGCGACGATCGTATCTTCTAGGTTTGGTATAGCACATGCTTCGGACTACTTTGTAAAATAGTCCATAGCCACTAATATGTACTTATTCTGGAGTCGTTTTCAGGGAATAGACCTGGAGTATCGATTGCCGCTCTCTCAAATGAGTTTCCCACGTTGTATTGCCTGATTGGAGCCTTACGATTTTTCAGTGGCGCATACAACTGACACCTGCATCACCACTCCTTAACATGATCCTTGCAACCTACCCAGTAAAATATTGCTCGAACTTTCTCCAAGGCCTTCTTAACACCAAGTGAAGTTACGTATAGATAAATATTGTCCTCCCTCAGCAAAACAATTCGGCCTATTAGAACCTGACTTAGCATGTCAGTCAGAACCCTTTCGTAAAGTTTCTATTACTAATCTTCCTCTTTCTCTCGCGACAAACTCAGTTACCTGCTGGAATTGTAAGAAAAGCATACTTATAATGTTTGCACATACTCAAAAAACCTCTTCTGTTATGGCTTGGTTGTGAATTGTTATACTCTTTGGGCGGCATGTAATTCCCCCGCCATTTTATAACATATACGACCACGCTTTAAGTGTGATACAACCGCTTTTTAAGTCAATTTGCAAGCACAATTCAAATAAAATCAAATTATTCACGTGGTGGCGTTTCGGAACTTATTTAGGGCCTAGCGATGATTTGCAGGTTGAGTTCAGTTACGCCGTATTGAATCAAATTACCATCTGTCCTTCCTTTTACTGCACACGTAGGGGGTCGGAAAGATTAGGTAACAGGTACATAAAGGTAAAAGGTACAAAGAAGCTACATACCTAAAAGAAAAACACACCACACCAAGATAGTTGTTGCTTCTTCGAGGGCTCGTGACTTAATGGCGTCTTTTCACATCACGCGCGCACTTCGCATCACTTTTGCGCAGAGGCGACTGTCAGGGACGACGGAAGTTGGCGTATTTATTTAAAAATTCGCGACAATTTATTTACAAATAAAATATAAATATGGTACATGCCATTTGGCATGTAACAATTTATTACCCTTGTATATATGTTATGTCTTAGATTGTAATTGTTGTGTATATGTTGTATTGCATCCGAAACTAACGAATAAAAATCAAACCTAATTGTTTTACTTGAAATTGTTGCACAATATCTAGTCACAGAAAACCCAACCGGATAACAGCCTTTTCAACAACTCGTAGCCACAGTGAAATTTCAAAGCACTTACAACAACATATTTCCAGCTAACCGTTAACAGTACAAATACTAACCTCTATGACTACGATACTAGATTCTTAATTACTTACTATCAAAGCCTAAAATTACTATCCAAACGCTAATCATTAATTTATATCAATCACTACATAGGACAATTTATATCAAAAATATACATCAACTAATTCATTTCTTATCATGACTTTCAAATCATTTAAATTAGAATTGAACTAACTAACGATCATCACGCCGTTATGTACCTTATTCAATTGCTGTAGATATTCCGAAAATATACCAGAATATGCAAATAACGTTCTAGTGGTATGCTATTGTAGGGGGTAATAAAGTTCTTGAATGCAACCTCTTGTACCCGTCAACCAAATCCATGCACCTCAGTCTATCGATCATCTTTAGTATACAAACATTCCGACATACTGTGTTGGTCAGAGGCGGACTAAATGGTGCTATTTCCTACCTTTAAAGCTGTTCTGTCCCAGAACATTTTGTGACGCTCACGCTAAGAATCTCCCCTGTGGTGGTAAAGACAGTCAAAACTATTTCTGCAGTTCCCATATTGATAGAAGTAGCAATCAACACCCTTCATGGTGGACACCGTATCATGTAGATTGTAGCCATACACCAAGATCTGGACTCCAGCTTTTGCAACAGTACCTCTAGCATATTTCGTACTATTCTCCAATCCAATTCATCGAACCTACAACTGATCTTGGGTATGGCCAACTGCTTGTCTTAATCTGATCATACAACGCTTGAGATCTACTAACGTCTTCATCAGATTCTGGTAGTTCGGATCAGGATACTGTTGCTTATTCACCAAGTAAAAGATGCCACGATGTCGGTCCTCTAGCCGTATGGTCTCTCTAAGATGTGGTTGTTTTTGGCGAAGTTGATACAGGTAGTAAAATTTATCTTTAAATACTCCAGCAAGTTCTCTGGACATATCAAGGTCCGCGCCAGGGAGAATTCCGACGGAACATGGAATAGATCACCTTGAATCTCTTTCGCGACCCCCCAAATGTCGCTTTACCTATGCCGCTGTATAGGAACATAGCTCGGTCTAGATGTTTGCGTATCATCACGGGCATAACTGATTGTTCGTCTCACTGCTGGCCATTTTTCGGCATTATTGGCGTCATCGCTATCGTAGGATGATAAGCAGTTGGTTTGCACTACTGTTGTTTTCCATTTGTGAGCTTACG
This sequence comes from Platerodrilus igneus, assembly GCA_036346225.1. Classification (NCBI taxonomy): domain Eukaryota; kingdom Metazoa; phylum Arthropoda; class Insecta; order Coleoptera; family Lycidae; genus Platerodrilus; species Platerodrilus igneus. The sequence goes on from JARFIW010001480.1 coordinate 6,254,809, forward strand.
AATCCAATATACCACGTCTTTGTTCATTTCTATAACTTCGTATGTACCCCCCCAATGTCTGTGTATATTTGGTGACAATACACGGTTTCGTCTTTGATTGTATAGCCAGACGCGGTCGCTTTCTTGAAAACCAGTCTCCTGCGGATTGATTTCATATCAGGTCTGTATCCACTCACTTGCGATTTGGATATCATTTCTAACGCTACCTTTTTGACGTAGCTCTTGCCCACGATGTTATCACCGGGTTTATACTCAAACTCAAGGTCACAGAGCAAACGCACATCGCATCCTAGCATAGCAGAGTGCTCATATTAATCGAAGACAAATAGACCAATAAAAATTGATTTAAGTATTGGCCCCAGTTGCTCTGATGTTGGAAGACCACCTTGGCTGGGTGCTTGCCCAAGGTGTAGTTCATGCGTTGCACCATATTATCCGATCGTGGTGTTATTCGGGTCTTTCTCATCTCCAGCAACTGGCAAATTTCTTGGAACAACGCTTATTCAAAATGTCTGCCCTGATCGGTATGTAACTCCATGGGAACTCCAAAACTACAGAACATTTCCTTTTTCAGCACGTAAGCGACGATCGTATCTTCTAGGTTTGGTATAGCACATGCTTCGGACTACTTTGTAAAATAGTCCATAGCCACTAATATGTACTTATTCTGGAGTCGTTTTCAGGGAATAGACCTGGAGTATCGATTGCCGCTCTCTCAAATGAGTTTCCCACGTTGTATTGCCTGATTGGAGCCTTACGATTTTTCAGTGGCGCATACAACTGACACCTGCATCACCACTCCTTAACATGATCCTTGCAACCTACCCAGTAAAATATTGCTCGAACTTTCTCCAAGGCCTTCTTAACACCAAAGTGTCTTCTCCATATACATATACATAATGGGGTATATGTTTCAAAGCCCTCGACACCCGGTTTTTAGGAACCTTCACCTGAAGCGTACTTACAAATCAATTTTCATTCTCCAAGGATTTTATTTATTTATTTATTTATTTATTTGTTCCAACGTTTCAGTAGTCTGCTACCTGAAATTTAAGCAGACCTGGCTTTCCCACAGAAAGTAACCATCATGTGTTATGTGTGTATGTGTGTGTGTGTGGGGGGGGATGGTTGTGTGTATGTGTGTTGTGTGTGATGTAGGATATCCCAGTCGTCAAGGAAGAACGCACAACGGACATTGCCTTGTCAGTCCGGACCATCGGCAGCCGGAAATCCAGATGTTGAAAAGGCAATGTAAGTGTGTGAATGGTGTTTTGTGTTTGCACAGTGCATACGAGGTGTTTTGTGTGTTTGTGTGTGTGTGTGAAGTGTGTTTGAAATGTTAATTTGTGTTTATGTTTTCCCAGGTTACTAAAAGGTTGGATTGAATTAGTATAATTTTGTACATGTTTGAACTTATACTATTACATAAATAAAAAATTAGGTTCTTTCAGAGGAAAGGATTTGTTTGCTGTATTGTTTGCCTCGGGTATGTGTAAGTTCTTATTCTCCAAGGATTGCACCTAGATCCCATTCTCTATTTTCCGGGAATCCCATTATGCACAGTACGATTTCTGGGTGTTACTCAACGGCCTTATGTGCTGCCAGTATGAACGTTCTCCTACAGCTTTCCCACCTAGAATGACACCTAGATCCTTATCATTCTCGTATTCAGTTCGTAACTCTAGAGGTTTCTAGTCGTTCTTGGTCATCGTTGTCCAGTAAGTAGATTGCATTTCGTTTCCAACTGTGAGCAATGGTTACAATCTTTGAAGCAAGGTCGTCTACAAAGTGCCACCGCGTTATGAATACTTCTGCCGGTACGGTATTCCGTATCGAAGTCATACTCATGCAGTGTTTCTATCTATTTGTCAACTTGCCCTTTAGGGTTTCAAAACTGCAATAGTCACTTCGGAATGGTGTGATCTGTTCTTACGTAAAAAAATTTCCTGTAGAAGTAGTGATAAAAGTGCGGATTTCATCGCAGCCAACAGTTCCCTTTTTGTAACGCAATAATTCAGTTTTGGTTTCAAGAGCACCTTGCTAATGTAATCTTCGTCTTTTTGCCCGTCTTGCATCTGAGATAGTACATGGCGACTGCGTCGATATTCAAAATGAATTATGTTACGACAGACAATAATTTAAGATCGGAGATATTTTAATAAACACCTTAAATGTTGCAACGCATTCTGGCAGTCTGTGTCTCAAACGCAATTACATCCTTCCTTCATCAGCTTGATCAAGGGTTTGGCAATATTTGCAAAACCCAGAAACGAATTTTTAATAGTAAATGAACCCAAGAATGCTACGAAGTTGATGTTTGACGTTTGGCGTCGCCCACTCCTGTATCGCCTTAACTTTTTCCGGGTTTAGCCTGACTCGGTTGCGTAAAACTACGTGCCCCTATATATTTCACATCTTTGCATAGCAGGTTACACTTCTTTGGACACAGATTGGCTTCTCTGAGCCATCGAAACACTTCTAAATTTCACAAACATTCCCCAACGATCCCGTCATTAAAATATAGAAATCACTTTTTCTACGGCAGCTTACAGAAAATGTTATCCATTGAACGTTCGAAGGTGGTAGGAGCGTTGCCAAGCCCAAATGGCATGACTATAAATTGTCATAGATCAATACTAGTAGCGACGGCAGTCTTTCTCGGTCTTTGGGTTTTTAAATACAAAGTTGAGAACCATCGATACCCTGAAAATATACCTAATGTGTGGTTAATTCTTGGAAGTAGGTAGGTATTTCTTTTAGTCGCGTTATTCAATCGTCAGTAGTCCACACGAAAACTTTTCATTCCGTCTTTCTTTTTTACTAGCACAACAGACGATGCCCAACGGTTATCAGGGTGCTCAATAACTTCTTGCGCCTCGATATCTTCAATCTTTTTCTCGGCCTCCTAGCGTTTGGCCCACGAAAACCTTTCTAACTGCTATCTTATTCTCCGGAATCTCCTGTATTGATTCTACCTTTGACTATTGCAGTCTTTCCTAAAGGACCGCCGTCGAGTACAAACACATCTGGGTACAGTGGAATCGTATTTTAAAGCCATACCGTTGTTGTTGTTTAAGATGCTGGCACGGTTGTATCAACTGGTTCTATAACTACTCCCTGTATGTTTGTTGTGGTTTGTTTAGCATTTTTTTTAATCTTCTTTGGGAATTAAACCACTCATAGTTGTTAAAATCGTCTTTATTTATGTTTCGATCCATGATCCTAGGTCATGGATCGAAACGTAAATAAACATGATTTTAAAAACTATGAGTGGTTTAGTTCCCAAAGAAGATTAAGAAAAATGGTTCTATAACTTTGCAAAGCACTCTTTGGTGGGTGGTCCTTGTTAACACCTAAACGACCGAAAAATACCACCCAACCATTGCATTCTTTTTCAACGCGATATCGTAGTTATTAGCGTTTAACATCCTCAGTTTGGCCAGAACTTTTCCTACAAGCACGCGCTTTCCGAGAAACTCATCCATAATCGGCTCAATACGTGCATAAGGTCTTCCCGGAGAGAACCGTCTAGGCGTACTATCACCACAATATTTGTCCTACTAGTTAGAATAACGACGTCAGTCAAATAAGCTCGCTCAAACACGTCTGCTTAGCAAAACGACACTTCCTCGTTCCATACTCTCACGACATCTTCCTTTATATAAACATAGAATTCCTACTTCTTCAAGATATTCATTCCCTAGATAACTTCTTTGGTGATGTTTACTATTACTATCTGATGGTCAAATATTTTACTCCCAACTCCGATTTTTACATCCAGCATTCCGTTTGAATTACCTTACCAACCACGGTTCGAAGGCTCGAGTGACACTTTAACCACGGTCCGCACTACATCTGGATTGGCAATTTTCCTAGTGGCTCCGGTATCAACAAAGAACTTCAACAGTGTTACCGTTAAACTGTCCCTATATGTAAATGCTGTCTGCATGATCGTGCGATACTGACGATGGTCTCTAGGGCAGAATCTGTGCAGGTTGACCTCCCCCCCCCCATCTGTAAATTCCTTTAGTTTTCCGGTTTCTTTGGTTTCTCCTTGGGCTGTATATATTTGGACTGTATATGCCTAAACTCGCCACAATTCCAGCATCCGGGTCTTTTCCCTTTGGTTTGTTTCACAAAGTATTCGTCAAACCGCTTCCCCTATACTTTCTTGGCCCTGTTCAGCTACGGAGCATCGTACCGTGCTACTCGAACGATGCAAACCTTTCTTTGCCGCTTCAAATTAAATGGCATCAGCAAGCGCATCAACTGGGATTCATTTAGCCGCAGTGCTTGCTGGGTAACCCCGTTGCGTATCCCCTCAATAAAAGTTTGCACTACCAGCTGTTCTTGGAAATTGTCCGGTGCTGTTGGGTTGGCTAGTTTTGACAAGCGAGCATTATCTGTTTCAAACCCTTGGAAATTTTCCTTAACCTTTTGGTAACGGTTCCTCACTTGAGCGTGGTACATTTGTTTCATGTGAGACTCGCTCTATCTCATTTCTAACATACAGAATGTAGCATATGTGGATATGTATATACGGAGTAAGTCAAAAATTATGGCGTAAGAAAAAATAGTGGATTGTCAAAGTGAAGTAAGGGAAAATACGGTGGATCTTCAAAGTGACATACAAAAAAATGGGGGATTGCCAGTAACGTATAAAAAAAATGGAGGGTTGTGTAAGTTATGTAAGAAAAAAGTCAAAGTGACAGCTGTTTCTTCAGTGAAGAAGAAGAGAAGCAGTTTACTCACTCCGCAAACTAATTTGCAGTTAACACAAACCATTTCCGTCTGGTATGAACCTCAACCACTCCGATTGAACTTAAATAACAAAACAAAATTATCAAGCTGGTAACGTGAAGGACATTCTAAAAAAATGCTTCAAAAGAGCTTAGAGTTTTTAACTTAAATATCAAAATTAGCACAACGGTTCACCTAAAGGCAAATTTACACTGCGTAATAAAATAAATTAGAATAAAGACGTTGAAATTTCTAAAGACAATTCTAAACATTACTAAAAGATGGGCTAAAGACGTAATTCTAACGTTATAAAATATGTACGCTTTAAATGTCAACATAATCTTAACTCGTTATAAAGTAATAGCACTTTGGTATGGCTTTGTACAGAAATTCAACGTAAATATTTGATAGGAAAATAAATACGATACAAAATGTTTTTCAGTAGTTATAGAACTTGGCAATTTTCAGATCCTACTTGATGGTTTTGTTCCTGACAAACCATGAAACTTCTCGTAATAAGACACAGAATGGCGTTCTGAAACGTTTTTGCGCGGCTTCCTTTGGTTGTTTAGATATTCGTCCAGGAGTTTACGGCGTAGATAACAATTTATTTAGTGAGTGTGTTGAAAGTTTTGAATCTAATGTTTGCTGATAGCTTACTGCGGTGTGATTAATGCGTGTTTAGAAATCATTTGTCTCCTCTTGTTTTTAGGAACAATCTCTCTACATACTCCTTGGAAGTAGGATGTCAATCGACGTGGCTTAGTTAGTATACGTGTGACTAATAAGCCTAGGTCCCGGGTTCGAATCATGACACAAACCGCTTGAAAAATGTTAAGCGATCATTTTTTACAAAAATACGCTCCCGTTAGAATGAGAGACAAAATGCAAGTCTCGTGTGCGGGTGTTGTCACGCACGTTAAAGATCGCCACCTTGCTTGGAATAGCAAGGGTTCGGCAAAATTAAAAATCTTCAGGTAAAAAGTACTCGCGTTCTGGCTAATGTGGTACCTTCCGGTGGTGCATTGGAAAATCAAATGTGGTGCATCTGTATCTTGAGCGGTTTTGTGGCTTAGTTGGTTCGCGTGTGAGTGCTAAACCCAATGTCTCGGGTTCAAATCCCGAAACGAACCGCTTGAGAGACTTCAGACGTACATTTTCTACAAAAATACGTCGTCGCTCGGAAGAGATATAAAATGTACGTCTCGTGTGTGAGTTCTGTTGTGAACGTTAAAGATTCCTACCTTGCTTGGAACAGCAAGGGTTCGGCAAAATTCAAAATTTCTAGGTAAAAAAAAATCGCTTGCTGGTCAGTGTAGTACCTCCGAGTGGAGCATCGGAAAATCAAATGTAGTGTCAGCCGACGTCAGTTCGCAGGCATTTGATGTCAAACCTCTACTGGAGGTTGGGTCTCTTACTTTAAGAGAACGGTGTAATCTGGTGTGGTGCCTGAAGAAGAGAATGGTCTCGGATTTGTCATAGCTTAGTACGACCTTCCATTTCTTGAACTATTCGGATAGATTGTCTAATTGTCCTTTTTGGCTTTATTGTGGCGAGTTTTGTGTGGCTGCCATTGGCCATCAAGTGTATGACGTTTACATAGCGAGATGTAATCTGATTTTTGCAGGTGTTGCCGTGTATGTAGGCGTTGAACGGCAAAGTTAACAAGAAACCTTCCTGTAGGACACAGCCATCATTGTTAATGGTTCGGTGAAAAATTTCACAACTCGTTTAATCCTTCAGCTGGCTTGTCTACGAGTAAATATTGGTTATTTGGTACTTTATGGTCCAGAGCCAATTTGTACAATAGTCCGGCATGTCACATATTGCGAATTTCTTCATTACGACGTGTATCGGAACTCTGGTCATAATGAGCTCTCACCCAAATTTATACAAAACTGGAGCATCGTTAGGTTAACGGTTACCACCTCCACATCGGAAGGCAAGCAGCCGATTAGTCCCCACAGCGAGATTTTTTTTTCTAGCAAGGCGATAAACCCACTTTAGAATTAAAGTCTGTTCTTCTCTGGGATTCCACCATCCAGGACAGCTCAACCGGCGTTTTTACTAGCTTGGGTAGTCTTATCTCCATGCACGACACTGTCTCTTTTCAGCAACCATCGTCATCCGGACAGGTGTTTTCAATAGCTTGGATACCATTGCGACGCCCAGACAGAATAAACAACATCAATCTGTATCGTGATAATGGAACCAATCGTCCTCCATCAATACCTTAGAAGCCCTCCACCACCGCAAATGATGTCACATCTAACGCTAACTACAGACAAGTGGAAACTGTAGTCCACTATAATCCTTAAAGAATTTTACAACCATGTGAAGCTCCGGTAACTTCACTTCCACTCAGCAAAATACGCTTCTATGCAGAGCCTAAATGATTGCCTCAAACTGAACTTGTAGACAGGAGAGAAATATAAGATCTTGGACAGGACTGCATTTAAAGCTTTGATCATTCAGGAATAACTCTTTATGCGCTTACTTATCAAATCGAAAACAAAATTGAATTGATTCCAAAAAACGAAAACATTTGAAAATGTAAATGTCATTTGGAAATTCTTCTCTCAAATGATGCAAGTTACAGAAAACTATACGTCTAGATGTTTTGCTTCCCCGATTTCCCCAAAACATTTTATTGTCCATGAAGTTTGTTACTATAAAATGTGGGGTTCTGAATTGTATGGGCTCACCATGTCAATGCTTCGTTGCAACAGAAGCATAGAATAATAACACCCCCAAAAGAAGTGGCACTCTTTAAAAATCTTTTGTTTTACATGTACCAAAAATACGTGACTTGCAGCCATTATTCTGTAGGTACACAGATGCAGCGGGAAATTTAAAAACGTCGAGATAGAAATTGCTTTAAATATTTAAATTGATTATTGTATGCAAAATTGCTTAATTTAGGCTCTAAGAAACCTATTGAAGTGAAATTACAATGTAAAACAAGAACAGTACAATAAACTTAAAGAAGGTTGAAGGATGTACCACAGAATACACTACAACTAGCGTGACTGTATTATTATTCTATGGATATACCAACAAAATAATGGCGGATTTTATACATCCGCAAAGAAATTTGGTCTTGCTAAAAACGTCGAGTATCACTTTTTATTATTATTTTATGATAGAAGTAACATTTACTTACAAGTTTAAAATACGAACTAATTATTTACTAAAGGCATGGCGCGCCCAATGAAAATATTTGCAAAAGTTTCTGTGTGCGTAGTGATTGCAAAGGTTTTTTTTTAACACTGAAAGCACTTTATTTTGTAAAGTTGCAGAATGGGTTTATATGTTGAGGGATTGAATGTTGTGGCTTCACGATCAAGATTTGTATCTTGTGTTGTGTAGAAGATGATGCCCTACGTATGATTTTACAATGCTCCACCCGAAGCTATTACATTGGCCAGGAAGCGAGTTTTTTTACCTGAAAAATTTTGTTTTTTGTCAAACCCTCGCTGTTCTAAGCAAGGTAGGAATCTTTAACGTGAGTCACAACACTCACACATGGGACCTTCATTTTACTTCTCATTCGAACGAGGGGTTTTTTTGTGAAAAATGCTCGCCTAATATTTTTCAAGCGGACCGTGTCGGGGTTCAAACTCGGGACCTTGAGCGTAATAGTCACACGCATACCAACTACGCCACGGAGCCGACAGAGGATGATGCCATCATTTCGCTGAATGCAATGCGGCCCTAGTGGCGGTGACTAGCGTAGGATTTTCATGCGTCTGGTAGACGGAGATGCTGGCATACGGCGACATTCTTGTTTGATAGAAAGTGAAATGAGCTATTGGCGGAATATGCCCAATTCTGTGTACGTGTTGGTGACACGTTCTCTAGGAACCATCAGGCTTCGGTGGTGGAACGGATCTAAGCTGTGTTATGGCGGACTCCTTAGTCCGTATTGTGGTTATTGGAGTTTGCTTCCATTTTATCCTGTTGGTTTTGGTGATCGTAACAACATAATCTAAAGGTAACACTTAGTGCACGAGGAGCTTGCTGATATCCTTCTTGTACTATGCTTGATTTCTCTGCAATACGTTTGGTGATTACCTTAAAAAAAGAACAATTAAGAAGTAATTTACTGTAGTGTTTGGAGCTCCTTTTATATCCTGGATTCGTGTGTAATGTACTTTCAGACGGTTCTACTATGTATTTTGAGGGGTGTCAAACGAGTTCATTATTGTTTGAGATGTGTCTTAAGCGTGCATGCTATTTTTTATTTACATGCTGCGTGCTTATCAATCACTAAGTTTGTTACGCCTTTTTTTGAACAGCTTGAACGTTTATTGTATTAGTTAGGATCATGGGATTTTTAAAAACCCCGCACGGGAACGTTTCTAGCTTATTAATGTTGTAATGCAGACGTACGTGAAAACCACACAAAATTTTTGTTCTTACGGAAGGTCTAGTCATTGGTTTATCTTTGTGGTCTGAGAACATGCAACGTTGGCATTTCTCACGCTTTGTACGTCGTTGTATTCATCAATGTGCGTCTGTAAACTTTAGCCCTTCCTGGAGGGGATAGATATTTTCGTGGTGAGCAAATGTATCGAACTAAACCATTCCTGAATGCCAACTTTTCTCGAGTGTTGACGTGTGTTGTAATGCTATGACTTATCGACAAGTGGTTCCCTTTTTCCGTACTTATCCTATCGTATAACACATATATCGGCCTTGCGTCAACGCTATATCAGGAACAAAATACCACGGGTAAGTGTTAACGACGCATTAAGTCGCGTCGGGAAATTTAACCCCCGTGTAAATTTGAGGTTATATGTGTGTTAATTTCTATTCTACTGAGCTCTAAATACGGTGGCTTTACGGTATTACAATTTAGCACCCAACAACATGGGGCTCCTGTTATCAATCTGCTGTGTTTATAAAAAGAAAGATTTGCATAATAAAATTTGTTACAAATTTTGGAAGAAGTTTTTAAAAAGGCCGCTCCCAAGGTCGAAAACATTACTGGCGCATTCGTAAGGATTTAAAAAGGCACTGCGAATCTGAAAATTGGAGAACTAGTGATCAAGAATTTCAATTCCCAATTTTGGAAGAACCTAAGCAAAGTTGGAAGATGTACAAGCATCGACCGAAACCAACCAAACAAATTTGGACCAGGTACAAACATCGACCGAGCTCAAACAAAAACTTGGACTAAGTACAAAAATCGACAGAGCCCAAGAAGCGACGATAAAAACTGTATAAGTTCATTTATCCTTAAAACCAGTTGATTCTTTTTATAGATTTATTGATATTAGCTAGTAAAAGAAATTTATTTTTATTATTATTTTTTGTATTTACAGATTTTAGTTATTATTATTGCAATTTATGCCATATAATGAAAATAATTTACTTATCTATTAAGAGAAATTATTTTTAAAGCAAGAAAATTTATTTTAAACAAGAGAACTGAAAAGACGCATTTACATGCGCAAATTAGTACAATTATTACGATTAATAAACCAAAAACCTAACTGGCGCACAAATTATTAATACAAATCCAGAACGATTTTAAAATATAAAAATACAACACAATAAATTTTATTATTTTATTACCGAAAGCTTAATGTACAAAACGCAACTCCTATAATTATGGAAACGATTTATTCAAACGTAATCTTCATTGAAACTATATAAATTAAACACTCCAAGTGTATAAATTATAAAAACACTTTGTAATAATTATTATTAAATTAACCCATCACAAGTTTAAGCAAATTAAACTAGCGCAAATTCTCATCCTAGAATAAAAACCATTTACTCATCGCAACTTTATAAAAAGCTATCATTCAAACATGACGTATTTTATAATTAAATATTTCTCAGCTCGAGGATATCTAATTATACAAAACCATTACATAATTTATTTAAATTTATCACCACGACTAAAAACGAAAACCTTTCAGTATACTAAAACTTTATATTTAAACAATTATATTGCATAAATTATAAAGACAACATTGAATAAAGCAATTGACCGAAAACTTGCAACTCTATATTTAGATATTCAAGGTAACTAGACAATACAATTGAAAGGAAGCATTTTTATGCAGTTATCCTACAACATTTATGGAGACGATACAACTAAAGTAAACTCAACTAATCAGCAGGACGGAAATAAAATAAAATCATAATTAGCACAACAAAACGTACAAAGTAAAACGCAATTATTTTAATAAATTATTAATCCACATAGAAACCTTTCAGAAAATTAAAACCCGTGACAACTATTAAATTCGCGAAGTATAAAAATACGAATCCAAGGCTAAAGCAGTTGACCAGACATAACCAAGCAATTAATTATAACACCGTATAACTACGTATAAACAATAAGTAAAGCGACTCTTTAAATAACCCAACACAATCCAAACTGAAAATTAACAAACCAAACCAAAAAATAACAGTACAAACCGCGAAATAAATCTCATTTTTACAAAAATTTGAAATTAATTAAAACCAAAGGTAATCATTAATTATTAGAACAACCCTTTACAATAATGAATTCAGATATGAAAATTTACCTCAAAAGTATACCCCAATTCAACGGAGATCAGAACCTTTTAGGAAATTTCATTACCGCGTGAGAAATATTTTTGGAAACCTTTTACAAACCAGAACTTACAATATTAATCGATACCGGATCCTCAAAAACACTAATTAGCTCCCGAACCGTAAAAAATATTATTTAGATTTTGTAGAAAAAAACCCTTTAAAATTAAAACAGCCCATCAAATGACCCTACACCAATTCATAGCTAATATACCCTTACCAAAAACACTTAATGTAAAAATGAAATATAAATTTTGCATTTTTGAATTTATTAAGAATTTTTATTAAAAACGAAACACGGACAAATCCCCATTGAATTTCAAAATACCCAAACCGAGCCAAAATACATGATAGAATCCCGAACAGAGAAAAAAAATTCCAGTAAATTCAAAAAACGACGTAGGAATTATAAATCACATAACATTTCAACAAGGAGTAGAATTCCCTACCGCATTAGTACAAATGAAAGATAATTATGCCATTACAACAATTTTAAACTCAAATAACTACCGCGTAGAACTATCACTAACAAACCCAATTAACGTAGAAGAATTAAATTATAACAAACCGGAAATAAACAAAAATTTAGAAAACGATTACAATCCCGTAGAACGTGACAAGATGTTAAAAGAAAATTTAAGTAACATTTGCTTCAATACCGACTTCAATAGGGATGGATTCGGGCCGGGCCGGGCCGGGCTTTTAGATGCGGCCCGGCCCGGCCCGAAATAATTTGCTCCGGCCCGGCCCGACGGTCCGGCCCGAACCAAAACGCATCGGCCCGGCTTGAGGCCCGGCTTGAATTTCGGGCCGGGCTTCGGGCCGGGCCGGGCCGATTCGGGCCGGAATGTAACTAAAACCTTAAGTGATGTATAGATTTTTCAACATCTAAATGGAACGTATCGTTTGTTAATATATGTATTTTCAGTTGTATAAAAATACTTCTTTACTATTATTATGTTTTTCTACAAAAGTTGAATATATCAACCTTAATAAATTATAGTTTATAGTATCATTTTAACCTCGAAGAATCTCAAAGGTATTTGGAGATGATGCACACTTGCACAGGTAATCCAAAATAGAAGGTGGTTTGCGTCAAACTTCAACCTTAAGTAACAAAATGCATTTTAGAATTCATGTACTACTACTAGTATATAGTAAAATATTTCAAGGAAGGTATTCAAAATTTGATTGAATATTGTTTCCTCATATTCTAAACAAAGAACGTTGCCAATTTCCATTCTACAGATTGCTGGTGTATAGGTCTACATTTCGAGAATGTGCTAGCATCCGTTCAGAGAATTGATTATTCAAGTCTCTCGTATCAGGTAGACATTACTTTGTTGTCTATGAATATTTTTTTGTCGCATGCTTTACTGAAAATTTTAATTATTATGAAAAAAAATGCCGCAACATAGAATATTATTTAGTATTTACATTTTAATTTTCCATATCCATTTGTTATTTAAAGCTATAAAAAGCTAATCGCATTGTATTCGGTATGGTTTTCAACAGAAGATACATTCAAATAATTAAATCTAATTAAGCTGGCTTTTTGTAATCGGGCAGTTTTAACTATTTTTACATATACAGAGTGGTTTCGATTTATTCATAAATAATCTTTAGTGCGAGGCCACAATAATAAGTTAATTAATAAGTATAATACAATAAACCAGCTCAATTAACATACGTTGCAATACTCCTTCAAATTAATTAAATATAACACGGACAATTTCTATTTCAAAGTTCTTGAAAAGTGGAAAGAAGTGAATATTACTTAACGAAAAAAAATCGAAATTCACAAATCGGTTTAAATCAAATCATTTTCGTTTTCGATTTATTTTCATTATGACACACTTACCAATATGTGTGTAACTGTACCTGGGTGATATAAAGAAGAGCGTTAATTATAATTTTGTTTAAGAGGCACCTAAAGAAATCATTAAATGAAATTATTTACTAAATCAATAAATTGTATATTTCGTTATATAAACTTCGGGCCGGCCCGAATAGCCCGAAAAGCTTGAGCAGTCTGGCCCGGCCCGGCCCGGGCCCGACACGTGCTTGGCCTGGCTTGGGCCCGAAAAAAATTTGACCGGCCCGGCCCGAAACCCGGCTTGATATTCGGGCCGGGCTTCGGGCCGGGCCGGGCCAAAGCCCGGGCCCGTGGCCATCCCTAGACTTCAACGAAGAAGAGGAGAGAGCAATTAAAAACTTATGTTTTAAATACCGTGACATACTCCATTGTGAAGGAATACCCTTAACCTACAGGACACTATGAATATAAACGAAAGCCATTTGAACTAAAGAACGCACCCGCTACTTTTCAACGAGTCATGGACAACATTTTACAAGGAATACACAACGAAAAATGTCTAGTGTACCTAGACGACATCATAATTTATTCAACATCACTGGTATAATACACACTGGTACACTGGTACAATATAACATAGAAAGATTCAGAGAAGTACTTGAAAGACTAAGAAAAGCACATTTAAAGTACAACTAGACAAAAGCAAATTTTTACAGAAAAAAGTATCATTTTTAGAACATATAATAGCACCCCAAGGAGTAATGCCAAACCCCGATAAAAAGAACGCAGTACTAAATTTCCCCATACCAAAAACGAACAAAGAAATTAAAGGATTTTTTAAGACTTAGTGGTTATTACAGCAAATTTATTAAAGGTTACGTACAAATAACCAAGCCCTTGACAAGTTGTTTAAAAAGAGGAAATAAAATTAGACACACCCCAGAATTCATTACAGCCGTAGAAAAAATTAAATGTATACTCACGAATCACCACGTGTTAGAATATCTAAACTTTTTGAAACCTTCTATACTGACAACTGACGCATCAAATGTGGCACTAGGCGCAGCATTGAGCCAAAGAGCAAGTAGGTAGCGATAAACTAATCAGCTACGCATCCAGAATCCTAAATGAGACCGAACAGAAATACAGTACTATAGAGAAAGAATTATTAGCCATAATTTGGGCAACCAAATATTTTAAACCGTACCTTTACGGACGAAAATTCTATATATATATATATATATATATATATATATATATATATACACCGACCATAGACCATTAGTATGGCTATGCCAACTCAAGGAACCAAACTCAAAATTACAACGATGGAGAATCAGACTAGAAGAGTACGATTACAAAACTATATACAAAAAGGAATTTATAACAATAACGCAGTCGCCTTTAGTAGAATATAGCTCAACGCACTAGAAGCGGAATCAATTATAGGTAACGGTGACCAGACAGAAGTAAGAGAAGACCCAGAAGAGATAGACACCATACATTCGACACAAAACGAAGAGCCAAAAACCGCAATTAAAATTTTAAACGAAGTGATCGATATAAAACCAAATCAATTTATAATTACCGAAGTTTTAACCAACCCCAATCCCGTAAAATATACGAAAATAGACAATAAGAAGATATACCAAATTCATATAACCAAAGACGACAACGAGAAACAAATAATTAAAATTCTAAAAAATATACCCCCGAGAAAAAACAATTTTATTTTTATTTTAACACCGAACAGTTATGTAAACGATTCTCAGAATTTATTCGATGCACAAGAAAATTAATAACCTTAAACTACCCTGATGCAATAAACGACGTAATTAGAAATCAACACAAAGGCAAAACCCACTATCGTGGAATCAATGAAACATTAAAGCAACTTATAAGACGATTCTATTTTAAAGATACGAAAGAGTTAACCACAGATTTCATCAACCAATGTGAACTATGCGACAAGGCAAAATACGACAGAACTCCCAAAAATACCCTTAATGTTAACCAAAACACCCGACAAACCTTTTCAAAAATTACATGCCGACACTCTAGTAGTAGAAGCACAAAACTTTCTAACCATTGTATATGCATTCACCAAAATAGGTCAAGCGATACTCATTACCTCTAAAAATAGCATTGACGTAACCCAATGATTTTTACAATAACTTTAGATAACGGCAGTGAATTTAAAAATGAGACGATACAAAACACATTAGAACTACATAAAATAAAAATTTATTTTATAACCGAAAACTACCCCGAATCGAACGGATTAATTGAAAGATTACATTTAACCCTATTAGAATAGATCAGATTATTAAGATTAACCTACAAGAAGGAGCACATCTCCAATTTAATGTCGTACGCAGTAATCGCCTACAATAATACAATCCACTCATCAACAAATATTATACACTTAGAATTAACATTAGGACATTCAGATTCCCGTAACTCTTGCGACATACACTATAACAAAGAAGTATATCAGCAATATGCCAAAGACCACAAAGAGAAATTAAAAATAACTTACGATAAAGTAAAAGATAGATTAGATAACGACAAAGAACGTAGCACCACAGCCCGCAATAAGAATACCGACGCAAATAAATTTTCAATAGGACAAACCGTGTACGAAAAAAATTTCCAAAACAAAAGACACTAAACGGCACCCAGAAATTTAGGCCCGTTTAAGAATAAAAAAATATCAGTCAAAAATATAGCCGTAGTAGAAAATGGCAAGATAATAAAGTACATTCACTTGAAAAACTAAAGACACCCTATAATTTCAGATGGACAGCCATCACCCTAACCGTCAACTTCCGCCCAGGTAGAACGGACAACGACGTATTAATTGAAAACTAGAACGATATAAAAACCATTTTTAGCAATCAAATATCTCTAACCCAATCAACTATAATAAAATTCAATGATACGTTAAGAAAGCTAGTGAGAAATCAAGATAGTATAGTCAATAGAATAGAAACTCTTGAAAGTACCATGCAAACTACCATGTTAGGAATGCGAGACTTAATTAGATTCAATACGATATCTACTCAAATAATATAAACCTTTACTTTAATCTAACAAATTTTAACCACATTAGAAAATGCCGTAATATTTGCAAAATTAAATACATTACACAAGTATTATAGAACCAAGTGACCTATTAAAAGAATTATTAAGAATTAAGTCATTTATAACTAATAGTAAATTACCTTTTGATGTAATAGAATCAAACATTTTCATATTTTAAAAAATAGCTATAGTAAAAGCCTATATAAATAACAACAAAATCACATTTTAATCGAAATTCCAATAGTAGAAAGTAACAATTATAATTATTATCATTTATTTGCTTTTCCAATGAAAATTACTAGCATGTATCAAGTAATCATACCCAAAACCAAGTTTCTATCCTTATATGAACTCAGATATGGTTACACAAACGAAAGATGTAACGAAGTAACACCAAATCAATATTTATGCCAATCATTGACCACAACAACTATCCAAGAAGACAGCGCTTGCGAAGATTACTAAGATTTTCAAACCATTACAACTGTGAAATAAAACCAGTACAAATCACCAATATAAAGATTGAAAAAATTACAGAAAAAAAATGGATTGCTGTATTTCCAACAGAAGTAATAGCAACTGTCCACTGCAATCAAGACAAGAACAACTTATGATTGATTAACCGGAAGCAAAGTAATCACCCTTAAGGAAGACTGTTGTTTAAAATTGAAGAATGAAATCCTCAGAGTGTATCAAGACCCCACAGTAACCAAGAAATTCGCCAATTTACCGGAATTATCATTCAAAATCCTCAGAGTGTATCAAGACCCCACAGTAACCAAGAAATTCGCCAATTTACCGGAATTATAATTCAAAATCAAACCACCTGAAGATGAAGAAATAATCAAGAAACTCATGCAACAGGAACACCTAGACTTAGACGATTTCAACCACGCTATGAAAATAATGGACAATTATAAAGAACACTTGAGTGAGCTAATAGTGCCAAAATTACACTACGATAATATAAGCGTTTGGACAATTTTATTAAACATTTTAATCATTTTTCTAATTTATGTATTTTACAAAATGTATCTTAGAAAGAATAAAGAAAACAATTTTGGACATAAGGAAACAAAGGTAAATAAAGAAGTAACAAATGTACCTTTAAAGATAATGAATTTTAAAAATTAAGCAAAAGTAAAACCCTTAATTCTTCATTTACGTCGGGAGCAGTTATGTATCCCCAATCTATATGTACCATTAATAGAAATTATTAGGAGTTAGTAAGAATTATAAAGAATTATTAAGTTAGATGCAACATTGTATCTCAAGTATAATTAAATAAAGGTTATTAAAAGTTCACATGCAAGTTGTGAGAACGGATGCAATACATTGTATTCTAGACTGCAGGTTAAGATCACAGACGGTTAAGAAACCGTAATTACCTAGAAATTAAGATTGTTACATTGTATAATGAATAGAATTAAGAAGTAAGCAGCCATGAGCTCTGCAAATTCCCACAGACATGTGAGGGACTGGGAAAACATAAATACCCCGGAGCCCCAGATCAGAGCAGTCAGTCTACAGTATTTCAGCATTAACATTGCCGTTTACTTAGGCTACTCGCCCTAGTATTAATTCAATTATTATTTTATATTTCGACTTAGAATATTAAGTCCAGTCTGTCAAAATTTCATATTTAATATCAGTTTGAATAATAAAATTTGTCACAAGTTTTGGAAGAAGTTTTTAAAAAGGCCGCTCTTAAGGCCCGAAACGTAACTCGCGTGGTACTTAAACGTTTTGCAGTCTATTTTTAAAGGATCCCTTAAACAATAAATTTTTAACAGTACTCTTAAATACGCATTTACAGAATAACATTTGTTCAATTATTTTTTAATGGGGTGTTAAAATTACAAATTTTAAAGGCTTTTAAAATCTAACGGATAAGTTACAGAAAGACCTTTATATGTGTTAAATACTATTTTACCGAGCTCTAAATGCAGTGGTTCAAATTACAAGTTAAGAGTATGGTTGGTTGCATACTCTAACAAAAACAATGAAGATAACAAGGAAGAAATGGCTTAGTGCCGTATAACAATCTCCACTTGTCAAAAGTAATTCAAACAATTTTGAATAAAACATCTTTCAAACCCCATTTCACTTATTTTTATATATTATAACTGTGGTTAATTTAAGTTTTAATTAGATATCTATGTTGTTTTGAAGAACAAGGCCAGACACGTAATGATACTAATCTATTCTTTCTTTTTTTTCAGGTACGTCTTGGGACTTCTCAGACCTTAATTGGAAACTAAGACGATCTCCTAGAGAGGTAATTTGTCTGTTCTGTTGAAAAAGTGCTTAATCTACGGTAATTTGTTATTGAGGCAAGATGATATTTTTTGCCGCAAAATCTAATGCCATTTAATATCAAAAACAGCAAAATGGGTCATAAACTTTATTATGTTAGCTTAGTAGCTGCATGTTAACGTAACTCGGGAGGAAGTTTACACTTTGACATTTTCATTTTCCTCCAAGTAAATGTATTTATCGAGCTTCTCCCATTTTTCCTATGAAAGAGTTTTAAAACTCTGAAAACGCTGACAAATTATCAAGGACAAATCACCTGTCAAAAACTTGTATTTTAAATAAAAGCCACACTGTTATGCAAACTTTAGGTTGAGTTATAGCTTCAGAAAAGATTTATTTCCATGACGTCAGTATGGGATGTCGAAACTACAAGTTATTAGCGCCTTACGATAATTCAATTAATTATAGGTTAAGTATGTTGGAATTATGCGGTGTAATTGGGGGGTTCATTTCAATATTCGATGGCGCTATGATATTATTATTTCGATTTGCCGCATACGAGTTTATTGGGGAAAGTGCTTGCGAAACATGTTAAGCGGAATCCCTTGATAATGCGCATAACACTATACAATTCTGACGATTATAATTGCACAATCAACACATACGATTTCAACTATTGTGGGATTATGTATCTGTGGAGGGTGAGTTAGTGAATTCTTATTGAGGGCGTTTATTTGAGAGTTTAATGCTTATCCGATCAATTAGTTTTTCAACTAAGTTAGTTATTTACTCTTCAACCTCAGGTAAAGTGTAATGCTTACTAAATCAATACTCAATAGGTCTAATTATGTGTAAAAAAGAAAAGCCCAATAGGTATTATTTGATAAGCCGAAGTGAGGTTGCTTTGGTAAGTTTTGCGTTACATCAATGAATACGTGGGGTGTTAGTTTTGTAGTCAATTTAAGTTGTCGGTTGATGAGGTTCAATGAATTTCTGCCGACTCTTGTTCAATAAATTCTGTGTTTGTTGGGTTTTACTTATATTGAATGTGAATTCCTAGAAACTTTTCTTTCATAGACTATCTGCAATGAGAATTTGTCATCTATAGGTTCGAGGACTAAGTTTTTTTATTAGTTTTTCCATGCATTTAAAATTTTTAAATAACCTCACTTTTACTTATTTTGAATGTATTCTCGACATTTGGATTTTCCAATAAACTTATACTGATTTTGAATTTTTCAGGACCCTTCACATCAAAAATGATGAACTACCTCACTGTCATTTCATCTTCCAAGCGTCGAAGAGTTATCTTGCAGTAGCTTCAACTTCCTGGAGTAACTGTAATGTTATATTCGAATCCGTTTAGCATTTTGGGATCGAGTGTCCGACAT
Organism: Platerodrilus igneus; assembly: GCA_036346225.1. Classification (NCBI taxonomy): domain Eukaryota; kingdom Metazoa; phylum Arthropoda; class Insecta; order Coleoptera; family Lycidae; genus Platerodrilus; species Platerodrilus igneus. The sequence continues at coordinate 6,274,669 of JARFIW010001480.1, forward strand.
TTAACACAAAATTATTGTTCCACTATCGTCTGTCACATTTGTGATGTGAAATGTGAAATGCTTACCTTAATGTTATTATAAAGTTCATGCTGTTATTTCAAAGAATAAGATATTTTGTTTATTAAATGTTAAGTTTAAGTGAAATAACGTGGCGGCTTCTAATGGTCCGAACTCGTATAAGATCAGTGATGTCGGTGGAGCTGTCCTCAGGACACAACTTTTTAATTTGCAGAGCCATGTTCCTACTTGGGGGGAGGGGGTCCTTTGAAGTACCTTTGACCGGTTTGCCTGCCATTTTGGTTTGGGGGTTAAATATGATGTGCCTGCCGTAAAAAGTATAGAAATACTTTGTAACATTCTGTTTTTCCTATCTAGCCGAAACACACATAAATTCTGTTTTGTGTTACAAAATTTTAATTTTCTTTTTATAACATAATACGAATCGTATATCTAGAAATCATGCTTAATTAAAAGAAAGTTATCGTAATTTTGCAATACTTTATTTATTGTTTTTCGTTCAATTTATCTAGTAAATAAATTCATCGTTATAAATACTTCACTTTGTATTTTAAAATCCTGTTAAAAGTCGCTCACACTATTCAGAATTTCCATAAATTATCTTCAAGGTAATACAATTTAGTGCGATTATGCGCAGCTGTTTGTTTTTCAATACTCAAGTGCCGAGGTCAGGATTGTTGCCAGACTACCCCAGTCTTCTCTTTATCGTCCTAGTGATAACATGGAGAAGTTGATATTAAAAGGCGACCTGAGGCTTGCTATTCTTTATATGCAGTGCATCGATCTGTGAGATTTCTATCGGTGATAAATTATTTTGAGCGGTTTGAAACACTGGCCATTGAACTTCATTGGATTTTACGTCTTTACTACTCTACTTGTACTTTTTCAATTTTTTGCATCCTAATTATACGATGGATAACGGTATATTATCATCGTCATGGGTGTCATCATTAAAATTACTAATTTCAGCTTCTGCTCTAAGCTGGCTGCCTGGCAAATTATTCATTGTTCCAAAATCTTCTTCACCCGAATGTTCGTCGGTTAAATCATCGCAGACATTTGTAAGAGGCATCAAAGTTATATCCACTCCCTTGTTGGTTGCACTGGAACTGTTATTCCTGGTGGTCGTTCCGGCTCCTTCTTCCAAACTAGCTAGTAATTCATCAAGAAAAAGGCCCCTGAAAGTAAAATACAATTAAACAGAGGGCACAAACGTTATTCTTTTTTAAAAAAATGTAAAAAATAATTCACAATATCTTATGATTTCCGATATTCAAAAGAAGTTATAAAAAACCATTCAGGATTAGCTTGAGCAAAGGTAACTGAAAAATTTAAATATTCACGAATATTCCAATTGTCTTTTTAAAATGACATCAACGTTTGGAAACTTAAATAATAGCTCTGAAATATCGAAAACAGAAATTAGAAGTAAAGTACTAAATCATAACTATTTTAAATAATAGTTACCATATATTAACATCACCCTAGCTGATTCAACATTTTTATACTTATCCAACTAATCTAAGATCAATTAGTGGGTCCAATTTGGTTATTTATTAAACTTGAAGAGATGCTCTCTCTTCCAAGTCTCTTCAACAACTTATGCAGGTAATATTAAATAGTGGTATTGACATTTAGGTAGTCAAATATGAGGCGACATCTCTGTATTAATACATAAACCCTTATTTAGCAGCTAATTACAGGAGCCTATACAAATGTACTTTTAAGGCATATCTGGGTTAATGTTATTATAAGGTTTATGTTGTTTTTCAGGTTTTTCAGATGTTTTGTTTATTAAATGTTAAGTTTAAGTGAGATAACGTGGCTGGCTGCTTCTAATAGAATGTAAAGTGTAGGATCTGTGTTGTTCAGTTGAACGTGCAAAGCATTAGGGATTCTTGGAAGTAGTGAACTTGTGGGTTGGATTACTACCTGATTTCGACCTTCTGGAATGTGTAGACGGAAAGGGTAAGGCAGTAGAGGCTGGACAATCGTGCCGGTTGTCACGGTGGTTTAAAAGTTTTCAGTTTAACCACGTAATTATTCGGGTTTTTGTTTTGAATAACGTAAGAGCCGCGTTAATGTTGTGTGTTTAACACGGCCTAATGGTATGTATTAGTGGCTTTTTGTTAAGTTACTTGTCGAAGCTATTAAAAAATTAATTACTAGCTTCATATGATTACGAGTGGTATAGGTCTTTCAAAATCTCATGGGATGTGAGATGTGCAATGAAGGAAGCGAGAGGTACCGTACAAAAAGAAAGAACAATATAATATAAGTAGAATCTAAGAACATTGAATTTCCGGATGAGTACCTATTCTGAATCAACTCAACTGCTATGCTATGTAGATTGCATGACCAATAATTTATCAACATAATATAAATTATAAAATTTCAATGTTTATATGCGGAACCTGTAACTTGTTTGGTGTATTGTTTATTGTTCTTTTCGATAAAAATAGACAGGCTAAATTTTTAAAAACACTTAGCACCCAAAATACTGTGCTCTTATTATTTTTTACGAATGCATATTTCATAGAAATTTAATCTAAAAAAATCATAAAATTGCTACCACAATTCTCAAATTGGACCCACATTAGATTTAGGACTCCTCTTATTAATTTTCTTCTTGGTGATACAAATCTGCCACCCTCCGGTTTGCTCTTCGCTTCTGAAATAATTCGCTCGACTGTGTTTAGTCCAACTCCAGTTGCTGTTGCTACTCGTTCTTGTAAATTATTCATAGGAATGACAGGCATTCAATTCTTTTCTTTTCTCATAAACTTATACACACTATAAATAATTTCTCTTCCTTGACCGTGAAATGTTTTCTTGCCGTTATTTGCTCGGAGATAACAAAATAATCTGTAGAACCAAACATTATTCTTCCAATTGAATTGAAACCTTCGTTATACCTACAAATAAAAAACTAGACTAGGTTGCAGTAATTTTGAAAAAAACTGGTTAAAGTTGAATCAAGGTTGAAATCTCATAGATAATAATCAAAAACAATAATAATGAACCACAAATCTTAATATGCAAATAAATAACAGATGAATTAAAAATCGGCAGCTGAGTTGTGAATGTTTTTAGGATGCACTTACTATAAATAACTTAAATCGGTTTTCTGCGCACAAGCCCATGAGGTTTTGAAAGACCTCTAGTTAGTTCACGTTTTAAAAGCACTTATGCAGTTCTTCGAATACCTAGACCTAGGAGGAAAGACATATATCGACTAGCCCTGAGGCAGCCGTCCAATTCCATCTTGGTGTATTCGTAAGTAACTGTTAAATGACTATTTTAATGTATTTTCGTTAGGTAAACATTTTAAGCTAAATCTTAAGGGTGTTAGGTGCCGATTTACATTTAAGATTGTAACGTGCATTTTTATAACTTAACATTTTACGCTGTTTTCCCAATCCGTAAGTACATTTCTGCAATTGCTGTTTCTGTGTTTTGTGTTTATTGGCTAGTTGGCGAGTGCGTCGTATTATAATGAGGGGATCGCTGTTTGTATCAAGTAAATACTTGAGAATAATTCAGAATTGTATGCAATTTAACTCGTGTGTATTAATTAAAGATAATTTAATTGAAGATTGATTTTCAATTAATAAATAAATTGCAAGGAACGAATTGTAAATTGGATTATTCGTAAATTACTTCCAACTTATCGAAAATGATAACCGCTGTAATTAATTATTAGATATGATTGCGGCATTCACGTTTTGGATGTTCCTTATGTTATTAGCGAAGGAGATAATAGTCGACAAGAGGTTATGGTAACAACTATTTTATATAACCAGATTAGCAGTGTAGTTCTGATTACATTTGAAGGAAGTATGCTTTATATGTAACGTGTTTGATTGACCACAAGTGCGGTTGTATAGTCATTGACGGACGGTTTTAGTGATGCGCGTTGCTCTACTAATTGTTTTTTTTGTTGCTTTTCTGTTGGAAATAAAAGTGGTAGAACTTGTTGGACTCGACCTGCACGCGTGTTTGTGCGGAGCATTTGACGGACTTGCTTAGTGTTTTCACGAGCTTTATTGATTGTGTTTTTTTTAGTTGATTTATCTTTTTATATTTGAACTGTGTGTGCGATCTAGTTTTTGTGGTCCTTTTATCAGAGTAGTGCATACTTTGGATTATCCAAATACAGTTTTAAGCTTGAGTGCTTAAACAAAAAAATGATGATACAGTTATAGCAGGTTTAGTAGAAAAAAAAGGTTGCTTCTTATAAACAGGTATCTCATTCACATGTAAAGACAGTTGATACTGTAGTTTCTGAATTTTCTAACCCCCAACGAATCTAAAATAGATCGTTGTTTGCGCAAATTTCGTTATTCAAAAGCATTAGATTTTTCTTTGTTACCATAGGTAGCAAATAAAACACTTTCACGTTACTGTTAGTTTAATGCATTACATCGTGCCTTGAAAGCCCGTGATTCTAAATTTTTATTACCATTTTTTTTTTCGATTTGTGTTACAAAATATTTCGAAATTATTGTCTCAGGAAATAGAATTAACAAGAATTTATCAAGGCTACATAGTTCCATCAGCATGATAATGTCTGCTGCTAACACCAGTGAAATACGTAGGTGGGATTAGTGTAAAGTGTAAGAAATTCCATCAACACCCTCACAGTCAAGGGTGAAGTGCTTCGTTAGTGCAAGACATCGTGAATCCCACACTTCAACTGCAAGGAAGCGTTACTGAAGGACTTTTTGTAAGTTGAACTATTTCCTACTTGTTATTACTTTAAATATCTATCCGTTGTTTTGCCATATCTTCGTCGTTCTGATACCTTTTACAATAGACTTGCCTGCTATTAAGAAAAAAAAAAGAAAAACAATCAATACTACTGAATTACTCATATCAATTGTTTCTTACCTATTTATCTTTTGTTAACATTTTGTCTGATTTATGTTTAATTGGTGTGTGAGGAAATGTTTCTGCTACTCCCCAATATTACCTCACTTTGTAATAAAAATTTTTGTAATGCTTTTATTGTGATTATGTTATATAGATTATCCAAACAGTTTTATTTATATTCTACAAAGTACTGAATGATTTAGACTTATCATTGCTGCTATGCTTATTCCTTTTTTTTCCAGGTTTGCTTAACTATTTTTCTTGCAGGTATTGTCCCTATCTCCTTAGCGCCGTATACATTATTTGTCAGTCTGCTTTCTACAACCCACCCTATTCTGCGATTGAGCGCGGTCATTTCTTGATATCTTTGTGTTACGCACGGCTACGAGCCAACGTAGCATAAATTTGGCGCCCAACGTGGCTGCCTCGATTAACGTAACAAGATATTGTTTGATATTATTTGACATTTAACTTGCAATAAGGCTATCTATCCGTCTTCTAATTTGTCTACTATCGTAAAACGAATCTACGTTTTTATTTCTGGGTTGGGGAAAATCACACATTGTAACTGAATTAAAATCATCTGGAGTATAAAAGATTGAACTGTAACCTGTTTATCTTTTTTGCACTGATATCAAAGATGTATTACCCACCACAAAAGAGTGCCTAGGTGACAGATGATAAGCGGTTTTACAAGGTAAAGAGCAATTTTAACACAGCTCGGGCACGACCACTGTAGTAGGCACGAGAGTGGTTGCAGATTTATTGTTTACATGATTATCGGTAGTATAAAATGGGGACTTCTCTGACCTCATTTCCACCAGCTTCCCTCATTTCCGCACACATCTGGACCAAGTAGTTTTCTTCGACTAACAATTTTCATCTTTTGAGATAAATTTATCTTGTTTGGTATCAGTTAATATTAGATTTTTCTCAGCTACCTAAATTTTTAGGAATTTTTCAGGTAGCATCATCCCCCAGGGAGCTACTCTTATTTTAAGATTTTTTGCTGGTAGCGATTTTTAGCCGTTCGCATAAATTTTTTACCCATGTCACACATCAAATTAGTCTAGAATTTTACACAGAATCCGAATCTGCAAACAGATTTAAAATTCAACCACCCCTTACCGTTTTACACTCATACCCTCTAGCGAACATATAAAAGATTATTTCTATAGAGATAAATATATCTTGTTTGGTATCAATTAATATTACATTTTTCTAGGGAACCCAAATCTGTAAATAGATTTTAAATAGGACCACCTTTGCGAGAATTGTACCCTTATACCTAATATCAAACTTATTAAAATTTGTTCTTACATTCACCCAATTTAAACCAAATTATAGAATGCGTACTCACGTATATTAAGTAGAATTGTAAAAGACACTTTTAGTAAATTAATAGTCAGACGTCATTGACAAAACAATGCAAGGCTGATGATTATACATTTCACTAAATTTATTTAGAAAATACTTCTTATTTTGAACTACATTTAAAATAGATTGTCGAACCACTTTCTAGCCCACCGTGCAGAATTAATATATATTTTACCTTTTGCTTTAACTATTTTAATGTGGATGCACTAATTGAAAATTTTAACAATCCTAGATATTTATAGATATTTTTACTCTATTATTGAATTAAATCTAAATAAAAATGCAGAGGTGTTTTGCTGTTAGGTTTTTGAATATTAAAACACTATGCCGGTCTTTGTTGGAGCTTATTTTAAAAGACGTAATAATTAATTTCGATTCCCCAGGAAAATTCTATGCTAATTTGATAGGTTAAACGATGGGTTTATCTCAAAAGACAGAGCAATGCTGTTTAGAAATAGATTAAAGATAAATCCCATATGGTTTTCAAAACGTTGATCTGTAAATCAGTAAGGGGTCGTTCGATTTGAAAAAAATTCTGAAAGATTTGCGAACCTGAGGAAAAACACAATAATAATTGATATCTTACACGACGAAGTTATATTAAAAATACTGCTAAGAATAACTTTTCCAGTCAAGACTTGCATATAACGCCAATTAACATAATAAGGAGCTGCGCACGCTCGACCATCGGCATAAAAGGCGAGGGAGCCATGTTCCAGTGCATTAGTCGTCAAAGTATCGTCGAGTTTGATCAAAATTTCAAGTTAAAGATGGATTTTTCTTGTGTTGACGTTACAAGTGATGTGCGAGTACCACAATTAAATATCAACCAACTAGTTGGTAAGACAACCTATAGGTTAGGCGAATTTCCACCAAATTTTCACCACCATATAATAGAAATTGGTTTTGATTTATATGGCGGTCTTCAACCTGTCATCCAAGTTATTTGCTGTAGTGGTATCTGTGCAGATTCTATGATAACTTTCTCATACTTTGATTGGAAGAAATTGTGTACTTTTCAAATGGAATTTCAAATTCACCAATTTGTTCAAAACTTAGAACAAGTCAGATTAAATGGTTTGACTACTGGAGACGACGTTGTTGACATACAATTGGATCAAGATTTCAAATTGCAGCTGACCACGGCCTTTAATAGAAGTATATGGCTGTTGAACAATTTTGAAGAAGAGAATTTATATAATATGGAAATTACGAAAGATCGAAATGTTATTGTGCTACCTGCGTACGAGTGCATCAAACTATTAAATTTGCGAGAATTAATCTGTTTTAAAATGGCCGAGTTGAGGTGTAGAAACTTTCCAGAATTTTACAAAAAATTTGTAGGTGATATAAAAAAGTATGTGGAAATACGGCGGAGGAAGAAAGGTTTCAAACATTATTAGAGGAAGAGAGCCGTGCCAGTATTTCTTTGGCTAATGATAGCAGCAATTTAAATTACTTGACAGTGTTGGAAATTATTAAATGTTATCCCATCCAATACTTAGAAGATGCGACTGCGAGGCAATCGCTTGCGCAAATGTTTAGAGATTTGGCTATCCCAGATTCGCCAGACTCTGGTTACCACAGCGGTTTATAGATGTTATCAATACGTGTATATATTTTATTAAAAACATTATATTTCTTGATAAAGTTTGTTTTACATATTTGTATCGCCAACATTAGCAAAAATTATTAATAGACGTATTAAACTATCTTGTTTTTTTATTCTTAGGTTTAAAGTGATGTAACCTTAACTGCATTAGTTTTAGCGTCACCAAATATGTGGTTAATAGTATGGAAAGTTGAACTGGAATTTTTTAAAAATGAGCAGTAAGGCCGACGGCAATTTTAAATTCTGGAAAGTACAATTAATCGCCTCGTAGGAATTCGGGTTTCACTTCCAAATAATTTTCAAAACTGACCTCGTCATGTATTTAAAACAAATTAGACTTTACACTAATTAACTGCGCATGCAAATGAGATACAACTTCCGCTCGGTGATTAATTTGGAAACTAAACAAGTCATAATACCAAAAATATTACGTAGAAGTTATTTAATTATTTTATTAGTAACCATCTTGTAGCCAATAGCATGATGTAAAACGTTTAGTGTTTTATTGAGTTTTTTCAGAAGTCATCCCTTAAAATACAGCAACCTATGCATGGGGCATAAAGATATAGGTTAAGTTTTTTTAAGTTTTTGTTTATAGTAGCAATTATGTTAGTTATAAGACATACCCACCATCCCTATCCTTAATAATCCCTTCGCTCCTGACGACATGTACTTACCTCCACGCGGTGTCGCTTGGCTGTAAAATATATTGTTAGATTAAGGGCAATATGTCTTATTGACCGAAAACACGTTTCCTCTCTTTTTAAACACATTAATGTCTTTTTTAGTTATAAGTAACTTTCAACTGCTTGGATTCGGTTACACGAAGAAAATAAAATAATGTTAAACTTTGTAATGTAAAAATTGTATTCTATTAGTTTATTAAACTGTAAATCGGATAAAATAAATTATTAAACTTTTGTGTGCTTAATTTCTTTGTGTTAATTGTATGGCATTGAAACATATATCTTGAATACTTCCAAAACACGCAGTCAATAATATAATTAATAGAAAGTTCATTGAAAGGAAATTATACACCGTTTTCACATGTAATTCGGGCGATGATGAAGTTAAACTCAACCTTCCCATTTATTTATTAAAAACACATTACATTGGAATGTTTTACATTATTCTAAAAATAGAACATTACTATTTGAAAATATTTTTAAATATCAAACACTTATGGCTTATAAAGGGTTTATTTCTATAATTTCGATTCGCGCAATACTTTTATACAAATTTTAATAAGTTTGATATTAGGTATAAGGATACAATTCTCCCGAGGGTGGCCCAATTTAAAACCTATTTACAGATTTGGGTTCCTTAGGTAAATCTAATAATAATTGATACCAAACAAGATATATTTATCTCGATAGAAATAATCTTTTACATGCTCGATAGAGGGTATGAGTGTAAAACGGTAAGGGGTAGTTTAATTTTAAATCTGTTTACAGATTCGGATTCTGCGTAAAATTCTAGACTAATTTGATGTGTCACATGGCTAAAAAATTTATGCGGACGGCCAAAAATCGCTACCAGCAAAAAATCTTAAAATGAGGGTAGCTCCCTGGGGGATGGTGCCATTTGAAAAATTTTTAGAAATTTAGGTAGCTGAGAAAAATCTAATATTAATTGAAACCAAATAAGATAGATTTCTCTCGAAAGATGAAAATTGTTAGTCGAAGAAAACTTTTTGGTCCAAATGTGTGTGGAAATGAAGGAAGTTGGTGGAAATGAGGTCAGAGAAGCCCCCATTTTACACTACTATTATCTAACAAGTGGATGTAGTTAAGGGAGAGAGCGCTACTACCTCTAATATTCTTACATGAAGATGGAACAATGCACAAGCGAAGAGAAAGAAGCGCTTAGGCTTAAGACAACAAACAAATACCCTGAAGACACTCAATAGCGGTTTACACTAAAAGAGACTGCACCTGGAAAGGAAAGTTATAGTTAGTAGATATGAACAATATATGGTGTGTTGTTTGATAGCAAACTAACATTCACTCCGCATATTAATCATATAGTCGCCTCAACTTGCAAAATGCTAGACTTTATTTTACGCAACTGCAATATATTCACTAATACTTTGGCATTGCTTATTGTATTTTGCTTTTATCGGATCGCAACTTGAATATGGCAGTATTATTTTGAGCCCTTTTTACCAATGCCATAAATTAACAATCGAAGCGGCTCAAAGAAAGACACTGAAATATTTGTGGTTTAAAACGTTTGGGGCTTTATCCTGCAAGAGGTATTGATAACTCAATTCTGCTTGATACGTTTCAACATCCTTCCTGTGAATCAAAAAGGGTCTCTGCGAGCTTGTCGTTTCTCTACAAGATACTGCACAACAAAATTGAATATTCAAGTATCGTATCTAGTATCTGCTTCCATGTTCCTAGAATTAATGCCCACCAAAATAAAATACTCCACTTGCCTATCTGTAAAACGAATAACAATGTCAACTGCTTGTGAGGGACTTACTTTACTGTAAGTCTATCTTTTGTTAACACGTTACATATAAACTTGTTCTGTTCACTTGGTTTTCATCAAATCCTTTATTCTTAACACAATTTAAAATGGATAACGAAAATCTAAAACAATGAACCCACAAAAGAGGTGTTTATAAATCTCAACTTACATTATTTGAAAAAAGCATGCGAGCATTCACTTTACATGAGCTTTCTAATGCGGAAGTAAAAAACCTTCGTTTAAGTAAAATAAAACCTGTTTATGAATTATTCAATGAAATTCAGTTAGTCATTGAACTATTAGACGATGATTTAGACAAAAATTTTCACGAACAGAAAACCTTTCAAGATGTGTTTTTCAATTTATTAAGTGAAGTTCAAGATGCTTTACCTAAATTTGATCATGACATGAAGCCTAAGATTGAATTGGCAGCTGGTTCAGATTCCCACTTACTCCAGTGTGCGGTGAACACACAAGTTACCGTTAAATTACCAAAATTAGACCTTCCTGTGTTTGGTTTAAATTTTGCAAGTTGGAAACAGTTTTCCGATGCTTTCCTAGCCATGGCCGACAACAATACTGACTTGTCAAACTGCCAAAAACTATTCTATCTTAGGGTTTCGTTAAAAGGTAAATCATTAAACATGATATCATCTCTCGATGCAAGCAACTACAGTATTGCTTGGAATAGGTTAACTCGAAGGTACAACAAAAATTGCGTCTTTATATTAATAAGTTTCTTGAGTAAATTCTTTTCATAAATGATAAAATTGCGATAATAGAAACGTAAAAAATATTTTTGTTTCTTACTAGCTAATATCAATATTCAGTTGATGATCGTTAGGAAAATGAACTTTGGTACTTACAAGAGTTTGTTTGCCAGTTCCATTATTTTCTTTTCCTCTTTGTTTCTAGACTTCGTCTATTCTTATACTTTGTCCAGTTGGTTTTTTGTTCCAGATTAAGAATAGAAATTTAAAACCACCAGTTTCCTCGATTTTGGATTCTGCTAGTGCCCTTCTGGAATACTAACGACTGCGCCAGATATGTTTTGGGTCTCTTGGAGCGGCTTTTTAAAACAGCTTTTTTAAAAAACTCGTCTATCAATTTATTTTAAACAGAATTACAATATTACTTTTTAATTACAACTACGTTATATGCAGTAACGTGTGTAGATCAAAAAAATTCTGAATTGACATTCACTATTTTAAATAAACTAAAATTACAGTTGATTCAAGACTCGATTCTCATTACAATTTCTATAATTAAACACTTTCAGTACAACAAACTAACGAGGTGTATAATTATAAAAAAGCAGTCCATGTACTTTATTATTGCAAAACTTAATTACTCAGCAGAAGTCTGAAATAAAAGCGTATAATTAAAACGCAACTCTTGCGAGAAACCATTCAAAAAACTTGAAACTCAATCGCATCAATTGTAATCTCTACAAAGTTATAAATATAAACTTCAATGCGACAGTAATTGACGAAACAATTACCAAGCAAAATTCTTCAATGTAATTATAGCACTTTATAATTACATATAAAATACACGCGAAAGATAAGCGATTCTAAACTGAAAAGTAACTCTTAGTTTCTATAAAAACTTAATACAAGCTGAACTGAAAGCAACCATTTCCAACCATGAACTCTGATATAAAACTTTACCTCGAGTAAATTCCGGTATACGACGGAAATCAAGCATTATAGGGATTTTCATCACCGCTTGCGAGATATTTTTAAACTCTTTTTATAAACTAGGAGACAGCGAACGCAACGTTTTACTTTTACGCCTGGTAATAAGTAAGCTGACTAGAAGAGCATTAACCCTGATTGCCAACCGCGATGATTTGATCGAGTGGGACGATTTCAAACGTATATTAATTGCATATTTCGGCGACCAAAGAAACATTAAATGTTTGGTCCGCGATTTGATAAACCTACGAATGAAAAATAATCAATCACCCTATCAATTCGGTATGAAATGTCAAGACGTACGAAGTTTAATTTTGACGAAGCTAAAAATTGAAGAACCCGATCAAAACATAAGATTATCGAAAACGAAAATGTACTACGAATGGCTTTAAACACATACATTAATGCATTACCTGAACGCCTATCGGACAAAATAAGATTTCAATATCCCCAAAATTTAGAAGAGGCAATGAACATGATTGTAGAGGAAGAAAACGTTATGTACTACAAAAATAGACTGTATAATCCTAATGCAAATAAAAATTACGCATCGATGAAACTATACAAGCTGCGAGACAACCAACCACACAACCGAAATTTACACCATTTAACGCACAAATGAATCAACCACGAATTAGCAACCCAAACTTTAACAACACAAATTTCCACAACTAATTTAGACAATTTCCAAGACCAAATTCAAATTTTACAAAACCCACATTTACACCAAGGTTTAATCAAAACGTAAATCAACAAAGGCGTACATTCGGCGCAAACCCCAACAGAAACGCACCGATAACAAATAACAATAACAACGCCAACCGATACTACAAACCAGCTCCTATGGACACTTCATCTGGTAACACTAGACAAAATACTAAAATATCGCAAATCAGACCTAACTAGAACCAAAAACGAAACTTCACTTACGAAGAATTATTTCATCAAGAAATAAAAGATTTTGACAATCCGGACGCGAATACTCACGTCACTTCGACTAGGGACAACGAGACAAACTACGAATACCACAACCCTTATTAAAGCTACGAAGATGACGACGAAGAGAACGCGTGCTCAAATTTTCAGTTAGACCTATTCAAATACGACCAAACGTAATTAATTTAAATAACATTTATCAAAAAATTTTACCTTATATAGAAATACCTCACGCATAACTCAAATTACTAATTGACACAGGATCTTCAAAAACTTTAATTAGCCTCACAACCGTACAGAAACACTATTTAGATTTTGTAGAAAGAGAACCTTTTAAAATCAAAACAGCCCACAAAACGACTTTACACCAATTTAGACCAAACATACCCCTACCAAAACTTTTAACGTAAAAATGAAACATAAATTTTGCATCTTTGAATTTAACGACAAATACGACGGATTAATAGGCATGGATCTTCTAAAAAAATTAGGAGCAAATATTGATATAAAAACCGATTACTAAGAACAAAACACGGACAAATTCCCATTGAATTCCAAAACAGTAATATTCAAACCGAGCAAAAATACACCATCGAACCCAGGACAGAAAAACAAATAAAAATTTTAGTAAATTCAAAAGACGACGTAGGAATTATAAACCCATGTCATTTCAACCCGGAATAGAAACACCCACAGCACTAGTACAAATAAAAGACAATTACGCCACTACCACAATTTTAAACTCAAACGATTACTGCATAGAAATCATCATTATCATCATTAGGTACCATTATTGTTTTCTATTCTGAACTAACCTACACATTTCCCTGAAATTTGCACAGTCTGCATTTATCATTATCTGATCTAGATCTACATCTACTTCCTTTTTCCTATCTCTGCTTGTAATATATCCCATGCTATTTCCCAAAAATGCCTAAGAACGTATTCTTCCTTCTATTTCTCCTACTTTTTTACACAGATATTCTTGTTCCCTTACTATTTCTATAACCTATTTGTTATTAACTGTGTCTGTCCATGCTATCATCCTCATACATCTGAACCGCAGCATTCCAAAAGGGCTGCTACCGTTTTTCGTCTGCTTTTCCTACTGCCCGTATTTTATAGGCATACTGTGCTGTGCTCCACACATATGCTCTCAACAATTTTCTTCTTGTTTCTATGTTTGTTGTCTTTCATCATAGGCGCTGTTCTTTCTTGTTAGATGCAGTTTGGTCCCCTTTTATTGTTTTACAATTATATACCCTATTTCTCCGACATTCAGTGGCTGTGAAGGGAGGTAAGCAGCCTGCGGCTGCCAAGTTTCCCCAGCACCGAATTAATATTTTTTCCAATATATCCTTTCGCAGAGTCAACATTAGTTGAAGATATTTCACAACCAACATCTGTAGTTGTATTTAATAATCATCAGATTTATCTGCGCTTATTTTTTCGTCATAAGGTTTCTGGTCGGACACGTATCTCCACTTATTTATATTTTGAGCTAGCCTACACAGTTTCCTGAAATTCTTTAGAAATCTTTAGATAACCCAGACGAAATAAATGACGTAATTAGAAACAACATGAAGACAAAACCAACCATTGTGGAATCAACGAAGCACTAAAACAACTCACAAAGAGATATTACTTTAAAAACATGAAAGAATTAACCACGGATTTTATTAACCAGTGTGAATTATGCGTCAAAGCGAAATTAAGTTAGAATGTTGCAATGTATAAATTAAAGGACACATTTGAGAGAGGTTAATGAAAGTTCATAAGCCAGACATGAGATCGGAAACAGACATTGTATACCAGACGCAACATGATACTGCAGGTGCAAGTCACAGTAGGTTATAAGACAGCAATTATTAGAATTAAAATTACTAAGAAGTAATACTGTGTATTGCATAAAGAAATAGCAGACATGAGATCTGCAGTTTCCACAAGCAATGTGAGGGGCAGGGATAGCATAAATATCCTCAGGAGCCCAAGATGGCCAGTCAGTCTAGAGCTTCACAATTTTAACATTGTTGATAGTTCAGCTACTCACCATAATTTTAGTTTATTTCAAATAGTGAAAGTCAACTTAGAATTATTTCGATCTGCACACGTTACTACATGTAACGTACTTGTAATTAAAAATTAATATTGTAATTCTGTTTAAAATAAATTTATAGAAGAGTTTTTAGAAGAAGGCCCAAAACCTATTTAGTGCTACCAAAAATTTTTTAACATAAAATAAATGTTTTTAATTGCAACTAGTGTATCTTTTATACGAAAGAAGAGTGTGTTATTAAATTACAGTCCGTAATAACATGTCCATGTAGTAAAGGAACGAATCTACGTATTTATGAACCTTATCAAAGGCATATTGTACAAGAAACGCAATAAAATAAAGCTATACAGTGATTTTAGCTTTTAAACATCGAAATAAATAACCTACTTGCCTTACCTTCCCAATTTCTTTCTATGAAGCAACAGATAATATATCATTTTAATTTGACGTTTTGCTTAACACCTTAAGTGCCACCATGTATACCGTGCTATGCGGTTCGTTGTGGCCACAATTTTTTGCCGTAATTAACTTTTTTTTACCTTAATATGTATATTGCCAATTGCTATTTTCTTAAAATAATAGTAATTAGTGAAAAATTTTAAAATTAATTTGTCGGACGGCATTTGTCCCCCGCGGCTACAACCACTTCTAATGTCCTAACGGCCATGGGGGGAACCCACGTACTGTACACGTGCGCATAACTTTCGGTGCATCATGCTATAAATCGGTCTTGTTCATTCGTGTTTGAAGAGCTTTGCGTTGAAGTCTGTATTTGTGCGTGTAATAACTAATAAAATGAGTTATGAACGAGATCAAATGAGATTGCAAGAGTTGTGGTCAGATGTATTATCTGCTGATGAAAGAGAATTCTCACCTGTTGAAAGTGAATATGAACCTTCTAATTCCTCGAGTTCATCTGACGACGATCCAGAAACACCCAGAAAAAAAATTATGATTTATAATAGTTCTAAACACCAAACGCTACCTTTACCAGTGAAAAATTTTGACAGTGTACGCCGACGTGTTTTGCCTGATTCTAAATTTGGATCGTTTTCTTCTGAGTTGTTTACATTATCTGCAGAAGAAAAATTAACAAAAAATGTACATGTAACAGAACCCTAGACGCCATCCAGTTGTGAGCATATACCGGTTTATTCTGCTTCAAATGAAATAGATGAACTTATCGAACAAGTGATTGCACAAAATGTAAACTATTGTTCTGAAACTGAAGATGAATTAGAAACCCAAAGTCTTAACAAAAGATGCCATAATTTGGTCACCAGTTACAGGTTCGTATTTGAGAAAGTTTGAATTTTCTGAACAAAAGCCCGGCATTTGTCCGTTTGTTTATGATTTATATGATAAGTCACCTTACGAGTTTTATAAACTTATGATCTCCGATGAAATATTTAAACTATTTGTAAATGAAACAAATTTATATGCCGAGCAAGAGAAAGCTAAAAACCCAACTCCTAGAAGTGGAAACCGACGGATCAAAATGAAATGGAAAAGTTTATCGGCTGTTTGATGTGGATTGGTTTGGTTCAGCTGCCATCATTGGCTGCTTATTGGTCTACAGATCTAATCTATAATAATGACATTAAGAAAGTGATGTCCAGGAATCGTTTCCAAATACTGTTAAAAAATTGGCACTTTGTGGACAACCAAAATGTTGAAGATCCTGACCGTCTATTTAAGATAACTCCTTTATTAAAAAAACTGATGACAACTATTCAAAGTTTTATTGTACCAGGTGAATTTATTTGTATATTCAAGGGCATACTTAAATTTAAACAATACATCAGTAACAAACGCCATAAATTTGGTATTAAACTTTTTAAATTATGTCTTCAAAATGGGTACTTATATGATGTATCTGTCTACTCTGGTCAGGAAAAAGAGGTTGCGGATGGAAGTTCAGTTCCTTCAGCAGTGGTGTTGAGACTAGCAAAAGATCTATTACATAAAGGACGTACAATTGTTGTGGATAACTATTACACTTGTGTTGAATTAGCCCATGCCTTACTTGAGAAGAACACTTATATTCTGGGGACTGTACGCAGCAACAGAAAAAACAATTCAAAAAATGTTATACAAAAGAAATTGAAAAAGGGCGAAGAAATTTCGGAGGAAAGTATTACTGGGGTATATATGCAGAAATGGCGAAATAGAAGAGATGAACTGATGCTAACTACAAAATTTCTACCAGAAATGGTTAATGTAAAAACGAGGTCTGGAGAGATGCATACACCTGTCGCGTGCCAATAAATTGGCACTTAAACATTTTTTAGGTTAATTTTGATGTGCGGAAGTTTCGCGCCATAAATTCAAAAGACTCGGTGCGCGTATTTCCGTTACGTCACAGTGCGTTTGCGCCAGATCGCGCGACGCGAGTGGAGTAGGGACAAAGTGGGGGCAAGTTTCCGTGACTCTCTGTAACGTAGCTTTTTTGCCAGAACCTTCGAGTGCAGTGGACGTTTTTCGGTAACGTATCGTTATCTTTATCTATGTAGATATCCTTGCCTGATTACCTTTGTTTGTCGCCCTTATACCATGTTTCCTTTCCGTTCCCTGCATAGGTAGGTAATGAATCTGTAGCCGTTGGCAGAACCGCATTCCACGCCGGAGCCCCATCTTTAATTACTCCGGAGTGGAGCCCTGAGATCGAGTCCAAGCCATTTGGATGTACGTCAGACTTACCCTCTGTTAATTGCCTTCAAGGGGCCAGCAGCCGCCCTTATGGACGTGCTGACGCCACCTTTATCTATCTTGAAGGACGATTGGCGTACTTCGTGGATATCTGGACCTATTAGGTGAGTACCTTATTAACCTAATTGTTGTAAATTTACTTTATATATTGCGTAATATAATTTGTGCATTGGTGACGTCATTGTCAGATGGGCGCGCCAAAATCTGTACAAAGGTTAGCGTTACCAATCGCCAGTGGCGTCGCTTTTTCATCGCGCTTGCGCGATGTATTTATCGACGTTTTTTAAACCGTAAGAATTCGTTTTTAAATCGTAAGACACCTAATACCGTTATCGAATATAACAAGCACAAGGCATACATTGATATATCAGGTAATTTCTTACATTATCTCTGCTGTAATATTAGTTTATGTTCTGCTTGCTGATCAAATGAAATCGTATAATTCTTCATTACGTCGTGGTGTGAAATGGAATAAAAAGTTGACAATAGAGTTAGTAGTTCGATCGTTTTTAGTCAACGCATATATACTACATCAACAAGTAACTTATAACAAAATTACCATTACAAAATTTCGTGAGAAAGTAATTAAAGGGTTGTAATCGAATAATTGCTATAATATATATCCTTGCTGTAATATCTAATGTAAATACCAATTACAAATAGTACGTGTAAGAAATGTAGATCCTTAACGTGCAGTGTAAACATGCATCTCATTATATATATATATATATATATATATATATATTGATATGATAACGCCGTACTCGGTGTAATGACGTTTTTACTTAACTCCAGCGCTCTGTGTTCTTAAACCAAATTTAATCTTACTAATTTTACTATTATGCCACGGTTAGCCCTCTTTAATCTATACAGAGTGCACAACGTTACGATGATCAGTTTTTCTCTTCTCCACCCCTTTATGATTACCTATTTGTTTGAATTTGTAAAACGAAGTCAATTAATTTGTTACGTTATTCTAGGCAGCCACGTTGGGCGCCAAAGTTATGCTACGTTGGCTCGTAGCCGTGCGTAACACAAAGATATCACGGAATGACCGGGC
Source organism: Platerodrilus igneus (assembly GCA_036346225.1). NCBI lineage: Eukaryota > Metazoa > Arthropoda > Insecta > Coleoptera > Lycidae > Platerodrilus > Platerodrilus igneus. Next base: position 6,293,481 of record JARFIW010001480.1, read on the forward strand.
TCAATCGGAGATTAGGGGGTTGTAGAAAGCAGACTAACATCTAATGTATACGGCGGTAAGGAGTTAGTGACAGTACCTGCAAGAAAAATAGTTAAGCAAACCTGAAAAAAAAGAATAAGCATAGCAGCAGTGATAAGTCTAAATTATTCAGTACTTTGTAGAATGTAAATAAAACTGTTTAGATAAACTATATAATATAATCACGATAAGAGCATTACAAAAATTTTTATCACAAAGTGAGGTAATATTGGGGAGTAGCAGAAACGTTTCCTCACCTACCAATTAAACATAAATCAGACAAAATGTTAACAAAAGATAAATAGATAAGACACAATTGGTATGAGTAATTCAGTAGTATTGATTGTTCTTTCTTTCTTTTTTTTATGTTTTAAAATAGCAGGCAAGTCTATTGTAAAAGGTATCAGCACGACAAAGAATATTGCAAATCAAACGGATAGATATTTAAAGTAATAACAAGTATGAAATAGTTCAACTTACACAACCAGAAGCACCGGAAGAGTGTCTATAGAATTGGACTAATTCGGCTACTGATAGCCTTGCAGTTGGAGTTGGTGGAGGGTGGGGTGTCCATGGTTCCATCCTATTATCAACTTGAAACTTGACACTACTATCAACTGCAGATTATTCTTTTACTTTCTGTAACTGATCGAAAGCCTCCTGATAGCTTGGTAAGCCGGATGCACTGGTGTAGCTTGGCAAAGATACACAGTCTATTCGCGGGGGTGGAATTTGTGGTACAACAGACAGGAACACATGCAACACACGCAACTAAGAACAATTAAAGTTAGTATAATTCCGATCCAAACATCCGTCAAGAATTTTTCGTATTGCGGATCTGCTTCAGCAGAAAGAACTTCGTCAACTTCTGAAGCTAATTTCAGTTGGTAAAGGCATTGTTTGAATACTGTGAAACATTTAAAAACACGGTCACTCTCACAATCTCGGCTTTAAAAAAAATGTACGTTCATATTTTATTTACTTATTAAATGCAAGGTAAATCTAACATATCATTAATACGGAATGAGTTAAACACTTCTGCAATTTCATTTTGCAAATGTTTTAGGGAGTTTAAAACCTGACTAAAGTGGCTCCTTTAAAAATTCTGTACAAGTTTATTGCACTTACCTTGATAAAAAAACGGACCACGAAAACTAGATCGCACACAGTTCAAAGATAAAAAGATAACTCAACGAAAAACACAATCAATAAAGCAACGCGTATCACTAAGTCAAATGTTCCGTAAAACGCACGACAAGTTCTACTACTTTTATTTCCAACCGAAAAGCAACAAAAAAAAACGCCGCGCTTGTTCATGAACAATACGAGAATTGATCCCGCATTAATTCTCACTATTGTCAAAGCAAAAAGAAACAGTATTTTTCAACGTAATTAATGCATAGGAACCAAGAACGAACTACAACTGCTCATCTGCTTATATAAACTCGTTGTTATTACAACCGCACTTCTTGTCAATCCAACACGTTACATCTAAAAGCATACCTCTTTCAAAGGTAATCAGAACTACACTTCTTATCTGTTTATATTTAGACTCGTATATCCACATAAGGAACGAAATTTATATTTACGGCAAGACAAGAACGATGCAATCTATTCATCATAAGCGGTTTATAATTTTCAATTTATCTATCTTTAAATTACTACACACGAGTTAATAAATATAAAATACAGAAACAGCAATTTGCAGAAATGCATTTATAAATTGGGAAACAGCGTAAAAGTTTAAAACTACAAAAATTGCACGTTACAAAATAGAAAATAGAACTAACAGCCATAGACTCGAAAACTGTGAAAGAAGAACCTAAAGCGGTTGCTACGCCATAACTGTCAAAGCTTCTGGTCGACTGGTAGCAAAAAATACTGCAGCAAAAACGAAATTTCGATGCAATGCATGTAAAAAGTATCTTTGTTTAAATTGCTTTTTTAGTGTTCACAAGGTAGATACTTTAAATCAATAAAATGTAGCGAAAACTGTGTTTTTTAATTATACTAACTGAAATCATTGCTGTACGTGATATAAACGCCCTACACCAAAACCAAGTATATCAAATACCTAGCCACCTACGTACTTTTTGCATTGGTCCGTCGCACAAATGCTGTTTTACATGGCCATAAGTAAAATTTTTACTGTCGGATATTGTTTGTCCCACGCGGCCATTCAGCAACAAAAGCCTTTTGTTAAATGGGGGATGTGGCATGTCCCCCGTGGCACTGTACGTGTTAAAATAAATCAGATACAAAATAATATTAATATCATTTTTGTTTTCTTTAAGTACATTCTTGATTATGCAGACCTAAAAGAAAATAAGGAAATCTCATATTGATGTACTGATCTGTCCCTTCAGTAATTTGTTGTTAATCTAAGACGACATACTTCGTCGCAAAATATAAGGTTATCATAAAGTAAGGGATATATTTTAAATTATGATAACTTTTTAACAAATTAAGTTATTAACAAGAAATAAATGAAATCTAATTGCTTATGAAATGGGATTTAGTATGCCCAAAACAGGTTACGGCAATTGCTCAATATGACCTCCATTTTGTTGTTGTAAGATCACCATCCTTACCTCCAAATTGTACACAGCATTTCGTAACATTTCTGGTTGAATTGTACCAATTTGCTCCGTAATACTGTCTTTTAATTCTTGTAGCGTAGTTGGTCGTCTTCTAAACACTAAACTTTTTAAATAACCCCACAGCCAGTAATCCGCTGGGTTTAGATCAGGTGATCTTGGTGGCCATGAATTTACGAAATGTCTGCCTAATACGCGATCTTGAAAAACGTTGGTTAACAATTCTTTGACTGGTCGAAAAATGTGCGGGGGTGCTCCATCCTGCATAAAATGATGTTTTCAATTCCGTAGTGCTCGTTTTGCAGCTGTGGAATAACATAATTTTGTAACATTTGCAAGTATCGTTCACCATTTACAGTTACAGATACGGCTTGTCCGTTCTGCATTTCCTCGTAGAAATACGGACCAATAATAAAATCAGCTGTAAAACCGCACCAAACGGTGACTTTCTTGTCATGAAGACCTTTTTGAACGATTTGTTGCGGATTTTCTGCAGACCAGATTCTACAGTTTTGAGTATTGACTCCACCATTCAGAGTAAAATGTGCCTCATCTGTCCATAAAATACAGGATAACCATTCGGGTTCAATTTCCATCTGAGCCATTACTCGCAAAGAAAAATCGTACCTAGTAGCCAAATCTGCGTCCTTTAATTCAAACAGCATTTTCAGTTTATATGGATACATGTTTAGAATTTTGCGTAAAATTTTCCAAATCGTGGTATACGGCATTTGCAATCGCTTGGATATCGCATTTGCACTGCTGATTGCGAGTGAATTGCTTCTGGCTATGTCTTGATTTTCATGAAGAACCTCTGCAACTTGGACATCACTAATTATTGGTCTTCCTGATCTTGGTAAGTCAGTTACAGACCCTGTTCTTTCAAATTTTGTATCAAATTGCGGTACGCTTTCATTTGACAGGGTCCCGCTCTCAAACCCATTCTCGTGCGAAATCTTCGTAATCCAGCGGTGTAATTTCTGCCGGATTCATAATAGCACTGAACTAAACCAATTCTTGTTTGTAAATCCATGTTATTACAGTTGAGTCGTTTGAACTCAACGTTTACTTGAGTTTTAATTTCAAAATAAAACTTCAAATTGAATAATTTCGTTTTGACACTAGTGTCAACAATTGTTATGACAACGCTTTTGTTTCTCATAGATACGGTAAAATCCCATTCATTAAGCAACTAGATTTCGTTTATTTTATGTTACTAACTTAATTTATTAAAAAGTTGTAATGATTTAAAATATATCCCTTACTTTATGATAACCTAGTATAATGCGATTTTATATCAAAAGCAACAAAATGAGTTATAAACTTATTATGTTAGCTTCGTAGCTGCATGTTAACATAATTCGAGATGAAGTTTACACTTTGACATTTTCACTTTACTTCAAGTAAATTAATTTATCGAGGTTCGACCATTTCTTTCTATGAAAAACTTATAAAACTCAGAAGAGCTGACAAATTATCAGGAAAATGTCCCTGTTAAAAACTTGTTTTTTAAATAAACACTACACTTTCCTGTAAACTGTAGGTTGTTTTGTGTTTGAGAAAAGTTTATTCCCATGATACTGGCTTAAAATGTTGTTGGCATCTTCCGATATTAGAATTGCTATGGGTTAGAATTCTGGGATTATGGGGTGAAATTGGTGGTCCATTTCAATATACGATGCAGTTGTAACATTATAGGTAAATTATGCTTTGCAGTATAATGTGAAGTGTATTTGTGATACATGTTAAGCGCAATCCCTGGATATTAAACATAACACTAACCATACCGACCTGGATATTATAATTGCACATTCAACACGTACGATTTTAATCAATGTCTGGGAATTGTGATCCTGTGGTTAAAGTACATTAGAATTTTTGTTAAAAACGTTCACCTGTATATTCGATATAATTCGTAAATAAACTTGTCGACTGAGTTAGTGCGGTATTCACAATTTGTTTCTAAGACACCCGCTCTATGTAGTTTTGCCTTCAGTATACATCGCCAACCTTCCATATACGTTTCTCCTTATTCTGTCATACTACACCCATGAAAAACAAAAACCCAGCGTTTGTTTTTGCGATATCGCAACGCTATCCATAGTATTTCAGAGTATTCTATTTAACCCTTTATTTGGCAAAGTCTAAAAAATGTGAAAATTGTTTTAATGTGTTCTGTTGATAAAATAGGCCTAGTTTAGGTTATATTTCATTTAAAAGTTTCAAAAAAGCATTAGAAAATTGTTTTTTGATAATGTTAATTACAGTTTACATCACCAGGTTCAGCAGCATTCAACATTGTTCTCCAGGCGTGAATTACAGTTCACATTGTCAATAAGTGACAAATTATCAATGAGAAATAAAATAGAAATGTATATTCCAAATAAATTAAAAATAAATTTGTAACGGCAAGTAAAACATAAAATACATCAAAAATATATATGCGGTCAGTGCAGAAAAAAAGTAGTCTTTATAAACAACCTAATTTTTTGAAACATGGAAATTATGAAAACAATTTTTCTTGGTGGTAAAACACACGTTTAATTTACATTTCCTACATATAACTGTAGTTACACCTGTTTGAGAATTTCTAAACCTCCTTTTTTCACCGAAACTGGAAAATGACTTACCTGATCGAGTCTCACCTCATCTTGTGCTCATGGTCTGACTGGAGGGTTTATTTTATTGATTACAGACGGGGTCGTTGATGATCTATCTCTTCGATTTATGTTATAAACAACATTTGCAATTCTCAACCTAAATTGTTTTAGGGCCAAATATTTTGTATTGGGGCTTGTCGATTCTAGATCTTGACGATAAAGTAACCAGCTGTTGTTTACACAAATGTCAAGTAGTTGGTAGAACACACACATATAATATTTTACGTCGGTGAAGCTAGCAGCTAGAGTTAGCAGCTTAAACTCCGCCTCTTCAATTAGCCACGCTCCCTACCAATCATTGTTAAAACCACGCCTATTTTAACCCAACATAAAATAGCTCTACCCCCTCCTTCTTACAATACAACCTATTATAAGTAAGAAAGAACATATACGATAACCGTGTTTAGCAAACAAACAGAACTTTGATTAATACCTATTGAAAATAGTATTTTCTGATAAAATCTCCAGAAGCACATATATAATCTTACTAAAAATCTCAATTTCTGCTTATATTCGAACATTATAGCAAAAGTTATTAACGTTTACATGACATATATCAAGTAGCCGCTAGCTCTACTTTAATTTTTTTCTTGCTTTCTATTAAAGCAACGAGTTTGTAAAAAATCTCCATTTAGTCACACCAGCGGTCAATACGTATGCGACAGAGTTTTAGATTTCAAACCCAAATAAAAAAGTTATTAGCGTTTACGTGATATATATGAAGTAGCCGCTACCTCTACTTTAATTTTTTTCTTGCTTTCTATTTGCTCGCACAACACGCGACTGTAAAGTTTATCAAAGAAAACAATAGAATGCCGCTGTTTACAAACTGCTTCGCGATCACTTGCTAAACCTATCACGAGATGGAGTGATTTTCGAAGTTTTGATTAGTGCCGATCGGTTCCGGGCGAGTGAACCAAGAACCATAGGACAGATAAGTACTGTGACCACGCGAGAACGATTTTCGGAATTATAGTTACGTGTTTTCCACTGGAAACATTCATCTTCAGTTTACATACTGCCGTGTGTGCTGTGCTTTTTATTCCACATAACATTAAAAACATTAAAAGTGCAACAAAACCAACACAAATTGGAAAAACCAGTGACCGACCAATCATCCACGACTACCACGTGTTTGCTGATTCCACTGGTACGTCGTCTACTCATAGTTTACATTTTACATTACTCGAATTGGGGTTCAAATCAGGGTGGTAATTACAAATACAGTCCACTACGAAACAATTACAAATTACTCTGATTTGCTCCACCATTTGTTGATCGCTTTGACACGGATATTTACCGTTGTGATACACGATTTCCGCAGTTATTGTGTTTGCATAATACATTATAATAAAAGTGCAAATGATTTTCCTTTATTATAATGTATTTAGCGAACATAATAACTGCGGAAATCGTGTATCACAACGGTAAAGATCCGGCTCGAAGGACCAAAAATGGTGGCGCAAATCAGAGTATTGGAGATAGTAAATTGTAATTGTTTTGTAGTGGATTGTATTTGTAATTACTACCCTGATTTGAACCCCAATTCGAGTAATGTAAAATGTAAATTATGAGTAGAAGACTTACCGGTGGAATCAGTAAACAAGTGGTAGTCGTGGATGATTGGTTGGTCACTGGTTTTTCCAATTTCCGTTGGTTTTGTTGCACTTTTAATGTTTTTAATGTCATGTGGAATAAATAACACAGCACACACGGCAGTATGTAAACTGAAGATAAATGTTTCCAGTGAAAATCACGTAACTATAACTTCGAAAATCGTTCTCGCGTGGTCACAGTACTTATCTGTTCTATGGTTCTTAGTTCACTCGCCCGAGACCGATCGGCACTAATCGAAACTTCGAAAATCACTCCATCTCGTGCTAGGTTTAGCAAGTGATCGCGAAGCAGTCTGTAAACAGCGGCACTCTATTGTTTTCTTTTATAAACTTTAGAGTCGCATGTTGTGCGAACAAATAGAAAGCAAGAAAAAAATTAAAGTAGAGGTAGCGGCTATTTGATATATATCACGTAAACATTAATACCTTTCTTATTTGGTCTTGAAATCTAAAACTCTGTCGCCTACGTATTGGCCGCTGGTATGTCTAACTGGAAATTTGTTTACAAAGTCGTTGCTTTAATAGAAAACAAGAAAAAAATTAAAGTAGAGGTAGCGACTACTTGATATATATCACGTAAACGCTAATAACTTTTTTATTTGGGCTTGAAATCTAAAACTCTGTCGTCTACGTATTGGCCACTAGTGTGCCTAAATGGAGATTTTTTACAAAGTCGTTGCTTTAATAGAAAACAAGAAAAATGATATACTAGTCAGTTTTGATGTAACATCCCTATTTACAAACGTACCTATAATAGACACTGTCTCCATTATTAAACAACTCCTACCTCAAGAAAACGAACTTGAGCACCTGGCCATGCTCATAGAAAAATGTTTAACCTCTACCTATTTTGTTTTCGACGGACAATTTTACAAACAAATTTCCAGCACACCAATGGGCTCACCTCTGTCCCCTATTGTGGCCAATATATTCATGGAGTCTTTAGAATCCATGGCCCTAGAATCCACAGACCTTAAACCAAAAACTTGGCTCCGTTATGTAGACGACACTTTTGTAATCTGGCCCCATGGACATCAAACGCTTAATAATTTTCTAGATCACATAAACAATCAACATAAAGATATTAAGTTTACTATAGAAATTGAAAAGAACGGAACTCTGCCATTCCTTGACGTTCTGGTAGAGCGCAAACCTAACTGACGACTAGGTCATTCCGTATATCGAAAACCCACACACACAGACAGATACCTACATGCGTCGTCACATCATCACCCCTCACAAAAATTATCGGTAATCAACTCTCTAGTCCACCGGGCAATGAAGATTTCACAACCGGAAAACTTATCTACTGAACTGGCCCATCTTAAAAACGGTTATCGCAACTCAGATATCGGCAGAGTAATAAACCGACATGTGCATCCTACACGAACCCCTAAACCACTCTGTAATCTCGATACACGATCTTTAGCAATCCTTCCATATATACACAGAGTAACAGACCGAATTGGCAAAATTCTACGTAAATACAACATCAAAACAATCTATAAACCCACTAATAAAATTTCACAAATATTACCAACCCCAAAAGATTCCGAAAATAGTCTTAAAGCCCCAGGCGTATATAGTATACCCTGCAGTTGCGGTCTAGAATACATAGGAGAAACAGGACGGTCAGTACAGACTAGACTAAACGAGCATAGGCGATGCTTAAGAACAAGCCAGTACAATCGCTCAGCGGTGGCCGAACACCAACATGAAACAGGCCATACCATCAACTTCGACAAGACGAAACTGATTGCCAGAATTCCATTTTTTTACAATAGAAAAATTAGAGAATCCATAGAAATCAATAAAAATTCTAATAATCTAAACAAAGACGATGGCTACTACCTTTTCCCTATTTGGAAAACAAGCCTATGTTCACAACAGCGGAACCGTGACGTGACGTTCACTGATCCACTACGACACTCCTCTCTATGCATGATCACTCATGCATGTGGCTATGAATGGGCTAGTGAGTCTGCTAGTTCAGGAGTAACTCTTCTCTTTACACTGTGACTTGTCTATTTAATATTATCATTCTTAACTTTTAATATATTTATTGTCCTGATGAAGCCCCTTACAAAAGTGGGCGAAACGTCGATCTTAATTTATAAAATGACACGGTCCCAACCCGGAACCATAAATAATTACTAAGATTATATATGTGCTTCTGGAGATTTCATCAGAAAACACTATTTTCAATAGGTATTTAGCAAAAGTTCTGTTTTAGATTTGTTTGCTAAACACGGTTATTGTATATGTTCTTTCTTACTTACAATAGGTTGTATTGTAAGAAATAGGGGGTGGAACTATTTTATGTTGGACTAAAATAGGCGTGGTTTTAACAATGATTGGTAGGGGGCGCGGCTAATTGAAGAGGCGGAGTTTAGGCTGCTAACTCTAGCCGCTAGCTTTACTGACGTAATATTTTTGTGTTTTATATCCTGTGCGACAAATTGCCACAAGCATATGCGCGAGGTCAACTCCACCCATATGCTGATTATACTCCTTTATAATTTGTGGGCATCGAATGTCAATTTTCTGCTTGACCTCTTTGGAATATCATTTTGCTGTACTTATAGGTTCTGCACCAATATATGAACTGGCGATGGCAACACATTTCCTGTCCGCAAATTTCACAATAATTACTTAATTTTTGTTGTCAGATTGTTTTTCAATTGACCCTCTCCCTTTATTCAAGAGCTCCTTATCCTTACTAATTTGCATCCACTAAGTCGATTGGATCTGAGTACTGCCAATGATGGGATTCCATAATTGTCTCTCAAAGATATCAGATGGACCGATGAGAAAATATTATGAAAATATACAACACTCAGCGGTTTATTTGTTATGGTCTGTCACAAGGCTAAAACTACTTTTGCAGCCATTCCAAATGCTTGTTCATTATCAGGAAAAGTAGGATAAAGTAATGTTTTGTCAGCCTGATAAAACAGAAAATCATATACAAATCCTGTCGCACCGGCTCTGATAAAAAATTTTATACCCCATTTGTTTGGCTTCTTAGGCATGTACTGCCTAAGTGAGGCAGCCCTTGTCCCTTTATATGGCACCATCATTTCATCTATGCTCATTCGCTTTTCCTGCTCCGCTTTCAAGAAATTCGATCTAATAATTTCTGAGAGATCTTACTCTATACAATCTGTCACTCCCATCATTATTTAAATTATTAGTGAAATGAAGATACCGCCTAATCTGCTGATACCTTTTCAAGCTAACCTAGAACAAACCAGTTGTAGCATATCTGTGTTTTTTAAATTACTTCAGCATTCGTCTACTTTCATTCTTCAAAGATTTATTTTCTTTAAAAAAATTTTAGTAAAATTAATTGTGCGTGGAATACAAAACTTGAGTCTAAAAATGAAATTTAATATAGTTTCTCTCTTTTCGTTTTTTTCTAAATATGTTTACAAAAATGAAATAATAAAATTGGATTCTTTATACATCTGCCTTGACATAACAAGACCTTAAGTTTAATAATATTTTATAACAAGTTTCTGATACCAAATACTCAGATCTGTTTATTGGCTTACATATGTTTCACATTGAGTTTAAATTACTTCTTAAAAAAATTTGAATCACGTGCAGTTAACTTGGACAAACAACATTTCAACTAATTCAGGATTATGAGCTTATAAAAATTTGACATCTGCAAGTAATTTTCTAGAAAACAGGAAATGGACTTTAGAATCTCGTCTTTTTTTTAATAAGTGAATGTTCTGCATATCTTACAAAATTATTGTAATAGCATTTCGTAACAATAATCTTCCACGCTGTTTTTTATGCACAAAATTTAGTATAACTAAGCAATCCCTGATTACAATTTATGTGAGCACACTCAAGGTCTCACAAACATAACAAAAAAAGGTTTGATACCTGTTTTTAATGAAGCCGTCATCCCTAGTTATCAAACTGCGACGCACGTTTTCTGAAATCAGCTTACTAAATGGTTGTAACAAAATACCAAACAACAGCTGTAGTTTCTTAACAAACGAACATTGTCCCAATCTCTTTATACGTATATCTAGTTAATTCATGTGTACTTCAAATGTATGTTACTTCATCATGCGCTGAGGAAATAATGATATTTTATAAATTATTTGAATATTGCGGTCTTACCGTTAACAAATACCGACTCGAACCATTTCAAGGAGAAGCGTGATCAAGCGCCTTGCCGGTGTTACAGGATTAAAAATCTTCTCTGTGTCCCAAGACGACCAGCCCTCCTACTTTACTTCGGCACGCCTATCCTGAGGCCCCACTTATATAAAATTTGGGAGCCCATCTGTAGATGATCCTGTCTGAATTACATTCTCAAATACAAATGGCCGCTTTGTTATTCATTCCGAGCAAGCACGGCACCGCTTATCTGCGTAGCGCATCACCTCGTGACCGTATTCACGCAGGCGCTATCCTAATTTTAACGAATGAAAGGGTATAATCCGCCTGCAAGTTAGGCAACACAAACGACTCGTTCCCTTTTAAATATGCTTTTTGAGCGTATATTATTATTAAATATTTCTGGGTAAAGCATTTAAGTTATTTAAACGGGCATGATTTCCTGTTCCATTATGGAATTGTGTCTTTCAGATATAACAGTATCAAATACGAGAATTAAATACCACAGATTAAAATTGTACAGATGTGATTCTTGCAAAAATAGTGCTACAGAATATATATTCGTCACAAGCTAAGCTTTTGGGATACTAGTAGGTACTGCAAGGTTGTACTCCAGTAATCTATATAAGCCAACAATTTTATTACCCCCATATACAATTCAATTGAGATAAATGCCTTTATCTCACTTTTATTTGTATTCACAGATTTTTCATACATTTGTACTGAATAGTTATTTGTGTTTTCAACTATCAGTTCCTAAATTTCTTCTGTAAAAAATAACAGAAAATACTCAAGCGAAGACTTAACTTGTACGTTGTTAGAAAAATTATTATTTGATATGTTGTCTACACAATGGAAAATTTTTCCTTTTTCCACTTATAATAAACTTAAGTAATTTTTTTACTAATGGATTTTGATTTGCATATTAGTTTACTGGTAGTCTTCCTATTTGATATCCTAGGAGTTCCAAGCGAATTCTCAATAACGATGGGTATATCTTGAATATAATTTTCTGTTAAAATAAACGGTGCAATTTCTCCATTTGATTGGTTCATGTTATTCTCATCATTCTGATCAATATAATCATATGATTCAGAAAACGCAACATCTTCCATGGAAGAATAATGTAATTTTAAGATCTTGTCTGGCATTGATGCAGCCTCTGAGACATTATCTGAAAATTCTTCACCATCGTCTGACTCGTCACTTTCAGATCCCAAAGGTGATATCAAACGCGAGTGATACAATCTTTGAGGATCTTTGACTAGTGAAAAATCTTTTAGACATCTGAAACAATTCATTACTTATAAGTAGTTAATTCAATAGAATATTTGAATATAGATTTATAGAAATAAAAATAAATAAATAAAAACCATAGACTGAATTTCCAAAAGAGCAATTGTTCGTTATGTTTGCATCTAGACTAGACTAGTTGCATTTCTTTACTTAACAATGTGAACTTCAGTTCACAATCCCAACAATCTGTAGTGCTTGGCAACGTAAACTATAGTTTACGTTGTCAATCAAGAGAGTAGCGGGCAATGTGAACTGTAGGTAACAAGATTTTCAAGCCTTAAATATATTTTTTCACAACAGAAAATCCTATTTTTATTACTTGCTAGCAATTTACATATATTCAACAGTTGTAGCAAAATATATGTATTTATTACCTTTATAATACAATGATTTGTCCCTGGAGCACATGTATCACTGAAACAAAATGGCGAATCGACCAGCACTGATTAAATAACAATAGATTTTTAGTTCCACCACTCACCACAACGTGGAATATTTTTTGTTATTTTCAATTGCAATGTGAACTGAGATTAACATTGCCAAAATGGAAGTTATTGCTTTAATAGTCATGGTAATACTTTATTTAGGTGCACATAAACTACAGTTTACAAAATCAAATAAATGGTTAATCAGTAGGTTTCAATTAGTATAAGATATTAAACCATTAACACTCTTTGGCATATGCGTAGCTCACTGGATAAAAGTTATTCTATACAATAACGTTATTAAAACAAATTATTTATGGTATTTTTAAAATATATGGTAGTCGGTTTTAGTATTATTTCATGTATCAGTGAGAAATCATCATCATCAGGTTTTCGATCCCGGACCTGGTTGGACGCATACCTTCGTTCTTTCCCATTCTGAGCTAACCTACACATTGCTCTGAAATTTCCAGTGTGCATCTTTCACTGTCTGTGTGCAATATATATTCCTATCTTTGCTTCTGATATATTCCGCACTATTCCCTCATGCTTTAGAACGTGCACTATATTCATATCTCTCCTATTTTTTACTTGTTTCTAAATATTTCTTTTGGCCCCTACCATTTCTAGTAGCTCTTTTCTATTTTTTTTTGTTCATAATATCTTCACCATACGTCTGTAGCACCACAATTCAAACTCTTCAATATTTTTCTTTTCCTTTTCACCTATTGTCCACGTTTCACAGTCGTATAGCTCCTGTGTTCCACACATACACTTTTAACAATCTTTTCCTTTTTTCTATGTTTGTTATCTTGGAGCATAGTAGTTGCTATTTCTTTTTAAATGCACGCCAACCTTGTACTAGTCTTTGATTGATATTTTTTCCACTTTTCCCCTTAATCTCTTGTAAATTCTGATTTCCTATTTGTATTCTGGTTTTTTACTTATTTTTTCCTCCATTAAACACTAGTACTTTGGTTTTCATCATCATTAGGTTTTTAATCCTGAAACTGGTTAGACGCGTATCTTCATTGTTTCCTATTCTGTACTAACCTACATATTTCCCTGAAATTTCCACAGTTTATATCTTTCACTATCTGTGTGCAATAATCTGATCTAGGTATACCTCGGCCTGTTTTTTCCTATCTCTGCTTGTAATATATCCCGCACTATTCCCCAAAAATGTTTTAGAACGTATTTGGCTCCTGTACTTCTCTTATTTTATTTTGTTTTCTACATATATATCAATATTCTAGTATTATTTCTATAACCTATTTGTTATTAATTTAGTCTATCCACGCTATCATCCTCATACATCTGAAGTGCCGAATTCCAAAAGGCTTCTACCGTTTATCTGTCTGCTCCTCCTACTGCCCATATTTCAAAAACATACTGTGCTGTGCTCCACGCATATGCTTTCAACAATTTTCTCCTTGTTTCTAGGTTTGTTGTCTTCGAACATACCCGTCGCTTTTCCGTGTTAGACACAATTCGGATCCTCTTCTATTGTTTATAAATATGTACCCCAATATTCAGTAGTATAGGAAGGGGGTTAAATAGCCTGCGGCTACCAAGATCCCTCAACACTTAAACATTTGCCGAATTAAGAGTTTTCCAATATATTTTTTCCCACAATCAACATTAGTTGTATAAATTTTTCAAAACCAACACCTGCATCAGATATAAGTGCAAAGATTTTTTCGTCATTAGGTTTTCCATCCTGAAACTGGTTGGACGCGTACCTTCCCTTATTTCTATTATGAACTTGCCTACACCGTTCCCTGAAATTTCCACAGCTTAGATTACAGCTCGGTTGCCTTTCTGTTGTTTCCTATTTATATGTCATATTTCACTAAGATTCAGTGGTAAGTGAAGGGGATTAAGCGGCCTGTGGCAACCAGGGACATCCCAACACTTAGACATTTGCCGAATTAATAGTTTTCCAGTAAATCCTTTCGCATAATTAACATTTCTTGAAAGTATTGCAAAACCAATACCTGTAGTAGCTTATAATAATCATCAGGTTTAGGTACAGTTATTTTTTTCGTCATTAGATTTTCTATCATGGATATGGTTAGACGTATTGATTTCTATTCTAAGCTAGCCTGCAGATTTCACTGAAATTTCCACAGCCTACATCTTTCACTATCTGTGTGTAACAGTCTAACCTAGGTCTACCTGTACCTCTCTTTTTTTCCTATCTCTGCTTCTAATATATTCCGCATTTGCGGCCTATAATCCTATCTCTCCTATTTTTTACCGTTTTCCACATATTTCTTCCTTCCCCTACCATTTTTAGTACCTCTTCGTTCTTAACTTTGTCTGTCCATGATATCTTCATCATACATGTATCACCACGTTTCAAAGGTTTCTATCTTTTTCCTGTCCGCTTCTCCTAGTGATCAGGTTTCACAGCCGTACATTGCTACACACATATGTTTTAAGCAATCTTTTCCTTGTTTCTATGTTTGTTGTCTTTGAACACAGTAGTTGCTTTTTCTTGTTAAATGTAGCACGACCTTGTAAAAAAGTTGTAATATATAATACAGACACCTTATGGAAAGTACAGCATCACTAAGCTCACAATTTGTGTCTTCGTGTCGTTCCACCTGACATCGCAGGTTTTTAGCAACCGTCGACACGGAGGAGATCCGGCTCAACTGCCTTTTTCCATAGCCAAAACTTTTAATTTAAAAGAAAAGTAGGTTTAATGAGTCTTAAATTAATACAAAGTAAAAAGAAATTATTGGTAAGTGACTCAAATTTAGCCACGAAGGCATCCTGTCTGTATTAAATATTACAACTTTGCTACCTAGTTCTGATGAGCCCCAATTACGGCAAAACGCGTCGACAGAATGCCCTCGTGGCTGAATTTGAGTCACTTGCCAAATTTTTTTACTTTGTATTAATTTAAGACTCATTAAACCTATTTTTCTTTTAAATTAAAACTTTTGGCTATGGAAGACAGTTGAGCGGGATCTCCTCCGTGCCAACTGTTGCTAAAAACATGCGATATCAGGTGAAACGACACGAAGACACAAATTGTAAGCTAGGTGATGCTGTACTTCTCATAAGGTGTCTGTATTAAGTATTACAACTTTGCTACTCCTGTCCGAGTGAGCTCCAATTGGGGCAACACGCGTCGACAGGATGCCCTCGTGACTGAATTTGAGTCTCTTGTCAATAATTTCTGTCTACTTTGTATTAATTTAAGACGCATTAAACCTACTTTTCCGTGGAACCTACAAAAATTCGGGAACGAAGCTGGGACAAAGCTTTAACATCGGTCCTTCACCTTCTTCATTCAAGCCCCACAAATTGGACGTTATAAGATTGCCGTGGAATCGGGGATTAAGCTTTTAACATCGAGCCCCAGCGTTGGGCCGTCATAAAATTGCCGGAACTTTACTAATTTACAATGCACTACTGGTACTTCGCGTCAATAACTAGATGTCCGCTACTACTGTGTTTTACACTTGCAAACTACTATATTTACGGTAATATCATCACATAAAATACTCACAAAAAAAACTTTACTGTGATGGTGGTCGGCATTCAGTACTTTATCGAACTAAAGTAACATAGAAGCGAAGAGAAAAGAAAGAAAGCCTCAATAAATTAGGTTGAGTATTTATATGCTCTCAAAATCCCTCTCGTGGACGCACTTCAAGCGAAAAGCTTATTTTCAAATTTAATTCTAAAAATTTTGAATACAGCCGTCTTGAAATTCTTGAAATTTATTCCGGTCTACGTGCCGTGTGTCCGAATGCGCCTTCAACCGTCGTGTGTATCTACGTTCGGAACACTGTCCACTTCCAACAAATGATAAAATTGTCGTCACAAACCCCGCCTAAACTATATTTATCTCTGTCCTATGCATGTCTGCCGTCGCGTTCAAAACCCCACTTGAGTTACAGAAAATCGATATTGATGACAGCTTATCTCTACTCCACGTGTATACGGTATGTGCAATTTCAATCTCAACGCTTTTATATCTGTCTCTATCTGTTGTATATAACCGATTGTGCATTTCCCTCGCTTTTTAAGAAGTTTGTTAGCCTTGTTGTTTATTCAAACTGACGGTTGAAAATATTTTCTATGAACTCCTATCTTAACATGCTCTCGACTTCTTCGAATGTAACCTTTTAAAACGCAGGTGTTTCTGTTAAATATCGAACGTTTAGCATAATAATTCCTAGACTTTATATTTCTTCGTATCTGTATAAAACGAAATACATTTGCCTTGGAATTATTGATTTTCTTACACAGTACGTTCCCTTATGCTTTTGCCTGTTGGATTGAAATAAATTAAAATTAATTATGCTTATCCTTAAACTTCTATTTGCTTTAAAACTGTTTTTTCTTTATGTTATTTTTAACATTCCAATTATCAATTATAAAAATACGTTAACACTTATCCGTTTTCCTTAAATGACTTAAATTAATTTTGCGCGTAAATAAATTGTACTTTTCTATATACAGGGTTGTTGAAATGTTATTGTTTCCCACTGATTTAACTTTTTGAATCCACTACAATATATATATATATATATATATATATATATATATATATATATATATATATATATATATATATATACTATGATAAAAGGGTAGTTTAAGGGTAGATTAAGTCATAGAGGTCGTAAGATGAATATAAATATAATTAACGTTAAGAAAACCAAATAATTCCACCATTAAATAGGAGTAAATCGTATATTGTGCAAAAGGTCAATAGTGAGCACACCGTATATAAATTATATTTAATTTAATGTATAAGAAAGAAGCTCATTTTGCAATAATTAGATAATATTTAACTAAAATAATAATGTGTATGTCTTACAATGCGTTTTAAGTTAAAGAAACGAATAAAGATAAGGTTTTAAATACACCAAGTTTCTTCAAATAAACACGTAATCGGGAAATATAAACAATCTGGGATTCTAGCTATTTAAAAATTTCAGTAAAAATGTCAACGCATAAATAAGCAAACGCATTCAAATACGTAATTATTAGAAAGATGAGTACGTGACTGGAATATTATATTTACATGAAAATCCAACATATTTGAAGCAACAAACAATAAATAACAGGCGGTCCGCGATATGATAAAAGTTTGGACTATAATCGACAAACATGAAAAGCGTGACGAAAATGCAATGGATATTTGAAAATTCTAAGAATATACGACTAAATATTGAACGTCTACGTGCGAGATTGAATGAAGGAACAATAATTAAAGTCAGGGAATTTTGAGAAATACCGAGTTCTACAGAGATAGGTGCAAAGTACAAGCCTTGATCAACAAACACACCAATTAAAAGCGTTGATATGTGGAGCTTATAAATACCATAGGAAACTCGTAAACATTCAGTATCTCTTCAACAAGACACGAACAACGTCAATTTAAAGTGAAAAATTACGTACAAATGAAACTTGGTGAAAGTGAAAAAATTGTGGAAAGTAAAAGTGCCAATTTATGCAACGAAAATAGCCGTTTTACGCTTAAAACGTAAGTTAAACTGTTGATTGAATTGTATTCTAATATTTTATAATTTAGGGCTCTAATAACAGAACTAATAATACATCTAATAACACGTCGAATAACACCTCTAAAGATTCAATTAGACATTTAAATTTAAGTCCAAATAAACGTCCTAATTAAATATCCAAATATACTTCGAAAATGTTGTAAAACGTCAAGATACTCAAATTGGGCTACAAGATACTCAAAGTTAATCCAGAAATCCGAGGGAAAATTCAAGCAACCATTAATAAATCATTTTGGCCAACAAGTGAAGCAAGGCAAGCTGTAACAATCAAGCGGTGCGAACCACCGATATTCAGAGGCAGTTCCAATCAAGGAAAACACAGGTTAGAGAGCTTATTTATTATTATTATTAGTAAAAGTAAGTAATTTCTATATATCAAATATCTGTAAAGGTCAACAAAAAGGTCATTTGAGATTTTGAAAAATAGAGGAAGCATCGTTTGAACGTTCAAAGGTACTTGAGAGTAATTACAGAAATATATTGCTGGCTTTCAGGAAATATAAATTTGGTGGGAAAAATAAATGTTAATATTTTATTCAGGGGCTAATTTTTGAATGATATAAAACTGTACATATTATCGATCATTATATTGTGTAATTTGTGGATTGCTTCATTTAAATTATTTCAACAAATAGAAAGAAAAGGGGTTAAAGAATCTTTATTGTTGTGAAGTAGGGCATTGTGTGTTTGAAAGATAGAGCTAGTTGTGGAAAAACAAATTCAAGAAATCATAGAATATTAAAAGGGGTTGATATTCACTACAATTAAAGCAACACCAATCATAAAAGGGCATTATTACAGCAATATTAATAAACCACAAACGTGGGAATTAAAAGAGCATAAAAGAATTGAAGATTAATATTCACATCAATATATATTATTTCTCAGGTTCTGCCTATATCAATGAGGCATTTCCACATCTTTCAGCTGAGAAATCGCCTGATGAAAAACTCGCAATCCCTCACGCACTGTTTATAGTTATCTTTTTTGTGTTTTGATTGACGATATAACATTATTAAATTAAGGGTAAGAATTGGTTATCACAACGATTTGGTGAATTAGTCAAGTTTACCTGTTACTACTAATCCGGAGGTTTTAAATTTAATTCTCAACAACCACCTGATAAATATTAAACGAAGGCTTTTCGTAAGAATACGACCTCGTTTGGATTAGAAATTCAATGTCGGTTTGGTCCAGGCGTGGATGTGAATGGATGGGTGCGTGCGTGAGTATGTGGGTGCGTCGCAGGTGCATGCCTGAGCGCGTGTGTGAATGCGAGTGTAGAGTGTTAGGTCTGGGTAGATCATGAGCTTGGGTCATGAGTTGTCTGTTGACCAAAAATATAGATAAAGAGCGCTACCGTATTTTTCAATACAACAACATATAAAGATACATGTACTTGTATTAGGGGAATGCGGAAACCTGAAATCTACACCGCTTATATAGCCACAAAACCTATATATTAACCTTGCAAAGCACTTACCAAAATATCAATTGCCAGATGTGTTACAGATGTCTCGACTTAATTTGTGAACAAACAAATGCACAACATGGACACCGTTTGTGTCCTTAAAAAAATTCACCAAAAATAATATAACTGAATTTAAGTTCCAAAAATATATACACGCAGGGTATTTGTTATATTTAAACACAGTTTACCTTTTGCTTATTAAGGACCTATAAATTTCACTTGAATTTTCAATAATAAAAGAGTTAAGCAAAAATAAATTCTATTTAATTAAATTGTCTTAGCTTGTTTCAGTATTAACTTTTTCAACAAAAATTTACATAAAAAGAAACTAGTATGTTTCTGTCTTCAAAAGAACACAACGACCTCTAAATTGAATACTTCTACATAAGTTTACTATAAGGTATATACTTTCTTAATAATTCATATTTCAAATTTTAATTATAGTCATCTGTAGTACTACGGTCGACTTTACAAGTAAGAAATTAGATTATTTAACGTCTTATAAAAATGTATCATTCAAACCAAGAGTTAGTTTTACTTTATATCTTATAAAAAAATTTGTCATTTTCTTTAAAAATTAAATTACATGACCTCAAAATAACCCAAGATATTTTTAAAGTAACGCAAAATAACATGTGGTAATTATGATATTTTTGACACCATATGTCAATAACAACCTTTTTAGTGTAGTCACTACTGTCTGCTTGTGAAACAAATACGATAGGCAAACTACATAGCCATCTTTAAAATTTTGTAAAGTTACAACATTAGTACGGGATCTTTCTTTTTCAAAGTGTATTTTAAAATAACTAAATCAAAGTAAAATTTCAACTTTTGATCATTCGTACAACATTTAAATAAATATAACTAGAATTAAAGATTAAATGTCACTCACGTGCTGAAGTACAGTTCAATTAAAAAAATTTGAACTTTTAGACTAGAACCAAATAACACCAGATGTGGATTATTCCATATATATCTGTGATGCACGCAACAGGAAACATTCCATTACGACTGAATTTTTACGCTGCAATTATAAAAGATCTTCCGAACAAAATATTATCTAACCAAACCAAATCTCCATTAAGTATGTCCTATTATTTTCTTGTATCCTAAATCTCAAACTAAATTTTCATTTCAGTGGTATTTATGGTATTAATGTTATTTATGATATTTATGATATTAATGGTATTGCACTACGAAGAAAGCATTAATAAAACTTATCTAATTAATTATACCAACTGTTTTAACGATGGAGGGGGGGGGCCTTCTATCTTCTTCGGTTTGCTGGAATCAACTTACTCGCTGAAGGTGGACTACAAAATAAAACCATTACCCAAAAGCTGTGAGAAACCACATTCTGACACGAAGGTTAAATTAATTAAACTTCTTACGAACCGTATTTCAGGCCATGTGTCTGGATACCATATTGACCCTTCTACAACTGCAGAGAGCAGCTTACCTGTTCAAGCGCTGATAGAAAAGTGACACGAAATGACAGACAGACGATTCGTATTATAGAAACTTAGACCTCTTAAGCGAAGGAGCGCATAATCCATTCTATATTTTATGAATTATTTAAAGTGAGCAGATATTTATAAATTATAATTTTATTTTATTGAAACATTATATTAGATTAACAAGGAAAGCGTAACTGAGTAAAAAAAATACGTTACAAGGGTTGTTCTAAATTCTACATTGCTAGGTAGAAAAACGCTTCCTGGCTAATGTCCTATCTTCGGATGGCTCTTTAATGAATTCAAATTGACAGTAGGTAGTTTTTGACATAATTGAAACTTGTTTGTTTTTACTATCAAATGGTTGAAGATGTCCGGTCAGGTAACGTTGTGTATTTGTTTAAAGGTCCCTTGCTACTGTGATTCAAATAGTCAATCGCGACTGCTAGTAAAAATCAAAACACATTTAAGAGAATTGATCGTTTTTTATGGACCATCTGCGAATTTTCCTTTTTATGCAAATAATGTCCAAACCCGATCATTTTATCTACCTCTTACACGAACTTTGTATCTATTTATTAAGTAACGCCAACTAATATTTATCGAGAACAACAAAAAGTGTCAAAATTCATATACTTTATTGTATTAGTTTAGTAGTTGCATGTTAATATAATTCAAGAGGAGATTGACATTTTCACTGTGCTCCAAATAAATGTATTTATAGTTTCGTTCATTTTTCCCACGAATGAGTTTTAAAACTTCAGAGAACTGACACCTAACCAATAACAAATCACCTGCCAAAAACTTGTATTTTAAATAAATACCAACCTTTCATGCAAACTTTAGGTCGGATCGTAACTTGAGAAAAGTTTATTCCCGTGACATTAACATGGGATGTTCGAACTACGTGTCATTATCGCCTTCTGATGCTTGAATTAATTATAGGTTAAGTATCCTGGGATTGTGCTGTGTAATTGAGGGGTTCGATTTCAATATTCGATGCCGTAATAATATCACTATTGTTAAACATAGCTTTGATGTTCAATAGAAAAAGTGCTTGCGATGCATTTTGAAAGTAATTTTAGGGCAATGTTGCGCATAATTCTATACAAAACTGACAATATTATTATAATTGTGCATTCAACACATACAGATTTTAACCTGTATTGGACGATTAAGGATGTGTTATCAGAGTGTGCATCTATTTATGCGTTTGATAGAATTGTCGGCAATTAACTCATTAATTGGAGCTACCTTTAGCTAAAAATTATTTGTTGCTGATATTCTGGTGTTATGACTCGTTTTGGTCTTTTTTATTGCACATTTTTTTAATAGTTCAAATGCCCTCTATTAATAAAAATATGTTTACCCACTTATACGTAAGAACTATTGCTGGAATTATTTATTTATTATCGAAAATTCATCTATTGAATATTGTGACTTTTACCGACATTGAACATCATAGCGGCAGCAGTTCGAAAAAAAGAAATGCAAAATGCAATCATAAGGTGCCGCTAAGTACGTTTCTCTGCTATACTTTATAGAATGAAATAGAATGGGAATATCTACTGACATTACGCGCAGAACCCCATTTTCCGGAATGGTACGGAAACCAAGACAAGCATATAGCTTCATTTCACGTTGTTTAGTTTGTATTTATAGTTAATTTAATGTTAGTTATAAAATAATTATAGCATATGAATAATTGATAAAAATGCACAATGTGCTTTGCAATAATTAATTATGTTACGTATTTCAATAATCCCAATTTACAGATACAATGTTAGCTTGCAGTTAATCTCGCATCCGCCTTGTGGGAATTAAATGTCATTAAATTTCTCGTGATTTAGCCTTCAAGCTACTCTGTGTTATTGATGTGCCGTTAAAACTTAGTTTAAAGTGTGCTGTGCGTCGCAATGGTTTTTTGTTAGACAGATACGACCTCCTGTCAAAAGTCGACGTTTTTTACTACTAGTTCTTCGAATACCACTAAATCTAATAACTCAGGTAAGTACTTGAAGGTTTCCGCTATTCTTATTGTTGTCGTATACACGTCCACTTATCTCATCATCTGTGGTTATCGAAGTTAACCGCTGCAATAACACACCTGGTTTTTACATTTTTTTGGAGATTACTTCCTTACCTCAGGTTTGGATTTTCGTTAAATTTTTTCTCCTTATGTCATTTTGTTTATATATTTATCAAGAGGAAGACGTGCAACCATAAAATCGGTTATTTTGTGCTATCCGAGATCATATGACTAGAATTATGCGATGACGCTGCATGAAGTAATTAGTTACAAAAACTACATCCAATGCAAAGAACTACACCTCATAACAAATTTTTATTCCAGAGAGCTAGTCTGAATGTTAGTAAACTATTTATAAATCTCGTGCGTAACTTTTTAAGTTATTCGAGGTATGCTTAGATAATTGCACCTGACTTAGCAAAAGAGGATGGCATGGCGTGGATCTGAAGCAGCACCATCTAATTATACAATTTCTTAAAAAGTAGATAATGCATAAATTTTTGAAACGGGTGTTTAAATTTGTTGGAGGACGCTAAATTTTTCCGATGAACTTGGTGTCGATTGGAAGAGAAGTTTATGGAGTTTCAACAACTAGCAGAACTAAGTGATATCTATTTTGTAGGAGGTGGAAAGTGATACTAAGAACATTTGTTGTAAATATAACCGAATATCTTGGTTTGAATCTAAACAACTACGACTGGCATAATGAATGTATATAACAAAAACCTGCCAAGGAATGTAATCACTCATTGACAAATGGCACGCAGTTAATCTTCTGCAAATCTTGGTCTTCGTTGAGGAAGATTTATGGTTAAAAAAGAACTGTTACTGGAGAAAATAGAAGAAAGCCTTTGTCCCATATTCTAAGACGAATAGAATTTTTCATTGATCTTGTTGTCAGAAGTAAAAAACCAAATTCTGAAAGATTGCTTCAATTTGCTTATTCGATTTATCTATCGAGCTACTTGCTCACCTTTTACAATGGCACGCAATTTTGCGCTCCCACCATCCTCTACACCACGCTGCTGTGGGAGGTATGAATGTACACTGAAAAGGTTGAGTAGCGTGCACCGATGAAATACAATCTCAGTCAAAGGGCACAAAATGCATTTTTGACGTCTGCAAAATTCGTTCCGTTATCACTATAAATTATAATAGGGCGTGCTCTACGATCTTTGAAATGACGTAATGCTTGCAAAAACCCTCAGTACTCAAATTCATCTGCAGCTCAATATGTATTGCACAGTACAACGCACATCTAAAAACAACGAAACCAACATTTTCTATTATCTTTCAAATAGAACCTTAAGCCTGAATTAAGAAGTAATATAATAGCATAGATTGTTTGATAATAGTAATAGATATGCAAGTTGTATAAACAACGTGTTGACGGTGCTGAGAATTTCCGTTAACTTTGAGCACCATGATGCAAGAGCAATAAATCCGCATGTTTGTTTTTGGTTTGTCTTCCGCCGCGCTGTTTTGCTAAATTCAACTTATTGACAGTTCTTACTGGACCGGACAAATGAATCAAGGTACAAATTTAGTCAACTCTTAAAGTAGAGGTGCAAAAAATTATTTATTATTTATTATTATTATTATTTATTATGTATTAGCTAGCCCGAAAATGTTCTAATAAAAGCCAAATGTAAAGATTTTCTGGTGCAATTTTTACCCCAGGGTAACCCTTTACGCTTAAATTTAGAGAAACCCCCATGAAAATGTGCCAAAAATTAGACGATTCGATATTATTTTCACCCCCCTAATGGGTATCCCCCGCATCAAAACTGTTTCAAAATCCATTAAGCCAGATATAATTTCTTAAAATTTTATACCTTATGATGAACTCTTCACCAACAAAACCAGCATTTGAAATTTTTTTACCAGAAATGAAATCTAAGTCCTTGAGTTTTAGGAAACGGTACGCCGTGTGCTACAAACAATTTCAGGGTGGTCAGCTAAGTATTTTTTAACCTTGTAGAAATGTTCATTATAAATATTGAAATGTTGGTTATTTCGGGGGTTATTAGAATAGTTCAAAATGACATTATTCTAATAACCCCCGAAATAACCAACATTTCAATATTTATAATGAACATTTCTACAAGGTTAAAAATACTTAGCTGACCACCCTAAAATTGTTGTCACTAAGGCTGATAAAGGTGCAGTGACTGTGATTATGAATAAGCACCAGTATTATATATAAGTCTCTGGATCTTTTATCAGATACTACTACCTATAAATTGTTACGTAGAGATCCTACATTCACTACTCAAAAAAAGGTGAACGAGCACATAAAGTTATTACATAAAAAGGGGATGTTGGACGATTCTGAAAAGAATCGATTCTATATTAATAGCTAGACTCTTGCTAAATACTATGGGTTACCAAAAATACATAAACCAGTTCTCTCTTTAAGACCCATCATATCTACGGTTAATACACCTACGAATGGTATTGCTTCTTTCTTGTCGAATATTTTCCAACAGGTTTTTCCACTTGGTGGATACAATGTTAAAGATAGCTTTACGTTTGTGCAACAATTCAAGGATTTTCACCTACCTGAAGATCATATACTCATTTCACTGGATGTAGCTTCTCTTTTTACTAATATTCCTTTATCTATGGTTATTAATATCATTAAGGAAAATTGGAATAAGATCAAGCCCTTTTGTAATATGTCTGAAGATATGTTCTTGACAACTGTCAATTTGGTTTTTAACAATACGTACTTTGTTTTCCAAGAGAAGTTCTACTTACAACTATTTGAAATTAAATGGGGTCACCTCTATCACCCATAATCGCTCAAATGATTATGGATAATTTACTGTCGAGTGTTCTACCTAGATTACCATATGAGATGTTTTTCTTGGTTAAATATGTGGACGATATCATTTGTTCGTTGCCAGTCCAATATGTTGACCAAACGTTAACAACATTTAATGATTTTAATGATCACCTTCAGTTCACTTTTGAAATTGAAGTGGATGGTAAATTATCTTTTTTGGATGTTCTGGTCATCAGAGATAGTTCTAATCATTTATTATTTGATTGGTATACTATACCAACAAATTCTGGCAAATATCTTAATTTCCACTCCAACCATTCTTTTCAACATAAGGTAAACACGGTGAAGGCCCTTCGATATCGAATAGAATATATATCAGACCCACAGTTCATGGAGAAAAATAAGAAATTATTGATTGACACTTTAGTTAACAACGGTTACCCAAAGGGAATGTTGCATAGATTGATATATGGCAACTTCTTAAAAGTGAACGCTACAGAAATTGATATTACGTACAAGAAGCTTCCGTATATACAGAAGTTATCTCCACTTTTAGTACGATTACTTAAACAACCTAAGATTGCTATTGTTTATAAATACAATTATTCCATCCAGAATTTGTTTACCAAATTAAAGGATCGTACTCCAAAATTGTTAAACAGTAACGTTGTTTATAAGATCACGTGCAGTTGCAACGATAGTTACATTGGTCAGACTAGCCAGTGGCTAAAGAGTCGTTTAACCCAGCACAGGAGTGATTGCAGGATAAACTCCACTAAATGTGCGTTGTCTGCTCATGCTGCGGCAACCAGTCATACACCACTTTTCGACGACACCTTCATTTTGGAGAACGAAACCAATTACAAAACTAGGCTCTTCATCGAGTCTTTTTATATTAATAGTGAAATTAATCCTATCAATAATAAGATTGATATTGATAGGGTGCATAACGTCTATTCTGCTTTATATAGTAATGATATTTTTAAACAACGTTAAGTATATACTACCTGTATGTTTGTTATGGTTTGTTTAGCATTCTTCTTAAGCTTCTTTGGGAATTAAACCACACATAGTTTTTAAAATGATCTTTATTTACGTTTCGATCCATGACCTAGGATCGTTGTCAAAATAATAAAAACTTCAAGTTTGACGTTTATGACATAAATTGAAGGTTACTTTGATTTATTGATGTTTGAAATATTTGATTTGAGTACACTAAGCAAAAATTTTTAAAGTTTAACAGAATGATTGCCTTCAATTTGTGTTGCGACCTGGGATCGGCTTTCTTTAGGTAGCCAATACGCTTAACGTGAAATCAGCTGATTAATTTTTATTGGTGAATTTTATATAAATTCAATAATTTGGGAAACATTTTTTAACATGTTTCTATTTATACAATTGAGAGATTTCTAATTTTATGTCTTATTTTACCGAGATTCAGTGAAGGGGGTTAAGCAACCTGTGGCTACCAAGATCCCCCAACATTTATAATTTGCCGAAATAATGGTTTTCTAGTTAATATGGTTATTGTTATGTAATTAGTTATTGTATGTATAAATAGAAATCATGTAGGTAGGCTGTATTTCATGTTAATATCGCAAGGAAAACCCAGGAAAAACTTGCAATGCTACCTAGATATTGTGGGCATTTGATCTTCATTTGTTATTTCTTTTAGTAATGGAATCCATTGTTTCCTGAAAGTCACGGATTCGTTTGCAACGCTGTTATTTTTATGTAGGGTTATATAGGCAGCTTCTTTGATTTTGCGTTTTTGGTGGTTTTCTTCTTTGTCGATAATTTTTGCATCTTCCCATGCATGTTGGCAAATCATGGATTTTTCAAATTTTCTATTTTTTATATATGATTTATGTTCTCTTAATCGAACTTCAAATGGTCTGGAACTTTCCCCTATATAAAACTTATTACATTCGCACGGTATTTTGTAGATACAGTTTTTTGAACTTTGTATTGCGTTTTTGGGTTTTGTTTTTGTTAATTGTGCTCTTAGTGTATTGTTGGTCCTAAATACTGTTTTAATTCTAAATTTGTTTCCTATTCTTTGAATTTTTTCGGAGAATCCTTTTATGTATGGTATTGAGAGCATTTTGTGGTGTGTATCGTTGTTTTTGTTTTCTTTTCTTTATTTTAGGGTTTTATTCATTTCTTTCTCTATTATTCTTTTAGGATATTTGTTTTCTATTAGTGTATATCTGATTAGGTCTTTCTCTTTCTTTAAAATTTCTTCGTTTGATGATATTAATTTTGCTCTATCATAC
Source organism: Platerodrilus igneus (assembly GCA_036346225.1). NCBI lineage: Eukaryota > Metazoa > Arthropoda > Insecta > Coleoptera > Lycidae > Platerodrilus > Platerodrilus igneus. The sequence goes on from JARFIW010001480.1 coordinate 6,321,806, forward strand.
ATGGTTTTGATAATTCCTCGTTTGACACATTGTGGGTGGTTTGAATAGAAGTTTAAGTATCTGTTTGTGTGCGTTGGTTTTCTATATACCGATGTATTAATTGTTGTATCGTTTTTGCTAACTAGAATATCTAAAAACGGAAGTTTTCCATGTTGTTCTAATTCATATGTAAATTTAATAGTTGGTTCTATTTCGTTAATTGACTGTACAAAGTTTTTAATTAATTCTATATTATGAGGCCAAATAGCATAAATATCATCAACGTATCTCCACCAGATCAGTGGTTTCAATTCTTGTGTGAATATCACATCTTTTTCGAATTCCTTCATGAATATATTACTAAAGATTGGCGACAGTGGACTTCCTATTGCCATTGCGAAGCTTTGTTTGTAAAATTGATCATTTATTTGAAAATATGTGGTATTTACGCATAAACCAAGTAATTCCATAATCGATGATATACTTAGTTTTGTTCTTTCTTTAAGATTGTCATCGTTCTCTAGTTTGTTTTTTATAATATTAAGCGTTTTGTTTATAGGGACATTTGTGAAGAGATTTACTACATCAAAGCTTACCATTGTGTGTGTATTTTCAATTTTTATGTTTGATAGTTTTTCTAAAAAGTGTTGGTTGTTTTTAATGAAAGAATCCGTTTTGCCTGCTAATGGATTTATAATTTTTAGTAGATATTTTGCTAAATTATGGCATGGTGAATCTATGGAGCTTACGATAGGTCTTAAAGGAATGTCTTTTTTATGAATTTTTGGTAGACCGTAAAAGTGGGGTGGTTTACTGTAATGTGAGACTAGTTTACTTCTTTCTTTGTCTTCGAATTCATTTTTAAATTTAAATAGAGTTTTGTATATTTTATTTTCAATTGATTTTGTTGGGTCCGTTTCTAAACTGGTGTAATTCTCAGTGTTCAATAGTTCGTTGACTTTTGTGTTGTAATGGTTTTTATTCATTATTACTGTTGCATTGCCTTTGTCAGCAGGTATAATTATAATTGAGTTATCGTTTTTTAGATTGCGAATTGCTTTTATTTCGTTATTACTTACATTTGGCTTTATTTTGTGATTCTTTTCTATTTCGATTTTACATCGTATTCTAAATTCGTTTGCTTGATCTTCTTCGAGTTGGTTTGCTGTTTTCTCAATACAGCTAATTATTTCAAAGGTTGGTATTGATTTTGGTGTTACTGCAAAGTTAAGGCCTACATGATTTCTATTTATACATACAATAACTAATTACATAACAATAAGCATATTAACTAGAAAACCACGAGTACGAACCATGGTAGAGTAAGCCACGCGTGCAACCGATCCCAGCTATTCTCAATTATAGTGTTAATACTGTGCATTAATTAAAAATTTAAACCATAACTCAGCTTTGAGTAGAATTTGTTAGTGTCTAACATCGAAATTTGGTTTAATAATTTAAAAGGTATTGGAATACCATTTCAATTAATGAAGTAAATTGAAAACTAGATACTTTACTTTATTATCCAATATTGCAAACAGCACAACTGGTTTTGTATATACGAGCTAGAAATATAGTGTAATCGCATTGTTATCAAAGTTGAGATATTTAAAGTCACGTTTTGATTATTTTTACAATGGATCATGGAGATGTAAACAAATCAGTTAAATCGTTAGAAGAACAGTTTGAAATAAAATGCGTGATTTTGAAAATAAACTACAAACCGCCATAAGCGGAAATTTACCAGCTGTAGGAGTGAAAAATATTCAAATAGAATTTGAGGAATTTAGAAACCAAATGGTAGTAAGTGTGTCTGCACTAAAGGAACTCGTGGCTAATGTAAATGAAAGGATTGATCAACTAGAGCAGTACAGCTGTAGAAACTTGCTAGTAGTTCATGGTATACCGGAGGAAACAAAGGAGGATTTATCTGATAAGCTATTTAAGCTGTTTCATGACACGCTATGTATTGCGGATTTCTGCACTGATACTATGATTGATCGCTGCCATCGCATCGGTGTGGGTAAAGCGAATACAAGCAGACCTAGGGCCATCATAGTAAAATTCTGCTCCTATCGGTTTCGAAAGCAAGTATGGATTCTCAAGAGTAAACTTAAAGGAACCCCTTTACTTATCACCGAGTCTCTAACCAAAAGGAGGCTAGACCTTTATAAAGAAATGCAAACTAAATTAGGAAACAAAAGGACTTGGACATCTGATGGAAGAGTATATTGTTCCTTACCAAATGGCAGAATTATGTCGGTTAAAAATGCGTCAGATATTGAACAAGTTGATATTGGCATTAAGAAAGGCGGAGCTTATAATACACGCAGTCGAGGTAATACTACATCATTGCAACTTTCACAGCGATGATGTTTTTGTTTTTGTTTTTGATTTTGTTACTCATTCATGCTTTCTAACTTTCTATTTTATTGCGTGCAACAGTAAACATTTAACATTTAACTGAATATAGACATTGTTATACAAACTGCTCACTCAATTAGTAAACTACGGTTCCTATATCATACATCCGTTTTATTTTATCTATGAATATTAAATTGATTAACAATTATTAACACAAATGATATTCATTAAACATCCCACCTTAGTTAAAAATGGGTTGAGGTTGCTTCATGTCTTATATTTCACAAATATTGCGTGAATGCATATGATGTGGAATACTCTTTTTTATACTTATATTACAATTAGTGAGTACTATCTATTATTTATGTACTTCTTAGGATATGCTTGTTTTTGTGTTTATTGGTGTATGAATGATGGGTTCGCTATTTTCCTCCAAACCGTATTTTACTTATTGTTATATTTATTTTATTTAATTGAATATGGCTGATAGTTTTATAGATTTATGCAAGATGTATGTGGAAATTCCTGATGATGTTTATGTTCTCGATGTCTTGTCTATCCTTCCGAGTGTTCCGTCAGCATCTGCACTTCTTCAGGAAGCTCTGAATATCCATCCGAGGGCTTTTCACTGTTGTCACGTAAATGCACAATCCCTTTTGAGTAAATTTGACGATTTTACTAATACGTTTGAAAATAGTGGCGCGCACTGTGTTGCCGTATCAGAGACCTGGTTAAAACCCTCTCTGCCTGATAATTTAGTTCAATTACACGGATACCGCCTTTTCAGGAATGATCGTAAACAACAACGTGGCGGCGGTGTTGCCATATACATAAGAGAGGGGTTAAAAGCTCTGGAAATTGTCAAGTCACAAACTACTCATCGTGATAGGCCCGAATATATATATGTGTTGAAATCTTATTCAAACACTGCAAAATGCTCGTTATGACAGTGTATCGCCCTCCAAATACTGGTTATTTGTCTGACATAGAAGAGATTCTTTGTGACTTTCTACCTATATATAATGTCATTATCTTGTTAGGTGACTTCAATATAAATTTGAATGGCGACGCTTCGGATGCTCGTTACCTAAGGAACATTGCAGATATCTGCAATTTACACATATTACCACTACAACCAACTCATCATCTTATAACTGCAACTACTGAGGTGCACACCACTATAGATCATATTATCACCTTAAACAGGGATAAAGTTATCAACTTTGGGCAAATTCCTATTTTAGAACTATCTAAACACGATCTAATTTACGCGTCTTTTTCAGTGAAGCTGCCGCAGCTTATTCCAAAATATAAGAAATTTAGGAACTTTAAAGATATGGATGTTGGCAGAGTTGTGAATGACGCTGGCAGAATTTCTTGGAGTGATATTGACTTATTTGATGACGTAAACTGCAAACTCCATAAATTTAATCTTATTGTTACACATCTCTTTGATCTTCATGCTCCGTACAAAACTATTCGTATCACAAAACCGAAGGCTCCCCTGGCTAAATGATCAAATCAATGAAATGCGGCGAATTAGAAATGCTGCGGAATTTAGGTTTAAACGTGTTCCTACAGTTGAAAATTATAACTACTTCAAGTACCTGCGAAATAAAACCAAGCAGCTAATTAGAAACTCCAAGCTACGCTACTATTATTCGCTATCCACGAATTTAAATTCCGCTAAAACTTGGAAAGAGCTGAAGTCACTAGGGGTTGGGAAAGCGCCTGTTCGTATTCCACACAATTTATGCCTTAATTCTCTAAATGACCATTTTAATTCTAAAAAAGATCACTGATCAAGAGCGCATGGATAACTTTATTATAAGTTTATCCTCCTTAAATACTCCAATGTGCCCTAAGTTTGCTTTCCATCAAGTTACAAATGACATCGTGTATAAATCAATTCAGCGCATTAAATCAAGTGCAATAGGCGCTGACCAAATATCCAAGGCAATGCTTTCATTGGTGCTTCCTCATGCTCTACAGTCTCTTGTCTCTATCATTAACCATTCATTTAGTACAAATACTTTCCCTCATCATTGGAAACAGGCGCTTATTCATCCACTTCCTAAAAATTCATCCCTTTATCACCATCTGACTATCGCCCAATTAGTATTCTTCCTGCCTCTCTAAATCTATTGAATATATTGCTTTTGATCAATTATCAAATTTTCTAAATTCAAATAAGCTATTTGACCAATTTCAATCCGGTTTTCGTAAGCACCACTCTACAACTTCGGCCTTAATCCGCATAATGGATGATGTGAAGAAAGCCATGGACTGCAAACAGCTAACTATTATACTATTACTTGATTTCAGTTCAGCTTTCAACAGTGTGAACTTCAAAATTTTACTTGCCAAGTTAAAGATGCTCAATAATTTCTCTGATGATGCTTTGCAATGGTTTGAGTCGTACTTGAGCGGTCGTCGACAGCGTGTCATTACGGAGGATGGAGCTAACTTGTCAGATTGGCTGAATTTGGAAGCTGGAGTACCACAGGGAAGTGTGCTTGGCCCTATTCTCTTTTCCTTGTATATACAGGATGTTTCTAGAGTCTTGAAATTCAGTAAATATCACTGTTACGCAGATGATATACAGGTATATTCACATTTTCATCCCAACGATATTTTCCGTACTATTAATAATCTTAACACTGATCTTTTTAGTATAAATTCGTGGGGAATGGACAACCAACTTACTATAAATCCGTTAAAATGCCAAGCAATCTTAATCGGGTCATCCAAATTGTTGAGTAAAATCGATATTTTAACTCTTCCACCCTTATATTTAAATGGCTTAGCAATTCCACTGTCTACTACAGTAAAGAATCTTGGTATAATGATCGACTCGAATCTGTCATGGAAAGCCCACACAATGTATATATGTAAAAGGTGTATGCTTCGTTACATAGTCTTAAGAGAGTGAAACGATTTTACCAGTTCGTTTAAGAATACAACTTATTCGGTCGCTTATTCAACCGATTTTGACTATGGAGATGTTTTATATCATCATTTGTCTATGGACAACAGTAATCGTTTACAGCGAGTTCACAACAGTTGCATTCGGTTTATTTTGACATCAAATGTCGTCAGCATGTTACACCATATTTCAATAAGCTCTCTTGGTTAAAATTAGTGAAACAGCGACAGTTACATCAGGCAATAATGCTCTATAAACTCTTACATGGACTTGGACCTTCGTACTTAACCTCAAATTTCTCTTACGTTTCCACAGGACACCATAACACACGAGATGAAAACGACTGCTAATACCAATGCACCGTACTGAAATGTATCATTCATCGTTCTTGGTATCCGGATCGTCTCTCTGGAACTGTATACCCATAAATATAAGAAATTGCACAACATTATTTAAATTTAGAAAAGCATATCAGGAGTATCTACTATCTTGCAACTAAACTTCTTAATATGGAATGGGGAATAGTGGGCCCAGCGTGCGTGATGTGTTTTTGTACGTGTGTGTGGTGAGGGAGGGTGGATGTTTGTGTAAAATGTGCATGCAAGTGTGGTGGCGTATGTAAGTATATATAGTTATTGTTTGTACTAAATAAATATTTTATTGTACAAGATATGTCCTAGTTAGGTGTAAGAGTGGGCTTTATAGCCTAAACCTCGCTAGGAGTATCTTTTCTTTCTCATATGTATTGAGATTTGCTTATAAATAATAAAGATATATTATTATTATTATTATTATTATTTCGGCAAATTATAAATGTTGGGGGATCTTGGTAGCCACAGGTTGCTTAACCTCCTTCACTGAATCTCGGTAAAATAAGACATAAAATTAGAAATCTCTCAATTGTATAAATAGAAACATGTTAAAAAATGTTTCCCAAATTATTGAATTTATATAAAATTCACCAATAAAAATTAATCAGCTGATTTCACGTTAAGCGTATTGGCTACCTAAAAAAAGTCGGTCCCAGGCCGTAACACAAATTGAAGGCAGTCATTCTTTTAAACTTTAAAAATTTTTGCTTAGTGTACTCAAATCAAATATTTCAAACATCAATAAATCAAAGTAACCTTCAATTTATATCATAAACGTCAAACTTGAAGTTTTTATTATTTTGACAACGACCCTAGATCATGGATCGAAACGTAAATAAAGATCATTTTAAAAACTATGAGTGGTTTAATTCCCAAAGAAGCTTAAGAAGAACGTTAAGTATTTTTCCTTCAGGTTATGTAATCAATGCAATTTTCGGAACGTCTCCTGTCACTTCTATAGAATTTGTCATTCACAACTTTGTCTTTACTTTTTAACCGCCATCGTGGCATGACGAGCCCTTCAGGCAATTTTTTAATTTTAATTTTTGACCCACATTTATTATGTGAATCGTGCAGTAATCGGTTTTCAATTTCCTTTATCATAATTGATCAATGTAAGTAGTTAGCGATAGGTTATGTATTTCTTGCTAATTTCGAATTTTCTGTTTCCATTTTAGCCTTTGAAAAAGGTGCGACAAATGTACCGAAACCATAGGTGTTGATTGAATTTTCAATCAGTATTCTGTTGTTTGATTTGGACTACATCCCATGATAATATTTACATGTATATTATACTATAAGTCTGACCAGTCCACTAATTATTATAAAATTTCATGATTTTTAATATATTCCAACAATTTTATTTCAGACGAGTAGATGGGCCCGTCGTGCAACCCTAAATCGATTTTTATTCTGGTTTATTTTGAGCTAAGTATAACCCAGTTACTCTAAATGCTTCTAAACCTCGCATTTTTGTTTAAAATAAAGCTAAAGACCCGTTTACTCCTTACAACAACATTTGTATGTCATAAATAAATAAACATTTTTAAATAATAAATATTGATTGTCCTTTACATATACCCCATTAAATGAGTTTTTATGGTAATAAAATACACCCCCAATAAGTCTAAACACTCAAGCACAAGATCCCAGCACAAATGTTCAAGCAAAAGCAAGAAATTGATTTTCTTTACTTGGATTAAGCTTCGTCCATCGTTACCTCTGAAGATATGTACCAAAACCCTCGTCGTTGTGTCCATATACTTCTTGATTATACCTGGATCCAACTCATATCCACTAGCTATCCAAATCTCTGCAACCCTTTTAGTATTTTTACCCGGATAATGGTCTCTACCAAGCTTAACCTTCCATAACCACTACACTTCGCGCATACTTGTTTTTAACTTTTGGATTCGCTTACCTAAGTATCATCCTATCATTAGATTGTATTGTGTAGTAACAGCACCTTTGATAAGCTAGCACCCACTTGTGCAAATCACACTTTTAATACATTTCCGGTACGTTACTAACAGTTTTTACACACGTTTAGATAGGATGTTGTATGCTACTTCAACGAGTAAACGACAATCAATATAACGTAAGAGCACGTAATAGATATAAGATCTAAAAGAGCTTTAATAATTATCCTAGTGTATTTATACGCTTTTTTAATACCCCTCACGGACCCTCTTTTCATCGAAAAGCTTATTTTCTAAAACCGATTCTCAAAATTCTGTTTGTAACGGACTTCAACGTCTGCAAAATTCCAATTTTACCCTGAAATTCGCTTAACCACATCTAATCGGCGCAAGCTTCTCAAAACTTCTAACCTTCGATCAATCATATTGCTTTCTCCCGTTTTAACGTTTAACCCCCTAGCTACCTTTCTTCGTTTCACCCATATTTATTGTCCCTTTTAGAACCCCTCTCAAGCTACAGAAAATCGATATTGTGGTTGGCCTCCAAATCTACTGCGTATTCTAGACGTGTATTGTAACCAACGCTTTATTATATGTGTTCCCTGTCTGTAATACATTATAGATATTTCATTTCACTTAGTCTTTAAAGCATTTGTTATTTTAACAGCTTGTCTCACCGACCGTTACAAACAATTTTATTGGATTCTGTCCCAACGTATATTTCAGTTCTTTGAACTTGACATTTAACTATTCAGGTGTTTCTTTGAAGTAAACTATCCGTTTAAAATACTAATTCCGAGTTTTGGCACTTCTTAGGATTTGTATAACAAACGTTTCGTTTATTTAAATGGAAATATTCGTTTAGATTATTGATTTTATATACTCAAAAGCTCCGTTTCTTATTCAATGCGCTTGATTTAAAATATTACAACTAATTATGCCTATCCTTGAGTTTTCATGTACCCTAAAGCTTCTCCCTTTTATGCAATTTTAACCTACTGATTTAGAAATACAAAAATATCTCAATAACCGTCCGTTTTCACTATCTAAACTGATTAATTTGGCGCGTAAATAAATTGTTTCTATTTTTTATATACACGGTTGTTAAAAATTTATTATCTAGACCTATATACCCTTCTTAACCTATAATTTTCACGTGCATAAATCATTTTTGAGAGTGAGTTTTTAGTTTTAGGGGTGATTCTAAATTAAAAATTATTTCAGAAATGAAATCTAGGCTGGTGAATTCTAAGGATTGACACCTCACGTGCATAAGTCATATTACGGGGGTGGGTTTTTAATTTTAGAGGTTGACGGGGGTGATTAAAATTTTCTCAGCTTGGTTCCCATTCTCTAATCAAGATCAATTCTTGTTGGGAATCTTGTTTTATTTTATCATATTTCTTAAAAGGGTTTCCCCTTAAAACTAAGGTAATGGAAGTTTTTCTAATTTGAAGTTTTATGATTATCCTACTTTGGTAGACAATGCACGCTAACTGAAATCTTCATTGTCAGTGTCAGAATTGTTGATGCTTTATCCCTCCCAGATACCTCATGCTGTATTTTTGGGAATTCCAGTACATCAGAAAGTATCTCTGGTACATAAAAATGTACCTGTCGGCGAATTGCACGACGGCGAAATGAACTGTGTAGGTGAATCGCACGGCGGCGAGTCGCACGACGGCGAGTCGCACTTCAGCGAATCGCTCGTCGGCGAATCGCACAACGGCGAATTGCCCGTCGGCGAATAGCACCTGAACCATTCTGACAAGTATATTCTATTATTTTTCTCTATCTAATATTTACATGATACATAACCTTGCCTCCCTTTACACTGTATAACAACACACGTTGCAACAGTGGTTTTCTCTCTTTTTTACTTTTCTATCTTCTTGAGTGATTCTTTGTCACTTCCCTGAATCCAAATAAGGATGGCCAATATACCGTAATGTAGAATTGTGAGACTATGACTCATAACAACCTGGGGATATATAAGTTAAAAGTTATATTTATGCATGTTTTCTTATTTTTTGTCATTTTTAGAACTGCGTTTCCTGGGAAAATAAATCGGTTTAGTTTACCTTTGCCTCCCATCGAGAGGTAAAAGAAGTTTTCAAGGAATATTAGGGGTAAAGAACGAACGATTGTAGCTGCAGGAGATTTAATGATTTAATTGGACAAATATTAATAAAATATTGATTCAAACCATAGATTTATGATAATTACGTTCATTTTTGGTTGGTTTTACCTTCATGAAATCTGACGTGGTGTTTTCTATTCACTTGAAGCTAACAACAGTGACTAAAAATGCCGTAGGTTTCACCGAATAACTTTTCAAGTCAAAATTGGCGTCCTCTATTTATTTATCGTTCTCTAACTCATTCAAATCGACCCTTGAATTTAGAAACTTAACGTTTACTCCATTAATATAAAAAAGGTTTTCCTTTCGCTTCAGAAACTTCAGTCAAACTTCCATCTCGACGTAGTTGAATTCTGCAGAAAAACAGTTAAATCAATTTATAAGGGCAAAATGTAAAGAGAGAGTGATTTCAGTTAAGAAATATCTACGAGTCGACTATCTATATAAATGTCCTTTTTCAAGAAAAAACCTTTTTTATTTTATGTATTGAATTTTCGATTAGTATTCATACGGCAATGCGGAGAAAATACATTTGTTTGGGGACGCGATCCTAACCTTGTTTATTTCTGCAATCTTTATTTTGTCCTAGCTGCTTGCAGAGTGGTAACACAGGTAGAAAATGGAATAATTCTCAACTGGGAATAATAAATAATCATCACCTTTGTCCTTTATACTTTGTCGCTTTTTTGCATACCTGAAGTGTGAGAACGCGTTTTTATAACGACAATAATAAACGTCTTTCAAGGATCAGGGTCGCTGTAACAAGAACAATAATTAGAGCTTCCGGCTGACGATGGCACGGGAGATCACAAAGATTACAATGCGAACAAAATTCTCACAGTGGCGTTTTAATTAATAAACCAAGTACGTGGGATACTGACAAAAGTAAAGCGGAGAATGGTTGGTTGTTTCTCTCCTCGTTCGTTTACCTTAACGAGGTTTTTTGGTAAGGCGGATAAATCCTCGACATTAGTCTTACAAATGGGTTCGTATCAAAGAAATCGACGACGCTGTCAGCAGTTAGTAAATCCGGTAACGTTTTATATCACGTAACTAAATAGATTTTAGTTACGTGCAGGAAAAACGGCTTCTGATTAGATGGGTTTTTGTGCATCAGACATGCTAATATTCTACTAATGCCTTTTGAACGCGTTAAGCACGTTCATTCTGATGCTTTTGTTATCGATTTGGAACGCAATTAGAGATTTATAACTTGGTGTTTTTAGGTTTTCTGCTTGAGCATTTCGTATAATTTTTTATGCTTAACCTAGAGTAGGTATCAACTTTTACAGTGGAGTGTGAATTTACTTTTAGTTAGTATTTTTAAAAAATTATCGTGTTCGTTGTACTCTACGTGAGAATATGCAGAATCACTTACACTTTCAAATCACAATTAAATATTTACGGAATTTTCAGTAATTGTCGATTAATTAAATGCTAAAAGAAAGTAATGCGTATAGTTCTGACATGACACGATCCCAGATCGCGCATGAATATGTAACAAGAAGCTTGTATATTCTTATAATAGGATTAGAAAAATAACCTATCTCCTCTCTTAGCACCAACATATTAGTCCATAGATATTATTGAAATTATAACAACAATAACCTAACGCCTATTATAAAACTACTTTAACAGTTAATGCGCATTCTAACCTCAGAATAAAGTCTAAATTTAAATAAGTAGTTTCTTCATGTAATGGTAACACGTGTACAATATTCTTTTGTTTTGTTTAGTACCTTCACAAACCGTTTCGTTATATACAGGCAGAACAACGATTGCATGAACACAATTTTCGCACATATAACTAAAGTCTAATAGTTCGTTCGCTTGGATGACGTCAAATGCAGTAATCAAGGGTTGGCAGCTGTATGTAAATGAATACCCAGAATTGCACTTAAGGATACTGTCATTTGGCACGATAAAGGTTAACAGCTCTGTACAATGTTGTCAGCAATTTCTCTTGCAAATCGAAGCGTTTGTCATTCGACACCTGCCAATGGGAATATTCCTATTACTATCATTACATATATTAGGATTTAAACTAACATTGGCAATGTAGCATTTTATTAAAATATGAGATCAACCTAAAGTTCAAGTGAATGGGCTATGTTAGTATAACATTTCTACCAACCTAAGTTGAAACCTCAACACTATTTTCGCCTCAGCCACAATACAATTTTTGTACATGTACCCAATCGTATTTTTTGTCTTAGTAGTAAAACAATTCGACTACTAACTTATTTTGAAACCTCAACACCATTTTCGCCTCAACACAATTTTCGCACATGTAAACTTTCGATTATTTAGCCTTAATAGTAAAGAATTTCGGCAACTAACTTAAGTTACAACATCAACACCATTTCCGCCTCAATAGTATTTTCGCTTCGTCGCTATTTTCATCTAAACATTATTTTCGCCTCGGCACAATTTTCTCACTCGTACCCAATCGATTATCTGGTCTTAGTAGTAAAATATTTCGTCTACTAATCTAATATGAGACTGATATAGCACTGTGCTACAACTAGTTATTTTTGTTTTTAATGTAGAATATAAACCCAATCATGACTGTATAGAAATCAACTGTTATATATTTTAGAAACGTTGACCTGTTGTGGCTCACTTAGTTAAAGTGTAACATACTGTTTTAATAAGCTCTAATAGTTCTAGTATTCCTAAAAATAGTTAGTTTCTAGTTTAATTTTAGCATGCTAATTATTAGAATTGTAGCGGCTGCAGGATCACCCAAGTAGCTTCTCAGCGAAGTTCCCAGAAAGATCTTATCCAAGAGTTAATCAATTTTTCTAAAGGCACTTACTTTAAGGGCACTAAACATGTCAAATTAGTCCATATCTATGATTAGATGTCAATCATGCTTTAGGATCCTATTTATGTCAGGGTGGTCTGAAGCAATTTTTCAATTAGCTGAGCACTCAACTAAAATCAATTCTGAGAGCTACGGTTGTGGTTATCTTAGGCATTGACAGTTTTAATTAAAATTAAAGATTTACGACCGGCGCATCCTAAGCCGAGTAAGAGCGTAAAGAAAGGGTTATTTTCAATTAACCAAAATGTATATAAGGAGGCCAGCCGGTGGGAATCGGGGTTGTTTATTTCCAGACGCGTTAGAGGTTAAAGCTAACGGTTACTAGTGATGTGTTTATTTCTCTGCAGTCAAGTGCGGGCCGTTATGTTTTAAGTTATTTATTTCTCTGAGTAAGTAATTAGTATATGTGATATTACTATGAACTCAAGGCTGTGTTATGCAGCATAAGTCAGTTATTTGTTTAAAAACAGTATTTGTCGACTTCCATAAAATACAATTCCGGGTGAATGCCCAGTTCAAGTAAATTGATCCGTTTTATTATTGCTTTGGAGACCGCATCGTTTTAGAAGGGTCTTCTATTATATTGTGTTTCGACGGTGTCAGAGGTCGTTAATCACTAATCCACGAGACTACCTGAGAATGCAAAGCTCAGGCCCGAAGTCAAGTTACGGTACTATTTGACCCTTGAGAAGGTCGTATTTTTCATGGTGTAGATGACCCCGTGGTTAAAAGGGTCGTCGCACTATGCAAGTTAATTAGACTAGGGTAGCATTAATAAATTTTTGTTATTGGGGTGTGTACACCTAGAACTGTATCTATTCAAAATATGTTTGTTAGTTAAGTTTAGTTAAGTTGTGTTTGTGCTAGCCGGAGACTATAAGTGACTTATTTTCTGTTCTGCCATTTTGGTTCATCGCCCACGAACAAAGTGCGACGAGAGCTATTACCGCGATTGGTCCATGGGCCGTTTAATTCCCATGGTGGCGCCCTTTTGTACATAAGGTTATTTACTTTATATTTTGTTATGCATATGTAATTAGTTGAAGTTTTAGTTAGTAGCTCGTTCAATAAAACAATCGAATTTTCGTCTCAGTGTGTTTGTTTAATGAACCCCCCCTTCACCGACTACTGCAGCTTGCGAGGCAACGTCCCGAAACGTGAGGGTACGATGGTGTTAGAGGTCCTGTTATTTATTATTTATTGTTAATTGGATACCCTCATGCGGTAGGTAAATATTAAAATTACAAAAGAAATAAAACACAACTACAGAGCGATTGAACGTTTACTTGCAAATATGTATTTGAATAAGTAAGGTAATATTGTACATTAATTAACTGAACAACATTTCATCTTACGATAAGTTCGTGTTGCAGCGCGTAAATCTACTTCACGACTCGTCTAGCAACCCCACACTTTACACTTGTATCCAGCGTCTTTTGCTAGAAAGCGGTTAACCTTGCCATAACTGTTACGCAGCTGCTTCTTACAGGATGAACATCTTTCGGTTGGAGATTGAAATGTGTAGGGTAAAACAAAGCTCTTAGTTATAGATGTGCGCCTTGACATTAATTCAAAATAATCTTAACAGAGACTTCAACAATATTTTCGGCTTAACACTATTTTTGCCACAACGCAATTTTTGTTCATGTTCACAATTCATATTTTTCGCTAAATAATAAACCAATTCGATTACCAACCTAAGTTGAAACATCAACACTATTTTCTCCTCAACACTATTTTCGCCACAACACAATTTTTGTACATGTACCAAATCGATTATTTTGTACCAGTAGTAAAATATTTCAACTAACCTAAGTTTTCGTCCCCAGTCAGTTTTGCACACGTACCCAATCAGCTATTTTGTCATAGCAGTAAAAGATTTCAACTACTAACCTAACTTAAAACTTCAACACTATTTTTGCTTCACCAGTATTTTCGCCTAACATTATTTGCATCCTAACACTATTTTCGCCTCAACACAATTTTCACACCCGTATCCAATCGATTATTTTGTGTTCATAGTAAAACATTTTGACTACCAACCTAAGTTGAAACATCAACACTATTTCCGCTTGACACTATTTCGGCCACAACACAATTTTTGTACATGTACCCAATCGACCAATTTGGGTTAGTATTAAATCAGTTCGACTACTAATGTAAATTAAACCTCGACACTATTTTCGCCTCAACAATGTCTTCACCGCAACACTATTTTCGAGTCAACATTATTTCCGGCACAGCACAATTTTCGCACACGTATTCAATTGTTAATCTTGTCTTAGTAAACACATTTCGACTACTGACCTAGTTGAAGCTTCAACACTATTTTTGCTTCAACACTATTTTCGGCACAACACACTTTTTGTACACGTGTCCAATTGATTATTTTATGTTTGTAGTAAAACATTTCAGCTACAAACCTAAGCTGAAACATCAACACCATTTTCGCCTCGACCCTATTTTCGCTTCATCACTATTTTCGTCTCAAAACCATTTTCGCCTCAGCACAATCTTAGTAATAAAATATTTCAACTACTAACCAAAGTTTAAACCTCAACACCGTTTTCGCGTCAACACTATATTTGTTTCAACACTATTTTAGCCTCAGCTCAATTTTCACTCACGTACCCAATCGATAATCTTGTCTTGGTAGTAACACACTTCGACCACTAACCTAAACTGGAACCTCAATACTATTTGCGCCTCAATATTATTTTCGCCATAACACTATTTTTGTACATGTACCCAATCTGTTGTTTTATATTAGTAGTGAAACAGTTCAACTAGCAACCTAATTTGAAACCTTGCTACTATTGCCTCACCATTATTTTTGCCTCAACACTATTTTTGCCTTTGCGCAATTTTCGTCCACGTACCCAATGGATTCTTTTGCCTTAGTAATAAAACATTTCGAGTACTAACCTAAGTTAATACCTCAACACCATCTTTACCTCTAAACGATCTTTGCTTCAACGCTATTTTCGTTTCAACACTATAAGCGATACCTACAAGGAGGTGTAATTTGGTGGCACCAAATAATAAGAAATTTTCTATAATAAATGAAATGGCAATTCTGAGATGTGAAATGGGAAAATAATTTTGTGGTTTTACCTAGACTAAAGATAGATGTTATATTTGGGATGAATATTATAGATAAGTTGGGGTTGAAGATAAATACAGAATGCAAAGAGATAGAATGCAATGGAAAATATATTAAATGGTATGAAGAAGGTAATATTGAAATAGAGGGTGACTGCGTGAATATTAATCACTTTAATGATGAGATAGTTAAATAATGAGGGGAATATGAATACAAAAGAAGAGATTAAATGTCCAGAAGATTTAAGAAATAGGGTGAAGAGATTATTAAGAAAGCATTCAGAATTAATAGGGTCGAAATCGAGAATTGCCACGGGTTATGTGCACAAGTTGCAAGTAGTAAACACCGAACCGTTTAACACTAAATTATATCTTATTCCAGTAGCATACAAGGATAAGGTAAAGAAAGAAATAGAAGAAATGTTACGTGAAGGTATCATAGAAAGCTCCAGTGCACACTTTGTGAATCCATTAATCGTCGTGAAGAAAAGTGATGATAGCATCAGGTTATGTTTAGATGCAAGAAAGATTAATAAGCGAACGAAACCGCAATACAATTGTCCACCAACAATGGATAGCATATTAGCGAGAATAGGTAATAAGCAAATTTATAACAATTAGACAAAGAATCCATTTAGGTTGATTCCATTAGCGCGAGAATCAAGGAAATATACGGGTTTTTCAGTAGAAGGAAGTATATACCAATAAAAAGTGGTCCCGTTTGGTTTGTCCTCGAGTACGGCTGCATTAGTGAAGGCAATGCAGAATATTTTGGGACCGTATGAGAAATTTTGTATCCACTACGTGGATGATGTGTTGATATTTAGCGATAGTTTAGAGCAACACTTCGTACATTTAGATAGAATTTTATTAGGGTTAAATATAGCAGGTTTAAGTTTGAATTTAAAGAAGTGCGAATTTTTTAAAGATAGGGTTACATTTTTAAGATATAGAATAGATAACGAGGGTATAATTATAAATCAGGGAACAAGCAAACATGAGTTAAAAGGACATAGATTCAAAAACAATAAAGGGGAAGTTATAAATAAATTTAATTCATACCCATACAGAGGGAAATGAAGAAGTAAATAAAATGTAAAATAAATTTAGGTATAGGCATACATAGAGTAGTAAAACAGGATATGGGTATAAGAATAGGTATAGTTATGAATACGGTAGTAAAATAAGACATAAGTATAAGATTAGATAGATCTAGATAAGGGATTAACAAAGGGAGAGTTAGATTTATAAAATAAAATGAAAATATAAGAATTTATAGACAAATGTGAGTTTAACTTCACGTTTGGCGCAAAAATGTCATTGTTCTAAAATTGTATATTTTAATTTGGAGGAATAAAGATGTGATAAGGGGTTGTTTAGGGGTGTATTAAGTAGCAAGGGTCGTGTAGTAACAATAAATAGCAATAGGAATCAGAAAACTGCATTTATTTAGCAGAAAAATAAGCAATTTGTACATTATGTAAATAGCAAGCATTTAACACCCTGTATATAGACCGTAATTTACTTAAAATGATGCAAGTAAGCATATCTTAGAACAATAGAACGCGTATGCAGCAGAAAAATAGGTAATCCATACATTATGTAAATAGCAACCATTTAACACTCTGTATATAGACCGTTATTAATTTTAAGTAATGTCAGTAAGAATATCTTTCAACAATAGAACACGTATTCAGAAGAAAAATAATCGTACATGTAATTAAACACGCGTTGAGAAGTGTTCTAATTAGTTATAAAACAAATACGCAGTAAAGCAGATAAAATCCTAACAAAGCTTCAGCAATTACACTGGAATAATGAGCGCTTTGATAAGAAAACGCAGTTTCAATGATGCATAAAAACACGAAAAGAGCATTAGAGTTACATCATTTATTTTGTACAATTATCCAAAAAGGCGATATCTACACAAAACAACGATAACGAATAATAACGTATCAATAGCACATAAACACCATTACACGGAAATCCAAATTAATTACATCAGAAACCACTCAAAATGCAGGGAATGTTGAAGACAGGGCCTAGTTGGTTGAGATAATCTGCAGAACTGCTTGAGAACCTAGCCCACATGTAGTGGGAAGAGACTATTTAACACAGAGCAGTGATAACACAAGTCAGTTGACAACTGATGCACGCCGAAGCTGCGACACTATTAACCAAAAATCCATGCGTAAAATAAATAAAGTATAATAGAATATCAAGTTCAAGTTACAGTGAAAATTGTGCAACAATTACGAAGAGCTTTTGCCGTTTTTTTTATAGAAAACGTGAGTAGAATTTTAGTAATTGATTTAAATTAAGTATTTATAATAAAAGGGCTTCAAGTCTGCGTCAACGATAATATTGCTGGTATATTTCTGGACATTTCAAGTATGTATCGACAATAATAATTCAAGTCTGGATATTTCAAGTCTGCGTCAACGATAATATTGCTGGTATATTTCTGGACACTTCTAGTCTGCGTTGACGATAATTCAAATCTGGGTCAACAATAATACTGAATATTTCAAATCAGCGTCAATTATATTGGTGGTATATTTGTGATATATAGAAGTTCTAATTCTAAGTGGATTCAAAGGGGACATTTTTAATCGAATTTTGATACAATTCTGGTACAATTCTAAGCTGCGCCGAAAGTATTTGCAGACAAATATAAAATAAAGAAGCACGAGGTAATTTTTGGAAAACGAGGAGTAACTGTACTCAAATATTGGTTCAACTAAGCAGAGCATTGGTAGACATTTGAAGACAACAAAAGGGTGTCGATCCATAACACGAACAACATATCACAGGTCAGATCTATTTATTTTAAAATATTTTTCAATTTAAATTTTAATACTGGATTTATTCAATTTATACAAAACTTGTAATGAAGTCAACAAGAAACGTTGCATACGTTACACTTACGTAATATATCATAAAGAGATCAAGAACGTTTCAGATTTTTTTGTAAAGAGGTAGTTTTTGGTGACTTTAGATTGAATTCAAAGTATATAAATTTTAGGATAAATGATACATATGATATTGATTGATTGAGGAGTGTATTTAAAGAATTTCAAAAATTGTAGTTATTATTTCCGTTCATTATATGAAATTAATTGACTTCGTTTCATCAATTCAAATAGGTAATCATAAAGGGGTGAAAAGAGAAAATTGATCTTCGTAACATTGTGCACTCTGTGTAGATTAAAAAGGGCTAGCCGTGGCATAATAATAAAATTAGTAAGATCGAAGTGAGAACACAGAGCGGTGACGTTAAGTAAAAACGTTCATTACACTGAGTACGGTGTTATCATATAAATTTTATATGGCTGCCCAAGCCTGGGGCACGAATTAAATCAAAATAAGTTTGAAAATACGACAGTGGGTTTTAAAATAAAATAATTAAATTAAACCGGCGCTTTAAAAAGTTTTAATTTGAGAAAAATTACGAAACCAAAATTCAGAGAAATTTGTACAGATCTATTTTAGTATTTAAAAGTTTAGCGTAAAGATAAAATTTCAAAAATGGAAAGAGGATCCCAAGAAAGTGTAACATTTGAAAGGAGTTCTAGCGAGGAGCAACGGACCTCACAAGAAACTAAAATGATGGAAATTTTAATGGCACTGAATAGTAAAATGGACGAAAACGAGGAGGCCATGAAAAACATGACCACGAAAATGGATGAGAACAGTGAAAAATTAGGTAAAAAAATTAAAATTTTAAGTCATGAATTAAGGGAAACCAACCAAACCATTGCGGAGATGAGAGCGCAAATGCAAGAGAAAATCGTGAGGATTACGGAAGAAGTAAACTGTGTATGGGATCAAGTTGGAATGGGAAATCAAAGCAGGAGAAATATCTAAACGAGTCAAACGATAAAATCACGAATTTACATATCAAAATAGGGAGCCTTGAAGAAAATTGTGAAACAGAATTCAGGACAATAAATCGGGAAATAAGTAATTTAAAAACTAATTCAGAAAACTTTAATAGTAGGGAACCAATTATGCTAATTCAACCAAATCTTTTAATTGATCAATATACTAAATTTTACGGAGACGGAAAATTGAATCCAAAAATATTTTTAAAAAATATTAAAATTTTAGTTCAGGGCTCAACAGACGAGCAATATAAATTAAACTTAGTAAAATCAATGCTGAAAGGGGGAGCTAAAATGTGGTACAACTTAGTTGAAAGCGAGATCGAACAGTTCGAACAGAAATTTCTGCAACACTTTTAGGGGGATAATCAACAGGATAAAATTAGGAATGACCTGAGCATGGGAAAATACAATTCAGATAGAGGAGTGACGCGGGAATTATATGCTATTAAAAAGTTTACCGTAGCAAAACAATTAGATCCTCCTTAACACGATAAACAAATCATAAAATATTTGGCAGGGCATTTTAACGCAGAAGTAAAAAGATATATCACGACACAGAATATAGTGAACCGAGACACATTTATAGAATATTTGCAAAGGTACGACGAGTTGGAAACAAATTATAAAACTGAAAATAATACTAGGGATGGACGCACGAATTTTATGACAAAGAAATACAGAGACTCGGAGTACTAATTATCAAAGGAACAACTATGATCGTGGAAGAAATTTTAATAGAGGGAATTATAACAATTTTAATAATAATTTCAGGCGAAGTAGAAATACGGGTCAGATACCAAGGCAACAAGTAGAACGGACTAATCATGAGGGAAACGATAATCGAGAAATAAATAGGCAGGGACACGGGGATCGACGGACGCAAACAAGGAATACAAATCGCACATACGCAGAGATAACGAGTCAGGCAGGACCTTCCTCGCGAAACCAAAACTTTTAGGTACGGACGAACCAAGTAAATTTCTACAGATAAACGGAACGAAAAATGAATTAATAAGATTTGAAAGAAACTTATTACCAATAGTTAATTTAAAGGTGGAAAATAGAATAGTTAGAGTATTGATTGATACTGGGGCAGAAGCATCACTTGTTGCGAAAAAATTTGTTAAACGAAGGAAACAATTTTTGCACATGTACCCAAGCGATTATTTCGTTTTATCTTAGTAGTAAAATATTTCGACTACTAATCTAAGTGGAAACCTCAATATTATTTTCGCCTCAACACAACTGGAAACTGGTGGGATGTGGTCGGCCTGTTGGTGGCGACAGGCGTCACAGTTCGGTTCCAATGGTGCATCTGGCGGTTGTGTGCTCTGAACTGTATGGATCCTCGCTTGTGATCCATGACTACCCTCTTGCGTCGAAGCCAGGATTGCCCCAGGGTAACATCCTCTGCTAGGTTGGTTACTACCAAGAAGTTTTTATGGCCCGTCACATGCCCGAGACAGAGTGGCGTGCGGAATTTAACTTTGATTCCATTTCTGGCCCTGCTTCGGCCAGATAGGTGGAGGCATGATAAGGTTCTACCTGTGAACCTGTGGGTATTCGATCTTTCCTAATCATGCATGACGATGCTCCTGTATCTAGTAGCGTGTTGAAGGTTGCTTTATGTTTGATGACGGTACTCCTTGGTAGGGGATCATCGTGGGTAATATTTAGTCGCGCCAGTTCGTTTCGGCCGGCCGGTCGGTGTACTGGTGTGCTTTGGTTTGGCAATCGCAATGCCAATGGCGATGTGGACAAATGAGGCACCTTACTAATTGCTGCGCTGTTGATGGACGTCAGGCTACTGGTGAGGGGCTGGTCGTTCTTTTCGTTGCTTCCCTTGCGTTCTCTTCTATATTCGTGAGGCGGGTAACCATTTCCCATAGTATTGTCGGCATGTAACATTGAATCGGGATCCTCAATGTCGGCAGGAGGAGGTCCGTGAATAGCTCCATGTCCCGGTTGATTTGTATTTTTAGGCGACGGGCTGGCCGTACACTAGTGCCGAGAAAGGCGGCTATTGGTTAAGACACTATCTGTTTCTGCCCGTAGTAATCCGAGGTTATTTTTGCTCTAATGGATGTACTGTCGTATTTATCCAGGGAGAACTTCTTAAACTCATTATAGCTGAGCTGAAACACCTCGAATGTCGCTCACCATGCGGCTGTTCGGTTTTGCCGTTGGGAGGTTACTATTACTAGGTCAGCGTCTATTGTATCCATTCGTTGGAGGAATTCTGCTGAATCTTCCAGAAGGGTGCCGGAAAACAAGGATTTCTTGGTTTCTGATGTTGCTGTGTGACATGGCAAAGGTCTTCCACGAGCGTCTTGATTGTGGTCATTTTGTTGACGGTCTATGGTGTTTGTTGAGCGCCACTGGGTTGTTGAATTCGCAGAACTGTTGAAAGTTGCGTGTCCTCCGGGACTGAAGGCGGCTGATTGGTTTCCGGCTGGACGTTGGTGGCTGTATGACTTCTTATCTTGTGCATGTCATTTGGTCCTGTTAGCAATATTTTCGGTGAAGACGTCCCAATCATGTTGGCGTTACGATTCGGCGCCGGTGGATAGGGGCGGCGCCTAAATTCATAGGCTGATCGTATGAGTTTTGAATCTATTATGGATCAACATTTACAGAGCTATACATATACAGATAAAACACTCAAGGAATTTTTAAATCCATAAGTTAAATCAGTTAAGAAATTGATACTAATATATTTACATACACACACACACACACGCGCGCGCGCGCTGGTTAAAGCATTTGCGAAATCAATATACATATACAGGTTAAATAAAATCAATATATATATATATATATATATATATATATTGCTAGGTTATTTAGGGGTATATAGAGTCACAAGGGAGATATACTGTATGTAAACAACATAGAAATCAAGAAAATCAAACATTTAAATTATAAAAAGTACATAATTTGGTCATTATGTAAGAAAGTAAATTCCAATCACCTTGTATAAAATCGACAATCAGCCACAATTAAAAAAGGAAGCTCAATCTGTAATAACTTAAATCAAAATAAATAACTTTGAAAATTATTCAATACAGTTCTAAACATTATAAAGCATACTCAAGCGCTAAAGAAAATACAAATTAGGCATATTTAAAAGTGAAACAAATCTCTTTTAAAACTCGACGCATTGCGTAAGGAATGGAAGGCAAGGCAATAAACCGCATAAAACAAACTTTTAATTAACAAGCGTATTTTATAACGCAATAAGGTATAAAACATTGAGGGGAAAGCCTACGTAATGTTTGAAGTGTAAGTCGCCACATTTTTGTAAAGCCCGACATGGGTAAACAAAATATGGAATCATAAGTTTTGCTATACGTGCAGAATTAAGCGGAAAATTCAACAAACTCCTGTACAAAATTATTGTCTACGTGATTTTGGAGCGTCTGAGCAATGCATCGAGTAAGCAACTCCAAGTAAAACCCAACGTTTCTGCCATAGCCGAATAACAAGATAGCGGGCGGTCAACCAATAGCAACACGCAAAACGACTTGTCTATATAATGCATCAAAACTGATAACAAACATTCATTCAATAACCGAAGCACAAACTGTACCAGTCGTAACAAAAGTATTACGTAGATTTCAACTTAGTGAAGTGAAATCAAAGATTATAACTAAAAGTCACTTTAATTAAAATTTTAAGTGAACAAAGCAGTATAAGTGCGCATTTAAACATACGAGTGTATAAAAGTCTGCCGTTGGCTTAAAACATAAGTCTAAAATTAATTAGTATTTAACGAAATCTTTACAATTCATTATTTAGGGCTCTAAGTAGGTATGGAAGAAAAACTCAAAACAATACTTCAATACTAATACTTCAATACCTCTAAGTACTAAATACAATAAATAGGAAAACTCTAAAATAAGACGTTGAAATTTCAAGTAAAGCTATAAGCAACACGTTCATTCGAATCTACTCGTTAAGCTGCAGAAAAACAATTCGAAACATTAGGGTGCACGCAGACTGCGGGTAAACAACCACTAAACTAGCAACTGATTTGAAACAGAAAACTCTCGTGGAAATCAACCGGAAGAATATCTGGTTAGAATTAAATTTTCCATTAGTAGCATAAGTTTTATTTTGAATATTTGAAACCTACATGTACTTAGATATTTTGTGTAAAGTGTCGTCAAAAATTTGATGATACGTAGAAAATACGTTAAAAGAAAGGGAGAGGTTCATTGAACGTTCACGAAACTTTATAATAATACATAATTATTTTTGCTGACCTTAATTGCTTAAAAGGGGTTATAAATTATGGTAATGAACAAATGTATTATTTATTTTAATTTTGTTTCAAAAGTTTTTAAATAGCATATGACAGAACGAAGGTCGTACTGTTGGAAATTGTACATATTTCCTAGCTTATTATACAGATTTTGACGAATTTCGTTTATCTTATTTAGGTACATGAAGTGATTGAGGGAAGGAGGTAAATATTCTTTGCAATCATATCGTCGTTCACTCTGTGCAGGGTATAACTAAACTAGTCGAAGCATAAATTTTATTGTATTGATTTTAAAATTACTTTAGACATTTTAGAGGCACAGAGATAAGGCGATCAGCAGGTAATTGAGCGTAAAAATTAGGCGGCGATATCGTAGCAATATATATATATATATATATATATATATATATATTGCTGTGATAAGGGGTTGTTTAGGGGTGTATTGAATAGCAAGGGCCGTGCAGTAACCATAAATTGCATAGGAAGCAGAAAGCTGCATTTATTAAGCAGAAAATTAAGTAATTCGTATATTATGTAAATATCAAGCATTTAACATCCTGTATATAAACCATAATTAGCTTTAAGCGATGTAAGGAAGCATATCTTACAACAATAGAACGCGTATTTAGCAGAAAAATAGGTAATTCATACATTATGTAAATAGCAAGCATTCAACACTCTGTATATAGACCTTTATTAATTTTAAGAAAGTGAGTAATCTTTCAGTAAAAGTACGCGTATTCAGAGGAAAGATAGTACAGGTAATTAAACATGCATTGAGAAGTGTTCTAATTAGTTATAAAACAAATACGAAGATAAGCGATAAAACCTAACAAAGCTTTATGTAACTACGCGGAAACAATAAACATTTTTGATAAGAAAACGCAGTTCAAACACGCATAAAATAAACGAAAGTAGAATTAAAGTTACATAATTTATTTTGTTCAATTATCCAAAAAGGCCATATCTATACAAAACAACGTATGGTCAAGATAACAATGTATTAATAGCAAATAGATATTACACAGAAAGCCACGTAAAACCTGGTTGGTTGAGTTATCTACAAGACTTGTTGAAAACCCAGCTCATATGTAAGTGGGAACAGCCTATATTAACATCGAGCAATGATAAGACGAGTCAGTTTAAAACTCAGGCAGGGCAAAGCTGCGTCACTGTGAATCAAAAAGTCACGCGTAATTTAATATTTAATAAAATATCAAGTAATAATAGTGCTACAATTATGAAGACTTCTTTTGCCGTTTAACGTGAGTAGAATTTGGGGTAATTTATTTAAACTAATAATATAATAATAGGGCTTCGAATGGATAGATATAATAATTTAAATGTGTTAAGAATAATTCGAATATTCGAATGTGTTGAGGATAATAATTCAAATCGGTGGTGTATTTCTGAATAATTCAAGTATGCGTCGATAAGAGCAATTCAAATCTGGGTCAATATAATATTTCAAATCAGCGTTGACAATTATATTTTGGTACAATTCTGGTACAATTTTGAGTTGAGAGATTCAAGGCACATAAAATAAAGAAGCCTGAAGTAATTTTTGGAAAACGAGGGGTGACTGTACTCAAACACTGGTTCAACGAAGGAGGACAACAAAGGGGGGGCGTTGATCCACGATCCGAACAAGCCGTAGCAAGTCAGATTTATTTAATTTTAAGATATTTTTCTATTTAAATTTCAATACTGAATTTACTCAATTTATATAAAAAGTGTAACAAAGTCAGCAACAAACATTGCATACGTTAAACTTACTTAGCATATTATAAAGGGATCTAGAACGTTCCAGGTTTCTTTGAAAAAAAGAGATAGTTTTTGGTGACTTTAGATTGAATTCAAAGTATATAAATTTTGGGATAAATAATACTTATGATATTGGCTGATTGAAGGGTGTATTTAAATATTTATCAATTCAAAACTTGCAAATAATATTTCTTTTCATTATATGAAATTAATTGACTTCATTTTATAAATTCAAACAAATAGGTAATCATAAAGGGGTGGAGAAGAGAAAAATTGATCATAGTAACGTTGTGCACTCTGTGTAGATAACGTGCAATGTAAACATGCATCTTATTTAGATTAGAGTGTAGGTATAGGAGTTTGAAAGCTTTGAATTTTCTGTAGTGTAAAAATAAATCATTTTAACACCGTTATCAGAGGGTGACGGAGTTTCATGATGTAACATATTTTGAGTGTAAATATTCTTTGCGTGCATAATTTATCATAATTTAGTGTATAACTTGAACATTTGTATAAATTTAAAAAGTTTAATAATAGCTAAAGGGTTATAGTTATAACGGTTATTGGTTTTAAGAGGGAGCAAGCAAATAAAACATTCCCAATAGAAGTTTATAACGTTGAAAACATTCTAGGTATTAATTTACGAAGCTTAAAAATAATCGTCTAGGATTTCTAGCTAAACGCTCAAGATCGTTATAAACAAACGCAAACAACAACATATTCGACGAATGGCATTGAAGGTTAAATACAAGCAGGGATCAATATTAAATAGAGAGTAGTTGAGCATGTATTAGAATGAGATAAAAGTTATCATATGGTTAGATGTTCGTTGATTTTTAAACAACTGGGAGACAAAGAAAATGATAGACGTTAGTAGATACAAGGAAGAGGCAGCGTGTTTGGAAAGACGTCGATTTTAAAAGGTGGAGTGAGAAATGTCTTCAAGGACTGGTGTAACGTGCATATGATAAACAGAGATAGATTGTTTAACTACCCATATAGAAGGGGGATAGACGACAGTTGAGAGAGGAAAAATGCTAGTTAGGGATAACGTAAAAATTCTTAAATTTGAAGACGGTTGGTGCACAGTTGTCAGTTTTGAGTGGAAATAGTGAAGATAATCGGAGGGGTTTTCAGAATTAGCGACGGTTGAAAGTTGTTTGTGAGCGTGTGGTTTGTGGATTCGTGTTGACCGTTTAATAGATTTACCAAGAAGGTTTATTTGTTTGTAGTGGTGTGTTTTCAAGAATTACAACTATAAAGGGGGCAGAATGTCTATATAACCACTGAGAGGCTCTCTTTTACTTCTCAATCAAGCATCGAGTAATATTAGTAAACCAATTACGTGACAAGTGATTTTAATATTTTAATTAAAGTTAATTAAAACATTGTATAAGCAGGTCAACAATTTTAAACAGTATATTTTGAGTATACGAAACTTGCTTCAGAACTGTAAGTAAAGATTGCTTGCTATTTTTGGTTGTTGGTGCAAGATCAGCAATTATATGGAATAGTGAGTGTTAAATGGATCGATGTGGTGATGCACTGAAGCTAGATGGATCGATCCATAGATGAAACTTAAAGGTTTGGAACTACCGTAAATTGGTGGAAGAGAAAATTGGGAACATATTGCCGTCAAGGAGGGTATGATTCAACTTGGAGGTTGGTTCTTGAACGTGCAGTCATTGTTGAGGGCAACGTCATCGATGATTAGTTGCAGATTCATATGAGGTAACCAGGTAACATTTTTAGTGAAACCTAATGCTGTTGTGTGCATTTGGTGCGTTATGACATTTTAGTGACGTATCGACATAATTTTAGGAATACTAAGGACAAAAGAGTTCATTTTTGAACTTTTATAGAGTACTTTTGACCTTATTTTTTAATAAGGATTTATATTTATAAAATAATTTTCCAGTATCTGCTTATGTACAAAGTAAAAGGGTCTGTTGGTGATTTTCAGTGCAAAAATTAACCCATGTGTCCAAAAAGGGTTTTTACTATGAGCTCATATTCGACTTGGTGTTAAAGTAAGGGTGTGGTTAAACCCAGTTACTTTACTGAGTGTATTGAGTAAAGTTGTATCACAAATATTGGATTGAAAATAAATTATTGTAAAACGAGGATGAATGTAATTTAATATATGTGTGAAATAATGTATTAAGATATAGATTTTTTCTGTTGGAATAAATTATGGAGAATGTTTGGGAGTCGAGTTTTCTTTCTTATTAGGATTGTATTTCGGATTTCAGCTGAGCGGCCGTGCCGAACTTCCCTGATGAAACAGCAATTTTAAGTATAGCAAAAAAGCTGGGAGGATTTTGGCGTCCAAAAAGAAGATCTTTATCAAGAAGCGAGCGGCAGTTTTTTATCGGCTCATTCGTGAAGTTTTTGCAGAGCATTAAAGGCGCCGGACGTGGAGCGCCAAACTAATCCAGCTAACGTCAGAATATAATGTCGACCCAATTTATGGGGTTAGAATTGATTTTAGGGTATAAATCCAGCATAAGCTTTAGAGAATTAATGGCACCCATTCGTGAAGCTTTTGCAGGTTGAATCAATTCGTAAATCTTCGGCAATCTTCGGCAAACTTCGAAAGGCGCCGTGACTTACTGCAGGTGCCGAACGAAGGAGGCTTTGGCGTGGGGTACGGATATACAATTCGTTTAGACATTGGAATCAGCAGGCCATGATGGTGGCACTACTAGAAAGGGTTGGGTGTAGAAGGTGGCTGATCCTAGATTCCGCTGAAAATCTCCTTGTTAAATTCTTTCGGGAGGCTGTCCCGTAGGTAGCGTTTGCAGTTACACTCGGGATCATGGCAATAGATGACCTCGCGAAACACCATCTGGAGAAGGGTCATGGAGACTGCGCGGATTCTGTGGGTGCAGAAGGCGGTGGTCGACTTCTTAATAGAGATGGGCGAGCGGTTGTAGGGACCACCGTACTGGGAATGGTGGTAGAGAGGAGGAGTTTTAGAGGTGGTAGGGATTGCCGGAGAGTTTTTCGAAAGCGGTCCCGTCGGTGCTTTCTGAGGGCTTGGTAAGTAAATTTTTGTCGAACGTTCTGCTTTCCCATGCGTTTGTTATGTAGGCGGGCATTGTCGGTACAAGCGGGATAGGGCTAGCGCCGCAGGTAGTCTTGTAGGTGGCAGACTAAAAGAAAGCGTTGCTGGAGCGTTGGAAGCAGGCAGGCCTTGGGGATAGCACTGCTTATTAGATTCAGAGGGCTTTGAAGAGCTCTAAATGAATACTCACTTCGGAACTCGCAATTATATTTATACTTTTTTCCTGCCTATGCTTACTATATAGAAAGAAGTTAATTAGATGTTTAACCAATGCATACGTGGGATTTAGTTTTAGCATGTAAAAGAAGTCTTTAGTGCCTTAACCAATGGAAATATAGGGTTTAGAGTAATTCGTTTTGAAGTTGAAAATTTCCGTAGTTCCTCGGAATTGTACTATTTCCCGCACGTGAATTTTGATATAGGTAACAAACCGACATCATATGAAATCTTTATTCATGTTCACTTTCGGTAATTTTATTCATTAGAAAATTGTTTTGTGGTGGATGTTGATATAGTGAAACACAAATCTGAAAGTTTGTTGTCGAAAGTACTATTCATTTGATAATTAACCAGTTAGTAAATTAAGCAAAACCTCGTTGCTTGTGACGTCAAACATACTAAAACCGACCTTGTTTCACACGGAAGTATGACAACCGTAGGAGCGAGTATGTTTCTAATTGTCAGTAGGTAGATAACGTATATTTTACGAATTCAGTAACAGTAAGGTTTATTGCATTTGAGAAGTGCTTTAGGATGTTAGAAATGATTTGAAAAGTAAAAATAAAACGCAATAGCTTTCTAGTAAATTATACATACACCTGTCATCGCTGTATAAAAATACAATATTTGAACCCGACTTTTAGCCCATTTCCAACTGTCAGATATGATGTTCACTCACACTCGCAAAAATAGCTAGGATGTGAACATCCAACAAAATGTGACTGATATTACGAATTCCCGCAAAAGTAGCGTTTCTTCCATTGTATACGATCCACTTTGCAGATGTAAATATCCGAGATTCACGTGTACAGGTCGTGTTAAATAAAAACACGTAGTCTAGAAGCATTATTCAAGCCACGTTCTTGGTGTACAAGCGCGTGACTTGCGACACTACCAAACTAGTGTTTAGTTCACAAGGAAAGCTCTTGAGACTGCATGTATGTATATGTCAATTCTCTTGGGTCTTTGCTTTTGCAAAATAATGTTTTGAGTGTATTTCAGTAATCTTTGTTTGCATTAATTGTTTTTATTATAGCGGGCAGTGCTACGGATATTAGCGCGACAACTAATCTACAACTTCCATTTTATAAATTGTTTGAGACAATTTGCAGGTTGTTATGCATTTGTATCGATCGCTAACTTGACTAATCTTTAAGAAAAAATGTTTTCTTTCAGTTTATTAGTTATTAATATTGGTAAGGAACGCGCATTTCCTTAGTGCGTTAGATAGGTTTTGGGCCTCTTGTAGCGGTTTTTTAAAAAAGCTTCTTCAAAAAACTTTTCTATCAAATTTATTTTATACAGAAATTACAATATTGAATTTAGTTACAAGTACGTTATATGCCGTAACGTGTAGAGATCGAAATAATTTTAAGTTGACTTTCACTAATTAAATAAATTAAAATTACGGTGAGTAGCTGAACTACCAACTATGTTAAAGTTGTAAAGCTCTAGACTGACTGGCCATCTTGGGCTTTCGAGGGTATTTACGCTATCCGTGCCCCTCACTTTGCATATGGGATCTGCAGAGCTCATGTCTGCTTATTTCTTTATACAATACAATGTATTACTTCTTAGTAATCTTAATTCTAATAATTGCTGTCTTATAACCTACTGTGACCTGCACCTGCAGTATCATGTTGCGTCTGGAATACAATGTCTGTTTCCTTTCTCATGTCTGGCTTGTGAACTTTTATTAACCTTTTTCAAATATGTCCTTCAATTTATACGTTGTAATAATCTAACTTAAGATTTAATAATTCCGTTTGATTACATATAAATATCCTAATTTGGGGGATATATAACCCATTTACCCATAAAAAGCATGCCGGTCGTCGGCCTACTGGCTAGTAACAGAAGCAACAACTCTAATCGGTAAGCAACGTAAGAGTTTATTCGGGGAATTTTATCATTTTATCATTTGCGGGGGCAGAGGGCGCAAGACTCCCATGCCCGGCCTGCGATGGAGACCACGCTGTGTTGACTATATTGCCGCACGCGAGCTGAGCCCAGAACAGACTGACAGAATTTCAGTTCACTATATCAGAGTACACGAGCTGGAAATATAACAAACTAAGAATTGCGAAAAATTCAACTCATTTTTTATGCTACCAAAAATCTATACTTTCATTGGACAAACTAAATTTGGGAATTTTTTTTACATTCAAAACTCGATATACACAATTCCATTGGTTAGAGACATCAAGAACGTTTTTCAACACAGGAAGAATAGGAAATGAAAGTGTATAAATATAATTTCAAATTCCCCGAAAAACATTCGCTAGTGCTCACCATAGCCTAAGAAATCACCTAAGGTGCTCCCCATAGCCTGAAAACCCTTCAACGAGCAGCGCTCTCCATAGCCTACCATACTACAACACGCAGTGCTCCCCATAGCCTGCGTATCCGCCGACGGTTACGCTGTCCAACGCCGTACTCAGGGAACGTCATTATAATTCATCAATCCATAGTTAACAAACCACGTATGAACTTTAAGCTCCGTTCTATACTTCACCGACAAGCCGTTATTATGATTGCATCTGTCTAACTCTACCACCGGGATGACACTCCCGTAGAGGCATCACTACCACGAAGCCTTCCTAAGATCTCTGAACCCTCTACACTTGTTAAGATTATAAATTAGTAGTTTTTAATTTCATATCATAATTCTTTGTAACGTAACGTTGACCATCAATTAAAACACGAACCCTTCCGAAGAGATCCGAAGACCACCGTAGATGCCTGGACCTATTCAAACTGTACATATTTCCTAACCATTGTTGTTCAAGTTCTTATTGGGCCTCATAAGCAACTTCCTAAGCATTCCGAAGACTACCGAAGACTTATACACCCAGTTATACTGTACATACATTCATTTAATCAGTGTTTAAGTTTATTTCTAATTCCACAATCAACCATAGAGCCATCCGAAGACTTCCGAAAATTACTGAAGACTTCTGAACTGCTCAAACTGTTAAAATCATTCATTTTTACTTTTATGAACTTATGAAGTTTATAATTATTTTTGCTTATTATTAAACAAATAATCAACCCAAGCCTTCATGCTTTCAAACGTCGCCCACTCAAACGAAAACAAATAGCGCTCAACGTGGGGCCGTCTTCACAGAAGATTGTGCAAACAGCACGCTTGCAAGAACCATCATCATGCCCGATACGAGGAGTCAAACCACATCACAAGTCCAGCAGGACACCAACCAGACGCCTCCAACCCAAGATTTCACACAATCACTAACAATTTTGGGGCTGCAACAACCGAATGGCGATCAACAAACACAACCATCCGACAAAATGGTCACAATCAAAGCGCTCGTGGAAGACCTGTACCGCATCACCACAGCTACCTCTGAAGCAGAAAAATTTATATTATCTGGCACCCTTTTGGAGGATCCCGCAAAATTTCTTCAACAAATGGAAGCTATGGACACGGATGTACCTACAACCACCGCTCAATTCCGAGGCCAAGCAGCCACATGTGGGAAGCATACGCAATGTTCCAACCCACCTACAGCGATTTCAAAAGGTTGTTTCCGGACAAGTACGACGGTCTAGCCATTACAGCCAAAATAACCTCCAAATACTATGTACAAAAGCAGATGGCATTTCAACCAATAGCCGCCTTCCTTGGCACTAAGGTACGACAAGCCCACCGCTTAAAACTAGACACCAACCAGGACAGAGCTGTTCACGAACCTCCTCCTGCCTACACTGAAGAATCCATTTCAGTGTCACATACCAATAACAGTATGAGAAATGGTCGCCGCCTCACAAAAATTCAAGAAAACGAGAAAGAGGCAACAATAAGGACAACCAAACCCCCATACCAGCTGCCAGACGTCCACCCACAGCAGAAGAACTACCAGGGTGCCGCTTCTATCCTCAGAGACGCTGGCACCGAGACTGTCCAACCAGGAACTCGGGAAACGACACCCCGACCAAGCCACGCCAGACTACAGCTCGCTCGGGCGAAACGAACTTACGCGATTAAATATCACCCACGATGACCTATATCAAAGATCCCTTTCACCATACAGAAAATAAACTTTGACGCATTACTAGATACAGGAGCATCGACGAGCATGATTAGGGAAGATCGCATACCAACAGGTTCACGGGTAGAACTCTATCATGCTTCCGCCTGTCTAGCGGAAGCAGGGACAGAAATGGCAATCAAAGGCAAGTTCCGCACGCCATTCACCCTTGGCTAAGTGACGGACCACGCGACATTCTTGGTAGTAGCAAACCTCGCTGAGGATATCATTCTGAGTGAATCTTGGCTTCAACGCCAGAAGGTGGTAATGGATTACGAACAAGACTCCATACATTTCGTAGCACATAGCCGTAAGACTCTCCACTGGAACTTAACATGCAGACCACGAGCAAACCACAAAGCCCTCTTCGATATGCCCATTTATGTGCAAGGTGCACAATCAGAAAGACATACCCGTGGACGGATGTCCCAAGATAATGTACCCTTTTAATCACAACTACCCCACAAAGCAGCAGACGACCATGGAAAAGTCCAACGTCGCCACACAACGGTGACGCCCGTCGTCACCAACAAATCACCTACTCTAACAGCAACTAATCAGTTCGCAGACGAATTCTTGCCCAGCAGTCTTCAAGAAGTCTAACCAGTGATCGATGGGTCAGCACAACCAACTACCCCATCCAGCACCAACCTATTATCACTAGATACCGAAAAATGCAGACCACTTATGGATGAATGTGTCGAGAACAGGTACCCTTTCGACCACAATCATTTTACCGAGCATTATAATTTGAATAAGGGCCGCTATTCTTGCGGCCACGTTCCCAATGCTCCATCCGAAGGTACTACGTTGGGTTTAGACGTGAAAATATAAACGTGCTTCAGATCTAATCTAACTTCAAAATTAATCGATCCTGAATAAAAATCTAACAAACTAAAACAAAAACTAAAAATAGGGTTTGAATAATGGTATCCCTAGCGTTAAATTGGAATGTGTCCGTTTAACAAGCGACACGCGAAAGTAAAAGGGAAGGGATCCGTAATACCGGATAGCAGTCGCCAGCTCTGGTTACCGGTGCGACCTGAAGGGTCGTCTTAAAACTATCCAAATTTAGCTAACTAATATTAAAAATGGATTTAAATTTCTAAGCATTCGCCAAATAATTTAATAGTGAATCCAGCTACTTTGCCTGCTTTATAAATTTGCAAATTCGTCCTCCCTGATCTCAATAATTTATTCTATCTTTAGCCTAAATCCATCCCTATCTTTCCCTACCATTCCCTAACTGATTTATATTATAATTACATTCTTCACAATTACAATCTTCGTTCCTACAAAAAAGCTGCCACCAAAAATGGCGGCAGCACGAGACAAAACAAATCAAGCTCCAAAATTAAATGCAAAATGAATATAAATAAATATAAAATGTAAATATAAATAAATATATTTATGTAAATAGATATCTAATAAGCATTAAGTATATAGCAGTGCACAAATAAAAAGCAAAAAGCATTGCCCAATTTATCAGGTGCACTTGCATAAGCATTATGTCGGCTAGCGCCATTACTCACAGAAACCTACTCATTAAATTATTTCAAATCTACTTATTAATACAAATCAATACTTATACAAGTGCAGCCGAAACAATTTTTCTTCTCATCTCGATAATAATTTCTCCAGTATTCGAGGATCTGGTCGTCTTCTTACGTCTATTAATATCTTACAGCTAAGGGGAGATGGGTAAGCACTGCTAAAGTCCTGATTTCACCCAGCAGCAGGCGATCATGGTGAAGCCAGACACCGACGCACAAAAAGAAAACGCAAACGCTGCCACAGGCTCAGATATTTTGACAAGGACCCCGCCGCATCATCACAACAGCCTGGCTACGCTACTCTCTTCAGCGGGGGGAATGTTGACTATATCACCGCACACCAGCTGAGCACGGAACAGGCCGACAGAATTGCAGTTGACTATATCAAAGTAAACGAGCTGGAAATAGAACAAACTAAGAATCGCGAGAAATTCCAACTAATTTTTTGTGCTACCCAGAAATCTGTACTTTCATTGAACAAACTAAATTTGGAGATTCTTTTACATTCAAAACTCGAAATACACAATTCCATTGGTTAAATGCATCATTAACGTTTTTCAACACAGGAAGAATAGGAAATGGAAGTGTATAAGTATAATTTCAAATTCTCCGAAAGACATTCGTTAGTGCTCACCGTAGCCTAAGGAATCACCTTGAAGTGCTCCCCATAGCCTGCAAGCTCTTCAACCAGCAGCGCTCTCCATAGCCTGCCATACTACAACACGCAGTGCTCCTCATAGCCTGTGTATCTTCCGACTGTTACGCTGTCCAACGCCGTACCCAGGGCACGTCCTTATTATTCATCAATCCATAGTTAACAAACCACGTATGAACGTTAAGCTCCATTCCATACTTCACCGACAAGTCGTAATTATGATTGCATCTGTCAAACGCTACCACCAGGACGACATCCCTGTAGAGGCATCACTACCATAAAGCCTGCCGAAGAGTTTAGAAGACAACCGAAGACCTTCTGAACCATCTACACTTCTATATATTTTTAATTGGTAGTTTTTAATTTCATGCCATAATTCTTTGTAACGTAACGTTGGCCCACAATTAAAACACGCAGCCTTCCGATGAGACTCGAAGGCCACCGAAGATGTCTGGACCTCTTCAAACTGTACATATTGCCTAACTATCGTTGTTCAAGTTCTCACTTGACCTCATAAGCAACTTCCGAAGCATTCCGAAGAAATCCGAAGACTACCGAAGACTTATACACCCCGTTATACTGCACATACATTCATTTAATCAGTGTTTGAGTTTATTTCGGTTCCACAAGCAATCATGAAGCTATCCGAGGACTTTCGAAGATTACCAAAGACTTCCGAACTGCTCAATCTATCTGTTAAAAATTTATGAAGTTTATAGTTATTTTTGCTTATTATTATTAAACAAATAGTCAACCAAGCCTCCATGCTTTCAGACGCCGTTCACTCGAACGATAACACTGGGGATTTTTATAGCTCGCAGTTGCCATTAACTATTGAAAAAATTTAATTCTTAAAATTTATTTATTTATTAATGCTGTGTCCATTCTGGGCAATTTTTTACCCGTTCATGAAGATCATTGTGGTTTTTCCGAAGATATATTAATGAAGTGGTCACAAATAATTGTTCAAATAAGCATGTCACATCGCATTCGAATTAATGAAACGAAAATAAAATAAACCTATTCTCCTTTAATTGTATATTGTATAGTAAGTACTAACATTGTATATTTTAAAGATGTTAACAGTAACGAAATATATTGATTCGACAATAGAATACTGACGATCATGCATTTAACATTTGGCGTATTCAAGTTGCATAGCAAGGATTGTAAAAGAATTAAAGAACGTATCCAGCTATTCTAACTGCAACAACAATGCATTAAAATTAACGTTTTTAATGACTTCTCTAAAAAGGGGATTTGCTACAGTTCCATGGTCGTTGTTAAAACATTTCAATATAACCATGACTTATTATTAAATGAGAATTACTTGAAGCACAAATTTTTTATTTACAAGAATTAAAATGAAGGGTAGAAATAAATTATTGATTAACTAGCATTAAACAATCATCGATAACTAATTCCTTGTAACCTTTTTAATTTTATCTTCCTATAAATTACTTGGGTTAAGATTTTTTTACTAAAATATAAATGGTCTGCACTCTTATCTTCGGGACTGCAGTGAATGATTCTTTGAATTGTTATTCCTACTAGTAAAATCATACATTTTGTTTAACCATAGTTGTATAAAAATAACACTGCCACTATTTTAGTGAGTAGACAAAATATATTATCAGTAATTATACACTAATGATATGCACAATTTATTATTTTTACAAATGTTTTTTTTACAATATCTACAGAATTTTAAGTTGCCATTTTAAAAATAAAATAAAAGTAATACTGCAATGCAATCTGTATAAAAAAATTAAATATACTTGTGTATTGACAGAAGTTGTCAAGTATTTTAAATGGAGCTCGTTTTAATTGATTCAGACTTGCACAAAATCTCTCTAAATTAGTAATTAAATCATACAAAAGGTGAAGATAATGAAAGTTCGTGTGATGCTCTAAAGAATTGTTTAGTAAAGTATTTAAATATTCATAGAATTAAAAATTTTTCAATTATAAGAGGAACAAAATCTGAAATACCTGTTTCCGTGTTTAGTAAGTAGATAGTTGTTGTCACCTCATAAATAATTGATAGCGATGTTACCCAGAGGCCTCACCCAGAATTCCTGCAAGTGACGGTTCCAACAAGGACGACGCCTTTGAAGATAACAGCTTAAAAAACACAATTGAAAGCGTGCACGGTCAAACGGCTTTCCATTTTTACGATTCCTTCAGAAAACACATTTAGTGGATTCCATGCGAAATTCCTAATTAAAATTCAGATTGGTTATACTGACAATTGGTAACAATACTCTTCAGAAATTACTGCTGCAATGCCGAGTGCGTTCAGAGTGGCAACTAATGGTGTTTGAGATATCCCAAACTGACTGGTTAGAATTCAGCATATGCGAAATCTATTAAAATAATAGGTATTTTTGAAACCAGAGTAAATACGCCAGGATCGAAATTATTTCCACGTGCTCCCTGCAATAATCGAGTATTGCGTGCTTCCCGTAATAATTTAATGTCACGTGAAGCCGTAACTAAATGCTGAAATGAAAAACCCTTGCATGATTTAACAATTTCAAATTAAATAAAAGCGAAGTAGACTTACTCACTTTCGGGTTTGCCAAATAAAACATAGTGAACAAACCAACTTTTGAACACCGAAGCACCTGATGCTTTTTGGACCAAGCGCAAATTAAAAAAGACCAATTTTCGCGCAGTGCTTAAATCAAAAAGAAAGACAAAATTTGCGTATCTATAAAAGTAGAAAATATCCCTCTTAAACACAGATGGTTTCCCAAAAATAACTAACAAAAAATTGTTTTCAACCAAATACGTTACCGCCAGGTCTGTACATATGGTTGTCTATCTATCAGAATAAGTAGAATACATTGCTTAACTAACAAAAATTGTAACAGAAAAATTGGACTTGTTACATCCTTTCAAAATTCAAAATTATATCAGATCCAGTGGCATAGTAACTATAGCATTAATCTAGTCTTGCAACTGCAAGTTACACAGGTTGCATTGTTTGCAATCGCATTGGAATGCAACCTCAACTTGTCGCATACCGGAAGAGAGATAAACGTTTATAAATCGTGGAAAGATAGGAAACAGGCAAATCGTATCGTTTTGTTTTCACCCGATGTTTCCAATCCCTTGTATTTGATTTCTCGAGGTCGGCCGCTGCACTGTAGCATGTGGTTTTATTTATTGGATTGTTCTGAAGTTAAACAGTGATGAGTGACTTGATATGATAATTTACGAGAATAGTTTTTGATCATAATTCTTGACTTAAGTTGTATTTTGACTTATTCGAAATTCACTTTCCTATAAGGTAAGCTGTAGTATTTTGTTTGTTATTTTTTGCAAAAGATGAGAGCTGAGGTTAGCTTGACGATTTTGATCCTATCAAAGTAGTCTTAATTAGTAATGAATAGAGAACATATTTTCCTTGTTAACTTAAATAAACTTGAGATTTGTAAAAATTTTGACTGGTTTTAACGTATCGTTCCTTATTAGATTTCAAAATGGACTACCAACATCAATCTGGTGCTCAAAAACGTAAAGTAAAACGAGAGAGAGAGAGAGAGAGAGAGAGAGAGAGAGAGAGAGAGAGAGAGAGAGAGAATTAACAATTTCATAATAGAAGTAAATGTTATTACCATTTAATTCGCTTTGGATTTACCGTAATAATTTATTCAATCATAACAAATATTTTAAAATTCTTCCAAGAGCAAGACGTCTTAAAATCATTTTATACGCCCAGTCACTTATGTTGCCTGCTTCGTAGGCGTCTGCATTCACTTTGAAGGATGTTGAGTTAATACAGCGCTTGCGCTGAGTGTCACGAAGTGACGCTTCTGACAGATCAGCTGTTCTTTTAAATTGACAGTATCGAAAAGGGACTCGGCCATTTTGCTAGGGTATAGCGGTTGTTGTTAAGAGCAGAAGAGGATGTTGGCACGTTTACGTACCAGTTGGTGTCTCGGGATAGCCATCTATTTCGAGCGTGGATTTAAAGTCGTCCTAGAGGGGCCCGAGATGGGAACTTCCCTTGTTTTTCACCCAGGCGATCAGAACAGAGAATGAAGCGACGACGTGATCACCGGCCATCAAATTCCATTAACGGTGAGTTTATAATTTTTAAGAAATTCCAAAACTAAAAGAATCTTTAATTTTCTCAGCGCATCGGTAGATTACGAATAAACTTTAGTAATAAGAAGAATTGGAGGTCGCCAAATGGTGTTTATTTAGTGGAAAAACATGACGTAAGCTTTTGGTTGGGGTGGTTGGAGTTTTTATTATACGTACAAAATTCAGGTATTTACAACCCTGATGAATACAGGAATCCACCCCGGTGAATGTTTCAATTCGTTTGTGTGGTTATGGGAAGCTTTAATATCAAGAATATAAACTTTTAGAAATACTTGTAAAGTTGTTTGGGATATTGCATATAGTGAAAGTATAAATTTTGAATTAGGATCTAGTATAAAATATCGTGAGAATAATCATATTTCAATAGTTGTATATCAAATTCATTTTTTTGTTTAGTGTTGAAATTTACAGTATAATAAAAACAAAGGAAACCTTGTTCCGTAGATGTGAATCGAAATATTTAGGGATACATGTGAAGCATGCATGTGGCCTTTATAAAAAAGTTTATAAAGTTCAATTCTAACAAAACTTGTCTATTTATACTATGTCTGATAATTAGTAGATTTACTGTGTTATTCCTGTACCATGTCAAACTAAATTATTTTAATTTATTTAATCTATCTGATTTCGAATACTTTTTCTATAACAAATATTATGTGTGAGATTTATTTGAAACTTATTGTGAACCAATCTAACAGATCTGCCAACCGGGGTTATTAAAATATTTTTGTTCTTGAAAATAGTTCTAAATATTAAAATTTCATTATTTAAAGACAAAAGTTATAAATCCTTATTCTATTATCATCATCATTAGGTCTTCAGTCCTGGAACTGGTTAGACGCGTACCATCATTGTTTCCTATTCTGAACTAACCTACAGATCTCCCTGAAATTTTCACAGTCTGCATCTATCACTATCTGATCTAGTTCTTGATCTACCTCTTTTTTCCTATCTCTGCTTGTAATATATACCATACTATTCTCCAAAAATGCCTTAGGACGTATTCCGCCCTTCTATTTCTCTTTTTCACCAGATATCCTTGTTCCTCTACTATTTCTATAACCTATTTGTTATTATCTTTGTCTGTCCATGCTATGGTCCTCATACATCTGAAGCACAGCATTTCAAAAGGCTGCTACCGTTTTTCTGTCTGCGTTTCAGACTGCCCGTATTTCATAGGCACACTGTGCAATGCTCCACACATATGCTTTCAACAATTTTCTTCTTGTTCTATGTTTGTTGTCTTTCCTCAAAGGCACTGTTCTTTCTTGTTAGAAGCAGTTCGGTCACCTTCTATTGATTTACAGTTATATACCCTATTTCTCCGACTTTCAGTGGTTGTGAAGGGAGGTAAGCAGCCTGTGGCTGCCAAGTTCCCCCAGCACTTGAACATTTGCCGATTTAATATATTTTCCAATATATCTTTTCGCACAGTCAACATTAGTTGCAGATATTTCGCAACCAACAACTAGTTGTTTATACTAATCATCAGATTTATCTGCGCTTATTTTTTCGTCATTAAGTTTTCCGTCTCAAAACTGGTTGGACACGCACCTGCACTTATTTATATTCTGAGCTAGCCTACATAGTTCCCTGAAATTCTCACACAGCATGTGTATACAGCTCATTCTTCTTTTATTGTTTTCTAATTTTATGCCCTATTTCACATAGATTCAGTGAAGGGGGTTAAGCAACCTGTGGCTGCCAAGATCCCCCAACACTTAAGACGTTTGTCGAAATAATGGTTTTCCAGTAAATCCTTTCACACACTTGACATTATTCGAGAATATTGTCCAACCAATTCTTGTAGTTACTTATAATAATCATCATGTTTAAGCACAGTTATTTTTTCGTCAAGAGTTTATCCATCTTGGGATTGGTTGGAGGCGTACT
Organism: Platerodrilus igneus; assembly: GCA_036346225.1. Lineage (NCBI taxonomy): Eukaryota > Metazoa > Arthropoda > Insecta > Coleoptera > Lycidae > Platerodrilus > Platerodrilus igneus. The sequence continues at coordinate 6,362,901 of JARFIW010001480.1, forward strand.
TCCATTGATTTCTATTCTGGGCTAGCCTACACATTTTCCTGAAACCCCTACAGCCTACATCTTCTACTATCTGCGTGCAGTAGTCTAACCTAGGTCTGCCTCTTCTTCTCTTTTTTCTTATCTCTGCTTCTAATATATTCCGCACTATTCCCTCATGCCGTAGTATGTGGCCTATCATCCTATCTCTCCTATTTTTTACAGTTTTCCACATATTTCTTTCTTCCCCTAGCATTTTTAGTATTTCTTCGTTCTTAACTTTGTCTGTTCATGACATCCTTATCATACGTCTGTAGCACCACATTTCAAAGGCTTCTACTTTTTTGTTGTCCGCTTCTCCTACTGTCCAGGCTTCACAGCCGTACAGTGCTGTGCTCCACACATATGTTTTAAGCAATCTTTTCCTTGTTTCTATGTTTGTGGTCTTTGAGCACAGTAGTTGCTTTTTCTTGTTAAATGTAGCAGGGCCTAGTGCTAATCTTTGTTTTATATCTTTTGTGCTTTTCCCATCTTGCGTTATTTGGCTTCATAGGTAGCAGAAATCCTTAACCTCTTGTAAGTTCGTGTTACATACTTGTATCCTTGTTTTTGATTTATTTTCCCCACCTTTGCATACTAGAACTTTAGTTTTAGTTTTGTTAATTTTCATACCGTATCCCTCTGTTAGAACCGTTTCCATTTTATTAAGAGCAGCCTCTAACTTTTCCTTGCTAGACGCTAATACCGCTATATCATCTACAAATCTAAGCATATCAATTTTTGGTCCCTGCATAGTAATTCCAAATGTCTTCCTGCATTTGACAGTATTCATTGGCTATTCTATGTACAAGTTAAAAATCAATGGGGATAGGGCACATCCCTGTCTCACCCCTTTCCTAATGTTTACTTCTCTACGTTCCTGCTCTAATTCTATTACTGCTGTTTGCTCTTTGTATAAGCTATGTACTATTCGTCTATCCCTATAACTCTTTCCTATCTTTTTTTGAGTATTTCAAACTTTTTTTTTCTATATAAGAAAAGATTTTACTTTTGAATAATATACTTGAGATTTTGTTAACATATATTGGAGAGAAAGAAAAGAATTATTTTAAATTATATTTTTGGTTCAAAGCAGTCTTTTATTTCCGAGTATTTAAATTAATGGTACTATCCTCAAGAAGATAAAATTTGAGTAATAAAACTTGAGGTACACCTAAACAGAGTTATGTTATAGAAGTGATGAAAATGATTTTTTTTAAAACCCATTTTTAAGTATAACATTTTCAGAATGGTAATTTCATGCTGTTTAACTTATGAGTATTGTTGTATTTTTTTTGTAAGACGCAAATTGGGTCTTTAGATTAAAATTTATTGTGTGCCATTTTCTTTCAGGATCATCGTAACAGGAGTTGAAGTTGCTACTTTTGAGAGGTTTCCAGAAATGTTGTTTTGTTTAACTTGTATAGTTTTTTTAGATACTCACTGTAGCCTGTGGGTTTATGCATCTTCTCACGTGATACTTTAGATATTTATCGTCCATATAGATGCGGTGGCTTCCCCCTTTTCAATTCCTGTTCATAGTTGAGTTTACTTTACATCTACGCTAATTTTCATTGCTCACCCTTGGGATAATTTCCAGACTAAGCCGTGAATACTAAGAAGCTCGTGAGTCTATTGGGAGTGATAACTTTAAGATTAAAGTCTTATCAAATAAAAGTCGCTTCACTAACGCCCAAAGTCAAACTCACAGTATTGGTGTGTCCGACTCAAACCCAAATTTTTCAAAAAAAAAGAAAAAGAGAAAGTACACTAAATCTTGCGCAGAATACTTGACGTGATTTTATTTTTAAGTGAGCCTAGACTACTTTTTAGGGGGGTTACACACAAAATTGAAAACTCAACTAATGGAAATTTTTTGGGGTGCTGGAACTAATAGACATCCGTGTAACACATTCATTATTGATTTCTACACAGCAATCCTCTTCTAAATTTATTTCTGGGATAATTTGCACAAAACATAATAGCCCAACCATAGGTTAAGTTAAATATAAAAGAAACATTACCTAAAGTTTTAGTCGTTATTTACTAAAAAATTAACAAGTATAATCATGTAAAATTAAGAATAATCGTGCCAAAGAAAAACAATTTAGAAATAGTATCAGATCTTAAAAGAAGACTTTCGTTTTTACATTGTATTAGAAAACTTCGTATTTTGTTAAATAATTGTAGGGGTATTGGTGTTTGATGAGGTGGGGAGCATAATTCTTGCCACGGTGCCCGGGGCGGCTCTCGGCGGCCCTGATTTGGGACACATGGTAAAATTTTCAAAAGAAAAAGTGTATGAATTTTGCTACGAATTAATTTTAACTAACGCCAGTACAAATATCTTTATTTCAGCTATCTGGAGAATAGCTGACACGAAACGAGTGTCACTATTCAAGAAATTTATTTTTTATTGCATCAAGCAATTGGTGGGGTATATTTAAAAAATAACTAAATTATTTAACCTTTAAACCTATCTGTAACATGATGCGAATCATGAATATGCGTGTAGATTTAAAGAAATTAACGATAGATATTGTAGTAGCTACTAGTAGGCAACCCATCAAACATACAAACGCCCGAGGCACATCATATTCTCTAATATTCGAGAATTCTTCTACAAAATACTAGATAATGAGTCATATCTTTAATTCAGGTTATATATAAGGCCGCTTATGAATGTAAGAGTTAGTCTATACTTGAATCTCTAATATATATTATATCGTGTACAGTAAACGTAGTTGAGCATTTAGGAGTTCAAGAATATACATAAATGTTATATGCTGTGTCTAATGTACATGCAGCTTGTAGTATACATAAATAAATAGAAGTGTATAAATAAATAGTTGCGTTAGTGTTGTTAATGGACCTATGGTAAAGAAGTTAGTTTAAGAAGATATTAGTGCTTGTAAATTCATTAGTGTTTCATTGTTAATTGGACTGAAAACATCTATAAATAAGGCATATACTGTTAATTAGACTTGTGAACAGTGAGTAATAAAGACTCTTGTTATTACTTGTTTTTAAATTAAAGAAACGCGGTAGCAGTAGCCCGCTTCAATATATTATTTGCGAAGATATTTCCAAAGATAAAATTACTAAATTTGAAGTAAATATTTCATGTCAAAAAAGTAAAAGTGTTGAATTTGTATATCCACTACTACTTTGGTATGAACAATTAGGAGTGCAATAAATGTAATTAGTAAAGTGCTTCAATCACTAGACATAAATATTTCAGTTTCACAGGAATTCAGTGTCTATATTTGAAATTACAGAGAGTTAAGTATGATAAATTTCTAGCAACATTACGCAAATTAGCGAACATTAGAAATTGCACCTGAATTTGAAGAAACTATTAAAATGAAAAGCGAAAACGACAACGTAACTACGAGTATTAAGCTCTTGTCAATCGTTAATTATTGTTTAAAATAGATCTCTTTAACTGATTTTAGATACATCGCTTACTTCCTTACGAAATCGACACGAACAATTAAAATGCTATAATACTTTCAAATTCTTATACAGTCTGCAGAATTTAGAAAAATAATAATCCAAAAGAAATGAAACACAATTTTTTGGAGTGAGAAAATAATTTACCAGATGAAGATAGTATAGATATTAAATGCATACAAATTCATAGTGAGTTATTATCATGTAAATAGTTATTCATAATGAATAATTAAAAAATATTTTAAAAATTTGTGTAATTCCGTATAGTTTATACATTATGTAACGAACGCTCCATTTGCACAAACAACAATTCTTTATTCTTCAAATTGATTATACAAACTTTTTCAGCTACTTATAGTTACAATGGAATTCTAAAAGTTTTCACAATAATTTATTTCCAGCTAATTGTTGATAGTATATTACCTTCTGCCTAATTTATATCACGACTAGAATACATTGTAATCAAACCTTCAATCAAAACTAAACTTCAATTAGAACTGAATTCGAAACCCCTTAACGGCTATTTATACCTAGTAAATTGCAGAAGATATTTCGCGAACATTCCAGAAATTATGCAAATAACATTCCTGAGGTTTTCTATTGTAATATAAATAACCCTTATATGCAAAAGCTTTGTGCCAGTCAATCAAGTTCATCCGAAGGAAGTTGTGCTGCAAGGTCTACCAATCATCTTTAGTGTACAAACGCTGCGTTTATGTTCTAATGTAGTTATTCTGATCAGTGGTATACTCGACAGCGCTATACTGCCCCTTCAAAGCTGTTTTGTCTCACAATACTCTGTGGTCTAAACGTTGATAAAAGTAGCAATAAACACTTTTCATAGCAGGTGCCGTACCATTTTGATTGTAACCTCACACCAAAAACTGAACAGTAGTTTTCTGGAACAACATCTCTAGCATATTTCGTACGAAGTCCAACCCATCGAGCCCACAACCGATCTTTGGTATGGCCAACATCTTGTCTTCAAATTTTACCTTCGAACCCTTGAAGTTCACTAACGCCTTCCACAGATCCTGGTAATCTAATTTACCAGAAGACTGTTGATTAGTCATCAAGCATCAAATGTTCCGATGCCGGTGCTTTAGCCTATGTTTTTTCCAATCTGTGGTTGTTGTCGGCGAAATTGACTAAACCACCAAATCTTTTTTTAAACACCCTTGCAAGTTCTCGGGACATGTCAAGGTCCGCCGCTACATGTTGTGCCAGAAAGTATTCCAATTGAACATCGAATAGATCATCTTTACTCTCTTTTGTGACCTCAAATCTTGCTTTGCCTGTGCCGAGATATGAACCAATTGTAGCTCGGTTCAGATCTTCGTTCATCTTTAGGTGCGTAACTGTTTGTTCGTCTCACTGTTTGTCGTCCTTCGACATAAATGGCGTTCTTACTATCGTAGAGTGCTAAATGGTTAACGTGAACCACAATTGTCCTTCCTTGTGGAAGCTTACAAATACGATATACCACCTTGTTGATCCTTTTTACAACTTCGTACGAACCATCTCAATGTCCTTCTATGACGACAGCCCACGCCTCCGCCTGGTGTTGTATAGCCAAACCTGGTCGCCCTATTGAAAACCAAACTCCTGCGCTTCGACGTCATATTTGATCGTCGGGTCATCGCTATGATCTACATATTTTACCTAACATTACCATGGATGTTGTGCATCTTACTCTTGAGCTTCTGTACGTAGCTCTTGCGCACGATGTCATCGCCAGACTTCCATCCAAACTCAAGGTCACACGGTAGACGTATCTTACGTCTCAGCATAGCACGTACAAGTGTCTGTTCAGTGCTGTTATGAATTAAAGACTGATAGACTAATAAAAATAGATGCAAATATTGGTCACAGTTTCTCTGATGTTGGAAGACCACCTTGGAAAGTGCTGGTCAACATACGGTTTACGCGCTCTACCATACCATCTGATTGCGGGTGCAATGGTGTCGTTCGGGTTTTTCTCGTCCTAAACAACCGGCAAATTTCTTGGAATGCCCTGATCAGCGTGTAGCTCCAAAACGGCGGAACCGCTTCTTTATCAGCACGTCAGCAACTGTTGCAGTTTCTTGGTTTGATGTAGCATACGTTTTGGTCCAGTTAGTTCGTAAAGTAGTCCATGACTACCAAAATGTACGTATGCCGGTGTCGGTCTCGGGCAATAGACCTGCACCTTTTAAAAGTTGTTCCCCACATTGTATTGTCTCGACGGAGTGTTACGATTTCTCATTTTCGCATACAGCTGACACTTGTGGTACCACCTTTTTATATCATCTTTGCAGCCTACCTAGTAAAATCCTGCTCGGATTTTCTCCGGAGTCTTCTTAACGCCGAAGTGTCTTCCTGAGGTCCCATTATGTAGATCACCTTAAACCTCCGACACTCGGTTTTTAGGAACCACCACCTGAAGTGTACTTACGGATCGACATCTATTCCCTAAAAATCACAGATCCCATTCCCTACTTTCTGGGAATCCCATTATGCCCAGTACGACTTTATGGTGCTACTCACCGGACTAATGTCCTGCCAGGAGGAATGTTTTCCTCTGACTTTCCAACCCAAAATGACACCTAGATCTTTTGTCATTCTCTTGTTTCGTTCGCAACTGTAGAGGTTGCCTATCGTCGTTGATCATTGCAATCCAAAAATCAAACTTTATCCGTGCGACACGGATGGATATTTTTGGGGAAGAATCTGTGCATGTCAACTTTTACCCCGTTCCGTTGACCTCCTGTATTAGTTTTGACTCTTCATGTTGTTTCCTAAGCCGTTTATATTAGTTCTGCCTTTGCCTAAATCCACAGTTCTGGAGTCGTGACCTCTTACTTTGACTTCTAATCAAGCAGTACCCTTCGAGTTACCTCTTTTCCACACTTTCCTGGATCCACTACTTTCCAAAACGTTCAATCGTGATTAAATGCGTCGCTTGCATTTTGCCTCGTGCTCTAAGGCAATGACTAACGCATCACGCAAAGTTTTGGTCGAACCAGCCGCAGTGCTTGCTCGTACTGTTCGTCGTGTATTCCATCAATAAAGGTCTGCACTGTCACCAACTCTCGAAAACTATCCGGCGCTGTTGGCTAGATCAATCTCAACAAGCGAACAATATCTGCTTCAAACTCTTGCAAATTTTTGTAAGCTTTTTAGTAACGGTTCTTCATTTTAACGTGATACACTTTTTGCAAATAAGAGTCGCAGTACCTCATTTCCAACTAGCTTCTTTGGTCAGAGCCTGGTATGGTCTGCAGAACTTTCAAGATCTCCACCTCGTAGCGCAACAATTAACACGGTCGCCCTTTTACCATCGTTCCAGGTGTTGGCTCTTTCGGCAGCCTCGAATTGCTTGAAATACGTTTACCATTGTGATCTTTTATCAAAAGTGGGCGGTTTTACTCTGAATCTTGACGTTTGTTTGCATTCCCCAATCGCGTGTTATCTTGTTTCAGAGTATAGAACGTGTCTTGATCGTAGAAAGACTGACTCTTTATCAACTCGTGCGCTATTTAAAGGTACGCTTATTTACCTGGTACAATTGGTTTACCAAGTGTATCTTGTTGATTGAGGCGTTGCTCTTGTCTTATCGTGCAAGCCTTCGAATTTCCATGGAGTTACAAACCTAAATTTTGTCTGCAATGCTTTAGTACATCACGTAGACATAAAAATTTTACACTATGAAATCCGTTGACCATGATACCTTGTACCTTCTCAAGCCACGTCCTTTTATTTGTATAGGAATTTATTCAAACTTTCCGTTTAATTCCACACGTAGCCAAACGTATGTTTCCTTATGTTTGTTTACCAATGTGCTGGATTTTATTCGAATTTAGTCAAATTTACTATTAAAAAATCACGTAGTCAAATTTGTAATAGGATTCTTTAACAAGTGGCGTAAATTACATGCGTTTTTATTGAGTTTTTACATTCTGTAATTTGCCTGTTTTGCAAGAGCCGTTTGTTATGGGCACGCATGATTATTAATCGAGTTTAATAAAATTCGTTTCTTGTTTGTTTGACTTTCATTGTTCCTGATGCGTATGTATTTACAGTTTATGAATGCATTGCTATTCTTAAAAATGAATTGGATTGCGTACAAAGTTATTTATGTTACTAAATGTGGTTGAATTCTTGAAGGATGAGCTTCCTTTCCTTAATTAAAGTTGGTTGTGAATTTTATACAGTGTGTTTGATATTTGTTTTTTGCAATTCTCAAATTGTTTACTTTTTATGATAAAAATGTTTAATTTTCTAAACTTTTGGTGTCGTTTACATGGAGTGTACAACCCTTGTAACCCTATATATCCCAAAATAACCCTATTATCATAGCAATATATATATATATATATATATATATAATATGTATATTGGCCGCTAACTCTACGTTAATTTGCTGCTAAATTTATATAAAAACTGCTACTTCAATAAGCAATTTTTATTTAGGTATGCGGACTCCAATATATGCGCAGCAGATTTTTAAATTTCGGTCTACAAATAAAGAACGTTTAATTTTTTTTCCTTATAAAGTTTTTCCTTGATATATCAATTGTCTGTTGTACCTACTGTAATGTTTTTTACATAAAAAATTGTGACGAAACTATTCAATTAACATTTAGATATACGGGCACCCACTGCATTCGCGATAGATTTTTAAATTCGATGCCCAAAGAAGAAATTTTTTGTGAAATGTATCAAGGAGCCGCCTACACTGTTTCAACTTTTTCTTGTTATATGAAACTTTTTATTTAATAACTAATTTTATTTATTCAATTAATGCGTGGACGCATGCAATTTAGATATCTGCCGCGTATGTACTGGGAGCTCGTATACCTGAAAGACGATTAATTAATAAAGCCGCAGCTTTTATATAAACCTAGAGCAAAATTATAGTAGATTATTGGCCATTTCCTTTAAGTCAGAGTAAAAGCTTTTTTACTTATTCGTAGATTGTAAAAATCTATTGCTTATACATGAAGAACCTGTATGTCAAATTAAAAAAAAAAACTTGCTTCCAATGCAGTACTTTCGGGTGGTACTTTGGAGGACTCAAGTTTATCTAGGTATTAAGCAAAATTAGTACCTCCCATAATATACCAATATTTTAGTTCACCGATGAACTAGATTATATTTTTTTAGGTGGCTAATTTAACTCCGTTTAAAATGTTTCAAACGTACAAACACATTTAACGAGTTTAGCAAAAAAATTTCTGAATACTCTAAAATGCATGTGCCTAACTAGAAATCTGTCTCTCAAGCGTAACGTTTATAATAATAAGTTCATTATAATCACAAGAGTACGGTTTGCAATTTAATAAAGATGTTAATTGCTTGTGTCACGAAATACCACTGTATATATCAAAGCGTCAAAATGACCATTAAATTTGTGGAGCAGTTGATATTGCAAGCGCGAACGTGAGGTTTTCTTTTAACAATGAAACACTGCACTTGTACTGCGATATTATTAATTAATCCGGCGACCAGCGCTTAGCTGGTTTTATTACGTATCCGTTGATAATTTATCAACAGATCATTTAAAACAATACGTTTACTTTGAAAATAATTATCCAATATTTTACACAGCTATTAAACGCGCAACGGAAACATCTGAACAAAGTATTTTATTTCTATCTTTTTCAAAGCTTCTTACGAGCTAAACATAACGGGGATTTCACAGTCGTAATTGGGGTAATAGGGGATGTCTTTATTAAATACGTGTTAATGTAGAAAATACGGTTTACCTGAGCAAAATTAAGAAAGATTTTATGCAACATTTCATTCCTCATGAAAACTACTTGGAAGTATGAACTACGAAGCTGCGAAATCTTCATTAAAGCGTGCTTGTTTTTGAATAATATTTCACATCATTTTTATTAGCAACGGAAGCAATTAAAGAAAAAACGTATTAATGCAAACTGAAAAATTGGATACATTTTGAGAAATCATGCAAATATTTCTAATCGCACAGCTGTTATATTGGGAACTCTGAATTATAAGTACATTCAAGCGGTCACATAGTGACATTTCTAGGCGATAAAATTTAACTGTTACGTACAGTTAAAGATAACCGAATTAAATCAATACTAATTCATTGGAATTTTACCTATGAGAATGAAGTCGAATTCGCAATTTTAGAACCTTTCAACAAATTGAATACTAAAGACTTGAAGTGAATATCGCTCATTGGTCATTGATACGTGAGACTTTTCAAGTTCTACACCAGGCTAATTTCGAAATTTTTTCATAAAGGTGCTCTATTAATACAGCTAATGTTTATAAATAAAAGTATACGTACTAGGAAAGGATAATTATAGATTTTGTCAGTGAATAAGTAGCATGTAAATACCGAAAGTGCTACATTTAAATAATAATTGAAAATTAAATAAAAGTGGAAAGTTAAATTGTATGCAAATTCAACTTAGCCGATTCAAACGCAAGTAATACTTCTTTGATTAAATTTTTGTTTTAAAAGCGGATAATTCTAAGGCTTAAATCAAAACTAGGAAGTACCACCCTAAAATTCAATTTACCACACAAAGTCTAAGTGCCACTGTGAATGCTATACGTTTCGTATTAAATGGTTTAATTACTCCAAAAGAATTTATAAACAGTAATGCTAAGCTGCTTCTTTCAAAGTTAACGCACTTACTCCAAGTAATTGTTTTAACCTACTTCTTAATCTTCTTTGGGAATGAAACCACTCATAGTTTTTAAAATCTATTTTATTTACATTTCGATCCATGACCTAGGATCGTTGTCAAAATAATAAAAACTTCAAGTTTGACGTTTATGACATAAATTGAAGGTTACTTTGATTTATTGATGTTTGAAATATTTGGTTTGAGTACACTAAGCAAAAATTTTTAAAGTTTAAAAGAATGATTGCCTTCAATTTGTGTTGCGACCTGGGATCGACTTTCCTATGGTAGCCAATACGCTTAACGTGAAATCAGCTGATTAATTTTTATTGGTGAATTTTATATAAATTCAATAATTTGGGAAACATTTTTTAACATGTTTCTATTTATACAATTGAGAGATTTCTGATTTTATGCCTTATTTTACCGAGATTCAGTGAAGGGGGTTAAGCAACCTGTGGAAAATAAATAACTACAGGGAGTGTTTTAACTTAATTGGTATGAGGTCAGTTAAATAAGATATATATTTTGGATTTCAAAATGGATGTCAATTTAGGTAATTGTGTTCGTACTTTAACGCTTGAGAAAGACGTCTATTTTGGCAAATCGTCATTTGGATATAAATTAAGTCTGCTGGAATCAAGATAAGATCAGTGTCTTATGTAAAGGGACAATTGGAAAAGCGCGTTGTGAATCAAATAATTGTAAGATTTAATAAAGATAAAAAATTTGAAATTTAAAAAAATGCACTGACATCTGTGAATTTTCTCACATCAACTTTAAATCAAGGGAGGACTATGAGTTGCATGTCAGTAATTGACTATTATGCAATTGTATGTCGTGCTACATAAAATGGGTATAGGTATTTGTTTATTACCGATTACGACTTTAGAGAGAAATAGAAGTAGTTTTGTTAGAGAAAGTTATAATTGGTATCATAGCATGAGTGTTAAATTTAAGTTCTCGGTGGTTATAAGTGATGTAACTACGCCCTGACTAATTATAGGGATTCGTTATGGTAAAGCAGAAAGAATTCGGTTCTTTTTTATGGTAATTGTAAACTGATCCTGTATGAAAATTTCAATCTTTAATATAGGTTAAGTGTAGGTGTGTGTAAAGTTTAAATTACAGAATAAGACCGGTACAATTACAGTCCGTGTAAGGAAAAATCCAGGAACCTCAGTAATGAAAAGTAGTACTGGGTATTGGGGGAGTTACTGCTTTGGGAGACCGGGAATTCTCATTTTTTATTTATTTAAGCTTAGGTTAAGGTACTGAGTTTCATAAACCAATTGCAAGAAGTGTCTTTATTTAAAAAGGGGGCCAGTAATTGGCGAAAGAATTAAGAAAATGTGAGACAAAGGAACCTGCCTGGAGCCTCATTTTTTTGAGTAGGGAGGTACATTTCAGAGTAGGTTTGTCTGGATTACACTGGGCATAAAAAAACTTTTAGAAAGAAAATAACTTCATTTTATGGTTTTTTTGTGCAAGAAATCCAAATATGACCCTTAAAAAGCTGTATCACCCACAATTTTATATATATATATATATATATATATATATATATATGCTATGATCTCTCTCAATTATTCGCGCCCCATCGTTTGGGCGACCATATAAATATTGCTATGTATTAACTGGATTTATCGAGCCCCGACGTTAGGCTGTCATATAAATATTGCTATGAACTCCCTCCAGGAACTTAACTGGATTTTATCTTGAACCGACCTTGTATCGACCAATAACAAAATTTGATGTGATACCGCCTTACTCGTTATCAATGGCGTATTCAACTTATAGCTCCTCCTTTATTGTTTAAATTATCAAATTACACTTCCATTAACTTTATCTTTTGACCTCGACTAGCGTTTATTTAGAATTATAAAATGAAGTTAATTCAATTCCTTATAATGAAAACAAATATTATGTACAGGTTTTTGAGAATTATTAAAATACACTTTTTAATTAATTAATGTTGTAAATCTTATTTATCAAAATCATATACTATTCAATCTATCTAAAGTCACCAAAAAATCTATTGCTTTTATAAAAAAAAGCTTGGAACGTTCAAAACCTTTTATCATATAAGGCACTTTATACGTATGCAAGGCCTTTGTTTTGCTGACTTCGTCACATTAATTTATATTAAGCAAATTCAATATTCAATATTCAAATAGAAAAATAATGTCTTATAACTAAAAATCTAACCTGATCTATTTTTCTTCACATCGACACATCCATTATCAGCTAATATATTCCATGCATTATACTATCCACTAATTCAGAATTATTATATACTCATTGCATTTAAATTATCGTCATCACCCTCTGGACTACCATTATTAAACTTATACTTATGCACCCAAATTTATTGTCATCTCATTCAGACTTATTACTTCTTATCAATTTCCTCAAACTTAGAATTGGATCATCATCCTCCCCAAACTCGAAATTCTTATTATCACACTTAGACTATTATTCTCCACGGACTCAGAGCCCTATTATTATTATGTTTTAGTTTAAATAAATTTCCCAAAATCTACTTACGTTTAATCAGCAATCGTAATTTTCATCTTCGTCGCAATTATACATTTTTTTCAGTTTAAATTATTCTTACGTATCATACTTTGTTTCAGAGTGGCGCACCTCGGCTTTTGTTGAGTTGAAAACCGAGTTCGTTATCACTGTCCCCTGTTAATATATGATTGATCTCCTACTCCGTCAGTGGGTATGGCCTACAAGCTCGTCGCTAATTTTAACCAATCAAGTCTTTGCATTTAAAGTAGTTTCTGATGTAATTTTCTCTGCCTTCATATAATTGTGGCTTGCTCGCAGGTGCCTCGTTATCAAACATGCTGTGTTTTGACGAATCTAATCGCTTTTCCATGTTGTACATAAACAACTGATGCAATTCGACTTTTAATTTTCATATATGTATGTTATTTACGCAATTTCTAATCACCTTTCTTTATCAAAATTGTCAATTACTTGTACGCATTTACACTATGCTTCTTGAAGCTCTATTTCTTATCTCCGTATTAACCTAATTGTTTGGAACTCTTTTGAATGCGTGTTTAATTACACTTAATTATGTTTACTTTTAAATACGCATGCTTCCACTGAAAAATATCATTATTTGCCTTACCTAAATTAACTAAAACTCTATCTACAGGGTGTTAAATATTTATTATTTTCTTAATGCATGTATTCCTTGTTTCTACGCTAACTATGCGTCTTCGTGTGTCTATTTGCGTCGCTTAAAACTACTTATACTTTATATACAGGGTGTGGACTGCTTACTATTTACAAACTATCTCCATTTCTCAATTCTTTACTAAATAAATGCAGTTTTCTGCTTCCTATGGTAATTTCTAATTCCTAAACAACCTTTACTATAAAGTACACCCTTAAACAACCCCTTATCACAGCATAATATATATATATATGTATATATATATATATATATATATATATATATATATATATATATATATATTATTACTCATATTTAGACCAGGGTAGAAAATTAAATAATCACATCAAATAATTTTAATCACCGTGTAGAAGCTTTGGGAAGAGGTACGCTTTATTAAAACCGTGAAGCATAAAAGGTTATTAGTTTCATTAAACATAAGAGATTTAAATCATGTACAAGACGCTTTATATCAAAAGAAACAGTATTAACAAGCTCTACGGGTAATGTAATTATTCCTAAACAAATGGAAATTACGTGCAAAATTTATATTAATTAACCCTATTTTAAGTAACCGGTAGTAAAACAAAGTGTACACATAATAATTAATAGTTAACTTGTATTCGCTAAAAATGAAAGGATAGAAGTCAATTTTAATTGGAGTTAATTAAACCATTATTAATAATAAGCATAAAAGTGTGAAAATCCAAGATTATAATACCAGAAAATAAAGCTCTGAGAATTAATATTATTTTGAACACCTGCGTAGTTTAAATATCACGTACGGCGAAAATTGGGTAGATAACAAATGGTTTCAAAGAATCTTGAAGAAACCGTGGCTTAATATTCACGAGAAGGTGCGATACGGGGTTATTAAACCCAGATAACAGTCCATGTGGACTGAAATAATCGATAGTAAGGAATATCAATTTGCACCACTAAGAACAGGTTAGATAGAGACAGATAATATGCGCGAGACCGAGACACATATAGTAAAAGGCGTGATTTAAGCGACGTCACGAGGGTCACAATTGGTTGAAAATAGGATGCAAATATCAGAGGTAGAAACAACAATTTCTGTACAAAATAGTTTGTTATTTACGTGCTAACATGAATGTACTTCAGTGCACTTAGATACAAGGTAATAAAATTTAGTTTCACTGTACCAATTAGCAAAATTTACAACGACAAATGTATACACAAAAGTAGGCAGTTTTGGCGTATATTGGTGAAAGAAGTATGAATTTCTTTGTTATTTTTCGGGGGTGTTAATAATTAAAGGGTTCAAAAACGTGTCTGGATCCACAAAACCAGGGTCAGATATACACAGATGAGTTCCGGAAAAGCCCAGAAACAACTTTAAATAAATGGTGATGGAGAAAATTTTAAAAGCGTTGAGAATTAGAAGCCGTAAATATAATTCTGTTGGAATGGTGTGATTAACTAAAGGAACGATGTACATTGAAGCTACGAGGACAGTAACCTTCAGGTAAATTATACTATTTTGTTTGACATTTTGGTGTGTGTTGAATAACTTTATAATTGATTTACTTTAAATGGACATTAGTGAAATTGTACTAACAATAAAATTTTAATTTTAAGGTGAAATTTGCTTGTTTAAGTAGAAAGGGGTATTTAGTATTGATGTTCTGAATTATGATGAAAATTTGGGTATGTCTTTGAGCTCAATTAGACGAACCTGGTTAATTAACGTAAAGGGTGGTAGATGCTCCTTTTACTCTGCATATATTGTTATAGTAATTAGTAGGCATCCTACAAGGACTTTAATTCTGGATGCACGTTAAAATGATAATAAAATTAATCTTGAAATTCTTTTTAAAACTGAAATTTATGCTGAATTTTAATCTTGAAATTTTAATGTATTGTGAATATTGATGTAAATAGAGTTGACGTTGATGTTTGTGGTAGGAATGTGTTGTTTAATTTTATGAATGAGGAGGTTTATAAAATTAGGTGAGCAGCTGAAGCGAAACCAGGATCACAGCAGTTTATGACGCCCAATCGGTGGGACTAGAATTTTTTTGTTGAAAGGACCCAGTTCCCGCATTCAAAGGAGTATATCACAGCAATATATATATGAAATACAGTTCAATTGGGTTGGCGGCACATACTTTTGAAACAACTGCTTGTTTTGTTAACACTTACCATAACCTTACTTTCTATCATTAAGTGCTTGTACTCAATGCAATATCTAGTCGTGCTTTGTAAAAACGTTTCTGTTGGTTTTGTGGTGAGTTTGTGATAAAAAATATCAGAAAAACGTAACAGAGTTCATGAAGAAAGCATATTTTTATATTTTGGTGCTTGACCGGTGATCAAGATAAATTTTGGGCACAGCATAAAATTTGTTATGTGTGCGTTGAAAATCTTAGAACATTGTCAAAAAAGGAGACGCAAGCTTTCAAGGAATCCTTCTGATGATTGTTACTTTTGCAGTATTGATGTTACTGGGTACAACTCAAAAAATAAAAAGTAATAAGTTACTTTTACTTTCTGTCTACCATTCGGCCAGAAGGCCTTGGTGAACATCTACTAGTTCCTAAATTATCAGAGTATTTTTATGATGCAATCTTAGACGTACTTACTTATCCACAATTTGATTCAGACTCTGATGACGAGTTTCAATGTACAGTAGAAAAATAAAGAACCTAAGTTGTTCACTCAAACCGAGCTAAACGATTTTGGTTAGGAATTTAGGTTTAACAAAAAAAAGGCTGAATTGTTTGCCTCTAGGTTAAAAAAAAAGAACTTGCTGCAAGTAGGTACCAACGATTATGTATATAGAAAAAAAAGAAGCAGTTTTTTCAGTTTTGTTAACAAAAAAATGATTTAGTGTACTGCTTAGATATTCTCGATTTGATGAACGAGTTCCACATGGAATATTACAAGAAAGAATGAAGGTTGTTTATAGATTCGTCTAAAACTAGCATAAAGGCTGTTTTGTTACATAATGGTAACACCTATGGATCTTTACCTATGGGTCATTCTGTGCATATGAAGGAGAACTAGGAAAACCTGAAAATAGTTTTAAATAAAATAGATTATTCTGCTCTTGTTTGGATGATATGTGACGACTTAAATGTCATGTGTATGCTTCTTGGCCAGCAAAGTGACTATACCAAATTTTCTTGTTTTATGCGTAAATGGGATAGTAGAGCCAGAGATAAACATTGACGCAAAAAGGACTGGCATTCAAGAAAACCCTAGTATCTAGTGAGAAGAACGTTCTGCGCAGAAACCTTGTAAATCCAAGAAAATTTTGCTGCCACCTCTGCACATAAAACTAGGTCTCGTGGAACAGCTTGTGAAAGCCTTACCCAAAGATGGTCAACGACTCAAGTATCTTTATAAAAAGTTTCAACATCTATCGGAAGCAAAACTGAAAGAATGTGTGTTTATTGGACCAGATATTTGTAAAATGATGTTTGATTTGAACTTTGCTTCACAAATGACATTAAATGAGAAAGAAGCTTGGGCACCATTCAAGCAAGTTGTAACAAAGTTTATGGGTAACAGAAACGACCTGCAATGTTTCAATTTTAGCAAACATGCTGGAAAAAACAAAACGTTAGGTTACTAATTCACTTTTTGAACATTCACCTTGACTAATTTTTAGACAATTTGAGGGATCTAAGTGAGGAGCAAGGAGAGCGCTTCCATTAAGAGATTAAAGTAATGGAAAAACACTAGCATGTGGATAAGTGAGATAGGTGTAACACTGTTAAGGGATAGGCGTAGTTTGAATGTTAACGTTCGTTGACTTGGGTGTATGTACAAGATTACTAGAGAAGGTAGTTGTGGTTTGTTGTACAACGAAGATTGAATATAAAGTAAGACATAGGTGATTTTAGCGTGTATGCATAGGTGGCATAGAAAGAAATGAACGTCAAGATAGGCGTAGTTTAAACTGTAACTTTTGTCAGCTGGAATAGATATGCACAACGTGATTGGAGTGAGAGATTTGAATACGACAAAAACGATTTAGTTCAGGGTGTTATTGTGAGCTCGAAACTTTGTTTTTGAAGAAAATCGTGTCGGTTAGAGGCAGTTTTTGGAAAAAGATGGCCGTTGGAAGTGTAGTGATTTTGAGAATTGTGAGAATGTTTGTATAGAAGGAAATTTTGCGGAATTGTGGCAGGCTTTTAGAGGTGGAGAAACTACATATAAACCGGCAGACATGGATAAGGGCTTTCTGTTAGTTTTCAACCAGCTTACAGTTCTTATGTTTTGACAAGCGTACATCGATCTTGATTTTCAAAAGTCTGACGGCTCCAATACTAAAATGCTTTTACGTTTGCATAAAAATACAATTAATTTACGCTAATTTGATGTAAGTAAAAACAGTTTGATTCTAATTTGCACTAAGTGTGCAAAGCATACAATTTGAAATGGAGTAAATGTCAGTATTTGGTTGAGTACCAACAATTTATGGTATTAGTAAAAGAGGTTTGTAGTTTTGGATGCCCTATCAAATTGGTGGACGAGATGATCTCTTGGTAATATGGTTGCAGCTTGCAGTTGCGGTTATTGCGATCCAGATTGGGGTGTTTTTTTTGAGTGGTTTAGCTTTATTTTCAGAAATCAGCTGAGCAGTCGTGGAAAAATTCATCAAGCAAAGGTAGTATTTAAAATAAGTAAATCACTTCACCACCAACAGTCTTTGCAGCTCCCTGAGGTCGTAGCAATTAATGGCACCCAGAATGTGAGGCTTTTTTGTATTTTAAGGGCGACTCGTAGTAATAATATATATATATATATATATATATATATATGTATATATATATATATATTATAGTAAAACTCTTGGGAGACAGGCCATTTATTAATATCATCTATAAAATTAGTTTTTGTACGTTACGTGTTTCGGTTGATCAAGCAACCTTGGTCACATGAATAAAATAACATCCTGTAAAAATATTTTAAAATTAAAACTTTTTTTTATAAAATAGTAATGAATGGACTTACATTAAAATTCTTATAAAGTTTAAAACTTAATATGTTAAATTAGATTCTTAACTTTATACGTTAAGGTACTAGAGCTTTTTATATCTAATATCAAACTAATTACACTATCATAAAATATTAGGTGAAATTGTAATCACTTAAATTAAAATGTTGAACATATGTCTAACTTGTATTATTATTATTATTATATATATATATATATATATATATATATATATATATATATAACTAATTATATGTGTAGGAATTATTTATTTCAGAATTTTTAATAAATGAAATTTAAAGACATTTTCAATAATAATATAACTTTTAATTTATTATAATCTGATTACCATGTTTGTATATATTGAGCTGTTTTCTTCCCTATGGGGCGGTTACCCTGGGTTGAATAACACTGGCCTCTTCCGATGACTAAAGGTCACTAAAAGAGGTTTCTTCCGGACTAACTCAGGGTCTATTCCTGCTAAGGCATGAAATATGCAGGGCGGGGTCTAAATTATATTAAGCATAAATACCGCTGACTTGATTGACTCAAAACTAATGTGGCGCCCCTGCGTCTGATTCAAATTTACGTAATTTAACGGAGAACGCAGAAAACCCTCAAATATTTCCTGTAAAATGCGGTAACAAAACTACGATAGCTAACTAGGAGAGAAAAGTGGACTGTATACAATTTAATTGATAATTGAACAAACAACATATAATTAATGTTTTTAATCAGACCAAGCGTTTATTTAAAGCACTCACCTGGTGCTTATGAAGCCGTGCCAACGACAGAAACGATGTAACATCTACTCTGCTTTTGCGGAGGTAGCGAAGCACATTTATGACGATAGCGGTTCTGAAGAAAAACGGATCATAATTAGTAGTTTTACGTAAACATGTAAACCAGCGATGCGGACTGTTCGAACGACAAATCGATTCTCTCGATCTTCGTGGATTTTCCAGTCAATACTGTTCTTGCACATGCGGAATAACACACAGTTTTATTATTCGCGGCACTTGTTGGCGTGTACTTGTAGTAAACATGGAAATTTACTCTAACAAATTTAAATATCCCGAGGCTGACGTAAATAATCAACAAACTCAATAGAAAATAAAATGTAGCTATAAATTATTTACAATATAAACAGAACATTTCCTTTATCACGAACACCTCAGCTCAATATATAATACATTACTGGTATTACCACTGGACCTGTAATAAATGCATGATTATAATTATCAATTAAAAAAACAATAAGAACACTCTTTGTGCCCTCTTTGTACTCTCAACTCCAATCGAGGATGTCAATTATAGGCAAATCTTTTGAACATTGATTCAATAATTTCAACGTGTTTTAAGAAATAAACATGCAAGCTTAAAGTTTCTCTATTAATTTCTAAGATTATTTACAGTTACTATTCAAGTTTCATATTGATTTATCTACAGATAGAATTAATCTTTTCCTTACTAAAATGATTCCCTTTTTATTTCTTTAATCATAATTTACAAATTTTCTTAAGCAGTTCACTGGGTTGTTCATTAATACTTTCTTGATCTTTAATGTTTACAAAAAATTACTGACTTGAATAACACAATTACTAACCCTTTGATGCAAATTACGTAATGATTTTCAATAAATTGTAATTGATGTACTAATCATTATTGGCCCTATCTGATCAAAGATCTTTGATGAGGGTTCACACAACTAAAAAAAGTAAGCAATGCAAATATATAAATATTATCAAAACTGTTTCTTAAATTCTGTATATACTAATGTGTTATTTAAGTTATCAACTGACAGATTTTAATAGATAAAAATGGAATTCGTTTTTGAATTTTCTTACTCTAGTATATAAAATTTTTTAGTGAAAAGTACGAACTATACTCATATTATAATATATAACTCTATACAATTAAAATCCAAAATTTAATTTTCAAATTACATGTAATTCTTAAACACGAGTATACGCCTGCCCTCTATTATGTAAACTACGAAGCGTCCATTCCAAAAATAGTTTTCTACTCACCATGGCTTCAACGAATGTTAAGTGTTACAGATGTCTACATATTACCTACGTCGTATTAGGAATCGACCTTGACCTGTTGTTTTCTGCTTGTATCAAAAGATGTGCTTGTTTTGCAGTGTAATTTTACCAAATAATTGCATCAATTAGGAAAAAAGGAAAGACTTTCAGCATCTCACATGCAATCTTGTAATATTAATTTCAAAAATATTAAACTTGCACTACATTTGCCTCAACTGATAAGCCATAAAACAAACAAATTAAACTACTTCAAGTGAGGAACTAAAAGACCAACAAAATTAACTCGCAATACTAAACTATAACACATGTTCACTAATATACACTATCGCATCGCCAGCATTATAACAATAGCAAATCTAATTGCCCAGCTCCAATACAAAATCATGATCGTGCTTTTAATGCACGAAGTTTTATCTTTGACTACATCTGTCAAGCAATTCTTCCAAACTGAACTTCTTTCGTCGTGTTATTTCCTGTCTCAGCGGGGAATAATTTAGTTACGATATTGGCAGCGCTGATACATTAATTGTGGCGTCTTTCATTGAATATTTATTCTTACCGCGGTTGTAGATGCATAACAAATTTATTAAAATGAACTGTGGAAATTTGACACGGTACGATATATAAATAAAAAATATAAATAAATAAATAAAACGAGCAATCATGAACCATAAAATGAAAAATGAGTAGTGAAAATACATAAATATGTAGAAAATACCAGTAGTAAATTATAATTACTATAACAAGAAACAACTAGTTGTTGGTTGCGAAATACCTGCAACTAATGTTGACTGTGCGAAAAGATAAATTGGAAAATATATTAAATCGCCAAATGGTTAAGTGTTGGGGGAACTTGGCAGCCACAGGCTGCTTACCTCCCTTCATAACCATTGAAGGTCGGAGAAATAGGGCATATAACTGTAAAACAATAGAAAGTGATCGAACTGCATCTAACAAGAAAGAACATCGCCTATGAGGTAAGACAACAAACATAGAATAAGAAGAAAATTGTTGAAAGCATATGTGTGGAGCACAGCACAGTATGCCTATGAAATACGGGAAGTCTGAAACGCAGACAGAAAAACGGTAGCAGCCTTTTGAAATGATGTGCTTCAGATGTATGAGGACGATAGCATGGACAGACAAAGATAATAACAAATAAGTTACAGAAATAGTAGGGGAACAAGGATATCTGAGGAAAAAGAGAAATAGTAGGGCGGAATACGTTCTAAGGCATTTTTGGGGAATAGTATGTGATATATTACAAGCAGAGATAGGAAAAAAGAGGTAGATGTAGACCTAGATCAGACAGTTATAGATGCAAACTGTGCATATTTCAGGGAAATCTGTAGGTTAGTTCAGAATAGGGAACAATGATGGTACGCGTCTAACCAGTTCTAGGACTGAAGACCTAATCATGATGATGATAACAAGAAAATATCAAGGAAATCATAAATGTTACTGTATATGTGTAAAGTTATTGTAAAATTTTGTGAAGTTTTCTATATCTGTTTTATTGTTAATACTATTGGAATGGCTTTGAATGTGTATAATCTCCAAAGTATTGCGTTTATTATCATTTTGTTCACATTCTATGATATTGATGTTATCAAAATCCAAATTATGTAAGTGGTTTGTTTAATGCGCTGTATTTCTTTTATGGGTTTTAATAGAATATTGATGTTCATAAATTCTTCTACTTAAATATTGTTTTGTGTTACCAATATATAATCCGTTGCAATCTTTACAGCTTATTTTATAAATGCAGTGTGTTTTATTTTTTGTGGGTGTTGATGGCTTAAATTTTGTAAATAGGCTTTGTTGTTATTATTGGGTTTATGTGCCACTTTTAATTTACATTTTTTTAAAACATTTTGTATTTTATTTGATAAAATCGGATGGTATTATATGCAAAGAAAATTATATGTTCATTTTTGTTTACAATTTTTTTATGAGCGTTATAGATTTTATTAATCATTTTTTTATAATATGATTAATAAATTCAAGCGGGTATCCATTTTGTAGTAGGGTTTTTTAATTTTAGTTGGGGTATTAGGTCTCATGGTAGGATGTATGATTTTCAATGCTTGTTCAACTAAATTTTTTATAACGGTCTTTTTATATGTAATTGGGACATTTGATTGAAAATTTAGGTATCCACCTGTCCAAATTTGTTTTGTAAACCAATTAGTAGTTATTGTACTAGTAATGTTTTGTTTTATTTCAATATCGAGGAAGTGAATAATATTGTTTTGTCCGTACTTCTACAAACGATATGTAAATGATTGCCTATTATGTATACTATATTATAAAATTGAAGAAACCCTGTTAAAATTGAACTCATACCACCCCCGTTTACAATTTACAATAGACAAATAAATAACAATATTATTTGTAAAGTGGCTTAGGTATTTTCGATAAAATTTTACGTTTAAAGTTGAATAGTTTGGTATTGTACGCAGGTACAATATCTACTGTATTAGTGTTGTTTTAGAAATTTTTATCTTAGAGATCATATGATGAGTACAACCAAAATTGGCGAGTGTGATTGATGTGCATAAACTTTAGTTTAGATCTTCTTGAAAGTGGCCAGCTAATGCTCGTAACACTACTAATACCTTTAGCGAAAAAGGAATTTTAGGAACATTTGTAAGCATTCATGAATTAATTACTCTCATGTAAAGCCTAAACACGATAAGAAATTAGACGCGCACTTTCTTCCTAGAGTAAAGTTAATCCCGTCCACGTCACACTGTGTATGTTACTTTACAATCCCAGCTTAGTCTCTAGATTTAAGGTGATTTATGCTGGGGTTATTTATCAAGTGGTCCCGTTTAATCCAAGTACAGATATATACCACCGGTTTTGAACAATTGGTTTTTACTTCCAATTTATAAAAGACTTCTTGTCTTGCTTTTAGAAGCTTAAACGTCAACTTATTAACTCAAATACCACTTACGGGAAGAAACTTTTTAAAAATCCCGAGCTATAAAGAACAAACAATATTAGAAGTATACTTTGATTGTATAAAAGTTGGGAAGCATATGGACAAGGCACAATAAGAAAACTCAAAAGCGTTCGTTCTTTTCAGTAAAAGCTTTTTAAAGTCTCTACAAAAACACGAATCACATTAAAATCTTACGGAAAAGAAAACTAATATTTCAGAATCGCACGCGAACTTTTTTATTATCTTAAAGTTTTTCTTCACATCAAGTATTCGCGAAAGAGAGACATAATCTCAAAGATATCGCGTATAATAATATAATAAACGTCGGATTTGCCTGTATTGATTTATATTTAGGCGAGTTAAGCTGCGCCTGTTTTAAATCATATCTTTGACTATAAAAGGGACCACAACGCTCTTAAACTAAAGCGAGGAGCGTGTGCATGAGCTGGTCTGTTCATTATCGCAGCTGAAATAATGGCCCATAGGAAGAGCCATATGGTCTAAGTTATTACGAGAGCAACCCTAGACTCTAAAATATTGAAAATTTACATTACTCCGTGCCTTATATCGACATTTGTAACGCTGTTTTAAAATCGGCGTGAGCGTAAAGGGAGCTCTTGCAAATGGAGAGGAAATAGGAAAGTGGATCAAGTTTCAGAACCGGAACACCTCGTAACAAATCTAAAAGGATTTATATAAAACGAAATGTCGCATTTTTCTCTTTTCGGGTACCTACTTTTATACTTCTCCATATTTCTTGTTGAAAGTAACTGTTGTTGGTCTTTGGTGCGCGCATTACAGAATTTTTACTAGAACTTTTATGATATTTTTGTGATGTTAGTGCTTATAAAATTTATTGTTTTGTATAAACTTTAATTAAAGTTTAGGTGTTTAGTAAGTTTATAACATGAATCTTATTTTTAAGCTTTATTAAACCGATCAATTTGAAAAAGTATACTTGATCATGTGGTTATACCTTGTTTTGTTTAGAATCCATTCATATAGTGATGCCATTCGAGATTGGAATATTCATTTTCGTCTCGATCTCGTCTCAAAATTCGAGAAAAGGTCGAAACGAGAAAACCAAAATCTATTTCGAGACGAGAAAGAAAAACACTTAACTTTCGTCTCGATTGTACGTCGAGAATTCTTGAGTATTCTGGAGTTCTCGAAATATCCAGAACACAAAACAAATTTCGATAAATAAAATAAAGGCTGTGTCACTAAAAATTTCGGTATTCTTGTTTTAAATAAAGTTGATACCACACCAACAAGATATTTTTAATAGGGATGGACACGAACCGAACAGGTTCGAGGTTCGGTTCGAGGTTCGGTTCGATTATTCGAACCGAACCGAACCGAACCGGACATTTTATTTTCGAACCGAACCTTGAACCGGACTGGCAAATTTTTCAAACCCAACCGAACCTAGCTTAAGGTTCGGTCCGGTTCGGTTCGAAAGGTTTGATTTTTTAAATAAAAATTTAGTTTAAAAATTTAATTTTCGTTAAAAACATGTCAATCTTAATTTCTTCCAAATGCACATTTTAAAAATCTCTAGTCGCAAGCTTATAAGGAATAGAACGATTTTCTAGTGTACACAGCCATCGAGTTTTAAACCAATAGATAAAAATGTATTTGGTAGTAGTGTTACATATCTAATAAATCTTGTCATCGAGACAAGTTTGTAGATCAAAAAATTCTAGATTAGGTCGATTTGTTTAATGCTCCTTATTTCAAATTGTTGCTTGTTTATAACTAGTATTAGATATTAAAAAAACTCGAAATGATTTTGAAAATTTGGTTTTAAAACAAGCTTATTTTATTTAATGAACATTAGTCGTGTTGCAAAACCATCTCAAACATATACAAGCAAGCCGAGGTCACGGTCTAGAGACCACAGAAGTTTTCAGAATAAATCAAACAATTTAATTCTTAATTAAGTATGTATTACTAGTCTATCATTTTGAATTTTTTACTTTTGTATGAGAACCAGCTCTCTATTAATAATAAAAAATGTGATGTAGCAAAAACTAATCACCTTTTTTTTGTACATAATCGCTCAATAAACGTTGTTACAAAACTCGTGGTACCATAATATTCACTGTTTATTTAGTGTGGTCATTAACATCAACGTCTTTAGAAGTAGCCGATACTTCAGGAGAATGACCCCAAACTTTCTCTCAAAACCAAGGGTTGAAATTTATGACTTATGGCGGTATAAACTTTTCAATCAATGCCGCCATGAAATAACACGGTATAATGCAAATAATAAGCAGACAATGCCCGCGCTATAAATATTGTTATATTTTATGAAAAACGTAAACGCTGTTTAAAATAGATTTACGATTCTTTCCGAGAATCATCTGATATTGTCTTTTAAAAAAAAAATACTTAAATATATTTACAATATTTTCCCCTGGAATATGGGTTTATATTGATATTTCTAATGGCTATGCACTCGTTTCAAATTTATTTTTATTGCTGTTGTATTTGTCGGTTTGACCGACCAATCGTAAGCCCTATCACTCGATGTTAGTTTCTTTATTGAAAAAGATTGAAAAGCTTTATTAGTTATTTCACGGACTTGAATTTTAAAGGAAACGACTATTTAGACTTAAAATAAAAATTTAAGCAATGGCAGACTATTACAGTGACGATAGTGTAGTGGATCCAGATTATACACCTGATACAGAAAATGTATAAAAGTCAGAAATGTGTCTAGTTAGAAAAAGTGTACCAGCACCAGAAACTGTTGTAGTTCAAAAAGGCAAAAGCAAATTTCAGGAATATTATGAATTTAAGTCTACACAGCAGCCTAACTCTAAAGTTGCTGTTTGTGTCCTATGTAAAAATAGAAAAGTTCACGTAGAGCTTCAAATGAAAAGCGGCACTACAACAACGTTAAAGCGACACCTTAAACGAAAACATAACCAGGAATTTAGCGGTACTTTTACAGACACTTTCCAAAACTTTAGTCACCCTGGAACCAGTAGAGATATAACCCAAAGAACGCTACCTGAATTGTGGCAAACTAAGGTAAGTATAATAACTATAAAAATTCCGCAAATACTTTTCTTTGCTGTACAAAATAGTTGTAAACGAACATGCATTTATATTACACAATTAACCTTCTTATTCAAACCGTTTCATTATCTACAATTTTGATACCTAGGACGGCTCATGATTACGATTACGTTCAATTGCAAATACAAATTTACATTATATCTAGACTACGTAACGGTCAGAAATATTTCTTAATTTTATAAAATCACAATCGGATTTAATGCTTTGCAGAAATGAATTGTAATTTCGCAATGAAACTATAATCTAAACTCATTTATCTGATTCTAGCCCATAATTTACATATTTTCTACTTTATTTAAATTAATCCTGAATTTAAATTTTAAAAATTCAAATGTATTAAATCTATTACGTATTTTTAAATTTGAATAGTAGAACTGAGTCGCCAAATTGGGTAGTAATTAAAAAAAAAACAAAAACCTATATTAAAAAGTTCAAATTTATTAAAAATCGTATCCGTTGTTTCAAAATTTTCGGAAAAAGAGTTTTACTAGACACGAATTGAAATATTTTTTATATACTTAAAAATATTCAGCATTTTCGTGCTAGTAAAGTCGTTCAAATAATCTATCTTTGTAAGGCTATGTTTTAAATTCGAAATTCGCCTTTTCTTATAATTGTTTTTATATATTGAAATTTCGTTGTTTTTTTAAGTATTAGAATTCGGCTACGATTCTTGCATTTTAACAATTTGTGTTTACCTTCCAACATTTTATTACCACTGCAATTTTTTATTAAATAAAGTATAACATTTAATCATAGCTTAAAAGGAAACTTAATTTAATATAAATTTTCAACTTACAGCAATCTAAACGTAACTTTAAAATTGTAGAATTTGGTTTTTGTTTTCAATAGTATGTTTTAATTCTATTTTTTCCTCCTGAAAATTTGTTAAAGTTAAAACGCCATTGCATTAATAAAACGCAGTTTCCATTTATCGTTTTTGTAAATTACAATCATTTAGCAAATTACATTATAACGTATGAAATCACACACTCTACAGTGTAGTTTTCGTTGTTTCAGGAATTATTTTCTTCAAAAACAGTGAAAATCGATAACAGCATTATCGTGGGTGGACTGGGTAGCCAAAAAATATCTCCCTTTTTCGTTTTTTGATGATGATGCTTCAAGATGAATTTTTCATCAGCTCAGTCCAGGATTTAATTTGCCAGGACGAAAGCAGTTAAAACGAATGGTTTTAGAACGATATGACGAACTGAAAAACGTTGTTATGAACATACTGCAAAAGAACAGTTCAAAAATATCTTTTACGTTAGACGGATGGACTGCCATTAATAGGAAGTCCTATTACGGCATCACAGCACATTTTATTGACAATAACTGGGAACTCCAATCAATAGTAATAGATTTCGTTCCGTCTTACGGTGGACACACAGGAAAAGACTTAGCTAAGGTTTTTTTTGAAACAGTAAAAAACTACGGCATTGAACAAAAGATACAAGGCATAACTGTTGACAATGCTTCAGCCAACACTTCATTCATGAAAGAATTGAATATACTGCTACCGACATTTGACAGCGTAAACCAGCACTTTAGATGCATGGCACATGTTTTAAATCTGGCCGTGCAAGATTTATTCCGCACATTGAACTTAAGCTCTGAACGAACTGAAGAAGAAATTGAAGATGAAGATGAATGTAGCAGTGATAGTGATGAAGATGAATTTAACAGTAAAGCCAAACTCAATTGTATCGAGAGAATTCGAATAATCTTTAAGAAAATTAAAACATCCGAGCTATTGAGACACCGATTTAAAAGCGCTTGTCAGACTGTCGGTGTATCTACAGAGCTTTCACCTATTCTAGATACTCCTACAAGGTGGAATTCCACTTATAATATGTTAGATATAGCTTTTAAGTTAAAGCGAGGACTAGTATGCTTGTGCGAAAATGACCCTACTCTAAAAAATTTAAAACTTAATGAAAGTGAGTGGTTAATCTTAGGGAACATGTGTAATTTTTTAAAAATGTTTAAAAGAGTAACTGATAAGTTAGGAGGAGACAGGTACGTTACCTTACCCTCCGTGGTAGTTTATATTAATATTTTATTGGATAAAATAGAAGAAGAGATAAGACAATTAGATACAAAAGCAAATAGATCAGCAGTCGATGAGCAGTTGTTGATAGCATACCAGGGTTCAAGAAATAAAATATTAAAACATTATCGTCTTACCAATTGGGTATATTGTGCTGTACTAGTGCTTGACCCTAGACATAAAATAGAGCTCTTTGACCACACTAGTTGGGGAAAACACCTAAAAGAGGAATCGCTGAACTTCTTCAAAAACCTTTATGAAGAATATACAAAACAAGGGCCAAACCTGCATTCTCCTTTGCCCGAATCTTCTGAAGATTCAGAAGACGATTTTAGTGTGTCTAAACTGTACAATTCCAAAAGAAGAAGGGAAGACAAGGCCGACGAATTAGCAATATATTTAGCAGTACCGCGTTGCAATGGCGATGAAAATATTTTAAAGTGGTGGCAAATTAATAAGGAAAGGTTTCCGACACTGAGTAGTATGGCAAAGGATTTATATAGCGTGACAGCAACCTCAATCCCTTCTGAAAGACTCTTCTCAAAAGCAGGTTTGGTTATAAGGAAGCAGAGGAATAGACTTACTTACGTATCAGCTAAAAGTCTACTCTGCCTTAATTCTTGGGTAGAAAATCATTTCCCAACTTAAACACTATAACTACAAATAAGTAACTGCCATTATATTAGAATTAGTTGTATTATTATGCACTATAGAATATACATTACCAAAATATATATATATATATATATATATATATATATATATATATATATATAATAGTAATAAAGTGAAGCAATACAATGATTTTAAATAATAAGTTAAGGTGTAGAATTTGCAAATATGTATGAACTTTTTTGAATGTTTTTATATTAAGTGTTTAAGACGATTTTTGGAAGAATTATTTAAATACGAATTGTTATATAAGCACAGTTTCTTTATTCCTGTATTGTACGAAGTGTGTATAGTTCCCTTATCCTTTAATTTTTAATTATAAAGATAAACTTACAAACAGTAACACCTTATTGTCTTTATACTCTTTATACTAACTGAAACAAAAATAAAAGTAATCGCACAGATCGTGTGATATCGTTCTTTCACGGTAAAATGACATTAGTAAAATTCATCAATTATTAACACATTCTAAATTTTAGAGGTGGCTTTTACTATTAACCTAATTGTAAATACGCTTCGTTAAAGATAGTACGTATTGAAAAATCAAACCTGGACAAATAGTATTAATATGATTTATGCTACTTAAATCTAAAGCAAATTAATGTTGGGTTTATTTGAACATAACAACTGCTAAATATAAAAACTACATTAAACATTTAAATTGTTGTTGAACGCACTAGTTGTTTAAAATATCAAAATGTCGAACCGGTTCGGTTCGGTTCGAGGTTCGGTTCGTTTTTTTCGAACCGAACCGAACCGGAATATATTTTTTCGAACCGAATCGGACTAAAAAGTTTTCGAACCGAACCGAACCTGGGGCAAGGTTCGGTTCGGTTCGGTTCGAATCCAACACTAATTTTTAATGTGACAAAAATTTTAGAAATTTTTGTATTAGTCGATATTAAAAGAAAAGTTTGCTTCTTTAAGAGCCTAGTATATAGCACCCGAAAGCATCGTCAATGATACCGTATTACTATAATTGTTAAAATTTTCAACTGCATTTGCAAAAGTGGCAAATCGCACAAGAAACAAAATTAATTATCGTCTTTACAATATGGACTCCTGAAACTTTGTGTACACATGTACTTGTGTTAGTTTTGTCCTCCAGTTAGTTCTAAAACTGTGCTAAGGATCCAAATTTTATAAATATTTATAATGACTCCGGCCCGGAAGCCTCCGACACTATCACAGAAACCTTTACGGGGAGGATATTGTAAACAAAACAAAAACTTTCAGTAATTTTAGACACTCATTAGCAAAATTACTTTGTACACTTACCTTTTTGCTACAGTGTCGAGATTCTGACATAGTTCCAAAATTCCTTAAAATAAAATATCACATTAAAACATAATCCAAATGAAGTAGAGTTTGAAGAAGTACATGAAAAAGAACCAAACCTCAAAATTTTAAATTAGTACCGTTCAAATTTTTCGGCTCTTTCATAAGAAAGGGTTTTTAAGAAGGAACCGATCGTATACGCTTTTAGAGGGAGGTTTCGTATTTCATATGTTACGCACACATTTCAAATCTTGGAGTTCAAGACTTGCTGAAATTGCTTAAAGCAAAAGATTAAGCAGAGTATGAAGTAGAAGACGAAGAGTTTCATCGAAACTCGTTTATCGTTGTTAATGAAACTACGAGAATTGTTTTTAAAAATAAAAAAGTTTGAAAAATGGCAACAAGAATTAAAAAATTGTTGCGACTCGGCAAATTTAAACTACTTATCTACGATTATTGATGTTTCGCCGAGTTGGAACTTGACAAACGACATTATATGAGTGGCCTCCACATGCAAAACATACCAAATGCATTGTGCGAAAACAACAAAGAATTAGCTGGTTTCAAAATTACTAAAATTAAATGAAATTTTTTTTCAAAAAATCAGAGTTTACTAAAGCATGTTGAAAGCTTTTCTACTTTACCACATGAGTTACATATCCCCCAAATTGATATATATGTTTATTTAAATGAAACTATTAAGTCTGAAGAAATAGATTGTTACATTGTATAATTGAAGGGCACATTATAAAAGGTTAATGGAAGTTCATTAATCAGACGCGAGAAAGGAAGCAACTACTTTGTATTCCAGGCGTATCATAATACTTCAGGTGCAGGTCGCAATAGACTATAAGAAACCAATTGTTAGAATTAAGATTATTAAGAAATAATAATATATTGTATCAAGAAATAGCAGACATAAGATCTGCATTTCCCAGAAGTGATGTAAGAGTAGGGATTGCATAAATACCCTGAGGAGCCCATAATGGCCAGTCAGTCTTAGAACTTCATAACTTTAACATTGTTGGTTGTTAAAGCTACTCATATGTAATTATTAATTATTGACAGTCCGTCTCAAGCTTCACAACTTTAACATTGTTGGTTATTCAAGCTACTCACCGTAATTTTAATTATTAATTAGTAACATTTAACTTTGATTATTTTTGAAACTAAGACGGTAATGAATATAACGTACAATTTGTCAAATCATTGTAATTACTGTTTAAACAAATTTGATATAAGTGTTTTTTGGAAGAAATCCTTTTTAGAAAGAAGCTCCAAGAGGCCCAAACCTATCTCATGTAGTGGTATACTTTAATACGTTGCTCGATAAAATAAAACATGCTATTCATGGTTTAAAAAAAATTATTTAAAGCTAAACTCAAAGAAAATTAGTTTTCAGCATATCAAGTTGCACATACTAAAATGTTAAAACGTTATCATAAATCAAATTTGATCTACAGCACCGTCCTTATTTTAGAGCCACGGCATAAAACGCAAACATTCAGATTGACCACGACGGGAACAAGGAATGAAAAAAGCATCAATAAAAAAAATTCAAGATATGTATCTTTCAACCGAAAAATCTAATATGTATATTAGTCACGATGGTGAATTAGCAGTGTATTCCATTTACAAAAAAATCAAATCGTAGACACTAATTGGAATCTAGAAATTGACAACTATTTAAATTATCCCAGAGAAAGTAAAAGCGAAGATGTACTAAAATGGTGAAGAAACCACTTATCTGTTTATTGGAGTTTAGCTTCAATGGCGCACAATATATTTCGTGTCACCGCAGCTGGTATCCCCGCCGAAACTTTTCTCAAAAACTGACTTGACTATTCTGAAACATCCCAATATAGTCCATACGCTAGGTACGGCCCTGTATTTTTTTTAGGTCCCCGCTATATCTCATCGTAAGATCATTTAATAAAGTTTAAAAAAAAAGCATTTCTTTGTTACCCTGCCCAAATATGGCTAGTTTCTAACAGGTGTTACCATATTCATTGTCAAAAAATTGACCAGGGATTGCTCAAGCCCAAGCTGGTGTAGTACATATGAAATATATATTATCCAGAAAAATATATTTTTTATGTGATAAAAATACCTAATACCTAACTGTACTTCTAATATGCCAACGTTTCGTAAGTTCTATTTATATCATAAGATTTTAGCTTTCTTCGAAATAAAAGAAATAATGTTTAAATATTTTGACTTTCATTCTTCCTACTGCATAAAAATATTATTTATTATCGTAAGGATTCATATACTGGCTTGTTGTACGACAGTGACAAAAGGAGCAACATTGTAGTCCCAAAATACGACAACAACAATTATTCTTAAGGGCGCATTTTACACAATTGCAGCTTGGTACTAATTCTTCTGCAGACGGAAAAATAGTAGTAACTGATCTTGGTATAAGACAACCTTTACCTTCCTTGTATCAAAATAACAAAGGATTAGGTGGTGTAACTCCTTTCTCAAGACAGTTAATTTGGTTATAAACAACATAGATAGCTCGCAAAATATGTAATTTCATGGATGCAGTCGTAGGCGGCAGTTGCGATATAGAAAATGTTTTTCCGTGATGATACATCTAGTATCTAAGTTCATTGTTATTTTGTTATTTTGATACAAAGAAGTTAAAGGTTGTCTTATACCAAGATCAGTTACTACTATTTTTCCGTCTACAGAAGAATTAGTACCAAGCTGCAACTGTGTAAAATGCGCCCTTAAGATTAATTGTTGTTGTCGTATTTCGGGACTACAATGTTGCTCCTTTTGTCACTGTCGTACAACAAGCCAATATATGAATCCTTACGATAATAAATAATATTTTTATGCAGTAGGAAGAATAAAAGTTAAAATATTTAAACATTATTTTTTTTATTTCGAAGAAAGCTAAAATCTTATAATATAAATAGAACTTACGAAACGTTGGCATATCTGAAGTACAGTTAGGTATTAGGTATTTTTATCACATACAAAATATATTTTTCTGGATAATATATATTTTATATGTACTGCACCAGCTTGAGCTTGAGCAATACATGGTCAATTTTTTGACAATGAATATGGTAACACCTGTTAGAAACTAGCCATATTTGGGCCGGGTAACAAAGAAATTCTTTTTTTTTTAAATTTTACTAAATGATCTTACGATGAGATATAGCGGAGACCTAAGAAAAAATACAGGACCGTACCCAGCGTATGGACTATATTGGGATGTTTTAGAATAGTTAAGCCAGCTTTTGAGAAAAGTTTCGGCGGGGACACTAGCTGCGGTGACACGAAATATATTGGCCGCCATTGAAGCTAAACTCGAATAAACAGATAAGTGGTTCCTTCACCATTTTAGTACATCTTTGCTTTTACATTGTCTGGGATAATTTAAATAGTTGTCAATTTCTAGATTCCAATTAGTGTCCACGATTTGATTTTTTCGTAAATGGAATGCACTGCTAATTCACCATCGTCACTAACATTCTTATTAGATTTTTCTGTTGAAAGATACATATCTTGAATTTTTTTTATTGATGCTTTTTTCATTCCTTGTCCCCGTCGTGGTCAATCTGAATGTTTGCGTTTTATGCCGTGGCTCTAAATTAAGGACGGTGCGGTAGATCAAATTTGATTTATGATAACGTTTTAACATTTTAGTATGTGCAACTTGATATGCTGAAAACTAATTTTTCTTTGAGTTTAGCTTTAAATAATTTTTTTTAAACCATGAATAGCATGTTTTATTTTATCGAGCAACGTATTAAAGTCTACCACTACATGAGATAGGTTTTGGGCCTCTTAGAGCTTCTTTCTAAAAATGATTTCTTCCAAAAAACACTTATATCAAATTTATTTAAACAGTAATTACAATGATTTGACAAATTGTACGTTATATTCATTACCGCCTTAGTTTCAAAAATAATCAAAGTTAAATGTTACTAATTAATAATTAAATTTACGGTGAGTAGCTTGAATAACCAACAATGTTAAAGTTGTGAAGCTTGAGACGGACCGTCAATAATTAATAATTACATATGAGTAGCTTTAACAACCAACAATGTTAAAGTTATGAAGTTCTAAGACTGACTGGCCATTATGGGCTTTTCAGGGTATTTATGCAATCGCTGCTTTTACATCACATTTGGGAAATGCAGATCTTATGTCTGCTATTTCTTGATACAATACAATGTATTATTTTTGAATAATCTTAATTTTAACAATTGGTTTCTTATAGTCTATTGCGACTTGCACCTACAGAATTATGATACGCCTGGAATACAAAGTAGTTGCTTCCTTTCTCGCGTCTGATTAATGAACGTCCATTAACCTTTTATAATGTGCCCTTCAATTATACAATGTAACAATCTATTTCTTCAGACTTAATAGTTTTATTTAAATAAACATATATATCAATTTGGGGGATATGTAACTCATGTGGTAAAGTAGAAAAGCTTTTAACATGCTTTAGTAAACTCTGATTTTTTGAAAGAAAATTTCATTTAGTTTTAGTAATTTTGAAACCAGCTAATTCTTTGTTGTTTTCGCACAATGCATTTGGTATGTTTTGCATGCGGTGGCCACTCATATAATGTCGTTTGTCAAGTTCCAACTCGGCGAAATATCAATAATTGTAGATAAGTAGTTTAAATTTACCGCGTCGCAACAATTTTTTAATTCTTGTTGCTATTTTACAAACTTATTTATTTTTAAAAACAATTCTCGTAGTTTCATTAACAACGATAAACGAGTTTCGTTGAAACTCTTCATCTTCTACTTCATACTCTGCTTAATCTTTTGCTTTAAGCAATTTCAGCAAGTCTTGAACTCCAAGATTTGAAATGTGTGCCTAACATATGAAATACGAAACCTCCATCCAAAGGCGTATACGATCGGTTCCTTCTTAAAAATCCTTTCTTATGAAAGAGCCGAAAAATTTGAATGGTACTAATTTAAAATTTTGAGGTTTGGTTCTTTTTCTTGTACTTCTTCAAACTCTACTTCATTTTTTGCTTTAAACAATTTGAGCAAATCTTGAACTCCAATGTTTAAAATGCGTTGGAAGCATCTAAAATACGAATCCTCCCTGTTAAAGCGAATACGATCGGTTCCTTCTTAAAAAATCCTTTCCTAGAAAGACCGAGAAATGTGATTGGTACTTGTTTAAAATTTTGAGGTTAGGTTAGATTAGTAAAAATTTGCAGGAAACGTAATTGGTTTTATTAATTGCAAATGATAGTATTTAAATTACTTCTTAATTTTCTTTGGGAATTAAACAACTTATATTTTTTAAAATCAACTTTATTTACGTTTCGATTGATTTTAAAAAATATAAGTGGTTTAATTCCCAAAGAAAATTAAGAAGAATGCTAAACAAACCACAACAAACATACAGGGAGTATTTAAATTACCATGCAAATCAGTTCAAAAACCTGATCTCAATATGTTAAGTAATAAAAAAGTTACGTCAAATAAAAGAAATTAGGGATTTTGTTTTTGTTAATTTTAACAAAGCCTACTATGACAAGTAAAATTTGAAAATAGATTCTTAATGAGCTTTTAAACTTGCTAATTTTACCATCTCTCTAATTCTTCAAACACAAAAGTTACCCATGTTGTTCCAAGGAAATCTGAACATCCTTATACCTATATTGAATTAAATTGTTTTAAAATTTTTTAGCATATGTCTTGAAATAAGTTTTGGATTTGAAAAGTAATCAGAGATTTAGTAAATAGTATTGGACGTCATATCCGTTGAAAAATCTTTTGTTTGCAAAATTTTGATTGTGTTTTCATATTCTTTTAATACCTAAGACCACTATACGGCATAATTATAATCAGTTTGAGAACAACTGAACGACAGCATTAAACTACTACAAAAGATGCTCAAAGTTTCCACCACCACACTGAATACACAACTGCGCAGGTTTACAATGATTCACGATACGCCCTGCAAATCTCACTGTGCTTGCCCTGTTTGTCTCTTATAACGTCAGCTGCGTTTTCGATGCGCAATTTTAGCTCACCAATGTTTTGAATGGGCTCGTTCCCGGAAGGATTTACTACAGATTTAACAAAACCCCACACATAAAAGTCTATTGGATTAATGTCGGGTGAATGGGGGGACTTGCAACAGGTTCTTCGCGTCAGGTTTTCCACGTCTGACCATCTGTAAAAAATTGTTCGCTCAAAAATTCACGCACTTTTGCACGGAAATGATTTAGAGTTCCGTCATGCATAAACCACATACGACGGCATACCGCTAAAGGATCATCTTCCAAATAATTATTCTTAGTGTACCGTAAAAGGTCTATATACTGCTTTCCATTCATTATCGATGGTAATTCATGCACCCCAATAAATCGACCATTTATAACAGTTCCCCATGTGTTTACTGCAAAGCATCGATTGCCTTACTACATGGGGATTGTGAACAGCCCAATGATGATTATTATGGTGGTTAAAAACACTATTCTGTATAAATGTGGTTTCGTCTGTAAATAAAATTTTATTACATAATTCGGGCTGACTGCGTTTTGTTGAAGTAGCCACTGACAAAAGCAAAGTCCGTTTTCATAATCAGTGGGTCTCAAAACTTGCACTTGGCGATAACGAAACGAATGCCGTGAATCATCATGCAGTTTACCCCATACCGCCTTGTTGGAAACATTTAATCTTTAGCTTTCGATATCTAATATCAGTATACGGCATAATTATAATCCGTTATTCAATTTTTTAAATTCTGCAGTTGACCTCGACCGAGTAATGCCATAATTTTTCGCTATAAGGTAATACTCAAATAAGAAACTAAAAAGAGGGCGCTCCACTTAACCCTTTTTTGCCATGTGGTTCCGCGGAGGTATTAATTGCTTCCCAAATGTGCCTAGTCCGCGTTGTATGGAACCACACTTACTAACTCTCTACCATGACTTCCTCCACTCGTATTCTGTAAGCTCCAAGTATTTTACGCATTTGATAGTGGTTTTGGGTTTGTTGCATGCGTCTGATTACTTAATAAGTGTCACTTTTTGTGAAAAATTATTTATATTTTTGGTAAATTTTTTTCGTATCCCCCTGAAAGATATATTCTTTTATTTCTATTGACTCGCATTATTAATATAAAAGAAAATAAATAGCATATTTGTTTGAAAAGTGTGTGGTTCCAACCGGAAACACTTGGCCTGAAGCGTGATTTTGACCGAAAAATTCTATACAGTCATACCGTCATGGATTTACATTTACATCCGATGACGTCTACGCCCTCATTGATTCGATTTCATTTGATACGGGTTCAATTACCTCAACTGGTTTATCAACTGATGGCATTGCATATCTTGATGACGCTCTTGACGTTAGCGATTTTGAAGAATTTTGGGTTATTGATTCTAACATTGATGGTCCTATCAGTAACATTGATTTAGAATTCTAAAGTGAAGATGATCTTCCGCTTTTTCATTTTGTTACAAAACCTAAGTCCAAGCCGTGTGAATGGACAGAAAGGCCAAGTTTTGTAAATAAACCTGATGATTTTGGTTCCAATATATCTGAAAATATTGAAATGCATATAGAAACATTTTATTATTTATTTACAAAACTTACCGACAAAATAGCATATCAAACAAATTTATATGCAACAAAGCAATTTCGAGAACGATTTTTGCCAACTAATTGTGAAGAAATTAAATGTATCTTTGTTATAAATCTTATGATGGAATTTACAAAAAAGCCAAATTATCGGGACTACTGGTCGGGCATCTTACAAATGAGAGATCTTTTTATATCATCGTCTATGTTTCGAAACCAGTTGTGTTGGGATTTGTCTAATATGCACCTCAGAAACAGGTTGCTACGTACATTGACGTAACTGACAGAACCATGAAGGAATGCCCGGGCTCAGTTGGCGAAACGGCGGAGTATTTCAACACAAAAATAAAGGAAAGGCCTGCAATAAAAATACACGCACTTATTCATAACTCACAACAAAACATAAAAAACGTCTCATTAAAAAGAAGAATCAATACTTACCACTATTATACATGACCTTTTGGAGAAGCATAAAAGCGCAGTATTGCCAAACACAAAAAAAATCCGTAACCACAATATTCGGAGGAACAAAAAAAGTTACTCCTTAAAATGGTGTGCTGTAGTTTTTAGGTCACTTTCTATATTAATTACTAAAAGAAAAACCAAATTCCCACACTAAAAACAACGTCTCTAAATTATCATCGTAAACCTCTAAAACGAAATACATACAAATGTCGCAATACAGGAATCAATAAATAATACCATATTAATAAATACATAACATTTCCCAATAAAGAAGTTAATACCTAATATAAAATGCTGTTGCGAGCCTAGAAGTACCCACATAAAATTGTCTCCAATAAAGAAGTTAGTATCTAATATAAAGCTAATCGTAAATACTATTGTACGCATAAAGATAGTCATTCTACCATACCCAGTTTAGGCATCAAAAGGACTTTATACACATGCTATTGCCATCGTTACCCAGGTACCATATAAGAAAAAGTGACTAACCACTCACCCTCGAATCCGCAGCGTAGGACTGATCACACTTTC
This sequence comes from Platerodrilus igneus, assembly GCA_036346225.1. Classification (NCBI taxonomy): domain Eukaryota; kingdom Metazoa; phylum Arthropoda; class Insecta; order Coleoptera; family Lycidae; genus Platerodrilus; species Platerodrilus igneus. The sequence continues at coordinate 6,401,843 of JARFIW010001480.1, forward strand.
CCTAAGGGCAGGGCAGAGCGGATAGAATTGGGATCACGTACCCCGTGTATTCCTTCAACAAAAGAAAGGGGCAAATGCTTTATTAAACAGGCCGTTCTATCCACCGGAAGCAGCTACAAAAAGTACAGGCAAAAATTAGACCTCTTACAAAAGAAAAGTAGATGTTTTAAACAATAAAAGTATTTACCACACAGTGGTGTGTGCACGAAATTTTATAAGAACGAAAAATGTAACCAGTATTCTTGGTCAAATAGCTGCAGAACGAATCAAGTAATTAACTCGTTTTCTGGCGAGAATTAAATGCAATACCCGCCTTATCATACACAGGTGTTAAATAGAAAGTTGGAAACACGCTTTATCAAATAATACGATACATTATTTCAACGAATCTCTTGATCGTGTCAGTATAAGAATTAATTGTACGCTATAGCAATGTGTAACAAGCCAGCGGACACCAAATACAAGGTGCCGACTATTTAAATTATAGAGTAAACTTTTCAAATTCCCAGAAAATGGGCTTGAATGAAATTATTGACAAGTGTACTTATTGTAGGAAGGCAAAATATACAGGATGTGTTGGAAGATTGAAGCATATAAACGAATACTAAAAGACAAAGAAAGGTGCGTTTTAATTTTACCATTAGAAAATGAACATAACAAGGTTTCGACATGTTATACAAACTTCGACCATTTCTTGATGCATTTTCAAAAATTTTTGACAACTGCTACAAACCAAGCAAAAATAAAAGTATTGTTGAATCTATGGTAAAATTCAAGGGACGAATTGCAATTCACCAGTTCATACCTCCCGAGCCCATCTAGTGGGGTTACAAAATATGGATCCGGTCAGACTAGTGCGGATTTGTATCACAATTTCAAATGTATACAGGAAAAGCAGGAGATTGAGTCGAGCAATGGCTAGGTCTAAGAATGGTCAATGATCTAACACGTACGTTAGTAAAAAGCATCACAAAATATATTTTGATAATTTATTTTTATCTGTGGGACTGCTACGCGATCTGTACAAGGAAAAAATTTATGCTTGTGGAACCATAAGGAAGGGGCGAAAGACGAACCAAAGGATATAGTGAAAAATAATACTAAGGTTGAAAGGGACACTTCCGACTGGGCAATAAGTACAGAGGGATTACTTATCTAGGGTGGATGGACAATAAGCTCATCTGATTTCTGAATCACTTTCACGGTCCAAGTGATGTGGAGACCGTGTAACCTTTCTAATTATTTATCTTTCTCAAAAAATTATTGAGGTGAAAATTTTCTTGCTAAACTAGACATGAACTACACTCTTATCTCAAGGACTACAGGGGGGTTTTTTGAATTTTTATTTCTACTAGTAAAACCATACACTTGATTTAATCCAAGTTCAATAAACAATAACACATTGACACTATTTTAGTGAGAAAAAATATATTATTAATAATTCTGTAACCAATGTTATTTACAACCAAATTTATACAATTACAATATTTACAGAAGGAAATGTTGCCAACTGAACAAAAAAATTTAAAAAAAATTGCTACAATGCAAACAGCATAAACAAATTGCTAAATATTTTAGTTTGGAATGAAGTAGTCATGTATTTAAAGCGAGCTCGTTTTAATTGTTTGACTTGTACAAACTTGAAGTCCCTAAGTTAGTAATAATTCAGCAAAAATTAGCTTAATGAAATTTCATGTCCTGTTTTAAAAATTTTACAGGCAGTTTTAACTATGCATAAAATTAAAATTTTGCTATTTTAAGAAGAATAAAATTGGTAATACCTGTTTGCATGTGTGGTAGGTAGATAATTGTTGTCACCTGATAAATAAGTTGAATCGCGATGTTACCCATTGGACCTCCACCAGAACTTGTTATACTCCCGGCGGTAATGTACGAGAGCCATTACGTCAGTTGGTAACACAAATAAATATTTGCAAAATGATGCGCAAATAAGGTATTACGTCATATAAATGTTTTAAATTACTACATCACATGCAAGAAAACGATAAAGGTACTCACGTAGCTGTAGAACTCTTTACAGCATTACGCTATTATAACGGCAGCTGGGCGTCGTTGAGCATTTCGGGCGTGGGCAATCCGTTGCCACCGGTTGAATCCAAATTAAATCGTCTTCTTCTTTTTGTAGCGGAACGGTAAAGGAATACAGGTAGGAGCGATAACAGATACAAAAGACAAAGGGAAACCTACATATCTGAAAAAGAAGACAAGATAACGGCACAAAGATAAACTAGTAGGCTCGACGTCTGGCTGACTAGTCCCGACGTGACGGAAATCACCACCCTTTCTGCACACTCCGCGTCTGCGCAATCCTTTGCGCAAACGCAACTATCTAAAGGGGCGGAAATGCACGCACAAGTCTTTTAAAATTATTGGCGCGAAATCACTTACAAACTAGGAACTTATAGAAATGTTTAAATGCCGAATTTCGGCATGTAACAAACTCCCTATTATTGATCGAACAAGGACGTCACCTGTGCAGATAAAAGCTTCAATAACACCATTGAATAGCGTGCTCGATTAACGGCTTTCAATAATTTACGATTCCATCACCGAAATGTGATTTTGTGGATTCCAGGCGAAATAACTTATTAAATGGTAGATTTGTTGTACTGACAGCTGCTCACAATAAACTTCAGAAATGATGGTGGCATAGCAGGGTGTGTTCAGAATGGCAACATAGTGGTTAGAATTTACAATGTGCATATTTTATTTAAAAATACGCATTTCTGAATACCATAGTAAATAAGACAGGATCGAAATTTTCTCCTTGTGCTTCCAGGAAAAATTTAGTATTGCGTGATTCTCCACATAATTTAGTATTGCGTACTTCTCGTAATAATTTAAGGTTTCGCGAATCCATAATTAAATTCCACTTTCGTAAATCCATAACTAAATCAAGTTGCTGAAGTGAAAAACTCTCATCAGATTTAACAATCTTAAATTAATAAAAGCGAATAGAACTTACCCACTTTCGGCTTTCGTGAAGAAACTACTTGTAAGCACCAAAGTACTTGATGCTTTTTCAGGCCAATCTCAACTTTACAAGCTGAAGACCCATTTTCGTGCAGTGCTTAAATCAAAAAGGAAGACAAAATTCGCGTATCTAACCAAGTAGATAATATCTTTCCTAAGCACAGCTGGTTTCTAAAATGTTGTTTTCAACCTAACACGTTCCTACGAGGTCTGTATGTATGTATGGTTGTCTATCTATCAGAAGTAAGTAAAATACATTGCCTAACCAACAGTATTGTTAACAGAAAAATTTTAACTGTTACAACCGTTACAAGAAGAAAGAAGGATGGCTCATCGCAAGGCGTTCCATGTCTAAAACTTATGAAAGAGTAGAATGTGCACATGATACCCCATGGGGTATGTTGATCAGCCAGAGATGTTTATTTCATGGTTTAAAATCAACCGAAAGTAAAAAAAAAGGTGGTACATGCTATTCTGTCATTTTTTAGTTCTAAGCATTGTATATGCTTTCATTATTTTTAGGGACTGATCTTTAAATGATAAAAACCAAAACTTGAAGGAATTTCGTTTGGCCGTAGCTACAAGATGGATTGGTGCAAATCTACATCCCTAGAACAGGATGAAAACCTTCAAACCTTGCACAAAACAAATTTAAAGTTACGGTTCCTTACGAAATAAAATTAGATGAATGTGCACATTTGCCAATTCATGAAACGAAGGAAGGTACGCACATTAGCACACGTGCAGAGTCCCATCGTATTTGTGGCATTGCAAAACATGCAAAGTTGGCCTTTGTTTAACAAGTTCATTGAATCGTTTTCTAAAATTTCGTGAGTTGGAATAATTATATTTTCTATTTCAATTTGTTCTTAATTTCCTGGTGGTCATAATACAGAACCACTAAATAAATAACAAACTATCATAAGTCATCATCATTTTGTTTTCGACCTTACTTAAGGTCGGTTTGACGCAGCTCTAACTTCTTTTCTATTCTGTGCTAATCTAAAAAGCTTTACATACCCTTCACAACCTAAATTTCTAATAATTTGACTAATATAGTTTGGTCTAGGTCTTCCTATATCCTTCTATCTTTTTCCTATCCAGCTGACTCTACATAGATATTAGCAACCTGATGGTTGTTAAAGAACTCTAACATGTTTACATGATTACCATTTATAAGGAAATGAAATATAACCTGGTTATCCGCTTCAAAAAGGAAAAGTGTTAAATTATATGTTATGGTAAGGCTTAAGCAACGAATCGCTGCCAACATGTCAGACCGCTACCTAATTGTGAGTTATGTCATGGTGACGTTTATTAAATTATATGTTATGGTAAGGCTTAAGCAACGAAACGCTACCAACATGCCAGACCGCTAACTAATTGTGAGTTATGTCCTGGTGACATTTAGTTAACTGATTTTTTTTTTTTTTTTCGAACTTACTTAAAGTCGGTTTGACGCAGCTCTAAATTCTTTTCTATTCTGAGCTAGTCTAAAAAAGTCTACATACCCTTCACAACCTAGATCTCTAATAATTTGACTAATATAGCCTTGTCTAGGCCTTCCTACTCTATTTTTATTTGGTAGTCTATAATCTAAGACTTTACTAAATAGTCCTTCATGTCTTAACTGGTGCCCTATCATTCTATCTCTCCTGACCTTCAGTTGTTTCCACATACAGGATTCTTCACCTATCCTTCTATAAACTTCCTCGTTTGTTACTCTATCTGTCCAACTAATCTTTAACATTCTCCTATAACACCAAGTTTCAAAAGCTTCTATCTTTTTCTTATCTACTTCTTTAATTGTCCAAGTCTCACTACCGTATAGTAGAACGCTCCATACGTATCATAATACCTATCATAAGTAAATAAATGTTTTTGAGATATTCGTGAAGTATTTACCATATAATCCCATGTGTAAAAAAAGAATGATTTTCTTTTAATATAAAATAAAAACCGGCAACAAAGGGTTAAACTATAGCTTTTTGCTAAACCGACGAAAATGTGATTTAAAAAAGTCTAGTTCTCCGTTCAAAGACAAGCATGCAAATTTGACATTTATTGTCTTTGCTTTTCTATCCCACTCTCAATGTATGATAACATTAGCTTTTAAAATAATACAGTAAAATTCTAATTTTGAAATTTAGGGTTCAGTTTTACGACAAAGCACTCAAATACGTTTAGATTCACAAACACGTTAAATTTTATAAAACTGCATTATATCGTTAATGTCGTTTTTAATTTAAAGTTTTTACAACTGTTTTGCAAAGGTCTTTCTTTTTTCAGATGAAACAAGACTGGCACTTATCTCATCTTGCGTTCAGAGAAAAATCAATGTTATCTCTGCTTAGAAGGAAGGAAGGCGGACATTTGTTGAAAATGCTGGCGATAGATCACATTAAATCTAGAGGCTAAGCTAGGGTTAGAGCGTAACCTACTCGTCATGACGTACACTTGGGATTAACTTCACTTTACGAGGAACAGCATGTAGCCCTTAATTTCTGGTTTTATTTTGAGCATGTAATGAAAACGAGTGTACGAAAACGTATTACAGAAGAAACGGAAAATCTTGTTTAGTATAAAATTATTCTGTTAATCCGAGGGATACACGTTAAAATTACGTTATAAATTCACCATTTGTTTAGGATCAATTAAGGTTATAAATTTTAAACATAGAACTATGTTAACTCAACACCGCCCTTAATTATAATTTTAGGTGACCATTGTTTTCGTTTCTATCAAATAACCGATCCAAGCAGATGTTGCTGATTTAAAATTGAAAAAATTCTAATAAAGACACATTTTCTGCACGTCACATAATTTTACACACTTTTCATTCGTATATATAATCGATTACTTTTCACATTTACGCATCTTTGGTTTTGTTTATTTGGCTAGTTATTAGTTGTGCCAATGGTTAAAGTCGTTGGAGATATATTCGAAAACACTTGGCTCGTCAGCCCTTCCACTTTCTGACCGCCCTAAACCCAATCAGGTGGCATACCGTCAACAGCTGTCCGCGGACGATGAATATACGAGAATACGACTAGGGGAGAGAGAACATAACTCCACCAATAGAAAACACAATTCATACTGTTGAGTTTTCGTTTTCGGTGCCTAACTCAATTTGGTGCCCCATACAGATTGTAGACTGTAACATAGAATAGAACGCCCAAAGGCGAGATGATATATAATTCTTCAAAAAATGCCAATAATACCTTCTCTTTTACTTCATGTTTGATATTCTTATATCAGCGAATTGTTTTTAAAATTGTTTATACTTGGTTTTCAATTTATCTGGTAAAAGTGTAGCTACCGCATTTGCAGCACCTTTTTCAATTTCAAAGGGCAGGTTTTCTGTGTCTGAATCACTTATTGTTTCACTCAACACCACTACTTTCGTGATGGGTGTGTTGTAATCGGAGCTCGAAACACTCTTAGGGGGGTGTTGTTGTCGAGTGTGCTGGTCGTAGGGCGCGAGAAAGCTGCAGTCCAAGGTCGACGGGAATTGCAAGAATCTCGTAGCGAAAACCATTGAAAAAAAGCATCCACGGGTCGTTCTACCGCGGGTCAAAACAAGGATGAATGCTGAATATCCGTTTCGGTAATTTGAAGCTAGAATTCCACTTGAGAGAGAAGTTCTGTTGTGTTGCAAAGGCTCCTAGGAATCCCTTCGCCGACGTCATCTTCAAAGTAACCCCCGCACCTCGAAGGCACATATTAGTTGAAGCTATTAACCTCAGGTGGCGAAGAGTATGAGTTCGGAACCACTTATTGATGACGCAGTATTACTGGTGCTACGAGTACGGCCGTAGATCAATGAAGTACAGGGAGAAAGTACAGTGGTACGGTAACTGTGCCGAAGTCGGTATGAGTTCACGAATTGCCGAAAGGCAGTATTCTGTTGTGTGGTTTACGCTAAGGCAAACGACAGAACTCGCGGTGGCGCGAAAGTCGAACGCGCCACGACATCAAGTCGAATCTATGCTACGATTGAAGAGCACAATGACACGAAACATCGATTATGGATTGTGAAGAACAAACAAGATGTAAGAGAAGCAAGAAGATCAAATTCGCACAATTAAATCTCGGAAAAGGCAAATGGGCCACAAATATCTTCTTAAAGTTATTCGTCGAAAACAATATCGACATTGGACTTATACAGAAACCGCACCTATATAGCCATAAAATAACAAGTTTTGGGAGGGGGTTTGTTAGGTTTTTTCGTGGCCCCACGTTGGGCGCCAAAAATCTATGTGACGTTATTATCGGGGCAGCCACGTTGGTTCGTAAAATTTATTCTACGTAACACAAAGAAAGCCAAAGAAATGACCCGGCTCAATCGGAGAGTAGGGGGGGTTGTAGAAAGCAGACCAACATATAAGGTACGCGGCTGTAAGGAATTAGTAACAGTACCTGCAATTGAAAAATTAGAATAGTAAACCTGAAAAAAAAACAAATTAGTCCTGCAAACCTGAAACAAAGAAAAAGCATAGCATACGGATCAAGTATAATTGTTCAGTACTTTGTAGAATAAAAAAAAACTGTTGGGATAATCTATATAATATAACAACGTTAAAAGCAATATAACAAATCTTTAGTACAAAGTGAGGTAATATTGGGGAGTAGCAGAAACGTTTCCTCACACACCAATTAAACATAAAGCAGACAAAAAGTTAACAAAAGATAAATAGGTAAGTCACAATTGATATGAGTAATTCAGTAGTATTGATTTTGTTTTTCTTTCTTTTTTTTTCTTAGTAGTATGCACTTCTATTGTAAAAGGTCTCAGAACGCCAAAGGTATGGCAAAGCAACGGACAGGTATTTAAAGTAAAACAAGTAGGAAATAGTTCAACTTACAGAAAGTCCTTCAGGAACGCTTCCTTGCATTTGAAGCGTGGGATTCACGAGGTCCTGCACTAGCGAAGCACTTAACCCTTTACTGGGAGGTGTTGATGGAACCCATTACACGCCACCCCAATCACACCTACGCACCTCACCGGTGTCAGCAGCAGACACCATCACGCGTCGGAATTCGAATAAGATCGCGAGCTCTTTCTACCTCTGTAGGAACAACAGTGATCACGGAATTTTGTTCTTCGTCCAACATTATACAAGAATTAAACACCTAGGAATATAATTGAATAGGTTATGATTACCAATTCAAACTCCGCGCCAACCACATACACATTTAGCACGACCTCGTAAAAATGAAGATAGGTTCACAATAAAAAGAGCGATTTTGCAGATTTCACATTGGGTACCCCGAACGAGTAAATATTACTAATACACAAAACCACTTTAAATACACATTATAAGCACTTTATAACAAATTATATACCGTTCTTTGTATTTTATCACAGTTTATTTAGTGAAAAGTGAGCGTGGCTTTAACAAACAACATCGCGTTTTTCCACACTCTCTTCAAAGCAAAAGCAAACAGTACCTTTTACGTAATTAATATATAGAAAACCAAACACGAAACTAACACTCCTCATCTGTTTTCATACGTTTCAAAGCAAACAGCAAACAGTCTTCTCAACGTAAACAATCTATAGGAACGAGCAACAAACTACAACTCAACGTAATTAACATATATCGGAACCAAGCACGAAACTAACAACGTAACGTAATTAACATATAGGAACAAAAGAACAAACTAGAACTGTTGTCTGTAGATATATCAATCGTTGTTATACCAACCGCGTATCGACTCTTATCTAGACTGGTATAATAACATAAGGAACATACAAAACGTGAAATGCCGCAATCTTATCTAATACTTAATTACCGCGGTTTATCACTTTCAACAAGTTGGAAAGCAATTTACAAATAATCCTATTTACAAATCGTTCCACTTTATTTATTAATGAAAATCAAACTTCAATTTATCTACTTTTAAAGTAATACCCACGAGTTAATAAATATAAAACATAGAGATAGTAGTTGCAGAAATGTGTTTACCAATTGAGTAGTGTAAAAAGGTTAAACTATAAAAATGCCCGTTGCAGGTTGCTGTATTAAATATGGATAGCGAACGACCGCGCACCGGAATAATAATAAATAATGGGACGTGTGCATGAATAATATTAAATAATTTGGCGACAGTCGAAAACAGGGTCAAACATGTTCTATGTCATAAGCACGTACCGTTCGCCAGTCGAATCCTCCCGAGAAAATCCTCAAATCGATGACTTGATAAATCAAATAGAAGGCATTGTTCGTAAAATCGGTAGAAATTAAAAACTAATCATCGGGGGAGACTTTAATGCCAAGTCGACATTATCGAGTAGCTCAATTGAAAACCATAGAGGCTCGGAAGTTGCTGATGTTTTGACGGAATGACATCTTAGCGTGATCAATAATACTGATTTGCCTATGTTCGAGAGCATAGAGGCAGCATAAGTTAATAACATAGGATATTGATGTCGGGACACGCGTAAACGAGTTGTTAAAGAACTAGCATGGTCAAAGAGCCTAGGAGAAGTCGAAGAAGCAGCTAACCAGAAGACGTTCTGGACAGTTCTTACGGAATTCGCAGGAAAGGTTGAGAGATCGAATGGTAATATCCTACACGTGACTTTCCAATGCTCTACCCGAAGGTACTACATTGGCCAGGAAGCTATTTCTTTACCTGGAAAATTTCGAATTTTGCCGAACCCTTGCTGTTCCCAGCAAGGTAGGGATCTTTAACGTGTGTAACAGCACTCACACACGGGACTTCCATTTTACCGTTCATCCAAACGAGGGTGTATTTTTGTAAAAAATGCTCGCCTAACATTTTTCAAGCGGACCGTGTTGGGATTCAAACCAGGGACCTTGGGCGTAGTAGTCACACTCATACCAACTACGCCACGGAGCCACCGAATGGTGATAACCGCGTGTAAATCGAATGAAATCAGGTGAAGGGGTAGGGCAGGTTTGTAAAATTTGAGGAAGTAGTTTGACTTCGCATCATATATAAACATGATACTGTTATCGTACGAGTAGGCGGTGTCTGAAAGTATGTAGACTTAGCACTGTTATGTTTAATGTTCACAAGCAAAAAGAAATTAAAGAAAGTTCATAAGTACACAAATATACAAGTAAAAGTCAAAATGAACAGTTTATGCAGTTTGAAGTACTTCGGAAGTCTTCGGCAACCTTCAGTAATCTTCGGAAGGCTTTGTGGTTGCTCAAGGAACCGAGTAGGAACTTAAATACTAAGTAAACAAATATATACACAGTTCGGAGAGGTCCGAAGGTCTTCGGTAGTCTTCGGAATTCTTCAGAAGGCCTCGGGATTTCTTGGTGAGGCTGAATGAGAGCTTAAATAAGGATAATAAGAAAGTATTTATAGTTTGAAGAGGTCCAGACGTTTTCGGTGGTCTTCGGGACTCTTCGGAAGGCTTCGTGTTCTACTTGTGGAACAACGTGGAGTTATAAAGAATAATGATATATACACAAGAATTATACATTGAACATGTATACAATATTAAGGGGTTCAGAAGTCTTCGGTCGGTTTCGGAATTTTTTGGAAACCCTCGGGATTGACTAGTGAGGTTGAGCGAAAGCTTGAATACCGATAATAAGAAAGTATTGATAGCTTGAAGAAGTCCAGACGTCTTTGCCGGTCTTCGGGACTCTTAGGTAGACTTCGGGGGTGGTGGTGCTCTAAGCCTCGTCGAGCATGTTGCCACTGAATTTCATGGGTGTGCTATTCCGGAGATACAGTTCACAGATGCATTCGGCGTCACCACAATAGACGACCTCTCGAGACGTTATCGCCACGGGAGCGGCTGGGATGGATTCTTGCCGCAGCTCTTGGAAGTGCTGAAGCTGATCTGGTGACGTTGGCAGGGGCGACAGTAGCTTCGGCAGCGGTATGGTGTCTCGGAAGGCACGCTGGAGAGCGTTCTGCATCTGCTTCCGGTTGGCCTGGTGAGTCGAATGGGTTTTCTTACCCATTCGTAGTTGACTACTACGGACAAATTAAATGCGGCGTGCCTCAAGTACGGCACCGGGTAGCGTAACTGGTCAGATATTGAGCAGGTTGTGGAGAGCACTGCTATACGTCCCCTAGGTACGGCATCGGGCAGCGTAACGGATCAAGAATTTACGCAGGCTATGAAAGAGCACTGCAAAACGTGCCCTAGGTGCGGCGACGTGCAGCGTAACTAGTCGGATATTTAAGTAGGCTATGGGGAGCACTGCTGGCTGAGGTAGTTCACAGTTGAGTTCTCAGACTGTGGTGAGCACTAAGGTACTGAATTCTGTTGGATTCGCAATCGTATTTATATGCTTTCTTCCCCTATGCAAGGTATGTTGAAAAAAGGTTAGTGGAATATGCACCCAATAGATTCGCTACTTTTAGGGTAGCACAAAAAATGAGTTGTAGATCCCGATTTTCTAGGCCTGTGTTCTATTTTCAGCACGTGTACTTTGATATAGGGTAATAATACAACTTAAAAATAAAAAAAATCAAAAACAAAAACCAAAAAGAGGTGTACGGATGTCTAAAAATGCACAACGAACCCCGCACAAAACCAATCACTCTTTTACCTCGACGTGCGGAGTATAAGGCATAAATCAAAATTTTAGAAATCGGGCTATTAACTAAATCAGAAACCTTAAATTAAATCTACAATTAGACTAAGTAACCAAAATAGAGTGAAACTTAAAAGTGATAGTGATTGTGACCCCCAGGACGTTTAGTGCATACCCACTAGGACATTGGTGGTGTGTATCAATCTCCCTGTAGCAGTAAAAAATAATAGATGTAAGCAGACGACCACATCTTTGGATCCTGGAAAGAACGAAAATTGTGGCGACTTTACTCGGATAAGCATTGATTTTTATTAATAAGTATATTTTGCAATAATTTTGAACGAGCACGTTCTTAGTGTGATGGTGCTAGCCGACATGGTGCTTATGCGAGTGCAGCTAATAATTTGGGCAATGCTTTTGTTATTTCATGCACTGTTACATGCTTAATGCTTATTTGAACATTTGGATATTTATTTATTTTATATTTATTTTTATATTTATATTTTGTGGATGCATTTTATTGTTTTGTGGTTTGATTTGTTTTGTTTGGCGGTTTGTCGCCTATTTTTGGTCGCAGTATCTATAAGAAGGAAGATTAGAATTACTATATCAGTCAGTTAGGTAACGATAGGGTACGTAAGGGACGAATTTAGGCTGAACTTAGACTTAGGGAGGACGACTTTGTAAATTTATAGAGTAGAAATATATTGCTGGATTTGCTATTAATAAATTTGGCGTATGCTTAGGAATTTGAATCCATTGATAATTACTAGTTAGCTGGATTTGGATAGCTATAAGTTGACCTTTCAGATCGCACCGGTAAGCAGAGTTTGCAGCTGCTATCCGATATTACAGATCCCTTTCCTTTTACTTTTAGCTAGTGGTCTTGTTGATCAGGCGTACTCCAAAGTCAACGCGAAGGACATTATTATTTAAACTCCAACTTTAGTTTTAGTTTATACATTTTATTCATGTTTAATTATTTATGAAGTCAGATTCATTTGAAACACGTTTATTTTCGCGTTTAAATTCAATGTAGTATCTTTGGGTAGAGCATAGAAGTCGTGGCTGCAAGTGTAGCGACTCTTATATTATACTGAATTTCTCAGAATTGCAGAATTTGAGCGATGTACTTCATATAGCTTCTCTGTGAACTATAGGGTGTCTCAGAGTGTTTTTCGTTTTTAGATGTTAAATAAAAAACAACAATATCAATTAAAACTCGATTTATTTATGGTTTATTTAAAGAGCAATTTTCGAAGTTTATTTATGAAAAACAATCGTTTGCAAATGCGCACTATTCACTTGTTCACACTCATTTAACCTGGAGCTAAAATTTTCAATCACTCCCTGGAGTATCGCTCTTGGAATAGAGTTGATTTCTACAGTGATTCTTTGCTTCAAAACATTCAGGTTGGGTGGCAATGGATTGTAAACTTTACTTTTAGGTAGCCCCGTAGGAAAAAATCAGCAGGCGTTAAATCATGGCTCCTCGGTGGCCAGTTGATGTCTCCTCGGCGACTTATCACTCTTCCAGGGAACAAATCGTGAAGAGCAGCTAATGAGTCATTTGTAACATGAGAAGTGGCTCCATCTTGCTGGAAAAAGGTGTTGCGGTTGTAACCGTTTTGGTTTTGCATTTCTGTAGCCAAAAAAGTCCTGATCATATGGCAATATCGATCAGAATTAACGGTCTGAGTTCGTCCTCGGTCATCCTCAAAAAATAAGGGCCGATAATTCCTTGACTTGATATGGCAGCCCAAACAACAAGTTTTGGCGAGTGCAAGGGCTTCTGATGCAGTTCTAACGGATTCTCGGGAGCCCAGTATCTGCAATTTTGTTTATTCACATGACCGTTGATGTGAAAATTCGATTCGTCGGAGAACCAGATGTTATTGAAACTCCTAAAACGATTTTTCATTGTCCTGCAGAATTCGACTCGTTTATCAGGATAATCACGCTTCATTTCTTGAACAATTACAATTTTATAGGGGTGAGAATGTAAATCTTTCGAAATAATGCGATGAACCGTAGATTTGTTCAAATTAAGAGAAGCTGCGCGCAATCTCAACGACTGTCGTGGGTTGTTCATAACAGACTGGCGAACGCGGTCGACGTTCAAGGTCGTTCTTGATGTCCTTTTGCGCCCAGACGATTTGTCCGGCATTGTATTCCCAGTCTCTTCAAACTTGCACACCCAATGCTTAAGTAAATTGGCACTTGGCACATGTCTTAAGCTTGTTAAATTAAAATGTGTCCTGTAGAGACGACGAACAATAGTGTTGGTGTTAAGGCATTTTAAAGCTTTTGTTAAGGCGTTTTAAAGCAGCTTTTAGAGTTAACTTTTTAACATACCTTATTTTCGCTACTTGCACCCTTCCATTCCTATATAGCGCAAGGTGCGGTATTGAACAGTGACAGTCACGAGAGTGGTGTTCAGACTTTGGTGAAGCCGCGAGTGTACCTGTAATCAACGGACGCGCGTTCGCGGTGTTTTTATTAGTGCATGTGTGAAACAAAGCATTGCACATCATCAATCAATCACCAATAAATCATTATACAGTCCGCTATAAACATTTTGGAATGGTTCATGACCTATGGTAATGTCATGGTAGCAGATAAAGCAGTAAGTGCTAACATTAATTTATTTACGCGCTGTATATTTCTCATATCGTGATTTTATGCAAGATTACATTGGGAGTGGTCATATGACACTTTGTTCGAAATTGGGTCAAAATTCAATAGATGGTTTGTCAGAATACTACATACCTCATCATGCCGTTGTCAAACCAGAGAGCGCGACAACCAAACTCAGAGAGGTTTTAGATGCTTCGGCTTCTGCGCCTATTGGTGGTTCGTTAAATGAACATTTGTTAGTTGGTCCTCCGTTGCAGAAAGACATAATGGTTTTGTTGCTGCAATTTCGTCAACATGCTGTGGTATTCACTGCTGACATCAAACAGATGTACAGGCAGGTTTTGGTTGCGCCAGATTATCGTCAATATCAAAAAATAATTTGGAGATTTAATTCTTCGGATCCTATCAGGATTTATCGGTTGAACACCGTCACTTATGGAATGACCTCGTCTCCATTTTTAGCATTGAGGGTCATTCAGGAATTAGCCCGAGTGGAGTCAGCCACATTTCCGCGTGCTGCTGGGGTGTTGGCATTATAATTTGAATTAGGGCCGCTATACTTGCGGCCACGTCCCCAATGCTCCACCCGGAGGTACTACATTGGGTTTAAACGCGAAAAATAGTCGTGCTCTAATTTATTCTTACTTCATAGTTGATTCACCCTAAATAAAAACTAAATAAAATCTAACAAACCTAACAAACTCTAACAATCTAACAAACCTAAAATCTGACAAAACTGGAACAAAAACAAAACAAAACTAAAAACAGGGTTGTAAATAATGGTATCCCTAGCGCTGACTTTCGAGTGTACCCGATCAACAAGCAAAATGAGAGGGGAGGGATCCGTAATACCGGATAGCAGACGCCGGTTCTGCTTACCAGTGCGACCTGAAGGGTCGTCTTAAAACTATCCAAATCTAGCTAACTAATTTAAATCCATCCCTAGCTTTCCTATCGTTCCTAACTGATTTACATTATGATTACAATCTTCGCAATTCTGCTCGTCCTTTCCCAAATATATACTGCAACCAAAATGGCGACAGAACGTCAAACAAAACAAATAAGCCACATAATACATGCTATATATAAATAAATATAAAGTGTAAATATAAAATATAAATAAATATAATTATGTAAATATATAAATAAATGTTTAATAAGCGTTAAGCATATAGCAGTGCACAAAATAGCAAAAGCATCACCCTATTTATCAGGTGCACTCGCACAAACATTATGTCGGCTAGCGCCTTTACACACCAAACGTGCTTCTTAAATTATTTCAAAAACTACTAATTAATGTAAATCAATGCTTGTGCGAGTACAGCCGCCACAATTTAAGTCTTACCTCGATAATAAAATTCTCCAGCATCCGAAGATCTGGTCGTCTGTAACTTACTTCTAAAGGTGGGACGGGGTGCACTGCTAAAGTCCTGGTGGGTATGCACTAAATGTTCTTGGGGGGATCACAATCACTATCACTATCACTTCACTTTCAAGTCCTGGGGGGATGCGCGGTTGCGCTCTGTTTTATTATCCTTGTTTACTTTATTGATTTAATTTAATGAGGGTTTATGATTTATTTGTTATTGTTTATTTGGTATTATTTTTTCCGATTTTCCGCACATAATTATGAAGATAGGCAGTGATTGTATTAATGGTGTGGGGGTTTCTCGTGCATATTGGACATTTTGGTATAATTATCTTTTTTTTTTTTTTTTTTTTATTTAATATCAGGTTTTGGTTATGCTCGTATCCTTACTCACGCCAAGTCAATCTAAAATTTTCAATCCTCCCACCAACCCCACCGAATTTTTACACGCGGTCGTCATTGATTGTCTAATCTCGCGACCCTTCCCGCGAATTCTTTTAAGGCTGTCCAGAACGCCTTCTGGTTAACCACTTCCCGACTTCCTCTAGGCTCTTTGGCCATGCCAGACCTAGGATAGCTAGTTTGCTATCAGCCAACCCTCGATTTCCCGCCTCAAGCGGGCAGTCGAAGAGCACGTGCTCTGCGCTTTCCGCGCCCTCACCGCATTCGCAGCGGTCGCTGTTGGTTAGACCGAACCTTTGTAAATACGCCTTCAGGGCGCCGTGCCCTGTTATCAACTGCACCATTTTGTGATCGAGCTTAACCTCGATCTTACCTCTGGCTTCTATGCTCGGTATGAATTTGTGGGTCAACCTGCCCGTGGCAGCGTTGTTCCACCTCTCTTCCATTGTCGAATTGATTTTTCGCGCAGCTTTCTTTTGATTAAAGACCTCGGTATCGACGAATGTGATATTCGAAAGTCGCCCGTCGCGGCCTCTTTAGCTAATTCGTCAGCCCTATCGTTTCCTACGTTACCATTGTGCGACCTGACCCAACAGAACTTTAAACGTCGAAACTCTAGCGCCGTACGCGCTATCCTCCAGACGTCCGCTTGGAGATCTGTCGAGGTGTTCATGTTTGTTAAATCCGTCCGCGCCGATTTACTATCACTGATTATATAATACTCGTCTCTGCCCGTATGGTTTATTACGTAATCGATAGCCTCTCGTATGACTACCAATTCGCACTGGAAGATAGTGCACCAGTTCGCGAGTTTGGTTTGAAACCGAAACACCTCCTTTCCTGCTTATACACGACAAACGCCGCGCCTGCTTGCCCATCGTCCATACGTGAACCGTCCGTATAAATTCTGATACCCATCGCGTCCTCATCACCTTCGACAAACTCGATCCCTCTAATATCAGCCGGGTGCCCTAACTCAGATACAACAATCTTTCTTGTAATTTCCCTATTACCAAGATTAAGATCTTCGATAATGTTGGCATCAGATACTTACGTTGACGATGTTGTGAGTGGTTGTGCTTCTGTGGAGGAAGCAAAACGTTTAATTTTCGAATTAAGTCAAATTTGTGCAGCAGGAGGTTTTACGTTGCGTAAATGGAACAGCAACGTCAGCAAGGTTCTTGAAGTATTACCAGAATCGTCTTGTTATTCGACAACTTTTAGTTTTGAAGATTCAAATAATTTGTCACAAAAGATTTTAGGTTTGCAGTGGAAGCCCATAGGGGTATATTTTTTTTATCACGTTAATCCTATTTCAAAGGATTATACGAAGCGCAGTAGAGTGTCTGAAGTAGCCAGAATTTTCGATCCGTTGGGCTACTTACTTCTTTAGTATTTTTTGCCAAACATTTAATCCAATATTTGTGGATATTGGGTTTGGATTGGGACGAAAGTCCTCCATTGAATATTGTATCAAAATGAAAAAATTATTTGGAACAATTGTCAGAATTATTGAAAGTCAAGATCCCTCGAAGGATTTTATTTGTTCATTACAAAAGTATACAGATTCACGGTTTCTGTGATGCTTCGGAAGCAGGCTATGCAGCCGCTGTCTATTTTCGAGTCGTCGACACAGCTGGAAACATTAAAACAACATTGGTGTGTGCCAAATCTAGGCTTGCTCCTACTAATCGCATTTCTTTGCCTCGTTTGGAGTTATGTGGTGCACTACTGTTGTCAAACTTGGTAGATTTTGTTCGGACTACTTACAAAACACAATTGTCATTCGATAGTATTTATGCCTGTGCGATTCAACCGTTGCACTCGCTTGGATTAAATCATCATCGTATAATTGGAAAACATTCGTCAGCAATCGAATTTCACATATCCAAGACCGCATTCTTCCAGCATCATGGTTTCATATTAAATCTTTAGAAAACCCAGCTGATTGTGCCTCTCGAGGTCTGGTAGCCTCAGAATTGGTACAACATCATTTATGGTGGAAAGGGCCTCATTGGCTTCAACTTCCAGAAGAAGAATGGCCATTGTTTAACGTGTCTAGTTCATTAAATCCGTTGTCAGTCGAAACGAAAAGAAAAATTTTATCATTAAATGTTATTATTTCATACAATTTCTTAGACTCATTGACTACTCGATTTTCAAATTTGTCAAAAATAGGTAGAATTATTTCATGCGTTCGTCACTTCATTTCCAATACTCGAATATCATTTGAATCACGCAGAGATGCGCCCGATTATGCTTCTATGGTTGAACAGCAATGTTCTCTTCATTTTTTGATCAAAAGGGTTCAACAAGAAGCCTTCCATCTAGATATTTGTAATATAGCAAATGGAAAACCGGTTAACAAATCGCTCAGACCTCTCACTCCCTTTCTGGATTCATATGGTTTACTCAGGGTGGGTGGTCGTCTTCGAAATTCAGACCTACCTTATGGAGTGAAATTTCCAATTTTACTCCCATCATCGCATCGGTTAACAGACTTAATCATTCTGGATTGTCATAACAAGCACTTACATCCTTGACTTCGTACTACTCAATTTTTGTTGACTCACAATTTTTGGATTCTGTCTGCTAAAAGGGCAGTTCGTAAATGTTTGAAGTCATGCATCCGTTGTTTTCGCATAAACGCTATTGCGTACTGCCCTCCCATGGGCGATTTACCAACTTCGAGGGTAACTCCTAGAAACGCATTTTTGCATACTGGTGTGGATTATGGTGACCCTCTTGCCGTTACAATGAGTAGAAAACGAGGATCTAAGTCATCAAAGGCTTATATTTGCTTGTTCATTTGTTTTAGCACGAAAGCCGTTGATTTGGAGTTAGTGTCTAGTCTTTTAAAAGAAGCCTTCATCGCTGCTTTACGTCGCTTTATTGCTCGTCGTGAAAAGTGGGTGACTATTTATAGTGATTGTGGCACCAATTTTACTGGAGCTTCTCGTGAATTATCTGACATGATGAAAGACTCTGCGGGTGCAGAAGGTATAACGTTTATATTCAACCCCTCTTCCGCTCCTCATTTCGGAGGTTTATGGGAAGCCGGGATTAAATCAGTCAAATCTCATCTCAAAAAGATCAGTTGAAATCAAATATTGTCATATGAAGAACTCAACACTGTTCTTGTTCAAATTGAATCTCTACTTAATTCAAGGCCTTTGTGCCTGTTAAGTACTAATCCCGAAGATTTTTTCTATTTAACACCGAATCATTTTCTTGGATTGGAACCTGTGTCTGTTCTACGAGATCCTGACGTTACTGCGTTGAACATTTTTCATTTAGATCGCTGGCAACTAATTCAGCGCATACAACAAGATTTCTGGAAACAGTGGCGTACAAGTTATTTGCATACCCTGCAACAAAAGACTAAATGGTTCACTACCTCTCCTCAAGTCCAAATTGGGACCTTGGTGTTAATCAAAGAGGATCAAGCTCCTCCTCTGTCCTGGCAACTAGGCCGCATCGATTATTTATACTTTGCAAGCGATGGGGTTACTCGAGTGGCTAGGGTAAAAACTATGCATGGTACAATTAAAAGATCTTTAGTCAAGTTGTGTCCTCTACCTGTAGACAGCACACCTCAATAGTTTTAAGATGAATATTAAATGTAGCGTAGTATTCGTTTTATTTTCATTAGTACATAGTTTAAAAATAAGGTAATCAATCTTATTTTGGTGGGCGGTATGTTAAGGCGTTTTAAAGCAGCTTTTAGAGTTAACTTTTCAACATTCCTTATTTTCGCTACCTGCACCCTTCCATTCCTATATAGCGCAAGGTGCGGTATTGAACAGTGACAGTCATGAGAGTGGTGTTCAGACTTTGGTCAAGCCGCGAGTGTACCCGTAATCAACGGACGAGTGTTCGCGGTGTTTTCATTATTGTGTGTGTGAAACAAAGCATTGCACATCATCAATCAATCATCAATCAATCATTATACAGTCCGCTATAAACATTTTGGAATGGTTCATGACCTATGGTAATGTTATGGTAGCAGATAAAACAGTAAGTGCTAATATTAATTTATTTACGCGCTGTATATCGTACAGTAGGAATCGTTATTTTTATAAAACGCTCGCACGCAAAACGCGCGCTGTGATCCCGTGAAACGATACATGGCTACTAAGCCGGCCAAGCATTTGAGTCCACTCCCCTCCCCCTGCTACCTGCGGTTGGCGCGTATTGGTCAATTCAAAAACGAAAAACATTCTGAGACACCCTTTATTAACCTAATTTTCTGGAACATTTTAAATATGCAAATTTGAATGTTCGTGTGTGAATACCTGAATTGAAAGAGGGTTCAACGCTGATAAGCTCTCAGTACTAAACAGAAATGGGACCGATCGATATTGGAGTAACTTTTCAGATTTAATCGCACTAGGCTCAAGCAATACAAACTTCTGAAAAAATCATGTCACTCTTCAAAATTTAAGAATATGCTTTGTATTCGTCTCAGAGAAGTATTCAACTATGGCGTAATTTCCGTTTTCCGTACAAAATTCACTTTTTAGGTTTGCAACTTGCAAAATTACTGAACGCAGCTAGAGATTATACGTTCTCTCTGTTATACATTTTTATCAACTTATCAGAATAAAATAGCAATTAAGCACCGCAGGCTGCTCTTCGTAAAATAAAGTTAATCCAAAGCTTGCACCACGATAAGGTTTCGTTGTAACCCTAGTTTAGCTTCTAGATTTAAGGTGATCTATACCCAGCTTTCTCAGCATACGAACAAGCTGTTTCTAAACACCGATAACATTGATTTCCCTTTTATTGGGAGTTTAGATAATCATCAGCTTCAATTCTGTTAAAAGAACTTGCACAGACATTCTTCTAAGTTTCACTCTAAAACCAAAAATAAATATATAATCCACTTCTATAAGAATAGCAATATCCAACAAGAATTTAAACATATGAAGTTCATTTAATGCTAATCTTTTTCAAATTATGCCAAAGCACGACCCCATTAAACCTTAAGAATAGGGAGACAAGCGCTCAACCTTTTTAGTGTATTAAATGTTCCGGTTTAATATAGAAACTAAGAACAGAAAGAATGAAACATTCGTAATGTACTTTAACTTTGTATACAATGCTTTATGCACATGTTGCTCTGAGGACCTTCGTCAGAAAACAAAATAAATCTGCATGGATATTTCCCAACCAGCCAGGAAATAGCGAACTGTTCTGTTTATTTTAGCAATGAACGAGAGTATATCGAATAAGCTATAAGACCTGCATTAGATACAAATAAACTGCAACATGCGACTATCCTGCAATTATTTGAAAATTACACATAACAAGAGATTTGGTCTCAAATGATTAAGTTTTATGAAAAATCAAATTAAGTAATTATCAAACTGTTTACCATGTCTGTATATAGCAGGCGTTACATGCTCTTCTAAAGCCTCTGGATAAGGATCATTAGCAACTCTACATCACAAAGTTCAGGTACTGTCATTCATTGGTCTCTAGCCAGATCATCAACCGCATTTGGTGATCTATTTTTTTTGCTGACGCATGTTGAAATATGAGGGAATAATAGTGCAAAATTGTGTTTTTAAAAATTGAATAGTAAGCGACACTTAAAACATGCTCTCATCATATCTGTCGCAGTACAGAGTTCGTTAATTTTCGCCTACATGTCACGGACTTTGAAGTTTACGTGTTTCACCCATAATCAGATGATTGACTTTGTCTCGTGATCTGCTTTGGGTTTCTGACGAATACTATAAAGTAAATCTACTTGGCATTGCATTATTGTATCTTTATGTTAATAATGAATAATTTTGCCTGGCATGGGGAAAGTAATTCGAGCATAGAAAACGAAAATCAATATAAATTGTTGGTTATTTTGCAAAAAGAAAAGCCCGTGAGCGGTTTTACTGTTCTTGCAGATCATCAGACAGACTCATCATCTCTTTTTGCAAAACAACCACCTCTAATAGCCTCCAATAGCTGGACGCGACGCTCTCAGCGTCAATAAAAATGTCTTACAACTCTAGAGAGTTTTTTGGCTTGAAGATAATAACTGATGTTGTGGTGTTGTTTCTTGATAGATCTTCTTATATATATTGCTGTGAATCCTCTCTATTATTCGGGAACTAAGGTTTTCGAATCGAGCCCCACAGATTGGGCGTCATGTATGCCGTGAAACCTCACCATTAATCTTAAACTAAGGTTTTCAAATCGAGCCCCACAGATTGGGCGTCATAAGATGCTGTGAAACCCTACTTTTATCTCTTCTGATAATCGCCTCTTTACTCTTCCCGCCTCGGCTGCTCCCCTAGATAACTTACATCCTCATTCATAAAAAAAAAACAAACACATTCCTACCACAAACACCAACGTTAACTCTATTTACATCAATATTCACAATACATTAAAATTTCAAAATTAAAATTCAGCATAAATTTCAGTATCAGAAAATTTCAAGATTAAATTTGTTATCATTTTAATTTGCATCCAGAATTAAAGTCCTAGTGGGATGCCTACTAATTAATTTAACAATATTTGCAGACCTGAGTCTGAGTACAAAGGGAGCATCTCTCACCCCTTTACGTTAATCAACCAGGTTCGTCTAATTGAGCTCAAAGACAGACAGACCCAAATTTTCATCATAACCAAGAACATAAACTGCTAAATACTCCTTTCTACTTAAACAAGAAAATTTCACCTTAAAATTAAAAATTTGTTGTTAGTACAAATTCACTACTGTCCATTTTAAGTAAACAAATTATAAAGTTATTCAACACACACCAAAACATCAAAAATCGAACAACAAAGCATAAGTTACCTGAAGGTTAATGCACTCGTGGCTCCAATGTACATCGTCCTTTGTTAATCACACCATTCCAACTGTGTTATGTTTAGGTCCTCGGATTACTGGTCGCCTTTAAAAATTTTCTACACCACCATTCATCTAAAGTTGTTTCAGGGCTTTTCCGGAACTCATCTGTGTATATCTGAATCTTGTTTTGTGGATCCAATCACGTTTACGAATCATTTAATTATTAACACCCCCGAAAATAGCAAAGAAATTCATACTTCTTTCACGCTATACCCAAAACTGCCTACTTTTGTTTATTCATTTCTCGTTACAAATTTGGATACTTGGTACAGTAATACTCGCAAATATAACTAAACTTTATTACCTAGTATCTTCTTTTCTAAGTGCACTAAATAACTTTCATCGTAGCACATAAATAGCAAACTGTTTTAAAGTATTCAATCAAAATCGACAATCTAAGGGCACTTTTTAAAGCATCGAATAATCAAAATCTAAGAGAGCGAAACTGTTTAACGTCCGGGTTTATATATCGGCTAGCCTGTTCGTCGCTTTTGCCCCAAAACGGACAATTCTTAGAATTTCGCATTCTACATTCCATTTTCGATAGTCGGGCACGCGATTCTATAAACTTTGCACACGCGCCAGTTGAAAATCTGAGAAATTTTCCACACGGCACGCAACCACGTCCGAGAATAACTAATTAATTTTGTATCGCAATCGTTACGTTTACACCTCATATCTGCATCTGATTTTCAACCAATCGTAGCTCTCGTGACGTTGCTCCAATCACGCCTTTAATTATTAGTGTCTCTGCTTGACGCATTTTCTCTTTCCTTTTCTACCTTGGTCTTAGTGGTGCAAATCGATACTTTTTATTATCGGCTGTGTACAATCCACGTGGACTGTTAAATAACCCACTTTATTAGCATTTCCCGTGAATATTAAGCGAAGATTTCTCCAACATTCTCTGTAACCATTTGTTATCTACAAAATTTAAGCTGAACGTGACTTTTAAAAATACGCAGGTGTTCAAACGTAATACTTCTAAATAACACTTCTACGATTTGAATACTATTGGGTTTTTACACGCTTTTATGCATATTATATGTTACTAACGGTTCAATTAACTCCAATTAAAACAATAATGAATGGCATTGACTTTTACCCTTTAATTTTTAGTGAATCCTAATTAAATATTAATTATTATTTGTACATTTTGTTTAATACCGGTTACTTAAAATTGAGTTAATTAATATAAATTTTGCACGTAATTTCTATTTGATTCTTTACTTGGAATAATTAAACTACATTAAAATTGAGCATTTTAATTCTGCTTCTTTTTATATAAAGCGTCTAGTAAATAATTTAACTCCCTTATTTTTAATGAAACGAATGAATTTTTATGCTTCACGGTTTTAATAACGCGTATTATCTAATAAAATTCCTTATACACGGTGATTAAAATTATTTGATGTAATTAATTAATTTTTTACCCTGGTCTAAATTTGAGTAATATATATATATATATATATATATATATATATATATATATATATATATATATATATATTATATGTAAGTCTGAATTCAGAAGACCTGCTCCTGGAATCCTCTTGATTTGGTGCAGTTAGCAGTTGGACCAACATCAACACAACACACATACACAGAATCATCCCCCCCCCCCCACACATAACACATGACGGTTACTTTCTGTGGGGAAGCCAGGTCTGCTTAAATTTCAGGTAGCAGACTACTGAAACGTTGGAACAAATAAATAAAATCCTATACATTCCCGACAACTTCACTTGTGTACCCATTCCTCGGCACCACGCATAGCCGGAGAACTCCCTCAGGACGTCACCGTTCCGCTGCTCACCTTTGATCGCCCATAGGCGTTGGTAGAAATACGCGAGTTGCTGCCTCGTCGGCGTCTGGGCAACAACTGCAAAACAACCAATTAAGTTCTGAGATTATATACAAATCAAGGTGTATTTATATAAAAATAATCCTTGATACGCTCTCTATACTCGAATGTAAGCAACTAACCATCGGTAACTTTTACAAGTCCCAACATGATTAGCATAGATGGAGTTGCCAGACAAAATTTTTATTAACTTAGTCAAAAGACAAGATGAAAAATAAATAAACAAATTGCCGAATTCCTACTTAACATTGGCGGACCTTCTAAGAAGGTACTACACCTAATGCTAATTGAGGATGTTGGTCTACTGAAACAATACGTTTCTAGCTGTTTGATAATGAATACTTTACCTGGCATGGGGAAGGTAATTCGAGCATAGAAAACGAAAATCAATATAAATTGTTGGTTATTTTGCAAAAAGAAAAATCCGTGACCGGTTTTACTGTTCTTGCAGATCATCAAACGGGCGCATCTCTTTTTGCAAAATAACCAACTGAGTTCTGAAATTATACACAAATCAAGGTGTATTTATAATACAAACAGTTTCTCATGCGCTCTCTATAGTCCAATGTAAGCAACTAACCATCGGTAACTTTTATAAGTCCCAACATAATCAGCACAGGTAAAATTATTCATTATCAAGTAGCTAGAAACGTATTAGTTGCAGTAGGCCAACATCCACAATTAGCATTGGGTGTAGTACCTTCTTAGAAGGTCCGCCAATGTTAAGTAGGAATTCGGCTATTTGTTTATTTATTGTATCTTTAAACAAATTTTGCCATGTTATAAGTTGTTGCGTAATAATTTTCCAAAGTTTATTAAATTTGCACCCACGTGTCCTTGACCTCCTGATAACTCAACATTCAGGTATTCTTATTGAGCGGTAGTCAGATCATCGACCATGCTTTGACACTTACTGTAATATGAATATAACTACAATGTGCAATATTGCAGTTTTAAAAGTTGTTTAGGAAATAATATTTGAACCCTGCTCCACTATATCATTTTAAGTGCAAGAATTGTTTTGAATTCATTCAATTTGTTCCGAAATACCTTTACATCGTAATGATTGAACGTTCAAGTGTTTTTATCAACCGCTGTTTATGTCATTGACAGCATCTTGTGATCTACTTTCTTTTTGCCCACGTATGTTTTAATATCACTATCCTTAGAAATGTGCATTGTTGCGTTTTAAAGGTTGTCAAGTAAATGCTATTTCAAATCTGGTTCATCATTGAGTCTCAGAGCATGAATTTTAAAGAGTTCGTTAAATTTCTTTCGAAATGTAATGGACTTTTAAGTGTTGTTGTTGCTTAAGTTAGGGTTAAATCATCAACCCTGTCTCGTTATCTACGCATGCTTATGAGTTGACCTAAGTTTGTGCAATACTACATTTTTAAAAGTTGCATAGTAGTGGGAGATAATAAGCATCCTGGGATAGTAGCCACCACCGAACCTGATTGTACTTTTTTAACCTTAGACCAACCCTTATCCAGTTACAAACGCTATACCCAAAATTTGTAGCTTTTTATATATAAATATTTGCTTAGCGTGTAAACCATTTGATAGGCCCACATTTTCTTGGAAGTCACAATCCGACATTACTTTTACTCTAGGACCAAGCTCTGTTAGATTTAGAACCCCCAAATCCCAATGTTCTACTTTTTCTATTTATAAACATTTTCTTAGTGTGTATAGCGTTGAATAGACTCAAATTTCCAAGAAGTCCGAATTAGCAATTCCATGGCGTGTAGGCCCTATGGGGTAAGTGATCCATGGATGTAGTGCCCATGGCATAAATGGTCCATGGCGTGAATTGCCCAAGGCGTAAATGACCTACCTCTGGAATCTTCGCGCCCCTATCGCCACCAACACCGCCACTGGCATCTGAATGTTTACAACACACCTTACATATCTAACTGTCCGGGACCTTATATTTTTCATCTTTCAATTACTAGTTCGATTTGAAATGATCATTTGGGCTTTACATAAAAGTCTAAGTTATTATTTCATCTTATTAACTATATATATATATATATATATATATATATATATATATATTGCCGTGGTAGTCACCAAAATTTGAGCCCCACGTTGGACTGTCATATAAGTGCCGAAATATGGTACCCCCCACAAAATCTGACCACGGATACCCAACCCCCCCCGGGAATTAATTTTTATCAAAAATTTCAAATAAGTCCAAAATTAATGTGCGATACATATTTGGACTCCCCTAACATAGCTGAGTCGAAATATGGTACCCCACAAAATCTGACCACGGATACCCGACCCCCGGAAATTAATTTTTATCAAAAATTTCAAATAGGTCCAAAATTAATGTGCGATACATATTTGGACTCCCCTAACATAGCTGAGTCGAAATATGGTACCCCACAAAATCTGACCACGGATACCCGACCCCCGGGAATTAATTTTTATCAAAATTTCAAATAGGTCCAAAATTAATGTGCGATACATATTTGGACTCCCCTAACATAGCTGAGTCGAAATATGGTACCCCCACAAAATCTGACCACGGATACCCGACCCCCGGAAATTAATTTTATCAAAAATTTCAAATAGGTCCAAAATTAATGTGGGATACATAAATTGTTTTAAAGTAAGTCTACATTTGGAAGTTCGTTGCGACAATGCCTTGCATTTTCAACTTGTTGTAAATGCTTTTTAAATCTTGCATTATTGAAAACAAATTTACAGACCCGTTTACTCCTTACAACCGCAATTTATAGCCTGAATAAATTTTTATATATCCTCAATAAACCATTTTTCAATACTCAAAATTATTAAATTGTCTTGCACATGTAATTTTTTTAAACAAGTTTTTAAAAACAATAAATACGCCACCAATAAGTCAACCACACAAACACAAAAATATCCACAAATGTTTATATAAGAACAGAAATTTCAAATTTATTACCTGGAGACACCTTCACTCTTTGTCACCGCTGGAGATGACTACCAGAAACCCCTCGTCGTTGTGTCCACCTACTACTCTGATGCCAGGATCCACAAATCCCCACCATCTAATATCTCCGCTACCACTCCTGTTCTTCGCAAGATATTAGCTTTGTCTCGACAGTAACATTCCATACCAGATATTTTACGCATACAAATTGCTTTCAGTTCTGCTTACCCCAAATATTATCCATCCATTTACTAACTTTGTCGTAGTAACGGCACCTTTTATTTAAATAAGCACCAACTTGTGCAATCACTTTTATAACTTGAAGTCCGCTACTACAGCTTTTATAATTTCAAATAAGATGTTTAATGTAACTTTACTGAACACACAAATTCTTACCGAAAGCTTTGACTATTATGTAGGTCTGAACCCGTATTCAGAACTCGTTGAAAGGAAAGAGAGCTTTAATATCTTTGCCCGGGTATTTATATTGTTCTCCAATCCCCCTAGTGGAACCCGTTTCTGGAGAAAAGCTTGTTTTCCAAGCGGCTTCTTAAAATTTTGAACGTAACCGACTATAATTTCTGAAAAATTTCCCCCGTCCGTCGTGCTGTTTACATAGAAATTTGTTTCCTACCTTACCGTATGCGCACTTGTCGAAAACTGTTGGCTATCAACCAATGATATAATTTCCTGTCGTCACACCGCTCCACCTATCAGCTATCCATCTCTGTTCTATGCATATTTGTTGTCTCCTTTAAAACCCCACTTGAGTTACAGAAAATCGATATTGAAGCCGTCCTTCACAAATACCGTGTATCTTACGTGACTTCAATCCAACGCTTTATTTATACTTTTCTCTGTCTGTTTTATATTATCGATTGTTTATTCCACTCACTCCTTAAGGTACTGGTTATTGTAGCAGCTTATCCATATTGACCGTTGAAAACAATTTCTATGGAATTCTATGCTTAACATATAATCCAGTTCTACAAACCTGACATTTAACAACAGGTGTTTCTTCGAAACAATCGATCGTTTGAAATAACAATTTTCGGTTTCTGCGCTTCGTAGTATTTGGCTTTTAAAACGAACATTTGCGTTTGAAATTATTGATTTTCTATTGCATGCAAGCTTCCTTTTTGCTTTCATGCGTTTGATTAAAAGAAATTATAATTACCTACGCGTATCCTTGAGCTTTTATATACTTTAAACTTCTTTTCCCTTATATAATTTTTACATTCCAATTTAAATATAGAAAACTACTTTAATACCCGTTCATTTCCACTATATAAATTAATTAAATTGGCGCGTAAATAATTTGCTCTTATATACGCGATTGCTAAGATTTTATTGTCTACACCTATTTGCCCTCTAAATCCACAACAATATATATATATATATATATATATATATATATTGCTGTGATAATAGGGTAGTTTAGGGGTAGGTTAAGTCAAGGGGGTCGTAAAATAAAGAAATACAACTTCCATATTAAGAATGGCACATAATTTCAGCAATTATAAGAGTAAATCGGTCACCCTACATATTGTTAATTGAGAGCACACTATATATAAACTACACAGGAGTAAATACATTAGAACATAAAGAGGTCTAAGAATAGTTTACAAGTAAAGATACGATTTTAAAACGCAACAAATTGCATAAAAATTAAATCACCGGGAAACCCAGGTAAATTGGCATTGCAAAGATGTAACAATTGCGTTAAAATATCATCGTACGCGCATTCTAAATAATTCATTATTAGAAAATCGTACGTGACGAAGAAATCACATTTGTTCAAAAATCCAATATTTTGTAGAAATAAACAAGCACCAGGCGATTCAATTTAGATGATAAAATGTAACAAACATTCGAATACATGACTTAATAAAAAGCAAAAGTTGGAATTTCTCAAATAATACCACGATATGCGAAAGACGTACGTGACATTCAATGCATACATTGCAAGATTTGAACTAAATAATTGGTAAAAATCCCGAAGTGTACAAGATAAAGGTAGGAGTATCGTCCCAGAACGTAAACACGCCAATGAAATCAATAGGAGGTATGGCTTATATATACGATAATGACGAAGCGACAAGTTAGTCTATATTCAAACTGAGCTACGACTATGTTCAAAAGTGTTAAGAATTTACGTAACCAGTGAATTAAAAATCAAAGTAAATAAGAATTAAAAAGTGTGAGGATTTATGCAACGAAAACAAGCCGATCTATAAATAGACGTAAGTAAAATGACTTAATTAAATCCTTTTCTAATATTAATGAAACAGGGCTTTTAATTTCAATCTGGATAAATAGACAATTTTTAATTTCAATCTGGATTTTAATAACGACTTTTAATTTCAATCTGGATTTTAATAACGACTTTTAATTTCAATTCGGACTTTACTTTTGGCTTTCAATATCAACTTTTCAATTTCGACTTTAAATGGGAGACATATTTTGATTGAGATGACACTAATTTGGGATATCTAAGACGATTTTAATTTGGACTTCAAATTTTGAACATACTAGTTTAAAAATGAAGGTATTCTAATTTGGACATATTTTGACTTGGTACGTTTTTAATTGGAAACAATTTATGGGGATGCAGATCACAAACTAGGAAGGAACTACAGAACCCATTCCAGGTTAGCAATCTTAATACACTTTATTATTAAAACTGTTTTTAATTTAATATTTATCACATTGTGTATTTGTAAGAGTCAACAAAAAGCATCACTTAACAATTTATGACAAAGAAAAAGGTATCTTGGAACGTTCGAAGGTTCCTGAATAAGTAAAAGATATTTTTGCTGACTTTCAAAAAACCATAAATCTGGTATATGTAGATATTCTGTAAAAAGGGAAAATTTTGAGAGTTGTAAATATTATCAATCATTATATTGTGTATTACAGAATTGCTTAACATTTCATAACATAAGCCCTTAAAATAATAAAGGAATAAGGGGCGAGTAACACAGCAAAATATATATATATATATATATATATATATATATATATTAATATATATATATATATAATAATTCATTTGCATTACAAATGTGGATTATTCTTCCTATTATATATATTGCTGTGTTACCCTGTATAAAATCGAGCCTCACGAATTGGGCGCCAAATTATGCTGTGAAACCTCCATCATCCGTGAACTACGCTTTTCGCCTCGGCTGCTCACCTAATTTTATAAACCTCCTCATTCATAAAAATTAAACAACACATTCCTACCACAAACATCAACGTTAACTCTATTTACATCAATATTCAGAATACATTAAATTTTCAAATTAAATTTCAGCATAAATTTTTAATATCGGAAAATTTCAAAATTAAATTTATTCTCATTTTAATGTGCATCCAGAATTAAAGTCCTTGTTGGATGCCTACTAATTAATATAACAATATAAGCAGACCGAGTCTGAGTATAAAGGAGCATCTACCACCCCTTTACGTTAATTAACCAGGTTCGTCTAATTGAGCTCAAAGACATACCCAAATTTTCATCATATTCCCGAACATCAAAACAAAATACCCTTTTACTTAAACAAGCAAATTTCATCTTAAAATTAAACTTTTATGGTTAGAACAATTTCACTAATGTCCATTTAAAGTAAATCAATTATAAAGTCATTCAATACACACAAAATGTCAAACAAAATAGTATAATTTACCTGAAGGTTACTGTCCTCGTAGCTTCAAAGTATCGTTTCTTTAGTTAATCACACCATTCAACAGGATTATATTTACGGCTTCTGATTCTCTACGCTTTTAAAATTTTCTCCATTACCATCCATTCAAAATCGTTTCTGGGCCTTTCCGGAACTCATCTGTGTTTATCTGACCCTTGTTTCATGGATCCAGACACGTATTTGAACCATTTAATTATTAACACCCCCAAAAATAGCAAAGAAATTCATGCTTCTGAGCTTCTGTCACCAATATACACCAAAACTGCCTACTTTTGTGTATACATTCGTCGTTGTAAATTTTACTAATTGGTACAGTGAAACTAAATTTTATTACCTTGTATCTAAGTGCACTGAAGTACATTCATGTTTAGCACGTAAATAACAAGCTATGTTGAATCACTAAATTATACTAGCAAACTTTAAATTATTTAATCAAACTAAAATGCACGGTTTAATATCTTCAATCAAGTCGCGTATGTACGAGCTTTTAACGCATCGAATCGTCAAAAGTCTAAGAGTCTAAGAGGCCGAAATTCATATTACCGCCGGTATATATAGCAAAAAGCCTGTCTATCGGTCTGTTCCCCAAAACGGGTAATTCTAAAGAATTTCTCATGCCATGTTCCCAGTCTGCCGCTCACGCGTCGATTTTTACGAATTTTCACTCGCCCCATTCAAATCTCAGAAAATTTCCACACGGCACGCAAGCATGTCCGAGAAAAACTAATTAATTTTGTACCGAAATTGTTGTTTCTACCTCTGATATTTGCATTCTATTTTCAACCAATTGTGACCCTCGTGACGTTGTTTAAATCACGCCTTTTACTATATGTGTCTTAGCTTGACGCATTTTCTCTTTCCTTTTCTAACCTGTTTGTATTGGTGCAACTTGACACTCTTCATTATCGATTATTTCAGTCCACGCGGACTGTTATCTGGGTTTAATAAACCCGTATCGCACATTCTCGTGAATACTAAGCCCCGGTTTCTCCAAGATTCTTTGTAACTATTATGCGACGTTTTCCCAAGATTCTTTGAACCATTAATTATCTGCAAACTTTTCGCCGAATGTGATATTTAAACTACGCAGGTGTTCAAAATAATATTAATTCTCAGAGCTTTATTCCGTGGTATTTTAATTTTGGGTTTTTACAAGTTTCTATAGGTATTATATGTTATTAACGGTTTAATTAACTCCAATTAAAATTGATTTCTATCCTTTTCATTTTTAGCGAATACAACTTAAATATTAATTATTATATGTACACTTTGTTTTACTACCGGTTACTTAAATAGAGTTAATTAAGATAAATTTTGCACGTAATTTCTCTTTGTTTAGAAATAATTACATTACACGCAGAGCTTTTCAATACTGCTTCTTTTGATATAAAGCGTCTTATAAATAATTTAAATTTCTTATTTTTACTGAAACAACCGAGTTTATTTATGTTTTATGGTTTTAATAAAGCGTATTATTTAATGAAATTCCTTATACACGGTGATTAAAATTATTTGATGTGATTATTTAATTTTCTACCCTGGTCTAAATATGAGTATATATATATATATATATATATATATATATATATATATATATTGCTGTGGTAGGGGATTAAAGTTTTTATTATCGAGCCCCAGCGTTGGGCCGTCATAAGATTGCTGTGTTATCGCGGACAGACTCTTGAACACTCGAACCTTTTCCTAACAACCATTCAAGTCCCACGAATTGGGCGTCATAAGATTGCTGTGGTACCTTATAAAAATTTTTGGACCAGGCTGGGACAAAACTTGACCAGGGTCGACATATAATTCTCAAAATTGCACAACTTTAAAAAAAAATTTTCTTACCGTATTATTTCTGCTTCAAGAATCTTCCGCAGCTTCCCTGGTTAGCTCAGCTGTGCTTCTTCTCGGATACCTAAATATACAACCATTTTTCTTTCACACTCGCACACCATTCAATAAAATCACCAAGTAATACAACAATCATACAATCTTTTATTTACCGCTCTTTACAGACAAATTATTGACATGTATAAAAACAGTTTGGTACACTAATTACAAACTCAAAATGTGATATATTTTTAAAGTCCTTGCTTTTCGAATTATTTGCAAACAAATTTAATGAGATATGAGTGGAAGGGTCCCACATATTACCCTACATTGACTGTACACTGGAGTATGGTGAGCTCATAATAACCCAGTTTATTTAGTATATGCCTTTTACCTTGCATAGATTAATACAAAATTGATAGACCCGTTTACCGTTTACAATCTAATTTATATTCAGAATAAAATTTGGTAAGTTTTAAATACACCCTTTTTTAAT
Organism: Platerodrilus igneus; assembly: GCA_036346225.1. NCBI lineage: Eukaryota > Metazoa > Arthropoda > Insecta > Coleoptera > Lycidae > Platerodrilus > Platerodrilus igneus. The sequence goes on from JARFIW010001480.1 coordinate 6,435,458, forward strand.
ATTTAAATAACTCCAATAAATTGTCCAGTACATGTATCTTTTCCTATAACCATTGTACAATTTATTACTTCACAATAAATCACTTCACGTAAATATTTTCTTTTAAGTGATGTGGACTAAGCCTTAATTCATGTTGAACTAATTTGTTTGCAAATTCGGTTGTATTTAAAAGGATCGCCTCTCTATTGATACGCACAGAGTTCACTATTATACGTGATTCTTACGTACCAGGTTTTGGGTCTTCCTATCGTATTTTATTGTATATTGAAATTGACGCGCTGATTTCGGAACGTAGTACTTCAAGTTAATGCATTGGTTCTATTGGAATTTCTCATTTCAAGCTCACGTAAATTATTGTTTGTCCAAACTACCCCTAAATGACCCTATTAACATAGCAATATATATATTTATATATATATTGCTATGTTAATAGGGTCATTTAGGGGGTAGACAGGATCATTAGTATAGTGCGCTTTATGTAAACATGATGAGGGTTCAGAATATTAGACATTTTTACAGAGAAAATGAGAAATTCAACGATTACGCAGGAAGGCAAGTGCCAACGCCCTGTATATAAACCATAGTTATAATTATTTCAAGAAGTGAAAAGTACTCTAGAAGATTTAATTAAATAAACAGCTTGGCAAGTAGTAAAACGACGTGGGCAAAAGCGGCAACACAATACGTGTGAGTAATAATGCATCATCATTACACAACGGATTCCATTTAAACAAGCAGGTTTGAAAATGCGTAAGAAAAAAAACGCATATAATTTAATATATAAATTAAATTAAAGCTACGCCACCAGAAAGGTAAAATCCAACACCTTGATAAATTAAAAATAAAAATGGCATGGTGATAAAAGCAAAGTTCATCAAATTTATTGTACAAACAACACTTACGTGACTAGGGAAAGTGAAAATTGAAGAGAACCAATACAAATAGCTTGAAGTCGTACCTGCTGGAAATAGCTCATCAATTTCGTTTATACATCAAAAAGTAGTAGAAATACCCAAAATCTTACATGTAAGAATCACGTACAAAGTTTTAATTGTTGGACTATTGCGCTTGAAGAAAAGGTTTTTATAATTTAGGCGTTTCCAATTCCCGTGTTCAACTACATTGAACTTTGAAACAGGTATTTGACCTAAATATCTATATTTACTCTACCCAGCTGGATAGCAATTTTAAAATGAATTAGTACAATCACATACGCGAAAATGGTATTTCCAACTCATCCACTTATCCATAGCAGAAACGATAGTTCATGAATGTGGAAGCTTTGTACGCAACATCAACTTCCTAGATACTTTGGTTTTGGAAAAGAGCAATACTTGTTTTAAGTAAGGTCTGCCGGTGATAAAACATTTTATCAATATAAATATTTTACGAAATAAAATTAAAATTTGCATCTATAAAGTGAAAATTTATTTAAAACAGAACCTTACAAAATTATTAAAAGAAACACGACACTGTCAATTTTCTTTTTGTATAGGTTTATCATAGGACTACTTACTGCAGAAATTTCAAGGTTGAAAACTGTATTTTCTTATATAATTATTAAAAATACCCAAAAATCGTAATTTGACAGTATTTAAAGTAGAATAATATCTCAAAAGGGACTGAATGAAAAATCCTAAAATTAATACAGGTAGCTCCTGTTTATGACATGAACATATAAAGATTTGATTGCACTCAACAGGTTGCAGGGCCAATAATTACGTTTTAAGCTTACAAAATCTAACTGTAATTAATATTAAAAATTCACTTTAATTTATATGAAATGGACAATTTTTTTATCAAATTAAATTCATCAGTAACATAAGTATATTTATTAATTTTATTGTATCTTACTAAACCTAGGCAGTACATTGATAAAAAAATATTTCTTTAAAATACAGAATTTTGTTGAAATTAAGTTTCGTTTACACAAAGGAATTGTATGTGTACATTCTTCAGGTAGCATGATAAATTTGTAATGTGCCCAAAGTATTGAAGAGTGTTGAAAAGTTACAAGAAAGTGCGGTTCGAATATGTGTGTCCTTGTTTATCAAACAACTCCTGCAGTAAGTAGTTTATTACTTAATAAGAGTTGCACCTCTCAACTGTATATTCTGCAGTGAAAGATTTAAAACTCAGTAGGGTAATTTATGTAACTTCATTATAGGAACGACTTGCTCATCCGACCACGCGCAGTTTCTCATTGTACAATAGAAACCAACAAATACATCTACATAAAAAAGTTTGGTTAAATTATTCATACAAAAAGATTATCTAAATAATGGATATAATATTTCATTCCTATTATATAGTGTGGTAGCAGGAAAATAAACATCCAGACAATAGACCAGTGAAGCTCAAAGTGACATAATAGAACTGGGAGGAAAAGCTCCTTAAATTATGTTTTGAACTTCCAAAGAAAATTTAATATTCTGCCTACCATTTAATAGGCCGCAGAGTCATTATTCAAAACAAATGACTTTAATTAAATAATTTGCTTACGTTTCTGTTGACTGACATCTCACTACCATATAACAACGGCGAAACGCCGATTTCCCTAGTTTATTACAGCAAACAATCGCCTGGAAACTGATTAAAACGCAATGATAACGGTCGAACGAAATACGACTGTAGAAACAATGGCCTTTTATTAAAAAAAATAATTTAGTGAGGATGAAAGCACAAAACCTATTGGAATACATCGCCATTTTGTGAGATAAAGCTTCATTCGAAGCTGACAGGATTAAAATAGATAATAATTAGGAATTTACGAATTACTTAAAATAGAAGAGGTTATCGCGTCGGCGATACTGAAAAGCTTCCGTGTTTATAATAAAAATTCTTTAAAAAAAATTCCCGATAAATTTTCTGTTTGGCAGATCCTTAAAATATAGATAAATCTCAGAAAAACTGACAAGAGATGTAATAAAATGTCGCTTTTGCGAACGTTTAAAGGACATTAATTTTGTATGAAATATTATTAGGGAAGAGGATGTTTCGTTTAAGGGGTCCTTTGCGTCCCTCTTTGTATAAATAACGCGAAATGAATGTAGATCAATATTGGAAATATGTCCAGGGATTACCGATGAAAAATGTAAAGATGTCTCTTGGCATACGTGCTTTAGAAGGTTGGCAATATTCCAAATTAAATTTTACACTTTTGATGTAGGCTAAATATGTTGTTGAATATTCTTTTTCCATGCTGCGATTACGCAAATTTTGTAGTCGTCCCTTAATGAAATTGAAATTTAATCTCCCTTTGCATTTTTAACAATTATTTTAGGGTTCACGTGTGTAAACAGCGTTAGTGGGATGCTTCAAATTTCTAGTCAGTAGTTGTCAAAGACCGATTATTTTTAAATTAGACTTTCATTATCAAGATCGATTGAATAGTACTACTTCCGTGGCCGTAACTTGCTTATTTGTAAATGTATTTGAAAAAGCTGTTTGAACCGGCGTCTTAAATTGGAGCCTCACCATTGGGATATCGCTTATGGTAAAAAACAGAGGTTATTATGTTTGAAATTGGCACTTTAGCACTCTTTAGAAAGGAATCACACAAAAAAATAATTATACATCTCAAACCACTAAAAAACTGAAAAATTTTGAAAATACACTTTTTCTTAATGCAGTTTTTATGCTACATCATAATCCATTCACAAAAACTCTCTATGGTTTTCAACTTCTGCAGAAACATCTTCAAGTATTTTTTTAAAATGACATAAGTTCTTCTCAACCTCTCATAAAATTCTATATTATCTATCGATGAGCTATAATGATTCGGCCTAATCAGTCATTAAATATTGAACAGAGCACACAACTCCATACATTTATTTTGTTGTAAATTCAAATAAATTCCTCAACACCTCAAAAAAAGCACCTTATTGATACGAAATAGAAAACTTAATTTAATTTCAACAAAATGCCTACACAAATACACTAGGCGGCTGAACAACAAATTACCAATAATTCTACAAATACACCTCAATAATTATCAGCGTCTAACTACAATGCAACTCAATGATAATAATTTCAAGGCACACACTGGACAGTGGACACATAAACAATTAGGTCGCGTCACCAACTGTTAGGCTAGGGGATCTGATGTCACCAACCCAAGTGCTAAAAGCAACCTGCCCATTACCTCTTCCTACATTAGACTTTACGATGCTTTGCCGCGGGTATTTTTAAGTGAACGTCCAATTTGAACGCCAGAAATTTTGTGACAAAGAAAATGATTAGGTTTTCATAAATCAAAGGGAGGAGGGGGAGTGCCATGGCTAGCGAGAGTCGGAGAGGGGGGAGAACAAGAAAAATAAGGATGCCCGCAACAATTTACCTAGCTGAAAAATAAAATACAGTATTAGCACAAACATAAAATAAAGATAGATATTTATCAAATAACAGAACGCTAGTCTGCATAATACCTGTGGCAATTTCCCAAAGAACTTTGTGTAGAACTTTTGCTTTTATTTTTTTTTGTTTCTGTAAAATAAAGAAAATAATCATAATTATACCTGGAGTTCACAACCCCAAATAAAAGAGTAAAATATAGTAATTTCACTTTAATAAATAATCTAGAATGCTCAACCAAAACCAGTTGACTTTTGTAATACAACAGTAACAATTATCAAATTACCAATTATCATTATTTTCACAATGTTTCCAGAAATTAAGCATAGTAGCATTTATAATATAATAGAGTTAATAATATTGTTCAGTAATTCAAAGAACAGGTTCGATATCCGAAAATATGAAATGGCCCAAAAGAAAAACATTAATCGGCCGACTGGGACGGAACTCAATAGTACTATCGTTTGTACCGCTTACAGCAAAATGAATAGTTATAACTTGTCTGACTGAGGGTCAGAAGCAAAACCCCTAGCTAACATAAATTTACTACTTCATTCATAATTTTCACGAATTTAGTATTTCTTAAATTATTAAACTTCTTACAAATTCTCTCTTTTAAATACATACAGATTTGGAGCTAAAGATTGTTAACTTAAGAAAAGATATCAGTACAGTAAGTATATGAAAGTTAAAATCAGCTATAAGTAACATGAGATATAATTGATCTATAACATTGACGAATTTTATCTGTTTAACGATGTCGCCGCAAATTTTCAACTACTTTAGTAAGAGTAAATACCAAGTAAAAATCTGATAACAGAACAGCAGATTGTAGTGACGTTAACATTCACAGCACGCGACGGCGTTGCTTTATTCGACAGGTTAGTATTTTTTTTTAGAAATTCCGCCTGTGCTATCTACGTAGAAATGCTAAGTAGTATTGTCGCTGCGTACCATTTCACTAGGAAAGTAAGAACTAAAAGTTCACGAATAGTAGGACTATTTTAGATATACGAATTCAGTCTGTAGGCATTTAAGTGTTCAAAGTACGAGATTTTCACTCAACAAGGTATAAGTAGATATACATGTTTTCGGTGACTTGATGTGCGGAGTACAACCAATTTGAAAGAAAACGTTCTACCGATATTATTAAACCGTAGGTAGACCAAATTAATAACAGCTTCCAGTTAGGTTCAAAATACTTGAGTTCAAAGTTCAACTTCTACAATATGTAAGACATAAAAATCAAACAGGTACTTATCTGAAACTACGTTGAATGTAGCACATACTCACAAAACTACACTCGTACTTTTTAAATGAAAGGGCACTTATTTCTTTTATTTTTCAATACATTTAGTACAGAAAGATAAATATCAACGGCGTGGTATGGCAAGATAGTTCGTACCACACCTCACTTTTCGAAGGATCCCGCATGAAGAAGGATGTTTTTACAGGTGTTTACTTTAACAACCTCCTATAGATAAATAGAAACAAATAATACCAACTCATTATAATAGGACGCATTCGCCTAAGGATGTGTTTTAATCTCGATCATCTAACCACGCTATCGAATCGTGGAGAGTGAAAGTCGATAATCGCGTAATATAATATAAAGAGATTATTCGCAAACGAGTTAATAAATATAAGGAATAGAAATATTAGTTACAGAAATGTATTTACGAATTGGGTAAAGCCTAAAATGTTGAGCTACAAAAATGCACATTACAGCTTTACTTCGAAGGGACTGCATTAGCCAGGAAGCCAATATTTTTACCTGGAAATTTTGAATTTTGCCGAACTCCTGCTGTTTCAAGCAAACATGGGATCTTTAACGTAACAATACTCACAAGCGGGACTTACATTCTATTTTTTATTTGAACGAGAGCGTATTTTTATGATATATGTTCGTTATCGTTTTCCAAGCGGTACGTTTCGGGAATCGAACCCGGGACATTAGGATCAGCAGTCATACACGAACCTGTCTGATCCACGGAACCGCCACACTATTTCTCCGTGCACTTCGCACTTAGTTAAGGAGAGCGCTACTAAAACACACCACAATATCCCCGATTAAAATTGATAACACACCGAAGTTGAATTTAATCTCAGAAATAGCTCATTTAACCAACCTAAAGTGATTAAACACCGTCAGGCACAATGTGTAACCTCTTTAAATATATGATGTTGTGAGGAACTACCATTTCACCATCTTAACCCTTTAACAAATATGCATTACTGTTTAATGGGTGAGTTTTTTACAGAACCATGTCACCTTCCTTTAATTCTACCACTGCTACCTCGTGAATATACTTTTTTGCATATTTGTGTATTTTGACTGAGTATGTTCATACAACAATTCCCAGTAACCTTTCCCTTCAAAAATCTGCATTGCTATTGATTTGTTTCACGATCTCGCATGGACCTTCGTATAAAAGAAAAAATTTGCGCATTTCTGATCTCTTTGGGGAAAACATTGGATGAGTTTTCAACAGAACTATATCATCATCATTAGGTCTTCAGTCCTAGAACTGGTTAGACGCGTACCATCATTGTTCCCTATTCTGAACTAACCTACAGATTTCCCTGAAATATGCACAGTTTGCATCTATAACTGTCTGATCTAGGTCTACATCTACCTCTTTTTTCCTATCTCTGCTTGTAATATATCACATACTATTCCCCAAAAATGCCTTAGAACGTATTCCGCCCTACTATTTCTCTTTTTCCTCAAATATCCTTGTTCCCTACTATTTCTGTAACTTATTTGTTATTATCTTTGTCTGTCCATGCTATCGTCCTCATACATCTGAAGCACATCATTTCAAAACGCTGCTACCGTTTTTCTGTCTTCGTTTCAGACTTCCCGTATTTCATAGGCATACTGTACTGTGCTCCACACATATGCTTTCAACAATTTTCTTCTTATTCTGTTTGTTGTCTTTCCTCATAGGCGATGTTCTTTCTTGTTAGATGCAGTTCGATCACTTTCTATTGTTTTACAGTTATATGCCCTATTTCTCCGACCTTCAATGGTTGTGAAGGGAGGTAAGCAGTCTGTGGCTGCCAAGTTCTCCCAACACTTAACCATTTGGCGATTTAATATATTTTCCAATTTATCTTTTCGCACAGTCAACATTAGTGGCAGGTATTTTGCAGCCATTAGGTTTTCCGTCTCAAAACTGGTTGGACACGTACCTGCACTTATTTATATTCTGAGCTAGCCTACATAGTTTCCTGAAATTCTCACACAGCATGTGTATTCAGGTTAATCTTCTTTGGGAATTAAACCACTCATAGTTTTTAAAATCAACTTTATTTACGTTTCGATCCATGACCTAGAATCGTTGTCAAAATAATAATAAAAACTTCAAGTTTGACATTTATGACGTAAATTGAAGGTGACTTTGATTTATTGATGTTTGAAATATTTGGTTCGAGTATACTAAGCAAAAATTTTTAAAGTTTAACAGAATGCTTGCCTTCAATTTGTGTTGCGACCTGGGATCGGCTTTCTTTAGGTAGCCAATACGCTTAACGGGAAATCAGCTGATTAATTTTTATTGGTGAATTTTATATAAATTCAATAACTTGGAATTGGAAAACATTTTTTAACATGTTTCTATTTATACAATTGAGAGGATGGTTATTAAAGAAGTGTGCGATTGCATTATTGAAAGGCTTAAGTGGTCGTTTTTTTATATTTATTTTGAGGGGAAAAATTCATTATGATTTAAGTTACCTCTTTGGTAGATTTTAACATGGTTCTGAGGCGACTCAATGGCGGGTTTACACTTGTCAGATACCAATACTGTTCAACGGAGATTGTATATGGTTTTGAGGTAACCTTATTGTGGATTTATACTTGTCAGATACCAATGCTGTTTTACAAGGATTGTTAATATGCGTATTTTTATGTAATTAGTTATTTTATGTATAAATAGAAATCATGTATGTAGGCTGTATTTCATGTTAATATTGCAAGGAAAACCCAGGAAAAACTTGCAATGCTACCTAGATATTGTGGGTATTTGATTTTCATTTGTTATTTCTTTTGTTAGTTCTTTTAGTAATGGAATCCATTGTTTACTGAAAGTCACGGATTCGTTTGCAACTCAGTTATTTTTATGTAGGGTTATATAAGCAGCTACTTTGATTTTGCGTTTTTGGTGGTTTTCTTCTTTTTCTTCTTTTCTTCTTTTCAGGGAGTATGTGTATTCAGCTCGTTCCCTTTCTATTGTTTTCTAATTTTATACCCTATTTTACCGAGATTCAGTGAAGGAGGTTAAGCAACCTGTGGCTACCAAGATCCCCCAACACTTAGACATTTGCCGAAATAATGGTTTTCCAATAAATCCTTTCACACACTTAACATTATTCGAGAATATTGCCCAACCAATTCTTGTAGTTACTTATAATAATCATCATGTTTAAGCACAGTTATCTTTTCGTCATTAGTTTATCCATCTTGGGATTGGTTGGATGCGTACCTCCATTGATTTCTATTCTGGGCTAGCCTACACATCTCCCTGAAACCTCTACAGCCTACATCTTTTACTATCTGTGTGCAGTAGTCTAATCTAGGTCTGCCTCTTCTTCTCTTTTTTCCTATCTCTGCTTCTAAAATATTCCGCACTATTCCCTCATGCCGTAGTATGTGGCCTATCATCCTATCTCTCCTATTTTTTACCGTTTTCCACATATTTCTTTCTTCCCCTACCCTTTTTAGTACCTCTTCGTTCTTAACTTTGTCTGTCCATAATATCTTCATCATACGTCTGTAGCACCACATTTCAAAGGCTTCTACCTTTTTCTTGTCGGCTTCTCCTACTGTCCAGGCTTCACAGCCGTACAGTGCTGTGCTCCACACATATGTTTTAAGCAATCTTTTCCTTGTTTCTATGTTTGTGGTCTTTGAGCACAGTAGTTGCCTTTTCTTGTTAAATGTAGCACGACCTTGTGCTAATCTTTGTTTTATATCTTTTGTGCTTTTCCCATCTTGAGTTATTTGGCTTCCTAGGTAGCAGAAATCCTTAACCTCTTGTAAGTTCGTGTTAAATACTTGTATTCTTGTTTTTGATTTATTTTCCCCACCTTTGCAAACTAGAACTTTAGTTTTAGTTTTGTTAATTTTTATACCGTATCTCTCTGTTAGAACCGTTTCCATTTCATTAAGAGCAGCTTCTAACTCTTCCTTGCTAGATGCTAATACCGCTATATCATCTGCAAATCTAAGCATATCAATTTTTTGTCCCTGCATAGTAATTCCAAATGTCTTCCTGCATTTGACAGTATTCATTGCCTCTTCTATGTACAAGTTAAAATCAATGGGGATAGGGCACATCCCTGTCTCACCCTTTCCTAATGTTTACTTCTCTACGTTCCTGCTCTAATTCTATTACTGCTGTTTGCTCTTTGTATAAGCTATGTACTATTCGTCTATCCCTATAACTCATTCCAATCTTTTGAGTATTTCAAACATTTTTTCCAATTTACATTGTTGAACGCTTTTTCCAGATCTACAAACCCTATATACATGCTTTCGCCTTTTTCTATTGTTTTCTCCATTATCACTCTCAGAGCTAAAATAGCCTCCCGTGTTCCCCTGTTTCGCCTAAACCCAAATTGGTCTTCTCCTAGTATTTCTTCAGCTCGTTTTTCCATTCGTCTTTGCACAATTCTAGTTAATATTTTTGACACGTGTGCTGTCAAACTTATTGTTCGAAAATTTTCACATCTATCCGCGCCTTTCTTTTTTGGTATAGTTACTATGATGCTACGTTTGAAATCATTGGGTATCTCTCCTGTCTCATACATATAGCTTACAAGTTGGAAGAGACGTTCTGTTACTGCTTGTCCAGCGGCTTTTAGAGTTTCTGCTTGCATCTTATCTGTACCCGGCGCCTTACCATTTTTCAGACTCTTTAATGCTAATTCAAACTCGTCTCGAAGTATAGGATATCCCAAGTCATCATTTTCAATGTCTGATTCCTGTTCTAATGCAGTTAGTTCCTCTCCTGCATATAAATTCCCTATATATTCTTGCCATCTACTCACTTTCTCTACGTTTTCTATAATGACGTTTCCTTGTGCGTCCTTTATATTTTTGCTATACGGTTTTATATCCCTAAAATTCATTCTAATTAATTTGTATGCTTCGTCTGTCTTTCCTATTTCCATCTTAGTTTGTACTTCTTTGCACTTTTCATCAATTCATTGTTCTTAAGCTTTCCTGCATTTTCGAATAATTTCCCATTTTATGGCTTTGTATCTCTGTTTTCCTGTTTCGTCTGATTTATTTTTGTATTTTCGTCTTTCTTCTATTTAATTCACAATATCCTTTGTTATCCATGGTTTCTTATTTTCTTTTTGTGTATACCCCAAAATATCTCTGGCCGCCATGTCTAGGCTGGATTTAATGTTATTCCATTCTGTTTCTACTTCCTTAGTTTCAGATATTTTCCCGATATCATTCAGCAATTCATTTGACTTTTTTTCGAATCTTACTTGAATATCTTTATCTTTTAGTTTCTCAAAGTCCAAGTGCCTTTTTCCGTTCCTTTTTTTCAGATTTTTAAATTTAAGTGCGGCCTTCATAATTACGATGTTGTGGTCAGTATCTATATCTGCTTCTGGGTAACTTCTACAGTTTTTTACTTGATTCCTAAACCGTTGTCTAACAAGAATGTAATCTACTTGATATCGTCCTATATCTCCTGGCATCTTCCACGTATATCGTCTTCTAGCATGATGTTGAAATAATGTGTTGGTGATGATTAAATTGTTCTTGTCGCAAAATTCTACCAGCCTATTTCCCCTGTCGTTTCTCGTGCCTAAACCAAATAAACCTACTACCGCTTCTTCCCTACCCTCACCTACCACAGCATTAAAATCCCCCGTAATTATTAAATTTTCATGTCCTTTTACGTATCTTAATATGTCTTCGATATCTTTGTAGATGGCTTCTACCTCTTCGTCACTGTAGCTAGAGGTGGGCATGTATACTTGTATTATTACTGTGTTTACTGGTTTAGATTCTAATCTAACCATGAGTACTCTTTCGTTCTTTTGTAAGTAATTTTCTACGCAGTATCCTATCTTTTTCCGCATAACTATCCCCACACCCAAATTTCCGTCCTCTGCTCCTGTATAAATTACCCTGAAGTCTCCACTCCAAAAATCCCCCGCCTCTGGCCACCGAACTTTGCTGATCCCTACTATGTCTAGTGATAACCTATTCTTTTCGATTTTTAGGTTCTCTAGCTTACCTACTTGCTTCATACTTCTAACATTCCACGCTCCGACTCGCAGAATGTTCCCGACTCTTATTTTTACTTTTCCGATCGCATCCTCCGAAGTAGTCCCCTCCCGGAGATCCGAATGGGGGACTATTTTAACTCCGGAATCTTTTACCCCAGAGAATGCCATCATGTTTGTAACAATTTAAGTACGCTGTGTACTTGGGAGATAATGTGGTGGTTTCCTGTTGCCTTTCACATCGCGGTAGTGTGTCTTAGACCGCCATACCGACCCCTATGGTCTCTGCCAATCTAAGTACCGAAAGAGCCGCTGCCCTCTTTCGGGGACCTGTCTTAGTCTGGTTCCTCACTAACGACCCTACTACTTTGGTTGGACCTGTAGTTTGGCTCTTTAGCTCATTAGAACACGCAAGCCATTTCATCTGTTCTAGTAATCCAGAACTTCGGCAAGGTGCAGGTCCATTCGAAATGGAGAACTATATCACCTTTCGTTAATTCTACTACTGCTTTCTAACGATTATACTTTTTATACTTCTTTGCGTATTTCGAACGAGCACATTTATACGACAACTTCCAGAAACATTCAAGGCTGCGTTTCTCAATATTTTCTCCCTTAAGGAAATCAATCTTGTCACCAATATTATTTGCGGCTTCTACACTGAACATCAGAAACGAAGGACCGACTAATTTCATCATGGGCTACCGAATTCAAACATGATTTCCCTTAGATATCTCATATGCTCATTTCGTATGCTTTACAAAACAATATGTTCTCATCCAACAACCTACTTCCCTATTAACGCGTTCCGTGGGATTCGATTGAGGAAAATAGGGACGCATATAACCTTTAGATATTCCTCTTCATCGGGGCATTAACCTATGTTTTTGAGTGAAATTTCATACGGTCATCTGTTAATGCAGCTTCCGAAACCAAACCTCATTAAAGGAACTGCTTAACAGTTTATTAATTATATTCTTGCCCATAACATGTTTCAGCGGAAACAATTTTGTAAAACATGTGAAAGAATCCATTACTTCAAATAAGTATGTGCAACCTCCCCTAGATATAGGTAACGGACCATTAAGTCTAAGCGAATCAACTTCCCCCGGTTTCCTACATTAAAATGGCCTCTTTCGATATTTGACATCTTATAGTTTTGGTAATTTTCGCACGATACGGCTATCTGTCGTGTCTTAACGTTTTAACCCAATTAACTGTCTTACGCATTTGCGCATGTGTTTGACCTTTTAATGCTTTCGTATTAATTTGCGATTATTCGCTTCGCAGCGTTATCCATCTGTTAGTATGACACCGACAGTGGTTCGTGACGATACTAATTCCACTCTAGTAATGACGTTGTTAGTCTGTTACAATCAGTAAAAACCTACTCAGGTAAAGTCTGTGTAAAGCGTTTAGTAAAAACAATGCTTCCTCCTCTTCTTTCCTTAATATTGCTTTATGCTTTATTTCAGTTTTAACGCCAAATAGGTTTTGGACCTCTTGAAACGACTTTTTAAAAAACCTCTTCCAAAAAAACTCTTCAGTCGATTTTATTTAAACAGATTTACAATGTGAATTTTACTACCAAGTACGTTATTTGCAGTAACATAGTGATATCAAAAATATTCTAAGTTGACATTCACTAATTTAAATGAACAAAAATTAGGGTGATTAGCTGAACAACCAACAATGTTAAAGTTGTGAAACTTTAGACTGATTCGCTATCTTGGGGTCTTGAGGGTATTTATGCTATCCCTGCCCCTCACATTGCTTATGGGAACTGCAGATTTCATGTCTGCTATTTCTTTATTCAGTACAAAGTATTACTTCTTAAAAAGTTTAATTCTAACAATAAGTTTCTGATAATTTATTGTGACCTGCACCTGCAGTTACAAGTTACTTCTGGAATACAAAGTATTCACACCCGTTCTCATGTCTGGTTTACGAACTGCCATTAACCTTTTGTAATATGTCCTTCAATTATGGATTGTAACAATCTAACTTAAGATTTAATAATTCCATTTGATTACACACACACACACACACACACACACACACACACACACACACACACACACACACACACACACACACACACACATATATATATATATATATATAATAATATAAATTTTTTTAAGTTGTTGATTATCTTCTTTGGGAATATGTTCGTCCACTAGTCAATAAGAAAAACGCTCATTTATAAATTTGTCGACGTTTCGGGTAATTTATTCCCTTAATCATGATCTATGAATATTAGTTATAATACAAATCTACATCACTGGTGTTACTTACAATCTATGCCAGCTTTATTTGTTAAAAAGCAGTAATTCAGAAAATCATAATAAATTAATGACACTGACATTTAAAAAACAATTTGTAAGATAAAACTCTAGTCATATAAACACAATTATTTTTAAACTAATACTGTACTACACTATTTACAAAAGATTTAAATTCACATAAGTTACAAGAACTTATAGTAAAAATGATGTTTGATAGGTTAACAACATGCCATAACTGATAAGTATAAACAATTATATGGTTGATGATTTTATATATTTATTAAATTTTTACTTTGTTCCTGGTGAGAGAACTTGAAAATTTGGTTTAACTATATTTATTATTATTGCGCCTACTTAATTTGTACAGTAGTGAATACACTGTGTTTAAATTGTCTATATCTGTTTTAAAATTTATTGTACTATTGTTGTTTTGGATATGAAAGGATTCTAAAAATAACAAAAGTGACGCAAAAATTAATAAAAAATCGTGTGCTCTTGCAATTCACTTGAGAAATAAAACACATAATGCTGATTTTGACGATATACAAATTTTAGAAGTATAAAATAATTATAAAAAACGTTTATTTTTAGAATCCTTTAGAATTCACTGACCGGCTGGTTTCAGCTACCGTAAGCATCTTCAGAGAGAATTAGTTTCCAACCCTATAAAGTAATCGAACCTATGATATTGATGTAATTTCGAAACAATCTCTGTACTATGGCAAAAGTAAATAATACCGCCATCAGGTGGTAAAACACCAATACTACTAAGCGTGGAAGTACAAAAATTGAATCGAAATTACATCGTAGTTATATAGATGGCTATACAAGTATGTCTGGCCTTTGAGATTTGCAGAATGTTACAGCAAAATTTATTTGCAAACGTAACAAACCTTCTCGTGGCTACACCCGGTTCTTGCCCCAAAGACAATTCTTATTGCGGACTGCAAATAACGTGTCCTTTATTATTATGAATTGCCTTTGGGGCAAGAACCGGGTGTCGCCACTAGAAGGTTTGTTACATGTAACAAGAAACACTTTTTTTGTTTCAAATGCCTAGGTTACCATAAAGGTTCTTGCAGTTCAAACGAAAGTTGCACTAATTGTATACGGTGTAAACATCATACTTTATTACATTCTAATTCGAAGCAATATATCGCTGCTCCTTCAAATACTATTCAAGCTTTGGAGGGGTCCTTCGATTAGTCCTCCTGTAACTACTTCTACTTGTATTGTTTCTAAGACCCCTTCATATTGTACAGTACTACTGGACATTATGTAAGCGAGAATTATGTATTTTAATGGTGATCTACAGCTAGTGCGTTGTGTTTTAGATACTAAGCCACAAATAAACACAATTGCTAAAGCATTCGCACAGCGTTTGCTCCTTAAGCGTTCATACGATTATACACAAATCGCTGGGATTTCTAATAGTTTAGCCCGCTCTAAGGGTTTAGTAAATTGTCCATTAGTTTCTAATTTTACCGCATCTATTTATCTTAAAATTGCGGGAAGCGTTTCTGAACGTTTAGTGTTTTTAGAGGTTTTAAAGCAACTTCAAAATATAAAACTAGCCGACCCTAGACTTTATAAATTCGCTCCGGTGGATTTGCTCTTAGGAGCCGAAATATCTGCTCAAATATTATTTTCGGAATATTTTGAGACTATTCAGGGGTACTCTGCTGCGGTGAGAACCATATTTGGGTATATTCTGTTAGGACAAATGTCTGACATACACGATCCTTCTAATTTATTTCGTGCTTTTTGTGGTTACCGAATCTTTGGATAAAGAAGTCTAAAGATTCTGGGAAGTGGAGGATGTTGATATGCCTCGGACTACTTTTCCTAAAGATGCTTATTGCTAAAACAATTTTTGGGAGTACATTCCTGTGGCGAAACGGGGCGTTACATAGTATCTTGTCCATTTAAGAGGAGCGTCCCTTCTTTTGGACGTAATATAAAGGCTACGTAAATTTCAAAAGACGTTTGTCTCGCTTCCCGGAATAGAAACAAATTTACTAGGAATTTCTTCAAGAATACTTTTTACAAGGACACATGGCAATCGCTAATAAATCTTCGGACTATGTATTGCCCCACCATGCTGTTTTATAGGCTAACAGTAGCACTACCAAGTTTTGTGTAGTGTTCAACGGTTCTATTCCCGATTCCTTACAACTATCGCCCAATGGTCCATTATGCTCTAGTCCTAAACTTCAAATAAGCTTGACAGAAATCATTTTTTCTTTTCGGTTTCATAACATTACCTTCTCAGCGTAATACGAGTTATGTATCCCCCAATCTATATATGTATAACAAAATCGAATTTATTAGAAATTATTAGAAATTGTTAAAAGATGGTTAAGAAACCGCGATTACTTAGAAATTAAGATTGTTACATTGTATAATGAATAGAATTAAGAAATAAGCAGACATGAGCTCTGCAAGTTCCCACAGACATGTGAGGGACAGGGACAACATAAACACCCCAGGAGCCTCAAGACCATCAGTCAGTCTTGAATATTTCAGCTCTAGCATTGCAGTTTGCTTAGGCTGCTCACCCTTATTAAACTCCAATTATTATTTAATTTTTGACTTAGAGTATTTTAAATCAGTTTGTCAAAATTCAATTGTAATTTCTGTTTAACCAAATAAATTTTGTTACGAAGATTTGGAAGAAGTTTTTAAAAGACCGCTTCCCACGCTCGAAACGTAACTCGCGTTGTTCGTCAAGTAGTGATTGATGAGAGCGACGCGTACACCATGACCTCAGTAGCTCTGATTACTCATACCTATATGGATAATATAATTTCTGGTGCTGACACTCTAGTAGCAGCAAAGCAACTTCAATCTCAGTTGATTAAATTCCTTGCTTTGGGGAGGTTTCAACTTCGGAAATGGTCTAGCAATTGTATCGATATGCTGCAGGATTTCCCGGAAATTGATCTCGAATCCGAGTTCATTTTTTCGGATGAGATTAGCGGAATTAAGGTTTTAGGTCTGATATGGATTCCTACGTCTAATCCTTTTGGTAATTATGTGGCTCCTTTTTAGGGCCTTTTTCTAAAAAAACCATACTTTCCTATATGACCCGTATTTTCGATCCCTTGGAGTTGTTAACTCCTGTTATTTTTCTTATCAAATATTTTTTGTAACAATTGTGGATACAGAAGTTTCATTGGAACGACACACCTGATCCCGCTTGGTGCACCGAATGAGAACAATTCTGCGTTTAACTTCCCTATTTATTCCAGATAAAAATTTCTCGCAAGTTGTCGCTTTCAAATGGTAGTTATTACCTTTTAGGATTTTACGATGTTAATGAGAAGAGTACTTCATTCAGTCTGTGTATGTCTTTATGCAGCAGCCGTTGATTCTGTTTCTTGAAATCTCTTACAAGTCAAGAGTTAAAATGACCCCATTAAAATCTGTTATCATTTTGCGAATGGAGCTTTTAGATGCCCTTTTGTTGGCTTACCTAATATTTTCTAACGCGGCTAACTATTGCGTATATTCTATTGGTGAAATCAAATTGTACGCTAATTGTCAAGTGGTTCTCAAGGACTTCTTATTTACTGAGCTCGTTTGTAGGTAATTGCGTAGATAGCATTCTTAATTAAACCCTAATTTTGCAATAGAACCATATTTCTGGCAAAATGAATCTTGCCGATCTGGACTATCGTGTTCCACACCAGCTCATAGGTAATCATTTATGGTGGCATGGGAGTACTTACATTGGAACAGTTTTGCCTACCTTTCGTTCCTTTAAACCCGGTTCCTCAGCTCAAAGCTCAACTCAAAATTCTACTACGCAGGGAAATTTTTGCGAATTCATATAAAGGTAGATTGTTCTTTTTAATTTCGCTACAATATATTAATAGGTTCATATACAATTGTCCTCGCTCAGGTAAAAAATTAGTTGGCTGTATTATTTCGAATGAACTTAAAAATCCTTTGTTAACTCTGGTGAAACTAACACAAAGACTGCATTGTGATTTTGAAATTAATGAAATGGAAAAGTAAACTTCCTTCGGATTCTATACGAAAACTTTCACTTTTGTTGGATTCTGGAGGGTTGCTCAAGGTTGGCGGATGTCTTTGTAACTGCCGGATGCCTTACGATTTTAAGCATCTTCTATTACTGCTTAGACGTACACGACTTTTCGTCCGCATGTGTGATAATTATCACATTGTTTCCTTGCATTCTAGTTCTTCGACAACTCAAGCGCAAGTTTTGAATCAACGAATTACTATCCTTTTTTCGACAATGAATTCACAAGTGTTTGCTCTGTTTTGGATTGGTTCCAAACCTCAGCAGCCAGTTATGGCCAATTTGCCTGCGCCACGTGTCCAAATTAGTAGAGGTACTACTGTGGGCGTTGATTTTGCAGGTCCATTTTTGATTAGAACTTTTAAACGCCGAAATACCTCAATTCAGAAAGGCTATTTATGTATATTTGTCCGCCTATGCCCCAAGGCCGTACATTTAGAATTTCTGAATTATTAACTGAAGCTTTTTTGGCTTTATTTCCACGATTTACTTCCAGTCGTGGTTTAGTCGAGTCTGTATATTCAGACTGCAAGACAAGTTTTATAGGCGCTTCTCGTGCTCTTTAGGAAGTTAGTGACTTTCTAAAGCAAAATCAACAAGAAATGTTTTCTGCTATGGCTTCTCGTGCGAGTAAGTGGCTATTCAATCCCCCTTACGCCCCAAATTTTGGCGAAATTTAGGAAGCTGGCGGAAAGTCTGCCGAGGCTTTATGACCTCCGTAAAACCAACGGGTGGTCTGCTCACGCGCTCTATAACTAAGCTTCTTTTATTCCGAAAGAAAAATTGTTTTCTTTTAATTTTTATTTATTAGTTCTTCTTAGTATCTTATATCCTGAAAAAATCATTTCCGTCAGTATCAACAATTCAAGTTTGTACAAAATCAAGAGCTTAAAGGTTCAGTCTTTGTTCTTTGCAAAATTTACAAAACCAAGAATTTAAATATTAAACACGTACATGTGGAAAAAGCTGACAGCTTTATCAAAATCAATGTGTTGGCTGTTGTGGCGAACCATCTAAGAACGAGTGTAAAATAAATTAGGTCTGGATTGGGGATTCACTACATAACGCCTTTTAAGATACTTAAGAAAAACAACTTTGTCTTTTAAATTTGCAATTCCTCAAGAAATATTAGAAGAATACGAAATTAAGCTCATGGTTTTTGTGAAACCACTATGGATATGGCTGTAACGAATACAATTACCTGCTTTATAAATATACGCTTTTGTTCTATATATCTATTTAACAAATATCCATTATTAAACAGAAAATATTAAATTCGGATAGTAACAATATATTACCAATTCATACTTATAGCTCCACCTATATTTAAATACTCAAAGTAAAATTTAAGATTTCTTCTATTTGTATGTATCTTGATACAATATTACCTTTCTGCGAGTGCTTGGATAGTTTAATTGCCTCGTGGCCTAAGTTCATTATCTTTCGATCCGAATGTAATCAGCGAAGCAAGTGTTGAAACGTGGGCTAGCAGGTTTGATAAAACATGCGGTCGCAAAGAGAAGTGAAATGGTGTCGACGGATACCATGGCCTCATTTTAGTTGTTGTATCGACCTAGAGTGAAAAGGAAATACAGTATTGCCCGAAATAAACAGTACTGAAACTAAGTTGGCGGTGTTTTTATGCGTGCGCTGTCACACTCAAGTTAGCTAGTATAGACCTGTCAAGTAAACCTCAAACAAGTAATTAGTAGGGCCTAATTGTTAAAAATGGTGTTAAGTACAGAGGAGAAAGTGTTTCTGGTAGAGCATTATTTTCGTTCATACGGAATCGGCCGACGTAATGGTGCAAGTTTGCTATACGTGTCTGATCAATTCACACAAAGGTTTAATAAACGTTCTCTAAGTAATGCTGTAATTTTGAAGGTTATTAAAAAGTTTAGAAATACAGGTAGTGTATTGTGCCAACGAAAAGGAAACTCGGGGCGTCCCAGGACAGTTAACAACAACAATAACCATGAACGTGTTTTTGAGCAAATCTTAGAAAATCCGAAAGTCAGCCAGGCAAGGACAGCGTTACAACTTGTTTTAAAAAGAACTTCCTTTCAAAGAATCCTGAAGGAGCTGGGTACATTTTCGTATGTGATTCAGGTACATCAACAACTACATCCTCGGGATTATCGCAGTAGAATGGAATATTGCGCCAGAATTCTCGCGTTACAGTATGAAAATCCTGAATTTTGAAAAATGTTTGGTTTTCAGACGAAGCACATTTTCACTTGTCAGGCTATGTGAATCGTCGCACAAATCGATTTCTGGGCTTTGCCAGACCCGATGAGGTTCAAGAGGTTCCTTTACATAGTGAAAAAGTGAGTGTCTGGTGTGCTGTTTCCGGACACGGAATCATTGGTCCGTACTTTATCGAAGAGAATGGTAGGCAAGTCACACTTAATCAACAGAGGTACAGACAAATTTTAACACGATTTATCCCTGATCTACGTCAGTTCTGTCGTGCACGTAACTTGGCATTTCGAAACCAATTTTTTCAGCAGGACGGGGCAACTTGCCATACTGCTGCCGCAATTCGTCAATTTCTTCAAGAACATTTTCCAAGCAAATTCATATCACGATTTACTGACTTCCCTTATCCTTCACATTCTCCAGACCTCACACCTCCAGACGCATACATTTGGGGCATGGCTAAAATGCCGTTTTCAAACGGGCACCACAAACCATCGATGAATTAAAGGATGCCGTTAGAGTCTTCTTCGCAGCCCTGAGACAACCCTTATTCAATAACATGACCAGAAACTTAGAACATCGTTATGAAGTCTGTCTCGAACGAGGAGGTGCACATTTAGAACATATAATAAAGTGTCAATAATATGTATTTTTTAAATATACAAAACAATTACAATTTTAGTACTGTTTATTTCGGGCAATACTGTATATCTACGCGCAAGTAAAGCAAGTAAAAATGTTTATACAGTATTGGAACGCAAACACGTAATGTATAAAATTGTGGAGCAATAAAACTTTCGTATGTAATTGTTATGGAACACTGGAGCACAATTTGTTGTTATTCGTATTGAGGTGCAGGGTCTCAAATGCTACTATGCAGGAGGGTGGAATTTTCCACATATGTTGGTTCGTATAGAGGTCAAGCCCGGGCACACGTGTCCGCCGCGCGCACCTGCTATTGTAAGTACTCAAGATGTTTGACGAACTTGAATTCCTAGCAGATTGTTTGTGGTGAGTTATTCTCAATTTTAGTTCAATTTTGATTTCATGGAACTATACTGAAAAAGTACATATAAGTTTTGTAAATCCTATATGTTCATTTAAATTGGTACACGTAATTTTTGTAGATTCAGTATGTTTATTTAAATTGGTGCACGAAATTTTTGTAAAATTTTTACGGTCATTTAAATTGATACACGTAATTATTTTGTTCAGAATTTAATAGTTAGATATTTCATAAAAGCTTTTATAATCACAAAGGAATTTCTATAAAATAATTTTTGAATTTACAAGGTTATACAAAAATGTATTCGTAACTAAACACGTGATACGTTGATATTTGTTTGTCACATTATAGAATATAATTTTTTGGCAGTACACTTGAAGTACAGCTTAAATCAAACAATAAGTGTTTTTTGACCTTTGATTCCATCAAATAAATTAATTAAAAATGTAATTCTGTAATATACGGAAAGTCAGAACATGTATTCAATTAATTGTAAACTCGAACAGGATCCTATTCAAGTATCATATATATAAATTGTAAAATAATAATGAAAACACTATATTTCTTATAGAGAATTAACATAAATTTTGTAATTATAAATTTCCTATGAATAATACTAGATCTTAATAAAAGTAATTATCTCGAAAGTTTCAGTACTTATAACTTTGTACAAGCGATGTATATCTATTTTTTTTGTAAATTAATAGAAAGAATAATAAGTTGTCTTAAAGCTTTCTTTCATTGAAGTCATCAATAATTTTTTTATAGAAATTAACAACCACACTTATGAAATTTTTGTAGTGAAGAAAGATATATTATTGGTGTTGGTTTTAAAATTTTTTTTTGTATAATTTTGACTATGTGATCTTTTTATATTTTTTCTTGTGATAATGTGACTAGGCTCTAACATAGCCCTAGTTTAAAAATGTTTAGAAGTGATTAAATTTTCAGATAGTACGAAATCGTCGTTCCCATTCCAGTTTGCAGAGTCATAAGTAAGTATCATTTTTCTATGTTTTGCTCGTCAAAGATATTTTTTTCTTTTCGAAAACTTCCATATCTGATCTTTGGATTGATTCTTATTATAACAATTATTAAGATACGGTGGCGTCCATTAAAAATTTTTTTATTATCGTATACTATCCTACGACCCTAGCTCATAGCTCTACCCTAAGTTGAAGAAGCTTAGCTGGCTGGAAGATCTCTTTAGAGGGTCCTTATTTTACTCAAAGCCATTTACCATCCTCTTTAACCTAGGCTTAAACCTTAAACAGGAACCCCTCATAATCTATTGAGGCTCTGGCGCCTATAGGGTAGAGTAAATACACTACAGAGAACAAGTGTATAACATGGCTAATAATAATAAAATTTTATAAGAACATTTGTTTTACAGATGAAACAACACTAGATTCAAATGGAAAGACAAATAAGCGAAACGTTTGATATTGGAATGAAAATTACCAACATTTGGTTTCAAATAATGATTCTCAATACAGAAGGACAGTGTTAGTGTTTGTATTGAAATGTTGGGAGCTAACCTGATAGGACCTTTTTTCAACGTTGGAAAACTTAACGGCGAAAAATATTTGGAGCTTTTGCAACCCGAAATTAAGCCAGCATTTGCAAACATTGCAAATGAAAACGTTATTCGGTTCCAGGAAGTTTTCTGTCCATCTCATTTTACAAATGAAATTTCATTATTCCTAAATCAGACTTTTCTGAATCCCTGGATAGGATGTGATGCTCCAGTAAGTCGGTAACCTCGGTCGCCTAATACATCTCTTTATGACTTTCGCAACTGGGAGTCATTAAAGAATAATATGTATAAATGTACAAATAATATAAGGTTGGGGAAAAAGAAAATTCTGTACATTTTACAGTTTTTCTTTGATAAAACGAAAATGCAAGCCAGGCGGCTGAAATTGTGAATGGTATTTATGGTCCAGATACTGTAACATGTAATTACGTGCAATTTTGGTTTCGTCGACTCCGTTCAGGTATTTTTGATGTTAAAGATGCACCTCGCACAAGCAGGCCCGTCGTCACAAATGTTGATAAAATCACAGAAATAATCGAAGTTGACCGCCATGTTAGTAGTCGTAGCATCGCCCAGGATCTAAAGATACCATAAAAGTTTTATATCATTTGTATAAAGCTGGAATCAAAAATAAGTTCGATGTTTGGGTGCCATACCAATTAACATCAAAGAACATGATGGATCGAATTTCCATCTGCGAAGCCTTGACCAAACGGAATGAAATCGACCCATTTCTTAAACGGATGGTCACATACGACAATATTGTGCAAAAACGATCGTGGTCAAAGCACGGTGAAATAGCGCGAACGGTGGCCAAACCAGGACTAACGCTCAGAAAGTTTCTGCTGTGCATTTGGTGGAACTGGAAAGGAATCATTTATTATGAGTTGCTTCCATATAGCCAAACACTAAAATCAGATCTGTACTGTCAACAACTGGACCGTTTGAAGCTAGCGATTGACCAGAAACGGCCAGAATTGGCCAATAGAATAGGTGTTGTGTTCCATCAGGACAACGCCAGGCCGCACACGTCTGTTGTGACTCGCCGAGAGCTTGAGTGGGAAGTTTTAATTCATCCACCATATAGTCCGGACCTGGCACGAAGCGATTACCACCTTTTTCTCGCATTGCAAAACTTCCTGAGTGATAAGAAATTGGCATCAAGAGAAGATTGTGAAAATCGATTGCTGGTGTTTTTCACCAATAAGGACCCAAACTTCTATGAGAGAGACGCCATGTAGCTACCTTAGAATGGAACCAAATTATAGAACAAAACGGTGCATATTTGACCCAAATCGGACAATCCGAAACATATTAAATAAAGTCTTGAACTTCACCCAAAACTAATGGATTTCTTTTTCCCAACCTTTGATGTACAAATCAAAGCTTAACACAGACTCTTTAAAAATCATTGAAAAATGTTTAACATTTCTAACCGGCTTTTAGCTAATAACTGGTGCAATTTTTATGATGGGTTGATATTTTGATTGGCTATTAGGGGAGATTAATATAAGCACCTACTTTAATATAATTCTCTTTTTTATTAACTGTGTAGTGTTGATAAGGTAAGTTCTGTTGTAGTTGTATTTGCATTAGATGTATTTGATATTTCTGGTTATGCAATAAATTTCTATAATCATGGTTGTTAATTCTTGTACCGTAAAATAAAGTGTTCATGTTTCCTAGAGTAGTGAAATACTGTTGCGTTATCATTTATTTTAAGTATTATCAGGTAGGGGTTTAATATTTGAGTTCTTGGTGGTTATATCAAGTGCAAGATAATTAATAGAAATCATTGTAACATACACTTAGCATTTGTTTCAATTTTGTTCCAATTCCACTGCCCCTAAAAATTTTCAGTCAATTCAGTTACTATCAACTTTAGGCCTAACTCCTGACGTTAGGAAGGTTCCAAAAAAAATTTTGGTAATTGATTTGGATGTTATAGGGTGTGCCATAAAACGATGTTTTGAAGGATTTGTTCGTCAAGTAATTTGGGAAGCAGAAAATCATATACGTCTCATTCTATATATTAAATTCAAATGTTCGGGTATCCTAATGAACACACTGTATATTAGTGTAACAATTATAATCCATACGACGCCTCACAGATGTTTGTAATAATTTACAATTTCATTTAACTCATTGATATTTAAATGAAATAGGTACCTAGTAAAATTACGTAAAGTTAATTTAATATTACCACTTTCCAATATATCGTACGAAATAATCGTATTTATGTATTATAATATTTCAAAAATCACTTCAAAAAGCCAAAAGTTTACTTGGGCGTTGGACAGTCATTCGCACATGAGTGGCAAAAAAACTCTAGCACAGGCTTTAGAACAATAAAGTTTCTAAATATCGTATATAATTTTAAAGTAGGTTGCATGAGAACTTTTTCATATAATTTATTTTGTTCCAATATAATTTAAAAGCAAAGTAAGTTCAGAAAGAATATTTTAACTTCACAATAACCAACTTTGAATGTCCTTTTTTATCAACATTCATCATAAAACTTTGCAGGTAGCTACGTGTACTTTGAAGTGAGTACGAAGTAAATTCAAACTTTTCCTGTACATGTAGAAGAAATTTTAGTCGGCGTTTCTACATTTAACTTTTAATGACAAATTTGTCTGCAAATCCAACATCGTCTGCTCATGATTTTAGGATTATTATGTGCAAATTTCTTAATTAAATTCCGCTTTAGCATACACTCTTATTAATTTGAACGAAGTTACACAGTTTGTAAGTAATACATAAACTAATTTAACAACTTTAAAGTGATATTGGATAATGAACGTAAATTGTATAAAAACGTTTTTGTTTGCTCTCCTATAATGAAAAATAGAGAATTTCAGATAAAGCAGTGTGAATAAGGCGTGTTTGGGTTCCGTACGCCAGTTAATTAGCAATTATATACTAAGGAATAACTAAACAAGTCACTGTGTTGCCATATATTTTCTAACTAAGCACTTGCGATCAGCAATAATAAGCGTATTATTTGGTTTTTACAAACCTACTGTTAAGAATTTTAATCTGATAGTTATATATTTAATACGTTTTATTAATCGCGCCAATAATAAGGACTTATACTACGCGCTCCGGAACATTATTTGTTCTAACGCACCCCTCAAGATGTAAATGGAATTATATTTAGCATTCACTGACGATCCGTCGTTCTGTGAAGACGCGATGTTTTAATATTTTTCCAAATGTGTATTAAACTCTACTTATTGTAATTTCTCAATAAAACTCTTAAAAAGCGTACAGTCATACTTTCTCTAATTAATCTCACAAAACATTTGGCACTTCGAGCCGGATTTTTGAATTAGCATTGATTAAAATTGCGTGGAATCTAACTAGAAAAGCATCAATTAAGGAAACAAATGGTTTCATCTTTACAAATATTTACCTGCGTAGTCTATTGCTGTATGGTTTCTACAGGTAAACAAGACACAAAAACTGGTTTTGAAAGTGGTATTTGAGCCGTGCGCTATCGCTACCAAGACGTAGAATTCCATAAATTCTTTAATAGCTTTACGTTGTGTTAAAAGAATAGGTATAAAGATTATTGGTTTTATAGCCACATCCCTCTTTTACTAGTTATGACAAAAATATTTGCATATCTTCGGTCATGCTTCATTAATTTGATTTATTTGTTAAATAAATAAGTATTTGATACTTATGTATTTAGATGTTGTGTTTATATAAATGTTCTCAATATAAATTTCTCAAAGCTAAGGTTGCCCCTACACGACAAGATATAAAACCTTAAAAATTACTTTGTTTTACATTTTTAAAAATTGTATTGCATTGCGGTTTTGATTTATTTCTAAACATCGGGTTAGTAAGCCTCTATCTTACATCCTTCTTTGTCATAATTATAAGTAACCTCTTCTCTATTGTTTAAAAAAATTTTATGACAGTATTCATTGTTATTTTTAATCATTCATAATGACGGCGGAAATGGAAGCAGCTGTTAGAAAACCTGCAGTACTCAAGCGACAGGCTACTAATTATCAAACTTTTGTGAAACATTTGCAAATTCAAGAAAGTCTCTCTGCTACTCAATTAATCGAGTTTTGTTTATTTGCTTAGTGCGTTTGATGAAGTTTAGACCCAGATTGAAAATTTAGCTCCGGATAATTTTGACAGTGAACTAACACAACGGGATGAATTTGAACAAAGATATTACACTCATTTCACCGATTCTGAAATTTTGTTAGCTATGGGAAAAAGTCTGAACCCTCAAACTCCGGTCACTCAAATTCTCATAGGCATTCCCCGTCTGCTTTTGTACGCCTTCCTGTCATTCAGATGCCAAAATACAATGGGTCAGCTCAAACCTGGATTGATTAACGCGACACTTTCGAAAGTCTCATTAATAGTAATGGCTCATTATTTTTATTTATTTACTAACAGTTTTGTTTGGTCTATCGTCTAACAATTAAGATAAACCGGGCTTTTAGAGTTAGTGTAGTGTGTGTGGTTACGTTGGTGCTTTGACCGTGTCTATGATTTTTATTCCTGTATTGCAGCGTGGAGACATTGTGTGCACCGTTGAGTTGTTGCAGTTGTTCTGGATATGGTTCACCCTTACTCCGTTACTATAGTCGCGGAGTCTATGTGTTCCCCAGGGTATCTGCTGTCCCTCAACGGTTATTGCTCACCTCTTCTCCAGTTTGTCTGTGACCTAGACTTCGTTACCGTCCCTGCCACGAGGAGGCAGCACTTACTTATTTTGGTGTTGGTTTGTAATATGATTGTTGTATGTGCTGAACGTAGTGTGTTGTGTTTGAGTTTGTATGTGAGTATGTGTGTGTTTGTTTGTGGATCTGTGTATTTGTATATGTACCATTGGCTTTGTTGTTTTGTTGCTTGTTTCTGTTAGTTTTTGTCTTCGCTCCCGACCATCGGCAGCCGGAAATTGGAAACGTTGGCTTTGACTTGGCCTGTTTTGCGTGCTCCGTGACCATCGGCAGCCGGAAATCCCGGATACACGCAGGCTTTGCAACTCTGGTACTTTATTTTGTTTTGCGTGTGTGTATGTGTGTATTTGTGTGTGTGTGTGTGCTTGTGTGTGTGTGTGATTGTGCTATTGAAGTTGGAATTAGCGAAGCGCTTGTGTTCATATGAGTCTTTGCCTTTGATCCCGACCATCGGCAGCCGGAAATCTGGATCATTGGCTACGACTTGGCCTATTTGCGTGCTCTGTGACCATCGGCAGCCGGAAATCACAGATGTATCGCAGGCTTTGCGACTCTGGCACTTTGTGTGGTTTGTGTTTTAGTTGTGTTATGTGTGCAGGTTATGCGCGTTTGTGCTTTATGCGTGAGTGTTCATGATGTTTTGCGATCCCAGTACGCAGGCAGTGTAGGTGTTGTTTGGTGTTTGGTGTTTAGTGTTAGTGCTATTTGTTATTTCAAAAAGTTAGTTTGTGCTACTCTACCTATTTTACTACAATTTTATATGTACATTACATTTTGTGATTTCTTACGTGCTATTTTTTTAGTTTTGGTCTATACCTTATTCTAATGTTATTTGTTTTGATACGATCTACACTAATTCTAAAAGATATTATTTGATAGTTTTTGCCTCATATTGGTTATTTGATACCTAACATTACTCTTATTCTATTGTTAGTAAAAAGCCTTAATCAACTAGTTTATTTTCCACCACCAGGTTAGTAATTTCTTATGACTAATTATACCTAATCGATATGCCCTTACTGGTGCATATCTTATGTCTTTGGCTCTCATTGTTGCAATGCACTAGGCATTTTCAGTCCGTTGAGTGCGCGGTCCCTGAAGAGTATTTACTCCTGGTATCCGTAGCACTTGTCACATCCGGTTATATGTGACTTCCAGTAAATTAGTCACTTCCGGGATTGATTATATTAGTTTATTTGTTCTCTTCCAGGTGTCTTTTGTGCAGTATTGTCGTTATTATTTGTGCAGCTCTGTTTATGTGTAGGAAGCTGTCTTCGTTCCAAATAATGTCTTTAGTGTTCATATATTGTAGTGCTCGTCTATCAGTTTGTAGTTCTTGCTGTAATTCTGTGCAGGTTAATACTAAGTGTTCAGGCGTTCCTACCTGTCCACATGTGCATTGGTTGCCGTCCGTTAACTTCATTCTGTATTTGTATATTGGATACGGTCCGTATCCTGTTATAAAGTGTATTAGTCCTTGCGTCGGTATGATGTGTTTTGTGTTCAGTCTTTCTCTTATGTTCGGTATTAGTGTGTATGTTCGTCTTCCTGTTGTAACGTGCATTTTTATAGCTTAACATTTCTGCAAATTACTATTTCTATATTTTATATTTATTAACTCGTTGAGTGGGTTGCATCGTTCTTGTCTGGCCGTTCGTATAAATTTTGTTGCTTATGTGGATATACAAGTCTAGATAATAGATGATAAGAGTTGTAATAGCAACGAGTTGATATAAACAGATGGGCAGTTGTAGTTTGTTCTTGGTTCCTATATATTAATTACGTGGAAAATACTGTTTCTTTTTGCTTTGACAATGTTGAGAATTAATGCGGTATGAATTTTCAAATTGTTCATGAACAAGCGCGGCACGATTTTAATTGTTTTCTTGTGAAATAAAACTAGTATATTAACTGTAGGAAGTGGAGTGCTAATTCCGCTTGAAGTAGTATGGTTTATAGGCGGGTCGACGCACGTGTGTTTTTAAGGACATTTGACGGACGGTTTTTATTGCTTACGCGTGCCTACTAATTGTTTTTAGTTGTTTTTCTTGTGAGACAAATGCTTTAAGGAACATTTGACGGACTTACTTTAGCGATACGCGTACTTTACTAATTAGTGGTTTTAGTTGTTTGTCTTGTGAAATAATAGTCGTAGAACTTGCTAAACTGACCGATTCTTTCTTTAGGATTAATGTGTGTGCGATCTAGTCTAGTGTCCCTTTGTTTTATCAGATTAGTGCATACTTTGGATTATTTAAATACAGTGGATACTGTAGTTTCTGCATTTTTCTAAACACCAAAGAATCTAAAATAGATCAGTGCTTGCGCGAATTTCGTTATTTGCGAAATATAACAGATTACCGGTTTACAAAGGTATTGGTTGAAGTTTCTCACTGCTTTTTGGAGGTTTATGAAAATAGTATACATTTGATCCCAGTTGAAATTAAAATAGCGCTACAAAATATTTCGAAATTATTGTCTCAGGAAATAGAATTAACAAGAAATTTATCAATGCTACATAGTTCCGTCGCGTGATGGTGTCTGCTGCTAACCCCAGTGAAATGCGTAGGTGTGATTAGTGTGACGTGTGATAAGTTCCATCAACACCTCACAGTCCAGGGTGAAGTGCTTCGTTAGCGTAGGACATCGTGAATCTCACAGTTCCGTTGCAAGGAAGCGTGGCTGAAGGACTTTTCTAAGTTGAACTATTTCCTACTTGTTATTACTTTAAATATCTATCCGTTGCTTTACCATATCTTTGTCGTTCTGATACCTTTTACAAAAGACTTGCATGATATTTTAAAACATAAGAAAAAAAGAAAGAAAGAAAGAAAGATCAATACTACTGAATTACTCATATCAATTGTGTCTTACCTATTTATTTTCTTTTAACATTTTGTCTGATTTATGTTTAATTGGTGTGTGAGGAAACGTTTCAGCTACTCCCCAATATTACCTCACTTTGTATTAAAAATTTTTGTACTGCTTTTACCGTTGTTATATTATATAGATTATCCAAACAGTTTTTTTTTACATTCTACAAAGTACTGAATAATTTAGACTAATCATTGCTGCTATGCTTTTTCCTTTTTTTTCAGGTTTGCTTGACTATTTTTCTTGCAGGTATTATCACTAACTCCTTACAGCCGCGTACATGGTATGTTGGTCTGCTTTCTACAACCCCCCCCCCTAATCTCCGATTGAGCCCGGTCATTTCTTTGATTTTCTTTTTGTTACGCACGGCTACGAGCCAACGTAACATTTTTGGCGCCCAACGTGGCGGCCACGAAATACGTAACACTGTGCTGCTGTTTGTCCATCGTGTTTGCCATTCGTTAAGTATTTTGTCCTTTATTTGTTTCTTTGTCCTTATGTTATTCGTTTTGAGAAGTTGTGCGATTCTGTTTGGTTCATTTTTGTGTGACCAATATCTTGCTGCTCTTTGCTTGACTTTTAAGTCTAGTGGTAATGTCCCGAGTGTTACGTAAAGTGCGTCGTGTGCGACTGTTCTGTATGCTCCTGTCAATCGTATGAGTGCTGTTCGTTGTGCGCTGTTTATTTTCGATGTGGGTTTTATATAATTTGTCCTATCCTCCCAAACACTTGCAGCATGACAAATCATGGCCGCAAGTACGCTATTGAGATAAAGTCTTACGCATTGGAGTGGTATTTTATATTGTCTTTGTGCTAGGCTCGCTGCTGTATGCATTGTGACTGTGGCGTTTGTGCATACCGTGTTTATGTGCTGTTCGTATTTTTGTTTTTCGTCGAGTATTACCCCTAGGTATTTTGTGGATTTTGCTCGTTTAATTTTGGAGTCGTGTAGTTTTATGTTTGGGTCTCGTGCGAGGGTTCCTTTCATGATTATGTAGGTTGTTTTTTGTGGGGCAATACTCATTTTGTTTTCTGTACACCATTTCTGTACTGTATGTAGTGCTTTGTTTGCGTTTGTTTCGAGTTCCGTCCTGGAGTCACCTTCCACCGCTAGTAAGATGTCGTCTGCGTAAGCCACTACAGACGACACCTCTCCAACAGTATCCAGTTTCTCCAGTAGATTTTCAATAACAATGTCCCAGAAGATGGGGCCGCAGACAGAGCCCTGTGGGCATCTCTTGCTAGTATGTGTCGTTATTGTGTGTGTGCCATGTGCTGTGACGTATCTGTCTCTACAGTAGCTTCTTAGTATATGGTATAGTTGTTGTGGGTAATTTTTGTTTATAAGTATACTAAATAATGTGGGCCACCAGAGGTTGTTAAAAACCCCTTCTATGTTGATCATGATTAGTGGCTCATTAAGTAACATTCAAAAATATCACTATTTGAAGTCCTCTATGGTCGATAAAGCAGCCGATGTGCTCAAAACTCAAACATTTACTGCTGGCCATTATAAGACAGTCTGGAAAACAATTTCTAGGAAATACAATGATATGCGTGGTCTTATCAGAAATCATCTTAATGCTCTTTTTTCTCTACAGAGCACTCACAAAGAGTCGTCTGCGCACATAAGGCGAGTCATTGATAATACTCTGAAGCATTCTAAATTTTTAGGTTTGTTAGTTCCCGAAAATAAACTAGGAGAAGTCATTATTGCTCATAATTTAGTTTCAATTTTGAATACCGTCACAAAACGTGTTTGGGAAACTCTTAAAAATAATGACGAAATTCCATCATTGTCAGAATTTATTGGATTTTTTGAACAAAGGGCTAGCATATTGGAAGCTTTGGAATGCGAAAATAACGCTCAAAAAAAGTGCTATCCCAACTCGCGGAAATACAAATTCTATTACACATAGAAGCTCACACACATCCAAATCTCTTCTGATAAACAATGCGTTTGCAATTTTCGTAAGGCATCTCAATTTATTTATGCTTGTGAAAAGTTCAAGGTACTAAGTGTGCAGGATCGTACTTTGCAAACAACAACTGTCAAACTTTGTTTAATTTGTCTTGCTAGGAACCATATAGCTCAAAAATGTAAATCTCAATATACCTGTCGCACATGCAAAGCTAGGCACAAGTCTCTGCTTCCAATTAAAGTACCTCGCACAGGCAATTTACAAGAAAAACAATTTACAAGAAAAAATCCACTTCAACCCTACCTGATGAAAATATATCTCTCTCATCATTTGTATCAAATAATACGAGTGTATTATTATCAACTACTCTTGTATATATTTTGGATATCTGAGTTAAATTTCACAATGCTCGTGTATTGATTGATTCTGGTAGTCAAAGTAATTTTATTACCAACGATTTGTGTGAAAAGCTAGAACTTAAACGCGAGAACATTCAAATGAGTGTCACAGGTTTAGCAAACTCAAATGCCAATATAATCTCTAAGTCCAATGTTATTCTCAAAGCTAAGCCCTTTTACACTCTAAAAACCTCATGTTTAGTGATACCTACAATCATAGGTAGTATTCCCAATACATTCATAGACACAAGTCATCTCTTGATACCTCAAAATATTACTCTAGCCGATCCACTCTTTAACTCTTCCGGTAATATTGATTTGCTGTTAGGCGCAAATTGCTTCTACGACCTGTTATGTATTGGACAGATCTCTCTTGGCAAGGGTCAGCCAAAATTACAAAAACTCTGTTTGGATATGTTGTAAGTGGTCTTATCTCTTTACCAAACTCGATCTCTAATGTCAGTTGTAACTTCTCATCGACATTGATAGATATTCAGGATCAACTCGCAAAGTTTTGGGAGACTGAAGAATGTTCGCTTAAAAAACCTCTCTCTATAGAAGAAATTGAATGTGAAAATCACTTTCTGGCCAATACTACTATAGATTCCAATGGCAGGTTTATCGAAACAATTCGTATGAAGCAAGTTTCAACGAAATTGAGCGATTCCTATAATTATGTAAAGCGTGCACTTCTGTCGTTTGAAAATAGATTCAACTCTAAGGACTCTCTGCATCGACAGTATTCTGATTTTATTCATAAATACCAAACTTTGTCTTACATGTCTTTAGTGCCTACCGATGATTCACAGAGTTCTTACTATTTACTGCATCGTGTAGTTGTAAAGGGAAGTTGTAGTACTAAACTACGTGTTGTTTTTATTGGGTCTGCTGCTACAACTACAGGATATTCTCGTAATGATTTAGAAATGGTGGGTCCTGTAATTCAGCGTGACTATTCTCGATACTTCTTGGTTTTCGCTCTCATAGACTTGCTATTTCAAGTGACATACAGAAGATGTATCGTCAGGTTTTGATCAACCCCTCTCATTGTCATCTGCGGACGAAATTCGCACTTATAATTTAAATACTGTAACTTATGGCACAGCCGCTGCATCATTCCTTGCTATATGTTGTTTACAGAAATTAGGCATTGAATGCAAGAACAGTGATGCTCAAATCTCAAAAATAATCTTAGAAGATTTCTACGTAGATAATCTACTTACCACTAATGACACTTTTCAAGATGCTCAAGACATGTTTTACCTAAAATTTTCTCATGTGGTGGTTTTCCATTAAAAAAGTGGATGCCTAATAATTTTCGTGTTATAAAGGAGGTTCCCTCTAGCGATATGCATCCTGATCTTTTGCTATAAAGTTCTCATAGTCACAGTAAAACTCTAGGACTTTATTGGAATTTTAAACAAAACTGTGATATATGGTGGAATGAGCCCAATTTTCTCACAAAATTTGAATTAACCACATCTGATGTGTTAGATTCTCAAGAGAATTTGTCTGAACTAAAGCCTGAAACTGCGGTTCTTGTAACCTTTAAAATATACATTTTCCATTTGAAAACTATTCAAATTTAAGTAAACTTTAAAAGATTATAGCCTATTGTGTTCGCTTTATATATAATTGCTCTGTTTCTAAAACCATGCGAAATTATGGCATGCCAGCTCTAAAAGTAATTGATTCTGCTCGTTAATATTTAGTAAAAATTGCTCAAACAGAATCATTTTCTACATTTTCTACATAAAATTGTTGCAATCTCAAAATTGTCTCCTGAATAAAAGTTGAATAATAAATTTAACTCTGTTTCTTGATACGTGTTGGCGGACGTATTCATAATTCGGAATACACTTTTGATTAAAAAAAACACTCTTTGTTATTAGATGGCCATCATCTTTTGTCAAAATTAATTTCTACGCGGGAACATATTAAAATTTTGCATGCTGGTGCACAGTTAACTCTCTCAAATGTTAGAGAACATTTTTGGATTACAAATGGCAGAAACTTATCAAAACAAATAGTACATAATTGTATTACGGGTTTTCGATGCTCTCTAAAGGAAATTAACCCTATAATAGGCAATTTGCCCCTTGATAGAATCACAAAAAATTTTCCGTTTGCTATAGTCGGTGTTGACTATGCTGGACCCATGTCAATTGAAAGTAAAGGTGGTCGTGGAAGCACCATACCCAAATGTTATATTTGTATGTTTGTGTGCTTTTCTATAAAAGCTATGCATATTGAATTGGTCAGTAATCTCTCTATTTGAGTTTTCATAATTTCTCTAAGAAGATTTGTCCATAAGGGTTTTTACTATGAGCTCATATTAGACCTGGGGTTAAAGTAAGGGCATGGTTAAGCCCAGTTACTTTCTTCTTAATTTTCTTTGGGAATTAAACCACTTATATTTTTTAAAATCAACTTTATTTACGTTTCGATCCAGGACCTAGGATCTTTGTCAAAATAATTATTTTAAAATCAACTTTATTTACGTTTCGATCCATGACCTAGGATCTTTGTCAAAATAATTATTTAAATAAAGTTGATTTTAAAAAATATAAGTGGTTTAATTCCCAAAGAAAATTAAGAAGAATGCTAAACAAACCACAACAAACATACAGGGAGTATTTACCAGTTACTTTACTGAGTTTATTGATGAGTAAAGTTGTATCACAAATATTGGATTGAAAATGAATTATTGTAAAACGAGGATGAATGTAATTTAATCTATGTGTAAAATAATAATAAAATAAAGATTTTTTTGTATAGAATTTTCTGTTGGAATAAATTGTGGTGAATGTTTGGTATTCGCGTTTTCTTTCTTAGAATAATAGCGTAGTATTTCAAATTTTAGCTGAGCAGCCATGGTGAACTTTCCTGATGAAGCAGCAATTTTAAGGGAAATCTTCATCAAGAAGTGAGCAGCAGTTTTATGTCGCCCCAATTTGAGGGGCTCGAATTAACTTTAGGGTTTAATCCAGCAAATCTGCAGAGCATTTATGGCTACCAACGGTGGTGCTCGAGTCAACAGATTTTTAACTTCGCAGTAATTATGGCCCATTCGTCGAGTTTTTGCAGAGCATTTATGGCCCATTCGTGAAGCTTTTTCAAAGTCCAAATGAACATTTCAAATCGATCTAGTGATTGAATGATGGAAAATATAAGGTCTTGGACAGGATCCGAACCTGTATCTTAGTGTTTCTAGGACCATGGGTTTACCAATTACGCCACCGAGACCGATGACGACAATTGGAAAATTTACAAATCTAAATCGTATACACAACCATATATCAATCTATCTCTCAATTACGTTTGGCATTTTTGTCAATCATATCTCACATTGTCAAGTTTTTGACTTATGTCAGTTATAGACAGACTAAGGATAGAGGTTCAAGTCCTGTCCAAGACCTTATATTTCCACCTTTCAATTACTAACTCGACTTGAAATTATTTCATCTTATTAACTGTTCCGTCATGCAAAACTATAGATTATGTTTTCCCGTAAATAAATTGTGCAAAGACTTTATTCGTAACTTTAAGTGTATTGTGCACGATGCGGCAACAATGCAGTGCGAATCTAAAGTCGAAGTTATCTATTAAAATTGACATTCGGTATCGGAACGTTGTGAACTGTGGACCTGCACGCGAGAGACGTGTTTTCCAATCAACAATGGCAAGTGTATTCACATCATGTTAAAGCAAGTTATTTATCCTCTATTATGTCTTGCATTTATAATATTACAATTGTGATTAATCAAGCTCATATTCATGTATAACAAGGTGTTTCTCGAAATCATTAATATCGAGGTGGTCCTTCAAGTAATTAACTTTATTAAACCTATACAGCACTAGCAATCATTTCTATCTTAAGTCTAACCATTAACTGTAATACGTTAGTATTTATCAACTTATCTTGTGTAAATAACTACCTAAAATATTTATATATATATATATATATATATATATATATATATATATTACCGCGAGGTTTTGCTCTGTTCTAAAGCCTCACGAAGGGCGTCAAAATTACTGTAAACTCTTTTGCTGATACTAAGAACGTGTTGTTTGTTTGCCCCTCTTTATTCGAATTTACTAGAACCGGTAACCGTTAAGCTTTTTTATCTCAAAACACTTTCACACCATTTATAAATAATACTAGGAAAATATCTTCTTCTACACGCTGTTTAACAAACATTGTAACGGCCACTTGTCGTTTTTTTGCTATAATTAAGCTTTTGAAAGTTATACAAATGCTTACGATTTACCAATTATATTTACACTTTATAAACTATGATTAAATATGCACGCTAAGAATATTTATATTTATTACACCTGTTAATTCATGAAAACTAATATTTCAACTTCCTTGACTATGACCTTAGAATTATTGATTTTTACGCTAAGAGAATCTGAAAAGGTTTTGATTAATATACATTTTATCTGCTATAATTTAAGATGCTAGCTTTTCCACTGAATGTTAACAAATACTTACATCTGCAATTGATTAGAAAAGTTTTTATTACTTAGCATTTAAGCGCCTATAAAGTTCTTTATCCGAATTAAATTCTATCCGAATGATTCGCAATGCGTTAAAATTCTTGCTTTTTGCTATTCACACGCGGAAACTTGAAATGTATTATCCAATGAATTATCTAATCAATTTTAACAGTTACACAAATATAAATATAGCTTGGTTAACGTCTTTCTTGAATTACTTTTAAACCTAAGCATAAATGCAATGCACCACTCCATTCTAGAAAATGAAGAAAGCCTAAGAAAAATTGAAGGATCGCTTTCGAGATTGGTTTGAACATGGATATATGTTTTTCTTCTGGTTATTTGCGTTTTGTTATGTATTTTTATATATATGGTTCTTCCATTTTAGTTTTTGATAGTAGCAGGAAAATCTACCGAAATGTCAGGTTTTGATTAAAAATTATTTACTTATTGTTTCATTATTGGACTATATCCCAAAAGAATTTTTGACAAAATTCATGTGTATTATATATATATATATATATATATATATATATATATATATATATATTGCTGTGATATTAGTCCCAGCGTTGGGCTGTCATAAATTGTGTTGTGAAATTTGCCCCTAAGATTGTTATTGAGCCCCACGATTGAGCATGCCATAAAATGATGTGATATTGGCCCCTGAACAATCAAGCCCTTATCATGTGGAATGTTAAATTAGGGTTTTTGCGCCGACTAGCTTATTTAGTTAAATAAAGCAATTCTACAATACACAATATAATGATTAAATATTTACAACTCTCAAAATTTTCCCCTTTTTACAGAATATCTACATATACCACATTTATGGTTTTTGAAAACCAGCAAAACTATCTTTTTACTTATTTAGGGACCTTCGAACGTTCCAAGTTTGTCATAAATTGTTAAATGACCCTTTTATATTTTGTTGACTTTTACAAATACAAAAATGATAAATACTGAATTAAAAACAGTTTTCAATAATAAAGTGTATTGAGATTGCTAACCTGGAATGGGTTCTGTAGTTCCTTCCTAGTCTGTGATCTACATCCCCATGAATTGTTTCGTACCAAGTCAGAATATGTCCAAATTAGAATACTTTGATTTTAAAACTGTCTTCAATTGAAAGTCGAAATTAAAACCAAACTAAAATCCAGATTGAAATTAAAATTGATATTAAAATCCAGATTGAAATTACACTCCAAATTTCATGTAGGTATTAAACATAATTTCAATGTAGGTATGAAAATTCAGATTGACATTAAAATTCAAATTACCTGTAGGTATTTGAACAATTTCAATGTTTTATTAATATTAGAAATGGATTTTTATTTAAGTCGTTTTACTTACGTCTATTAATATATCGGCTTATTTTTGTTGCATAAATTCGCACACTTTTCAAATCTAATTTCACTTTAATTTTACTTCACTGGTTACGTAAATTCTTAGTATTTTTGAACATAGTCGTAGCCCAGTTTGAATGTATACTCACTCTGTCGTTTTGTCATTATCGTATATGAAGCCGTAATTTCACCTGCTTTTCATTGGTCTATTTACGATCTAGGACGACACTTCGGCTTTATCTCGCATACCTATCACCAATTATTTAGTTCAAATATTCGAATGCATGCATTAACAGTCACGTACGCCTCTCGCATATCGTGGTAATTTCTAACTTTTGTCTTTTATTAACTCACGTATTTGAGTGTTTGTTATTTATTATTATCTAAATTGAATAGCCTGGTGCTTGTTTATTTCTACATAATATTGGATTTTTGAACAAATGTGATTTCTTCCTGTCACGTACGATTTTCTAATAATAAATAATTTAGATTGCGTGTACGATGATATTTTTAACGCAATTGTTAAATATTTGTACAGCCAATTCATATAGGTTTCTCGGTGATTTAATTTTGATGCGATTTGTTGCGTTTTCAAATCTAATCTTTGCTTGTAAACTACTCTTAGATATTTTTATGTTCTTATGGATTTAATCCCCGTGTATTTTATATACAGTGTGCTCTCAATTAACAATATGTAGGGTGACCGATTTACTCTTATAATTTCTGGAATTATGTGCTTTTCTTAAACTGGAAGTTGTTTTTATTTATTCTACGACCCCTATAACTTAACCTACCCCTAAACTACCCTATTATTATAGCATTATATATATATATATATATTGCTGTGTTCTCGGGGATTTTAAGTTTTATTATCGATCCAGGTCATCAAATAATTTTCAAAAATGCACAAATTCCAAAAAAATTGCTTACCCGTTGATTTCTGCTTCAAAAATCTTCAGCAGCTTCCCTGGCTAGCTCAGCTGTGCCTCTTCTCGGATACCTAAATTTACAAACATTCTTCATTCACACTTGCACACCCTTCAATAAAATCACCAAATAATACAACAATTATACAATCTTTTATTTACCGCTATTTACAGACAAATTATTCACATGTATAAAAACAGTTTGGTACACTAATTACACACTCAAATGTGATATGTTTTAAAGTCTTTGATTTTTTTATTATGTTTAAACAAATTTAATGAGATATGAGTAGATGGGCCCCACATATTACCCTACATTGACTGTACACTGGAGTATGGTGAGCTCATAATAACCCAGTTTATTATGTATATGCCTTTTACTTTGCATAGATTCATACAAAAGTTATAGACCCGTTTACCCTTTACAATCTAATTTATATTCACAATAAAAGTTAGTAAGTTTTAAATAAACTTTTTTCAATATTTAAACCCAAATAAATTGTCCAGTACATGTATTTTTTCCCATAAGTTTATATAACCATAAATAAACCCCAAGATTCACTCACTCAGCACCAAAATTTCACAAAAGTTTATCAGACAACAGAAATTTGAAATAAATTACCTGGAGACTGCTTCAGGTTTTCATTCCTTTGACGACAATCGCCAAAACCCTTGGCTTGTGACCATGCGCTGTGATACTCGGCTATTCACAGACAATAACCCCAATTGCGAGCGAAGCGCCTCGTTTCAAAGTACCATTCCATAACAGCATACAATTCTAGTTTTATTGTGATGCTTACCCCACATATATTATACTTCCATTTATTGATTTTCTAGCTAAGTAGAGTAGTAGCCAGACCTCTATTAATTTAATATACACTACTCGTATTTCGCGTTAATAAATAGAAGGCCACTACTAATAATTTTACACGTGCTAGCACTATATTTACTGTAGTATCAACATATCTAATACTCGCATAACAAAAACTCTACTAGAATGTTGGTCTATCGTAGTAAAGTAGTATAGAAGCGACGAGAAGGCAAAGAGAGCCTTAATAATTTCCGTTCAGTATTTATATTAGTTCAAAATGCTACTCCCGGACACATTTTACGTGAAAAGCTTATTTTCAAATTTAGATTCTACAAATTTTGATGCAACCGTGTTGAACGTTCCTTAAATGTACTACGTCTACGTGCCGTACGTATCCGAAATCGCTCCTACCTGTCGCGTTTGTCTACGTTTGTAAAACTGTCGTTTCTTAACCAATTATAATATCCTCTTTCGTCATAAAACTCCGCCTGTACTATCTTTATCTCTGTCTTATGCATGTCTGATGTCGCGTTCAAAACCCCACTTGAATTATAGAAAATCGATATTGCTGACAGCTCATCTCCACTCCACGTGTATTAGTACGTGCGTTTTGAATATCAATGCTTTTATTTCTGTCTCTATCTGTAGTATATAACCGATCGTGCATTTCCCTTGCTCTTACGAACGTTGTTAGCTTGTCAAACCAAATTGACGGTTGAAAATATTTTCTATGAAGTCCTGTCTTAATATGCTCATAATTTCGACGAATACAACCTTTTTAAAAGACGCAGGTGTTCGTTAATTATCGACCGTTTACCACAACAATTCTTAGATTTTATATTTTGTCGCATCCGATACAACTGACGTTTGTTTGTTACAACGAACTTTTGCCTTGGAATTATTGATTTTCCTTACCCTAATGGGTTTTCTTTATGCTTTTACGTGTTGAATTAAAATAAATTAAAATTAATTATGCGTATTCCATTTGTTTTAAAACTGTTTTTCTTTATGTACTTTTAACCTTTCGATCATTAGTTATAAAAATACTTCAATATTTGTCCGTTCTCCTTAAATGAATTAAATAAATTTTGCGCGTAAATAATTTGTCCTTTCTCTATACAGGGTGGTTGAAATTTCTTTGTTTACCCCAAGTTTACCCTTAAATGCACAGCAATATATATATATATATATATATATATATATATATATATATATATATATATATATATATATATATAGGGTGCCCTAATTCTTACACGTTGTATGGGCAACTCTGTTATTTGTGACATTAGAGAAAAGGTTAAATAGGGAAAGTAGTGCAGTTTTTAATGCCGAGTTCAGCCATGAAGAGATAATTAACATACAGGGTGTAGCAAAAGCGTTATACCAGTATAACAAAATTTTGATCTTTTTTGTTTTGCTTCGTGGTTCATTTATTGTGATAGATACAGTAAAACGTTGTAGATCTTTTTTACATTATTTTAAAAGGAGAATAAGATAAACTTATTTGTTTTTACATGGCTTTTGTCATGTTCGAGTAAATAAGTGAGGTTATGTTTTTTTAAATAGAAACCATAATTGGCGGTAGTTTGATAGAAAGGCATTTTTTTTTCTCTTTTGAGTAATGTACTACAGTGTACATGTTCAACATAAAAGTTTTTGAAAAAGTTTTGTTTTTATGAAATACGAAACTTGGTATTAAATAATATGTGAATATTTGAACTGATTTTAAGAATCAAGCAGTCATATGACACATAACAATAGATTTCACTTGTTTGAATAACATAAATTAGATAGTACTGTTATTTTGTGTTTATACATACATTATTTTCTTCTAATAGTTAGAATTTCCTATACAAATGAAGAAAAAAATGACATGCTCTTTTGCTACTATTCTTCGAATTGCAACTCATGTGCAGCAGCGGATTTGTACTTTGAAAGATACATGAAACGTAAGCAACCACACTGCCGGATATTTAGCAAACTTGAAAATAATCATAAGGCATATAGTGCATTTACCAAACCTAAATTTTTACGAAAATATGAAGAAACTGTTGAAACGAATGTGTTGGCGTTTGTTAACTATAAACCAGAATCTTCTACTGCCGAAATTGCAAACCACTGTGCAACTTCTAAGGAAACTGTGAGGTGTATTCTGAAAAGTCGGAAATATCATCCCGATCACTATTCTATTTCGAATACATTGTATCCCGTGGATAATCAAAGACGAGTAACATTTTGTCGTTGGTACCTTAATAAATGTGAAGAGGATTCATATTTTTGGAGAACCATTATGTTTACTGACGAAACTAAATTTACAAATAACGGAATATTTAATCGGCATAACAAAGTATTTTATTCTCAAGAAAATCCTAAACTTGTGCGTGAATTCAGATATCAACATCAATTTGGTATTAATTGTTGGTGTGAATGCATTACATGTCACATGCTTAAGGCAACATTAGCCCAACAGTTAATGGGAACGTTGCCAGTTGTATGAGTTCAATTAGTTCGTCCATTTTTACATGTTGGGATAGATTTTGCAGGACCAATCATGATCAAGCAATCAAGGTTACGTAAAACAATTTTGTCCAAAGCTCATATAGCATTGTTTC
This sequence comes from Platerodrilus igneus, assembly GCA_036346225.1. Classification (NCBI taxonomy): domain Eukaryota; kingdom Metazoa; phylum Arthropoda; class Insecta; order Coleoptera; family Lycidae; genus Platerodrilus; species Platerodrilus igneus. The sequence goes on from JARFIW010001480.1 coordinate 6,478,253, forward strand.
TGTGTATGGCAACTAAAGCTGTTCACATTCTTCTTATTCCTTTTTCACTTTACGATCTGTATAAATTATTTATAACTATTGTTACTTCAAAGGCTAACAATAGTTACCGAGGGCTAAGCGGAAGAGCAAGTGCACGCACATACATGTATGCTTGATTTCACCTTTTGAATCGCTTCCAAATTATACAATATTAGTTGTATTTTAAGATCTATTTATGTATGTATGTATGCTTACATTATGTATGTGTATATGTTTAAACCAAAAACCCTACAACTAATTATTCAAGCGCTTCCCAGAATAATGCAAAACATGGAAACTGTCATTAATAATAAATTAAAGTAGCAAACAAGGAGCCGCAATAAACTAATCGCTTAAACGGACAGTTTGGTTAGACGTAAATTAATGAACAGAACCAAATTAACACGTACGCAGAGTGACAAGATAATGAAAGTTGATGCAACACGAAAGGTAATTGTATAATCTAACTATAGGCCATCCATGTTGTTTCAATATGGCCTCTAATGGTGCCTGATATTATACTCATTATCGTACGAAATTTCGTCATAGATTTAATTTTGCAGCTTTGATTTAAAATACAATGCATGTATAGCCCGTACAAAATGTACGAAACAAGAACGTTATTTTACATGACATTTTGGTAGTACGAAAACAGGATAACGTGCTATATTTACAATTACTATGTTTTTATTTATTAAGTTGCTATCCAATGCTCATCACTATTTCTGCGCACAATATTTTCAAAAACAACAATTCGAACTAAAAAAGCTATAGAGTTATTTATGTACGACTTATGTCACTGTTTCAACTTTCGGTGTGCTTAGCAAAACGTATTTGACTCTTTGAGGTGGTACATACCGCTGGTCCTTATAACAACATAATATGCTAAAGAATGGCCACCTTTGTAGACGTTCATGCCTAGAAGTGGTTTTCACTCGCTGCGTAAGTGAGTTGTTTTCGCCTCTGAACCCTTTCTCCCAAGCCCCATTTCGTCCCAGGACTCTTTCCACAAGCCTCAGTGCACCAGTCCGATTTCGCTCAAGCTCATTTTCGCCGAAGCCCCTTTCGCCCAGACTCTATTTAGCCCAGACCCATAAAGTTTAAGAAAATGCTAAAAATTCTTTCCGTAATAAGTTCGATGCTCCAATCATTGCAACAAATTACAGAAATTCGCAAGCAAAAACCACAACGTATTCATACTTTCTTGGTACGGTTATATAGGAGCATTTTGAATTTTAAAATAGTGTTGAAGCAGCGTGGCCCCGAGGGAACTGTATTTCGAGAAATACCATCTAAAAGGCAAAATGTACGACCATGTAATTTACGAAAATAGTAAAATAATTGCAGCAGTAATCGTTTTTATTTGGGCCCTCCATTAATTGTAGCAAATTTTTCTCATGCGTTGGATATTTAAATACAAAAAATTAAGCCACAACGTATCTCTTGGTCCTAAAACAAATATATTTTCTTTAGTCACAAATCATTTTGGTTAAAATTTATAATTTTACCTGTGGTATTTTGACTCTTTTGCACATTGTTAAGATTGAAATTTTTACCATGGTAGCCACAGGTTGCTCAACCCCCTTCAACTATCTTACATTTGGTATTCCAATGCTCCACCCGAAGATACTACATTGGCCAGGAAGCGAGTTTTTTTTTACCAGGAAATTTGGAATTTTGCCGAACCCTTGCCCAAGCAAGGTAGGGATCTTTAACGTGCATGACAACACTCACACACGGGACCTCCATTTTACCTCTCATTTGAACGAGGACGTATTTTTGTGAAAAATGCTCGCCTAACATTTTTCAAGCGGTTCGTGTTGGTATTTGAACCCGGAAACTTGAGCATATTAGTCATACGCATACCAACTACGTCACGAAGCCGCCTTCTCTTCACCTACTACTGAATATTGGTGAAATAGGATATATATTTAGAAAACAATAGAAGGAGTACTGAGCTGTATCTAGGCTGTGGGAATTTCACGGAAATGTGTAGGCTAGCTCAGAATAGAGATCAACGGAGGTACGCGTCCAACCGTTCCATAACGAAAACCTAGTGACAAAAATATAATTGCACGTACATCTAATGATCATTATACACAACTACAGCTGTTGGTTTTGCAATATTCTCAAATAATGTGGATTGTGTAAAGATATTTATTGGAAAACTATTAATTCAGAGAACGGTTAAGTGATGGAGGATCTTGGTGGCTGCATGCAGCTTAACTCTCTTAACATACCACTGAATATCGGTGAAATAGGGTATAAATTTATAAAACAATAGAGGGGGAAACGAGCTGTATCTAACAAGAATGGGTACTTCCTATGTTCAAAGACAATTGAGAATAGTTCGGGATATGCTACAAAGCAGAGATACAAAAAAAGAGATAAACGTAGACCTAGATCAGACTATTGCACGTAGATAGTGAAAGATGTAGGCTGTGAGAATTTCAGAAAAACGCGAAGGTTAGCTCAGAATAAAAAACAACGGAAATACGCGTCTAACCAGTTTCAGGACTGATAACCTAATAATCACCTTTTTTTGACTTCTCAAACGAATATGAAATTTAGGAATGTTGCTGTAATAGAAAGGACCTGAAATAAAATAAAAATTTGATTAAAATATAAATAAAAGCACGAAGCGTCCCAAATTGTACTTTTAATAAAAATAACGGATAATTAACAAATGCAAATCAAAACGGAATAGGATTCTCGTATTAAAGTTTCTAGAAAATTTTAATTAGAGAACACTTCCGCAAGGTATGGGGTGTTATTTAATCTTTTAAAACATAAAAAAGGATCGCATCAAGAATCGAACCTTAACAACGCGCGTGCTATTCGGATTCGTTAGCGCAACTCTATTGCGCTTTACGAATATGACAATTCCGGTTATGGAAAATTATGCGAATTGCACAAACCGTTCGGGTCAGTTCATTTCCATCAAATAAATTTAATTATTTGTTTTTAAAAATAAATGTTTATATTATAAATCGATGCGTTTTAGATTTCTAATTTATTTTGAGAACTAAAAATTATATTAGGTATTTTAGAGCGATTTATTTTAAAACCTATGAAAATAAGTCTTGTCATTTTAGATTTTGTTAGTACCGTTTCTTCCGCCGTCGGCGGCTCTCGATATCGGTTTTTGACAATTTTCAATTTAATTTTATAAACTTCACGCACAAATATTTAAAAAAAGACCTCATGCACTGCGAAACTGCGTCGAATTCAAGTTCGAATTTTGTTAACTTTAATTTTTATAAAATGTATTCTATCTTTATATTTCTCTCGTTTAGTTGTTTGTGTTTCTATAGATGTCATAGAGTGGAGTAGTTTATATAAAGATTTGATTAGGGTGTTACGAGAAGTATAGGACCACCTAAATTTCTCTCAGAAGATAACCATTGATGCAGTTTTTCGTATTAAAAATAAATACTTCTGGAGACTTCCGAACTAACTCTGAACTTAGCGGAATGAGACTAACAGGGAGTCTTTATAAATACGAAAATGTCAGGCGCCACTACACTCAAGCATTTAACATAAGCAAGACACCACTACTAAAGAGTGTAGGAAGTTTAGTAACGATTATACGCACGTAAAGCACATAGGCTAAGATTGTTAGATTTTGCAATATTTTTTCAGAATGAAAAAGTAGTTATACGTTCAATATCAAATAGATCATAGATTGAATAAGAAATATACCTTTATATCAAATTTAATCTTAAAGTTACCTTCTTAATAAATTGTTACGATAATAAACTTAATAAATAGGCCGAAGGAAGAAATATATTTATATCTATTAAATTAAAGATTATTCTCTTAATGTTAATTAATGTTAATGTTAATGTTAATTAAAGATGGAATTTATGTCCAGTTATAATGCTACATTAAAAGTATCATATGAATGTATTTCATCATCATTAGGTCCTCAGTCCTGTAACTGGTTAGACGCGTACTCTCATTGTTTCCTATTCTGAACTAACCTACACATTTCCCTGAAATTTGCACAGTCTGCATCTATAACTATCTGATCTAGGTCTACATCTACCTCCTTCTTTTTTTATCTCTGCTTGTAATATATCCCATACTATTCCCCAAAAATGCTTTAGAACGTATTCTGCCTATTTTTTTCCAAAGATATCCTTGTTCCACTACTATTTCTATAACCTATTTGTTATTAACTTTGTCTGTCCATGCTATCATCCTCATACATCTGAAGCACAGCATTCTAAAAGGCTGCTACAGTCTTTTTGTCTGCTTTTTGTACTGCCCGTATTTCATCGGCAAACTGTGCTGTGGTCCACATATATGTTTTCAACAATTTTCTTCTTGTTTCTATGTTTGTTGTCTTTCATCATAAGCGATGTTCTTTCTAGTTAGATACAGTTTGGTCTTCTTCTATTGTTTAACAATTATTTACCCGATTTCTCCGACATTCACTGGTTGCGAAGAGGGTTGAGCAGCCTGTAGCTGCCAAGTTCCCCCAGCACTTAAACATTTACCGATTTAGTATTTTTTCCAATATATCTTTTCGCACAGTCAACATTAGTTACAGATATTTAACAACAAACATTTGTAGTTGTTGTATGAATGTATTTAATAAAATTTTTTATCATATCATATTCTTTGAGTACGATGTACACATAATCATCAGTGGATCTTAAAAAATGTTACTTATTCTTTATGGCATAAAATTTTCAAATAATCTTAAAATAGGTTTCAAATAATTTATACTACTTATAGTGTTTAATCAGGTGGAAAACTGATCGTTGTTTACATTTCTCATAAAAAATAGTCACTGACTTAAGTCTGAATAATAAAGCGTACATATATGTTTTTGTAATTAACCAAGTTCTAATTATTGTGGAGGTTTTAATTACATAAATTTGTAGAATAAAATACTTTATATAAATAATGAATAGGTTTGACTTAGCCAGGACTACGGCATTTATTCATAATAACAACAACAATATGTTAGCGAGCTATACAATTTATCTTGATTATCAGCGTACTCTTGTGATTGAAGTATTACAAAAACAAGCCATCCACTCGAACAGCTATATTGTTGGCAACAGTCTAACTGGAACTTACGTCAAAGCATCAATATCCGAATTTTTAATTAATGACTGTTGAATCTATTCTATCGCAGTATCTTTCAGTTTACAGTAGTCGCTTTGGTGCAATTTTTAAGTTTGCATAGTGTTAAAGGTCGTTCATAAATTAAATAACAGCGAAGATTAATTATTCTTCTTAATCTTCTTTGGGTATTAAACCACACTCATAGTTTTTAAAATTATCTTTATTAACGTTTCGATCCATAACCTAGGATCGTTTTCAAAATAATAAAAACTTCAAGTTTGACATTTAAAACATAAATTGAAGGTGACTTTGATTTATTGATGTTTGAAATATTTGGTTTGAGTACACTAAGCAAAAATTTTTAAAGTTTAAATGAATAATTGCCTTCAATTTGTGTTACGGCCTGGAACCGATTTTAACATTGTTCTGAGGTAACCTTATGGCGGGTTTACACTTGTCAGATACCAATGTTGTTCTATGAAGGTTGTATATGGATCTGAGGCGACCCTATGGCGGGTTTTACACTTTGTCAGATACCAATAACTTGTTTACACCGGTAGTTAGTATATGGTTGTGTTGTAACCTTATTGGGTTTACACTTGTAGATACCAATGCTGTTTACAGGGTTAGTTAATAGCTTCATCATCATCATCATTGGATCTTCATCTCAAAACTGGTTGGACACGTACCATTGCATGTATTTGATGATTCTGATACTATAGCTATCCTTCTATTGTTTCTAATTAGTTTTTATTCACCAATAGACAATGTAAAACATAGAAGAAGCTACTCAAATATAATAAGTCAGTACAGTTAGTCAAATAACAGAGTTGAATTCGATGTATGCAAGTGTCCAACCCGATTCAAGTTGCCATCCTGTCCCACTGTCGGTAAACCCCCTTAAAACTAGAATCTAAACAAGCAAACTTGGTATCTGAAACGTGTAAACCCGCACATTTAACCTGACCTGTAAATCTCCAAAAGTCTACATATGACTTCTCCATTTCATTAATATATGCAAAAATCGCTAATCTTAAGCCTTTTGACATTAGGTCAATTGCGACACTTCTTTAATAACCACCGTCTAAATTGTATAAATAGAAACATGTTAAAAATGTTTTCCAATCCCAATTATTGAATTTTGCAAAAAAATTAATCAGCTGATTTCACTGTTAAAGTAATTGGCAACTCTTAATAAAGTCGGTCCCATGTTAGACACGTTAAACAAGTATTAAGGCAATTATTCATTTAAACTATAAATAATTGTTTGCTTAAGTGTACTCAAACCAAATATTTCAAACATCTAATAAATCAAAGTCATACCTTCAAATTTGTATGTCATAAATGTCAAACTATGAAGTTAATTATTATTTTGATAAACGATCACTAGGTTATGAATCGAAACGTTATATAAAGATAATATTTAAAACTATGAGTGGTTTAATCCCCAAAGAAGATTAAGAAGAATACTAAACAAACCACAACAAACATACAGGGAGTATTTAGAAGATTAATTAGATTAAATAACAATAATGATGTTATCATGGTAGTTGTGCATATCGCCGTATTTATAACATCATTGACGTGGACTTCGAAAGAACTATTTTGAAAAGGCTATGCGAAGGTCGCATTTTAACATGTTAATCAAGGCAGATATGTTCTTCACATGATTTGCAATAGGACTGGCTGTTTATAGGAAAAGCCATCTATACTATAGCGAGCGTTCAAAACTACGTGGGGCTTGATTATACTGGAAATAAAATTCTGTTACGGCAAAAACGCTTAAGTTTATTAACATATTTATGGACAAAGACACTCCCAGATCAACATAAAACTCTTTGTTCGCTCATTAATTATACATCATGTAAATCCTTTTTGTTAAAATAACACATTTCACAATATCTTTTGAAATCCATAGTTACACAAATAAATATTTATAAGTGTATTGTCTACAGCAAAAGTAACAGGGCTTTCCCACAGTCCTCACCTACAGTTTAGCACGAGCTCATAATTATCCTTTAAACCTTCGTGCAAATATAGTACGTCAATCCCCAAAAGTACCCTTTTACCTTGTACATACTAAAAATTATTAATACTATCAATTATTTCTTAAACCTAAATTTCCACAAAGTAATAAAGTGCAATAATGTAACAGCAAAAGTTCAATTCATAACACTTCCCAAGTTTATTCTTTTAGTTTATAACAGTATACCCACACAGCACAAAACACCTGTTTATACACATATGCAAACAAAACAACAGTTACCTGGATTTTATTGCTGCCCCCAGGACTGACATCATACCATCAACGACTGCTGCGTACAGTAACATCCAATCGAGATTGCCTTCAGAACGACTGCTAACTGCAACCACATCAGCAAAGGGTTATTTCATTTTCCACCTCCATATTGCATTCTAACTCCCACATATATTCTATGTGTAGGTAATTAACCAGTACGACAAACACTATCTCTTAAGCCATTCGGAATTGTATACAAAGCACACTTTGTGCAAAATGAAAATGTAACAATTTTACTTACAGAACTTTAATACTTGCCGCCGTTATCTGGTTGTAACTACCAGCGTAAGTCTACGTACACTTGCTGAAAACTTCCAGAGAGAGAGAGAAAGAGAGAGAGAAAGAGAGAGAGAAAGAGAGCCTCACCACCATTTGTTAGGGCTTATTTATCCATAATTTGCTCCTCTAAAGCTTGATAACACCGTCAATACAAACATTCAATTCTTGAAACTCTCAACGGTTAGATTTTTCTACAAATTCTAGCAACAACAACTCTAACGACCAACGAAATCTTAAAAATTTTCCCTCACACCACAAGCTAAAGTATACATTTCTCTGAATTTCACTCCCAACCGACACCGATTTTCTCCGAAAACTTAAGTTTACACTCTCAACAACGCACGTATTATAAACATTTCTTTGAAAATTTCGCTCCTACTAGCAAAAGTTAACGTTCAAAATAAACCTCTAATAATACTTGTCATCTCTATCTCACTTTAATACATACGCGCTAATTCCTCTATCTATTTTGTCTGTTATCACTGTTGTTCCTGACCTTTAAAGTTCCCTCTGATTATCTAACTCATACCCATTTTATAACACAATCGCTCTTTGTTTACTGGTTTGCAAGTTCTACCGTAACGGACAAAATCATCCTCTTTTCTTAAGTTTAAACTATGTCTAAGTTAACACGTAATATTTCTATCTTACTTCTATGTATTCAAACAACTAACCCCTCTTTGTGTCTCTATTGTCAAAGCTATATTTGTAACCGTCTAGATCCCCCAAAACTATAATTTATTTTTAATTGACAGCCACCTTACCAACCCTACTAAGAATTTCCTTGTAATTTGTGTCGACTTACCTTATAACGATATTCAGAAAGCTTCGTTTGAAAATAACTGCCAACGATTTAAAATGCTCACGCTATTTTTCAGAAACTACACATTCCTCTTTGCTATAATTTAACTTTTGAAGGTTACCTTGGTTTATAATATGAAATTTAAACGCTTTATATTTCTTAAATACAACAGTAGAAATATGTTTATAATATAACTCACGTTATTCTTAATTAGTATTCAAAATTAAAAGATGATGCTAATTGACTTTTAGCTTACTGAAATTATTTAGTACAATTATTGATTTGTACTCTAAAGGAAAGCGTTTCACCTTGTTATTTGTATTTTATATACAGAATCCTGAAATAACAACCAAATTTAATACAAATGCTGTTTTAAACCCCAAATATTACAGAAATGTATATATGTGATACCACGCACAGAGTGAACGACGATATGATAACAGAGAATCTCTACTCACTCCTCTCCAACACTCAATACCTCCTAATAACACAAACTAAATTCACCAAAAATTGTAAAATGAACTATATAATTTTATAATTTACAAATCTATGTACCTTTTAATATCATTTACCTTTTATAGAATTTTTAAATTAAAATTAAAACAAATGGTCCTATCGAGTTATCTCTTTACGAAGATTATAGTTTTCACACCTTTTATAACAATTAAAACCACTAATTATTTCGTCAAATATTGAAAGAAATATCACCTTTCTCAAACATACTTTTACGTACCAACCAAATTTTTGTTGACCCTTTACACAACATAATTAAATCAAATGCAACTTTTAAGCTTGCTTCCAAACACACAAATTATGTAAACTTATAAAGGAACTTGCTATAAATAGAAAAAGTATTTCTGATCTTATATTGCTCCTGTTTTTTTCCTGCTGCAGCTTCCTGGCCCAAATCGGTAGTTTCTTTTGTAGCTGAGGATCGTTGACCAGCAACTTTAGCGTATTAATCCAGTACTTTGAAATATTTATTAGCAGCTTGGAGTCGTTTACCCAATAATTTGAAGTATTAACTCTGTACTTACTGCATTATGCCATTTATTTAGAGTGTTACTTGGAGTTTTACTTAAAATTACTTGAGCCATTTATATTAACGGTAAAATTCCATATATACTTATTACAACGCGCACTTGTTTAAGTCATTTAAAATTATACGTTTTACTTTCACTAGTATTTTATTCACGTAACAATTTTTTTCAACTAGCACAGTCGGCGCGTGGATTATTAAATGATGCTCCTTTATCAGTTACGTTAGTTTTATAGAACAAGTTCCTTCCAGCACGTTCCACGCGTTCTAATTGGTTGACAGCACGCTATCAGTGGTTTGTTCGCGGAAAAAGCGTTTCTATGGTTATCTGCAAGGTGTTGTATTTTAGTGGGTCTAATATTGTAACGTTATTTTTTTTTATGGCTGGCCCCACGTTGTGAGCCAGTGAAACGTTTTTTGTTATTTATTTGTTTTGGCGCAAGTAATACTTATTGCTCCAAAAATCTTCCGACACAACTAGGGGTCTATTCCTGGGTAGAGCAATGAGAAATGGGGGGTAAATCGAATTTTGTTTGCAGATCAAACTTAAGCTAAATCAAATAGGCGCCACCAAGTCCTGATGTAATCACGATAATTGCATAGCATAGTTCTAAGGGCGGACGTGGAGACCCAAAGAAAAAAAGATCGCCTTCGCTGACAAAAACCTGTCTTAATAAAATAAGACGCAGCTCCTGTAAGAAATTGTAATAGTTAAATAAATAAAATAGTGGAACACCATTTGTGTCCTGCAAAAATACATAAAGAAATAATAAAAAAAGTATTTCCAATATAACATTGGCATCAATTTATTACTCAGAAGGGTTTTAGCTTTATGTTATTAGATTTGATCACACTTGATCAAAATAAAAAACCTTTAATCTTGAACCAATTGTTTACTATAAGATCCCTTTTAAAATAATATAACTTGTAACAAAAAATTTAATCGTTAACTGCATCAATCTTAAACTTTTAACTTTCATGTTTGTCTTTATTATTTTCAATCAAACACTTTACTTTAAAACATGAACTTGTTGTACAAATAGGGTTCTAACCTGGGCAGATCTTTTCAGGTAGATAACAAATTAATAGCTCCTAACAATATTAGTATTTGAGCTTTCAAAATTATGTATACTAATTTTAATGTAGATAAAGCTGATCACAAAAATAGACATGTTTACATATATTGTACTAAAGCTGTTCAAAGCATTTGCTTTTAAAATAACATCTGTCAGCTGTACAAAGTAGAAAGATATGACGTCAGTAACACCTGTTGACATTACCGACGATTCATATGGAGCAAAGCATGTTGTTTTTAGAACATTAAATCAATGAACTTTCGTTTTACTACTGGTAAATCCAGCTCAACAATTAGTTGGAACTTTTACAATGTACATGTATTACGCATCAAAGCAAGTTAACGTGTTCCAAATTTTGAAACACATAAAAAGAACTTATAGCTATCTACGAACCAAAACTGCAATTGTCGCATTGTGACAAAGTAAGACGGGAACCCCGTTCTTCAAGCAACGATAACAGCGTTTGCAATTTGAAACCAATTCATCCAAACCAACTTCTATAATTCCTTCGTTCCACGTGTCGAATCATATCCTGTCGCCTTACATTCAGCAGCAATCGTACTCTCAAAGTTGAATTACGTCACCTTCTAAAGGTTGCATCTTACATGTGTTTTACTGTGACCTTGTGTGTTTTAAAAGTTGCATCCTACTTGTCGCGCTAAATAAATTATCTCAAATTATACAAGTTCGCACAATATATACATTACCGACCGTTATTCGAAGATATTCTCACTATTTGAAATGGATTCGCAGATTGCCGGCCTCCAGCCAAGGGTACATGTTGATATCTCTATCACCTGTGGCCGACTATCTTATAACCAGCTCGGGCGGTCGCGCCGTCAGTAGGGGAACAATCAAACAGAGATGTGCTTGTAAATAGCTGTATACGACACAGATATCTGAATATAACTAGATTATTAAAGGACGATGCAGGCTTAGCGTATTACTTTTGAAGTTGAATGCAAATTATTATTGTTATTAATAAAATTGTTACATTGTTCTTGAAGTTATATGCAAAGAATTATTATTATTAATAAAATTGTTACACTATTCTTGAAATTATATGCAAAGAATTATTACCGAAAATAAAATTTGTTACAATATGTACGTTCTAAATCGCACGTATGCCGGAACTTTCTAGCGGTACTTTTATTACAAATTGTATTTTATATTAAGTATGGCATTTTGTATACGTTCAAAGTCACACGTATATCAGAACTTCAAATATCTATACTTTATAAAATATGCTTGTTTTTAAATATTTGCTTATCACAAACTGGTATAAATCTACACGCGTTTATTAACTTCTTTACCTAAATGCGTTTTATTTGAAAGAAAATTTATTTCACGATTATTTTTCTTCAAATATGTTGAATTTGTATTTGCTTTGAGCTCAGCAATGTTTTTAAATGCCATATAAATGATTGGATTGCTTCTGCGATTATTTATTTTAATTAATGTAGTGAAGTTATTACGGAATGAGCTTCCTTTAGTTAATTGTAGCTTGTTATTGATTTTATACAGGGTAATTTGTCTTTGCTTTTGCATAATGAATGAATTATGTACATTTTTGGATTTAAATGTTTAGTTTTCATGGTTTTTATGGTATTACATGAGGTATTCCTCCCTTGTAAACTTATATGACTTAAATAACCTTATTATCATAGCAATATATGTGTGTGTATGTGTGATTGCGTGCGTGTGTGTGTGTGTATTTTAGCTAAACAACGTTTTCTAATTCAATAAATAAATCGAATGTGACTTTTTAATGCTCTTATAAATGTAAAGAACTAATGTTAATTTACACATTTGGATATGCAGACAACATTTGTTTTCAAGAATTGAACCCCAACACTTGCCATATGCATAATGATTTACTAACAATTATCAAATTCAATGTTTTTAACTTGCTTAATTATATTAATAATATAAAGATGCTTCAATTTGCTTGTAGGGCTTCCCGAGTTATGTATCCCCCAATTTATGTATGTATAACGAAATAGAAATAATTAGGAATTATTAGAAATTGTTAAAGAAATTATAAAGTAAAATGCAACAATGTAATACAAGGATAAACCAGGCAGGTTATTAACAATTCATGAGAACGGATGCAATACAATGTATTCCAGACGATAGTAATACTGCAGGTGGCAGGCCACAGACGGTTAAGAACCGTGATTACCTAGAAAGTAAGATTGTTACATTGTATCATGAATAGTATTAAAAAATAAGCAGATATGAGCTTTGCAAGTTCCCACAGACATGTGAGGGGGTATCATTATAAAAAGCCCGGGAGCTGAAGGTCCCGGCAGTCAGTCAAAGTATTCAGCTTTAACATTGCAGTTGTTTCGGCTACTCATAATAGTACAATTAGTAATTATTTTTCGATTTAGTTAATTTAATTCAAGTTTGTAAAATTCCACTTTAACCTCTGTTTAAGTAAATAAATTTGTTAAGAAGCTTGGAAGAAGTTTTTAAAAAGACAGGTCCGAACCTTAACTCCAGTACATATTAGATATTGTATAAGGTTCCGTGTCTGTTTCTTGAAACCATCTTGATGATTTTTCTCTACCTTGCTAATACTTTTACAAACCTTGCCGTCCCGCTCGCACCGCACGTTCAGCTTTTTCCTTTGAAAAAAAATAGGCGATTTTTACTTTTTCGACACGCAAATAAAGACATGGTTCTGTTAAAAACCAGCCCGTTAAATGATAATGTATATTTGTTGAAGAGTTCAGATAGTGGAATGGTAGGTTCTCACAATATCGTAAATTTAAGCAATTTCCATATTGTGCCTGTTAGTTTAAATTGTTAAGTAACAATTCTTAAGATTTAATTTCTCAACATTAGTATGTTACCGATTTTAGCCTAGGTGGGCATAGGGAGGTAATGGTGCTATCCTTAACCAAGTACGAGGTGCACGGAGAAGTAGTATCTGCCGTTAGCACTTGAGTCGGTGGAATCGGATTTCCCAGCCGAACAGCTACCGAAGCCACATAATTGTCCGTGAGTCCAATGTATGCCCTGAAGTTACTATCATTAGTAAGTTAGTCCCTGATAATTTATTCAAGTGTATTTGTGCAACTATTGGTAATTTGTTGTTCGACCGCTTACTGTATTAGTGTACGCATTTGACTGTTACTAAATTAAGTTTCTATTTCGTATCTATACTTTTAGACGCCTTGATTTTAAGAGTTGAGGAAGTCATTTGTGTTTACTTTCATAATAAATGTATCAAGTTACGTTATTTACTGACTGACTAGACTGAGGCATTATAGATCATCGATAGATGATATAAAATTTCGTAAGAGTGGTTGAGAAACACTTCAGCCTGTAGACATAACAACTTTTTTCTCCACTGAATGTTAACTCAAAATGTGCTGGTGAGTTTTTATACACAACTACTAGTTTTAAAGTGTCATTCAACGTTTTAATGGGCACTAGTAGATCGAGTTGGAGTAGGTACAATTACTTTCGTATATACTCAATACGACTCTCAATGCACAACTAAATCTATTTTCCTGAATCTACGAGTACATCTGTAGAACTCAGACTTTTGTAGTTGCAGGACCAAAAACAACCCATCTCAATCGTATCCTTTGCAAAATCGAAAGGTTTGGACCTCCATCAAACTTGATTTTTGTTCATGGCCTTCTAAAATTCCGGTGAACTCATCAAAAAATTGATAGTGCCAGATTTGAAAAAGTTGTTACGTACAACGACCTGGTCTAAAAACAAACAAAAAAAACAAAGAAAGAATGACCTGGCTCAATCGGTGAGTAGGCGGGGTATTCCAACTACCACAATCAGGGAAGTCCCGAAATTAAAGGACACGCACTTATTCACAACTTATAAAAATAATCATACAACCTCTAATTACCAAAAAAAGGCATATTACACCAGAACAGTAATGCCAAAATGAACACAGAAAAAAAAGAATCATTACTTAAAATGGCGAGCTGCTGTTTATAGGTCCCCCATATTAATTACCTAGAAAAAGAAAAAGAAATTACAACCCTAAAAACAACAGCTCTAAATCATTATCTTAAATATAGCAATTAAACTTATAAAATCGTTAGCACTAGAATGTCTTAATTAATAAAAATTTACAACACTAGAAAGAAAGCGACCCTCCCCCCTCTCCCGCCACGGAAGAAAACCTACAGTAACAGCCAAATTGACCAAAGTATCAGGCCTCACAGTAAGCTAGGGAACAACAAGAATGCTGGATAGACAAAAAAAAGTAAATTACTTCAACCTGTGGTATTCAAAGAATCGCAATAAAGGAAGAACCAAAGAAAAAAATAGCTATGACCTAAAGTCGACTAAGTCGTGATTTTTGATGAGAGCACCTATCACAAGAAGCGGATCGAAAAAAATGTTATCAAGTCTGCACGAAGACCGACAGAAAGTAACACTAGCCACTGGAAAAAGGTGAGGAATGTGGAACGAAAGGAACGAGGAAAAAAAGAGAAAAAATACTCAAAAGAATAACACCAAGCAACAAGTACAAGAACCACAAAAAACCTAAGAATCGCACAAAAGAAAATACAACAGTGTAGTTATGTATGAGTATGTGTGTGCGTGTGCGTGCATGTGTGTGGGTGTGTATGTGTGTGTGTGTTATTGATGTATAAGTGTGTGAGTGTGCGTTGTGTTGATGTTCGAGTAGGTGAGTGTACGTGTGTGTGTGTGTTGTGTGTGTGTGTGTGTGTGTGTGTGTGTGTAGTGTGCGTGGCGTGTATAAAGTGTACGTGTGCGTATGTGTTGGACTGCTGTAGTCGCTTCTTACGACACGCAAGACGTACCATGAGGCTGTTCTGTTCTCGGGCCCACACGGGTGAAGAAAAGAAAGAAAACCCAGCCAAACAGGGAAGTAAATAAAAGGAATCGTAGAGTTCAGAAATCAAGTCCTAAGGAGAGTAAAGTCGGCATAAGAATCTGGGGCGCAAGGACTAGGTATTGGGCTTAAGACGTTTGCGCCGCCAGCAAGAAAATGAAACAAGATCAAGAACATCAGGACTTAGCCGACATACATCTTCCGGTTTGGAAGGAGCATAGACTAATGTCTGTCTCTTTTGGGCAATTTTCTGCCAAACAGGAACAGTAGGAGGTGTAGTAGTTGTAGCATGAGATTTAGGAGGTGGCAAGGGTAGTTCAGAAAACTCAAAATGCGTCATAGAAGGACATTGTTTGTTGTTAAGATTGGTGGTAAGAAAGTCAACGACAGAAAAGAAAATATCATGGGTTGTCAGAATATCAACGTTAGAAAAAGAAAAAGTATTGGCCGTAAGTGAACCAACCTTACGAAAAGGAACACAAGCAGAGCACACTTCAGTTACGTTAGATAAAGGGGCAGAAACAGACAAAATTTTATCGATGTTAGATAAAGGACTAGCAGTATCACAGTTAGGAAAGAGAACAGCATTGGCTCTAGGAATATCAATCTTAGGAAAAGTAGCAGAATCTGACAACACTTCAACCATATTATATAAAGAAACAGAATCAGGTAGAAGTTCATCAACGGTACAAGAACAAACAGTATCAAGTAGAACTTCGCCAATGCTAGTTAAAGGAGTCGAATGAAGTTTATCAACATCAAAGAAAGGAGCAGCACCAGACAGAATTTTATCAATTTTACAAGAACAAACAGTATCAGTTAAAACTTCATCCACAATAGATAAGGAAGCAGAATCAGGTTGACCTTCATCAACATTAGATAACAAGACATCTGCTAGGATTTCACCAACCTTAGTTAAAAGAACAGAAGCAAGTAGCATTTTGTCAGCATGAGAAAAATGACTAAGAATAGGTAACGTTTCATCAACGTCCGATAGAAGAGTAGAATCAAGTAAGACTTCATCACTGTTAGACAACGGAGTAGGAACACACAAAACTTCAACCACGATAGGAACTGATTCCTTGACAATAGTAGCTAAAGAAACACGGTCAGGTAAAACTTTGACGACAGTAGCAACATGCATTATAGCTACGGGTTCCCTAACTTAAACAGGACCTTTTCTACCCGTATTAAAAGTTATCGTCACTTTAGCTACAGCTGGTATTGCAGACACGACAGAAATTTCTTGAGTAGAACCATTTAAGAGAGCAGGAACAGGTAAAATTTTGACAAAAACGGCAAAAGACATTAACGATACAGGTTCATGGACTTAAACAGGACCCTCTCTGACTGAATAAGAAATTATCGTCACTTCAGCGACATTTGTGCTTGCAGACACAACAGTAATTTCTTGGGTAGAATCATTTAAGAAAGCGAACAAACTCCTGAGAAGCTAGCTGCAAGTCACTAATTCGAAGTATGGGTTGCAATGGTATTGGAGGCACCGTTTGGGGTGGAAGTGAAAATGTCGGGTCTAGTTGGTCATCTTTTGAATCGCGAAGGACAGAAGGAATTTGGTTCTTGTTAGTAGAGGTTCGGTAAGTAGGGGCGTGAAAGTCAGAAAAATCAATATTATAGTTCTAAGGCTTATATGACTGAAAAGGGTATGAAGCGATGGTAGTAGGGCGAGCAGAAGGAGCTGTATAAAAAGATGTAGAACTAGATACGGAAAAAATTTTGTTCGAAGCTATATTTGCCGAAGATGCGTATGTTTTGATAGTAGTAGCAGGATGACCTGGGTAAGGGATAAAAGAGGACGTAGAGTGTGAAACAGAAAAAATTAGGTACCTGGAGGTGATGACAGTATGATTCGAAGACCTGTTAGTAGTAAGATGATAGTCTGGACAGTTGCAGCGAGAAACTCCCTTATATTCACAACCATAACAGTGGAGTACTTGAGGAGGAGTACAACGTGTCGAAACATGTCTAGGTTTGTCGCAATTAAAGCACCTGACCTGACGAGTAGAAGCAGCGTTAAGAAAAGATCAGTAGAAAGTACGGAAGAAGCATCTGATCTACCCGTAAGCGTAGGAGAAACCCCAACAACTCGGTCATGTGAAATAAAAGTATTTTTCTCAACTGTAGCAGACTTATAAGCAAGATCCGGTTCGGCAGTAACAGTAGGTTGTTTTTGACTAGGTAGTACGAAATGATCGGCCAGAATCTTCACCGGTTCCAACTTCAGACACTCGTCTCTTAATTCTTGTAAGGAGCGGACGGTAGGCAAATGGGCTCGTTAGAATGGAGCGAGGTTACAAAGGACAATGGACAATTGATCATCCTCCTTGAATGATCCATCCCACTGGAGCGGAACCGTCATACACTTGAAATAGTCAGCAATACTTTCTGTTGACTCCTGCTGTCTATTGCAGATACCATCATACCGTCTTTTCCCTATATGTCTTTTTGAATACGAATAAAGAACAGAAATTCTGGGAAAGTAACTAAATAAAGGCTAACGGTAACTCGATAAAAGCTCAAGAAAGAAATTATTGTGAATACAAGACACTCTAAAACATATCCGACGGATAAACTTTAGGAACACTAATAGGGTGAAACAACAAAATAGAAATTATTATAGGGCGCCAGCGTTTTCAACGGACTAGAATTATCGGCGAAAACACAATTCCAATAATCTGAAATGAGCCAACCAACTGATATTTAGCGATCAAGAAAGAAAACAAAATCAAAATTTAAGAAAATCGAATTCACACAAGAAATAAAGAAAAGAAATAAATACCAGTTCGAACGTAAGGGAAGAAAACATAAATAGCATCAGGTCGATAAATGTGGGTAATGTCGGAAATCAGGCAGTAACAACACACAAAAATTGGGTTAGAAATTCAGCGAAACCAAATCGGGCCAAAGCTGCACTAACCTAATCAAAACAAACATTACTCAAAACAGGGGCTTTAAAATTTATAACAAACAAAAAAAAGCAAAGAAAGAACGACCGGGCTCAATCCATGAGTAGGTGGGGTATTCCAACTATCACAATCAGGGAAGGCCTGAAATAAAAAGACACGCACTCATTTACAACTTACAAAAATAATCATACAACCTCTAATTACACAAAAATAGTAGTGCCAAAAATGAACACAGAAAAAAAAGAAT
Source organism: Platerodrilus igneus (assembly GCA_036346225.1). Taxonomy (NCBI): domain Eukaryota; kingdom Metazoa; phylum Arthropoda; class Insecta; order Coleoptera; family Lycidae; genus Platerodrilus; species Platerodrilus igneus. Next base: position 6,496,859 of record JARFIW010001480.1, read on the forward strand.
CAATACCTAGAATGACGAGCTGCCGTTTTTATGTCCTCCATATTAATCACCAAGAAAAAGAAAAAGAAATTACAACCCTAAAAACAACAGCTCTAAATCATTATCTTAAGTATAACAATTAAACATATAAAATCGTTAGCACTACAATGTCTTAATTAACAAAAATTTACAAACCCAGAAAAAAGACCCCCGTTATAAATTACCATCGTAAGTATACAGTTACAGATGTAGAATGATCACAGTTCGCACAATATTAATGATTCATATTTTGATTTTATTTAAAACATACAATAGATGTTGTTGGGGTATTGAAGAGAAGACACAGAATCTATGGGAATGATTAATAAAATAAACGGATTACCTTACATGTAATTTTCCAATGCTCCACCCGAGGATGGCCAGAAAGCAATTTTTTTTTACCTGAAAAATTTTGGAATTTTGCCGAACCCTTGCTGTTCCAAGCAAGGTAGTGATCTTTAACGTGCATGACAACACTCACACACGGGACCTCCATTTTACCTCACAATGAACGAGGGTGTATTTTTGTGAAAAATGCTCACCTAACATTTTTCAAGCGGACTGTGCCGGGATTTGAACCTGGGACCTTGGGCGTGGTAATCACACACATACCACTACGTCACAGAGCCGCTGATACGGTTTTACCGTCGGAAATTAACGTAACAAAGTAGAATCCGATAATTTGATGTAAGACACTGTCAGGTATGATGGCACTATGACAAACACGTGTGATTGTATGCGGAATTAAACACGAAACATTTCGTTTGAAACTTGTGGGAATCACCGTGATACTTTGCAGAAATGTGCAAGTTGGTCGGTCTTGTTTAGAACGAAAACTATGATCAAGAGTTTGAAGATTTAACTATACACATTCATCTGAACTTAAAATATTTGACTGAGAACTGGAATCTAGCAAAAATCTAACTTGCCTCTTCTGTGACTTGAAACAATTTTAGCTGTTCCATTGTCAATTAAGTATTATTCTCATTTGAACAAGTACGAAGATTACTTGGTTCGGCTCAATAGGAATACTATAGCATTTGCACGTCCTGCTCGACGTTCAGAGTTTATTTCCACCAGTTTTTCATAACTGTATTTTGATCAGTTGAGGATATGTTCTCTTTTTTGCAGTAAATTCTTCAATTGTAGAGTAGTGATATCAATATCTCTTGTTCGGAAGAGTTTGAACGAGTGAGGATCAATGATAAATTTAGGCAAATTACAAAAGCAGCAAGATTAAAATATTTAAAAACGTTGCAAATATCGATCTAGCTATGCAGAAATAAATATCCGTACTCGAGTAAATTGGCCATCAGTAGAAGATAATTAGAACTTTTTGTGCAGTTGGCGAGTGAATAAATCTGCCTAACAATAAAAATTTATCTAACGCATTTGCACTCACAGCAAGCATCCTTTATTTTACACAAAACCGAATTTATACACGAAAGGGGTCCATAGAGATCCCATGGGATCCCATAACTTAAAATAAATAGATCGAATAGTCAGTCTGAAAATTGCTTTCGAACCCTACAGTAGTTGATTGTGGTACACCCTTATTTGTTTTCTTTCTTATCTTTTGGTATCCGCGTTATTTAAAACTCGGTCCGTTTCAAGAAGAATCCAGTATAAATCATTAAAAGCTTGACAGCCTCTTGGCGACGCACATACAGAAACGACTAACTTATAATAGAAAAGTCTTTTTGAGTTAAAATACATTACTTACTACTGGTCACCTCGAAAGAGTTCCGCAGTTTTATACGAAAGTTTGAAGCTGTTTGAGAGCTTAAAAGTTTTTAGCGTGCATTTCTGAATTTGTTTAGAAAGTTTGTTGTGAGTAAGCACTTAGTAGTTCATAAGCTTTTTTTGCTTTCCCTTTCGCACAACAAGTTTGTGTTTGTTTGCTCCAAAAGTATCCAAATCCCGGATGAATGCATAAAAATACGATCTGCCCAATGTGTAAATTAGTTTCGTTTTAAAAATGCCGCAAGTATCGTGGTGTTTTTTGTGTGCATTTGGCAATCGATCGCGTTCCATTTATACAAAAGTCCAACCACACAAATCACAACGACCGCATCCATACATCACACTTCGGCGTAAAAACTTCGATTTACAGTATAACTTTTCAAGTAGTAAAAAGATATATGTGTACATTTTTACAGATTTTTCATCGCTTTAGCAATTCTGGTAACACATCGCGCTAGCTTACACGGCTTGACGTGCATTTTTGTAAGGTGGCAGAGAGAAGAAAGAAATTTGACGTATTTCTGGAGATGAGGATAGCGTTATGTCTAACTTTGGGTCGCTTTATGATCTTGCTCTTTTCGTCCTTTTATGATTTACAGGTTTTTTTCCAGGAGAAATTTTATTCTAATAGGAAGCTTTATATTTTTCATACCTGAGTAGATACGAAAGAATGTTTCGCGTTTATTAAATTCCCATGACGATGAAGCTTAAGAAATTTGATAAATTTTTATGTTCTAAGATTGCAATTATGACATTTTTACGGTTGTTTTGAATTTCATTTACATTCTTAATTTTTAGTATATAGAATTTGAACCCCCTTGTAAAGTTGGTACGGCATTCTTTAAGTTAAAAAAAATGATAGTTCTAGAAAGCACTTTTCATAGTTCTAGAGTTCCTGATAGAAAACAAAAAAAGTTCCGCATTTTTAATACCAAAAAATAGCAAATGAAAAATTGTCGTGTTAACTTTGCGAATCTAGCACGACACTCCCTCCTCTAATCTTTAAAGAAACCAATAAACATCACAACTTTTAACAAGAGTTCCCATTAGTTCTGATCGAGTTGCATCTCTCTATCAAATTAAAATAAAAAATTGTAATAATTAGGTTGTTTACATAAACAAGGTATATTGTATCCAGCACAACACTCGACGAAAAAGTGCAGTGCTGATCATTTCTAGCACATTTTTCGAAATATATATCGACAGTTCTATAAACTACGATCACTTTTAGCAGGAGTTCCAGTGGCTAACCATTTTTAAATAATTTTTTAATTTTCGGTCTAGCACGACACTCGAAAAAAAAGTGTTGTCCTGATCATTTCTAGCGTATTTTTCGATATATATCGACAGTTCTACATGAGTTCTAACAACTACGATTACTTTTAACCTGAGTTCCAGTGGGTAACCATTTTTAAATAATATTTTAATTTTTGTTCTAGCACAACACTCAGAAAAAGTGTCCTGCTGTTCATTTCTAGCGCATTTTTCGATATATATCGACAGTTCTCCATGAGTTCTAACAACTACGATCACTTTTAACCTGAGTTCCATTGGCTAACCATTTTTAAATAATTTTTTAATTTTTGGTCTAGCACGACAGTTGGCAAAAAAAGTGTCGTCATGTTCATTTCTAGCGAATTTTTCGATATGCATCGACAGTTCTACACGAGTTCTAACAACTAGGACCACTTTTAGCCTGAGTTCCAGTGGCTAACCATTTTTAAATAATTTTATAATTTTTGTTCTAGCACGACACTCAGAAAAAGTGTCGTGCTGTTCATTTCTAGCGCATTTTTCGATATATATCGACAGTTCTCCATGAGTTCTAACAACTACGATCACTTTTAACCTGAGTTCCATTGGCTAACCATTTTTAAATAATTTTTTAATTTTTGGTCTAGCACGACAGTTGGCAAAAAAAGTGTCGTCATGTTCATTTCTAGCGAATTTTTCGATATGCATCGACAGTTCTACACGAGTTCTAACAACTAGGACCACTTTTAGCCTGAGTTCCAGTGGCTAACCATTTTTAAATAATTTTATAATTTTTGTTCTAGCACGACACTCAGAAAAAGTGTCGTGCTGTTCATTTCTAGCGCATTTTTCGATATATATCGACAGTTCTCCATGAGTTCTAACAACTACGATCACTTTTAACCTGAGTTCCATTGGCTAACCATTTTTAAATAATTTTTTAATTTTAGGTCTAGCACGATACTTGGAAAAAAAGTGTCGTCATGTTCATTTCTAGCAAATTTTTCGATATGTATCGACAGTTCTACATGAGCTCTAACAACTAGGACCACTTTTAGCCTGAGTTCCAGTGGCTAACCATCTTTAAATAATTTTTTAATTTTTGTTCTAGCACACCACACATATATATATATATATATATATATATATATATATATTATAGTGGTTTTAAAAGATCAAAAATAAATATAAAAGAAACAATTTCAAAACACCCTGTATAAAGGAACAACCAGAAATTACGTGCGAAAGTTATATTAGTTAATTCATTTTTAAGTATCAGGTATTAACGAAATTTATAAATAATTAATGAAATTTAAGTAGGTTTGCAAAGAAATTAAATGGTAGAAGCCAATGCCAATAATTTATTAATTAATTTGAATTTAATTGAACGTTTATTGATGTATAATTTGCATGAAAGCGTGTAAAAACCCAATGATACCAAGATGAAACGCGTTGCTATCTGACAAATATATCAGTGGGGTAGAAATACGCCGAACTCCAAATCGTGGAAATGTATTTAAAACGTTACGATTGAACACCTGCGTATTTTCTAAATGTCAAGTTCTATTTAATTTGTAGATAACAAACAAATTATTCTAAGGATTGTCCAAGCGGTCGGATGATTTAGCATGAAATACTAATGAGCGATTATTTAACTCACGTAAAAAGTCCACGTGTGGTAGACAGCGCACACACAAGGATATCGATTTCCTACCACTCAAAGCAAGGTTAGAAGGAGACGTAGAAAACGTATAAGCATGAGACCACAATAGTATAGGAGGGATTTGAGAAATGTCATTAGGTCTACGATTGGTCGATATGTTTAATTTGACTTGATATAGACACGAGGATAGTGTAGCGTAATTTTCTTAAAATATTATAATGAGGTACTGAAAATCGCGGATTTCAAAATGGGGTTGAGTGCAAAATTTTGGAAATGTGTTGTTGTGAGCAGGGGATTTCGGATAAATGTGGACAGGAGAGGTTACATTGGAAAGATATAAATAGTTTAGGAGAATATTATTAAAGCCCTTATTATTTCGATCGTCCAAAAGCACGTATGAAAGTTAACACGAGTTGTAAGTATTATAAAATCATTTAAATTGTATTGCTTAGTGGTAGCCTCTTAAATTAAAACGCGGTTAGTGTGCCAAGATTAAATTTTTTTGTTTATTGAGGTATCACCTATAATTTTTAATCAACTCGTGTCGGGACATTAAGTAACGTAGATTACTGTGAAAGAAGTATAATTGAAATGAAATTTGGAATTTGGTTACACCGAGAAAGCGGCGTTGGCGGATCAACTTAGATGGAGTTCGTCTAGTAATAGCGAGGAACGACCTGCAGACCAGATAGAAAAATACATGGCATCAGCTACAGAGCGGGGATCTAAAAATTTCCAGGCAACGATTTAAAATTGTGAGTCTTATAAACTGTAAATCTTGGGGTGGCGTATGAGAGTGTTTTTCAAGGTAGTGTGAATTATTTACGTATTGAACAGAATATGTGTAAATAACTTTATTACGGTATTCAACTAGAAATTGCAGGTGTCTAGAAAGCTTTTAAAACGTTCCTTCAGAACGTGAAAATTTCTGTGAAGAGTTGGCTTTGTTTTTTTTATTTTAAGAGTATGCAAAGTAGAAGGGCATACATTATGCAGAATTAGTTGGGTTATTATGAGCTCACCATACCCCACAGTTTACTTAGATTATTAAAATAAATAAATAAATTATAAAGAAGGGATTTTAGAAAAGGTATTATTCAAGGTCCATTTGCTCCGAGTACGTTTTATGTGTTTGATGATTTTAAAATTAAATACAGGACATTACAAAATAAGATTTACTGAAATGTAACGTGAACAATAAAATATGGACAATATTGAATTGTATCTGTAAATAGGAATAAATAAAAGATTGTATGTTGGTGGTATTTTGTGGTTTTATTGGGAGTGTGCGTGAATGATAGAATATGAGAATGAATATAGATATACAAAAGGAGGTCCAAATGAGCTAGCCGGAAGCAGTTGAAGAAGGCCATTCAACTATTGTAGAGAGGAAAACGGGTAAGAAATATCTTGTTTTGACTTATTTAAATTTTTGGAAATTTTTCTATTTTCGAATTTGAAAAATTTAATAAAAATTTCGAATATATTTTTGTTGGTGAGGATCTTACCCGAGTTCCACGGCATAATTTTTGACGCCCAAGTCGTGAGGCTCGATTCTTATAAGGTTACACAGTAATTTTGGCGGCCCATCGTTGGGGCTCGAATGTTTTTGAGAGAGTACTAAATTAGAGCCGACAGTTCTACATGAGTTCTAACAACTACGATCACTTTTAGCCTGAGTTCCAGTGGCTAACCATCTTTAAATAATTTTTTTATTTTCCATCAGGAACTCTAGAACTATGAAAAATGCTACTAGAACTATCATTGTTTTTTTTAATATTTAAAGAATATCGTGCCAACTTCACAGGGGTAATTTGAACTGTTTTTGTATATTTCTGTAATACATAAACGCTAACCGTAACTCGAACTGTTTACACCTAAAGTCTTTAAATCGTTCGTGTAAGAAAGAAACTTTCATCTGAAAAGATAACGTAACAAAAAGTTTACTATTAATCAGTGTGATGAGAAGCATAAAATAGCTAATGAAGCAGCCTTCTTCCAACACCATTACAAGGTATGCAAGTAATCACAGTAGGAAATCTTAATTTCTAACTAGTAGTTTTATTATTTCGACACAACAGAATAGTTTTATAAAAGCAAATCAAGCAGTGGGTTTAAATTTGTGTACTAAAGTATACAAAAGAATTCCAATCGTTGTGATTAAGTAAGATTTTGGAAAAGCATTTGAAGGGGATCCGTACTGTATCTAATAAGAAATGGCAGTAGTTATCTTCGAAGACAACAAACAAAAAACCAAGGAAAGGATTGTTGAAGGCATATGTGTGGAGCATAGTACTGTGTGCCTATGAAATAAAAACGGATAGTAGGAGAAGCAGGCAGGGAAAAGATATAAGGCTTTTGGCATGTGGTGCTTCAGATGTATGATGATGATAGAATGAGCAGACAAAGTTAATAACAAAGATGTTTTAGAAATAGTATGGCAAGAAAGATATCTGTGGAAAACAAAAAAAAATAGTCCAAGTACTTGGGGGCACCCAAAAGTTTCCATATTGTCGCTGTTGTGCGCGCAGTTATTGTAGTACGCGGTTGGCTAGGGCACGCCTTTCTTAGTCAGTATGCCAAGTGGCATCGATGTGGAAGGTTGCGTGTGTCCGCAGTGAATTTTCTTACAAGAGCCGTTGTGTGCAGGCGTCATTTTTGTCATGGAGAAATTTTATGAACAGCACGCGGCAGTGAAGATTTGCTTTTTGAACGGAAAAAAAGCATCATAAGCTGCTGAAATATTGAGAACCGCTTTCAAGGATTCTACAAAGTGTCAAGCTCAAGTTCACACATCGTTTACCCGGTTTAAAAATGGTGAAATGTCAATTAATGACCAACAGCGTTCAGGACGTCCTTCAACTTTTCGAACGGAGGAAAATGTCCACAAAATCAAGGAAATCGTTCGTGCATTTCGACGACGTACCACTGACGAAATGACGGAGTTGCCTGGAATGAGTTGGGTTTAGCGCATTTTATCAGAAGATATGGGCATGTTGCGGGACGCTGCGAAGTTTGTGCCGCGAGTTTTGACCGATTAACAGAAAGAGTGTCGCGTTGAAACGGCATGGTTGTTTATCACAACCCTCCTATTCACCTGACCTAGCTCCAGTGACTTTTCTAATTCCCACGGATGAAGAGGAACCTCAAGAGGAAGCGTTTTGCCGACGTGGAGGTGGTGAAAAGAAAACGACAGATGCGCTTGCAAATAGCAAAGAAGATGATTATAAAAAATGTTTCGAACAATGGCATGACAATGGCATGCAGTTAATTGGGGGTACTTTGAAGGAGGTTGGCGGATTTGTATGAAAAAAATTAAATTCAAGCTTGAAAAAACTTTTTCTGGCGTCTCGTAGAAGGCAATTGGGTAATAGTGCGGGATATATTACAAGCATAGATAGGGGATGGTAAAGGTAGATTTAGATCAGACTATTGCACGCAGATAGTGAAAGATGTAGGCTGTGGAAACTTCAGGTTAGCTCAGAATATGAAACAACGGAGGTATGCGCCCAACCAGTTCTAGGACTGAGGACCTATTGATGATGATTCTTTACCTTTCTTTAAAATATCGTAAAAGCACTTGTTAATTTTTGTCATTATTACAGAATTTCTCCAAACCAAGGCCTCTTTCAATATGGCTTTTTCACTGGGGTGCTACATTTGATTTTTTCCAATCCACTACCTGATTGTATTACATTGGTCAGGAAGCAGTTTTTTTTACCTGGAAAATTTTGTATTTTGCCAAATCCTTGCTACTTCAAGCAAGGTAGTGATCTTTATCGTGCGTGGCAACACACACGGGAGCTCCATTTTACTTTTCATCCGAACGACGCCGTAGTTTTGTGAAAAATGTTTGCCTAACATTTTTTAAGCGGACCTTGTCAAGATTCGAACCTGGGACTTTGGTCATAGTAGTAGCACGCATACCAACTACGCCACGAAGCCACCTCTTTACTGGGGTAGCTGGATATCCTTTTACAATGACCTAATTTTTATTTAATTAATAAATAAATGCCAATTAGTTCAACCTACACTTAACCTCTATTGGCATTTAGTAATTGCAATATAAATAGAAATATAGGGATTTGCTTAGAAAACCTAATTTCTTTACCTCAAACTGTCAGGGTATTACTAAAATAAATTAAAAAAATAATAATAAATTAAATCCATCAATAATATCATCTTTCCAAGATTCTCGTTTCACATATTGAATTTTAATACATTCTAAATCCCGTTATTTACAAACACAGAAAATAGTAAATGTCAACATTTACTGTTATCATTTTATTATCCATTCATAATACTAAAGGTTTATGCTTTAACTAAGACTAAGTTCCACCAATAAAACTTACATCTAAAATTAATACGTACATATTTCTTAATGTTTTAAACATGTTTTAAACTTCCTTGCACGATAACATCATGCTTAAATTTAATCAATAATAGTTCCTTCGCTAATTCGCCGTTCAACAAAATAAGTACTTTCATGAATACAAACGTATTTACACTTAAAACTCGCGTAAACATAATTTAAAAATATAAACATGAAAACACATGACTCACTATTTAAAATATCATTAAATTCACGTTCGTCCAGAAACCATCAGTTTCCATTTTCTGTCTTCCTAGCTAACACAGTTTTCCTTCCAGTTAACACAGTTCCCTCAACACAACATAACTTAAAATCCAAATTATTGAACGGTTAACTTTTCAGATCTTCATCCCATTTTAACCGGTTGAGACGTTGTTAATTCCGCGAATCCGAGAATTAAAACGTACCCTGTTTGTGCAAGCGTAGTTTAAACAAATGACTCGTACGTCGTCCTGCAGGAATCTATATTTACGTCTTAGAGCTGTGTTTTGTCCACTAACTTTTAACCTGTCCTCGCCAACACCAAAAGCGCGGACCTGTGTGCTTATTATTTTCTTGTATACTACATTTTTACGGTTCTAATTAACTTTCTCAACTTGAGCTTCCAACTGTTGTATGTAGTTGTTATATTACATTTCTTTCTCCAAAATTGCTGTCAGCATTCGTTAATACAATATAACAATTCTGAGCTATGCTTACGTACAAGGTTAGTATGTGACAACTGTCTATGATAAATTACCTTCCTCTGGGAAACTCAATAATAAATTCTTGCAACATGTTAAGTTATTTATATTTGCAATTTTAAACTAAGCCATCGGCCTGGATGATTACGTTTACAATGTAATTAGTTTAATCAAAATTTGAAATATCATGGTTAATATTATTGTTCATGAAAATCTAAATATATACCGTGCGTTAAAATTTATTCTGTCCCTCCAAAATCAAATTTTTTCCTTTGTCTTCTTATTTATAGTTAGCGCAACACGAACGCGTTGCAAATCCTTACTTTTATTTTATATATTGCATTAGCACTAATGTCCAATCGTGCCACAATGGACAATGAATTCATAAAATTTAATAGGTTTTACAGTTACAGTTCAGCTATTATTACTTTAGAATTCCAATTGACGTTTCTTTAATTCCCGTAAATCATCGTTAACGTCGCAGGTTTCACTGTTAAACCAAAGCGTAAATTTTAGACGTTGCTAAACTTAAATTTAAAAACATTTTAGTGCCTATATCTCCCCGATTTTATGAATAATTTCGAAGGCACTAAACGTGTTAAGCTCCGGTAAATGCTTCCTGACAAAAAATGAGTGTACCTAGTTTGGGGTTTCCGTTGCATAATAAATGTTTTTGCCTTATTCCGTATAATGGGTACTAAGAGTACTAGTAAAAAACGGACAGGAGATTAGGGCTCACTTTATTGTGATCCCGTAATGAGAAAGTTCTCGTGTACACATTGCTAACAATGCAGCCCGGGAATTATACGATTACGGCTTATCTCACAAGTTTGTTATGGATCATAAACTTTTTAAAATTTGAAAGCTTTCGTATGTGATGTGTATTTATTAGCAAACATGAGGATTTAGGCATCTCCTTTACAACCGTAAACCATTTTATACGGGACTTGTAGGTCAAGTAACACTGCTGTACAATTAACGTCAGCAGCTCAGTATATGAATAGAACCAATTTGTAAGGAATAAAATGGTTTTCAAAACCAGAAATACTTGAAAAAGGATGTAAAATTAAAAGATACTGGGAATGAAAGTTACGAAAATTTAATTGCCATGTGACTATTAAAAATCTAGTAATAGTAGTGTGGCGTGAGTTGGTTTTCTTGTCATACGGGTTGGTGTGAGGTTAAAGATATGAAAGCGTCCTTCTAAGTTTAATCGGTAATACTGCGATTTCTACTTTTTCGATCTGTATATTCAGATACAAATTGAATCTTGCAATAAGATCACAGGCTCAATGACATTTATTTAAAATTGTAACACAATAGACTGAAAGGTCTGATTAGATGAAATGCTGAAAAGACTACCGAAGGTTTTCGCTTGGCTCAATCAGACCAAACTAATAGTTGTTTTACAGAATTTTATAACTATACAACTAATACAGACCGGCGCATCGCCAAATATTCTCGCCCTTGGTGTATAAAAAAACTGGATCTCCATTAGGTTCACATTTCCTCCAATACCTAAATATACGTTTATAAATTGTACTCAGATAGCTATAGGAGTGAACGTAGAAAATAGATGGAAAGAAATATAAAGGGGCTGTACATGATACAGCAACACAGACTATAGGTTAAAAAAAATAGAAGAGAGAAAACCTTGGGTAACAAAGGAGATACTAGATTCAATAGAGAATAGAAGAAAGATTAAACCTTTCAGAGAATTGGATAGTGAAAGTAAGCAAAAATATAATAGAGTTAGAAATAAGTTAGTACATGAGTGTAGAAAAGCTAGAAATAAATGGATGGAGGAGTATTGTAAGGGAATACAAGATGATTTGAGAGTAGATAAGACAGACAGGGCATACAGGGCAGTTAAAAAGTTTTTCGGGAAAGATGGGAAAAAATATAATGGTATTAAAGATGAGAATAATGAGCTTCTAATAAATAAAGTTGAGGTAGCAGATAGATGGAAAAGATATTTAGAAGATTTATATAAGGGAGACGATATGGATGAGTTAGAGAACGACCAAGAAGTGGATGTAGAAATAGGGTTTTCAACATTACGAGAAGAATTTGATAAAGCTTTTAGGGATCTTAAACTAAATAAAGTGCCGGGGATAGACGATATACCCCCAGAATTAATCAAATATACAAGTCAGAAAACTTTAGACAGATTATATGAACTAGTAAAAGCAATATATGATACAGGCGAGGTCCCAATAGATTTCGAAAAAAATATTATTATCCCAATCTCAAAAAGTCAGGAGCTGATAGGTGTGAGAATTTTAGAACGGTTAGTTTAACTTCCCACGCTTCCAAAATACTAACAATAATAATTAAAGATAGAGTAGAAGCTTTGACCGAGAATTATTTAGGCGAAGACCAATATGGTTATCGTAAAGACAGAGGGACTAGAGAACCGTTACTAATGATTAGGGCAATTATCGAAAAAAGGTTACGAAAAAATAAAAAAACTCATTTCGCGTTTGTAGATTTAAAAAAAGCATTTGATAGGGTTAATTGGATTGTTATGTTCAGGGTTTTGTGAAAAATAGAAATCTCTCATAGGGATAGAAAAATTATTTACAGTTTATATAAAAACCAAAGCGTAGTAATTAGATTTGATGAAATAGAAAAGGAAGCTAAGATTATAAATGGTGTTAGACAGGGCGGTATACTATCTCTCTTGATTTTTAATGTTTATATTGAGGAAGCTTAAAACTTAGCTAGAGAGAGAAAAGAGATAGGTATTAGTGTACAGGGACAAAAAATAGACATGTTACGTTTTGCAGATGATATAGCCATTATAGCAGAGACAAGAAAAGAGTTAGGAGAGTTTCTAAATATTTTAGATGAGATACTACAGAGTAACTATAGTATGAGAATTAACTCAGGAAAGACAAAGACAATGAGAAGTAAGTTACAGCCTAGTTCTAAACCAAAATTAAAAATATATAACACCGAGTTAGAGGAGGTAGATGAATTTTGCTATCTAGGTAGTATAATTACAAAGGACGGACGTAGCAGAAGGGATATAGTAGCTAGAATAGCTCTAGCTAGAAAAATGTTTTTAAGAAAGAAAGACTTACTAATAGCTAATAGTATTAGTTTAGATAATAGAAAAAGTTTCTTAAAGTCTTATGTATGGAGCGTTCTATTATACGGTAGTGAGACAATTAAAGAGGTAGATAAGAAAAAGATAGAAGCTTTTGAAACTTTGTGTTATAGGAAAATGTTAAAAATTAGTTGGACAGATAGAGTAACAAATGAGAAAGTTTATAGAAGGATAAGTGAGGAACCCTGTATATGGAAACAATTAATGGTCAGGAGAGATAGAATGAAAGTGCACCAGTTAAGACATGAGGGACTATTTAGTAAGGTCTTAGATTATAGACTACCAAATAAAAATAGAGTAGGAAGGCCTAGACAAAGCTATATTAGTCAAATTATTAGAGATTTGGGTTGTAGAGGGTATGTAGATCTTTTTAGACTAGCTCAGAATAGAAAAGAATTTAGAACTGCGCCAAACCAACCTTAAGTAGGTTTGAAAACAAAACAAAAAGAAAATAAATAAATAAAAATCAGTTAACTAAATATCAGCACGACATAACTCACAAATAGTTAGCGGTCTGGTATGTTGGCAGCGATTCGTTGCTTAAGATTTACCATAACATATAACTTAATAAACGTCTCCATGACATATCTCACAATTAGTTAACGGTTTGGCATGTTGGTAGCGCTTCGTTACGTAAGCTTTACTATAACATATAACTTAACACTTTTCTCTTTTTGGAGGGGATAACCAGGTAATACTTCATTTCCTTATAAATGGGAATCATGTTGGAATTCTTTAACAACCATCAGGTTGCTAATATCTGTGTAGAACCAGATAGATAGGAAAAGGATAGAGGAGTATAGGAACACCTAGACTAAGCTATTTAGGTTGTGAAGGGTATGTAGAACTTTTTAGATTAGCACAGAATAGAAAAGAAGTTGGAGCTGCGTCAAACCGACCTTAAGTAAGGTCGAAAACAAACAGATGAAATGATGATGAATATGTTTTACCTATTCATGAAGATTTAAGTTTGCTAGCTTCCTTGCTGGTTGCCTACTTCATATTTCTATAGGTGAAAGTATAGGTCAGAAAAACATATCTGTCGTGTTTCTGTAATAGTAATAGGAAACTTTCATTTTTCATATCTGAGTGGATACGAAAGAATGTTTCGCGTTTACAAAATTCTCACAACAATGGAGTTTGATTAAATTAATAAATATTTCTCTTACAAGATTGCAATTCCTAGTATGACATTTTCGAGTGTTCTGAATTTCATGATTTAAATTTTGTGGTTTTGTTCGTAAACAATGAAACTTTTTATTGATTGCTTATACGCACTGGGAGTAAAATATGCGCTAATCGCAACATTGGTGGTTTACATGTCTTAGAATAGACAGTTTCAGAAAGAAAATTTTACCTGGAAAAATTAAGTGATTGGTTTGATGAAAGCTGAAGAACAGCTAGACGCCCCCTAAATTATAGGTTGGTTTCCTTCACGTACCATTACTACGTATGAAAGTGATTTAGTAACCTTAAATTTCTACCTATTATTTCGACAACGGTTTAGGTATCAAGTAAAAGACTGTAGAAACTGCCCAGAGACATGCCAACACTGACCACAACATAGTAATTATGAAAGCTGCATATAAATTTAAAAATTTAAAAAAAGGAACGGAACAATGCACTTTGACTTTGAGAAGCTAAAAGATAAAGATACTCCAAAAAGATTTGAGATAAAGTCAAACGCATCGAGAAAATTTCTTATATTGAGAAGGTAGATGAATGGAATAACATTAAATCCAGCTTAGACATGGCGGCCAAAGATATTCTAGGGTATAAACAGTAAGAACATAGGAAACTACTCTGGATTTAGTAGGAGATAAAAAAAACAAAGTGGTCTGTTAGTTCCCAAACAGGCACGGGCATGCCAAACCCGAGGTATCCTAGCTCAACTGTCCGCTATCCCCCTCTTATCTCCAATCTATAAACACCTAGCCTATCGATCGAACCAACCCTTTTCTCTCCCAACTTTTAATGCATACTCTCTCTCTCTCTCTCTCTCTCTCTCAAAAGAAACCTCAAGCCATGCTCTAAAGCAATCCGTGGCGAAGGCTGCATGCCATCGGAGGTCAATGCGGATGCCTGTAGTGCACCAGCCAAAACATGTAGTAATCAGCCTTGCCTAGGCAATGTGACTCTGCTCAGGCGAACTGTCACTACCGCGGTACTCGTGAAAACGCGATGAAGCTTAAGAAAACGGAAACAAAAGCCACACGACACCAATTTCAGGGATAACGTGTAGGAAACATGCCTGACCTAAAAGTACACCAACCACAAAAACAGTTACAAACCTTAATCGAGGCGTTTTGCGGATCATGTTGCCCGCATCCACACTAAGAGCATCACAAAACAGCGAATGAGATGGTCAGACGAAGTTAACCGACATCCCATTCAATGTTACTATCACACAACACACTGCGAAACCAAACTTACAAATTACAAATTCGTACTACACAAAGCATTCACAAACAGATTATCTGAACTACAATTTATCACAGAACAAAGACTCTTAGACCAAGTACAGGCAATAACCAGAAACAATAGAATACCACAACCAGAATTAGATCACATAAAAGAACAAGTAGCAGTACAACAGAAAATACAAAACAACAACCAAACAGAAACATATACCAAAAACAAAATAGGAAACGAAACACAAGAACACACAGCAACCACATAATAACCAAAAAAAAAACAACAAACAAACATACAACAGGAACACGAAAAACAAAAGATACAAACAATGAAATCGCAGAAGTATGAGAAAAATTTGAAACAACATACATAGAATTCAACGACACAAGCAACGACAATAAACCGTTCATACACAAAATACTATATAACCCAAATATAAACACAACAATTGCATACATTAGCACAATTATAGGAAACAAAATACAAAACAACACGACTATAGAAGAATTAAAACAACTAATCTACACGGGAACACTCACCACAACAAGAATCTACATAAAACAAAAACAATCAGCAGGTAGCAAACAAAAGACACAAATAGTTATACCTTGGCAACACAGACTACAAAGAAAAATACAAAAACCGAGAAAAGAGACATAGGGCAGCTAACACAATACATAAAAGTAAAATATCAGAAAAAAACAAGTAATAGGAGATATGCCGAAAGAAAAGCAATAGAATAACTAAACAAAACGAAGTAAAAACTACAAGCATTTGTCAAAAGATTCAGAATATACCAAAAAAGTAATAACATAAAAGAACAAAACAAAACATTCATCAAAACCAAAGAAAATTCTACCAAACTATAGACAAAACTGGAATTACAATAAACAACCCACGAAACATAACAGACACCGAACACTTTTGGACCAATCTATGGTCCAAACCTCACAACACAGCCAGCACGCACAATAGATCCAAACGGAAATAAATAAATACAACACAATAAAAGAAATGTTAGAAATAGCCATCACATACGAAGGAATTAGCCAACCTATTAACAAATCACACAACTGAAAAGCACCTGGCAACAACAAAATGGCGAACTTCTGGTTGAAAACATTTACAGCGACACACGCACACATTGTAAAATTATTCAACAAATATCTCACACAACCACACACAACACCACAAACTTTAACAGAAAATATAACGTATCCCAAACCAAAGGATGTAAAAGACACAGGAAGCCCATCAAAATATCGCCCAATAACATATCTACCAACAATAAACAAAATACTAACATCTATGATTACACAAAAACTAGTCACGCATGCAACACAAAACAACATATTACACGAAGAACAAAAAGGATGCAACAAAGAAACACGAGGATGTAACGAGCAATTGATAATAGACACAGAAATAACACACCAAGCTACAATTAAAAAACAATACACTACACATATATAGACTACCAGAAAGCAAACGACAGCATACCACACTCACGACTAGTACACATACTACAAATATTCAAGGCAAGCAGAACATAAAATTCTAGATACGATAATGAAAAACTGGAACACACCACTAATGATAAAAGCAAACTCAAGGTAAAGTAAAAACGAAATCAATAGAGGTATATACCAGGAGGACTCTATCTGCTTTCTGGTTCTGTCTAGCACTAAACCTACTATCGGGCACATTAAACAACGCAAAATACGGATACACCCACATAAACTAACTCACCTTCTATATATGGACGTCCTCAAAACTAATAGCATCAACAAACTCACAACACATTCACCTACTCAAATAATCAGAAACATACGACAGTAACATAAACGTGATCTTCGGAACAGACTAATGTAAAAAACAGTATAATAAAAGGCAAACTAACAAAACACGAAAACTACACACTAAACAACAACAACGATCACATACAATCAATGGACAGCCACACACGCATACACGCACAAACGCGCACACATCTGCACACCCGCACACCCGCACACACCCACACCCATTTTTGTTTAATTCCAAGGTCTCTAAGAAATCAACGCGGTTTTTCAAAAATTCCAAAAATGTAGACAATTGTGGCAATCGATTATCCCTTTTAATTGCTCCCATTCCCTGGACGTGACCATCCAGTTTCAACGAAATCATATAAATAATCATAACATCCCAAGAATCAGTGGGCACGCCTAAAGTTTTTAAAGATCGTAAATGCTTGGTGGCACTATCAACCAAATTCTTCAGGCCGTTTGCTGACTCCTTTTTTATTAAAGGAAAATCGTTGATTCTCACACATGGGATTATATGGTAAATACTTTACAAATAACCCAAAACCATTTATTTATTGTAGTTTGCTATTTATTTAGTGGTTCCGTATTATGACCACTAGGAAATTACGAACAAATTTAATAGAAAGTATAATTATTCCAACTCATGAAATTTAAGAAAACAATTCGACGAACTTGTCAAACAAAGGCCAACTTTGCATGTATTGCAATGCTATCAAATACGATGGGGCTCTGCACATATGCTACAGTATGCATACCTTCCTTTGTTCTATGAATCAGCAATTGTGCACACTTATCTAATTTTATTTCGTGAAGAACCGTACTTTCATTTGTTTTATATGTATGGTTTGAAGCTTTTTTCCCTCTTCTAGGGATGTGAGGATCTGCACCAATCAATCTTGTAGCTACGGCCAAACGAAATTCCTTCAAGCTTAGATTTTTAGCATCTAAAGATCAGTCTCTACAAATAATGAAAGCGTATACAATACTTAGAACTAAAAAATAACAGAATAGCATGTGCTATCTTTTTTTTTTAATTTTCGGTTGATTTTAAACAATGCATTAAACATAGCTGACTGATTAACATACTCCCCATGTGCATATTGTACTCTTTCACCCGTTTTAGGCATGAAACGCCTTGCGATGAGCCATCCTTCTTCTTTCTTGTAACGGTCTCCACATCATTTGGACCCTGAAAGTTGCTCAGAAATAAGACCAGCTTTTTGTCCATCCATCTCAGATATAGTAATCCATCTGTACTTATTGCTCAGTCGGAAATACCCCTTTCAACCTTAGTATTATTTTCCACTATATCCTTTGGTTCATCTTCCCGCCCCTTTCTTATTGTTCCACAAGCATACATTTTTTTGTACAGATCGCGTAGCAGTCTCACAGATGAAAAAAATTATTAAACTATATTTTGTGATGCTTTCTTACTAGCGCACGTGTTAGATCCTTGACCATTCTTTTTTGTGGAACAGAAATATCAATGAGGTGCATATTAGACAAAAGCTCACAGAACCGGTTTCGGTTGTAGATATAAAAGGATCTATCTTTTGTAAGTTGGCTGTCAAGTGGTTCCGGTAACTTGGTTTTTTTTGTAAGTTCCATCATATGATTTTTACCAAAGAAACATTTAATTTCTTCAAAATTAGTTGGTAAAAATCGTTCTCCAAATTGCTGTGTTGCATATAAATTTGTTTCATACGCTACTTTGTAGATAAGTTCTTTTGTAAATAAACAATAAAGTGTTTATATAGGCCTTCGAATATTTACAGATATATTTGGACCAGAAACAGGCTTATTTACTAAACTTGGATCTGTTGTCCATTTACGAGACTTTGACTTCGGTTATGCAACAAAGTGAGGTAGCGGAAGATCGTCTTCGTTTTCTAATTCTAAATCAATGTTAACCATAGGATTATCACTGTTAGAATCGATAATCCGAAATTCTGCAAAATCGCTATCGTCAATATGATGGAGCACTTGAGATAATTGAACCCGTATCAGATGGAATCGAATCAATACGGGTGTAGGCGTCATCGGAAGTCAAGTTCCTCAAATCCATGACGGTATGACTGTAAATAATTTTTTGGTCAAAATCACGCTTCAGACCTAGTGATTCCGTTTGGAACCACACGCCTTTCAAACAAATGTGCTATTTATTTTCTTTTATATTGGTAATGTGAATCAATGGAAGTAATAGAATATATCTTTCAGGGGGGAATACGAAAGAAATTTACCAAAAGTATAAATAATTTTTCACAAAATATCGGCATTTATTAGGTTAAATCAAACATACGTGACAAACAGCCAAAACAATACTATCCACATGCGAATAACGCGAGTTACATATCCCCCAAATTAGGATGTATATGTAGACAAATTGAATTATTAAATCTTAAGTTAGATTGTTACAATGTATAAATTGAATGACATAATAAAAGGTTAATGAAAGTTTACAAACCAGACAGTGAGAACAGAAACAGACATTGTATTTGAGACGTAATTTGACACTGCAGGTGCAGATCACAGTAGACAATAAGATAGAAATTATTAGAATTAAGACTGCTACTTTCTATTGTATAAAGAAAATAGCAGGCATGAGTTCTGCAGTTCCCACAAGAAATGTGAGGGGCAGGGATAGCATAAATACCCTCGAGAGCCCAAGATGGCCAATCAGTCTAGAGCTTCACAATTTTAACATTGTTGGTAGTTCAGCTGCTCACCATAATTTTAGTTTATTTAATTAAAGTAAATTTCAACTTAGAATTATTTCGATCTTTACCCGTTACCGCATATAACGTACTTGTAAATTAAAATTAATTGTAATTTCTGTATAAAATAAATTTGAAGGAGGAAGTTTTTTGGAAAGGCCTTTTTAAAAAGCCGCTCCAAGACGCCCAAAACCTATCTCACGCACTATCAAATGCGTATAATATTTGGAGGTCATAGAACATGAGTGATGTAGGTCATTGTAAAGAGTTAGCAAGTGTGGTTCTATATAACACGGACTAGGCACATTTGGGAAGCAACTGCAAGACCACGTGGCAACAAAGGATTAAACAGCGTTTTCAAATGATTAGTAACTAACATCCGCGAATTATCAAAGCGATAACAAATTGTGTCCCAAACTTGGATATAATTCTCTAGCGAAAAATCAAAACTTTAAATAATGTTAAGGGTTTCTGGACCCAAACACAATCGCGAATAACGGAAATCCTGAATAGAAGAAAGAAAATCATTGTTATTAACCTGGGCATCGAAGGTATCCTTGAATTCAATTCTTGAAAAAGTCTCAGAAATAAAATGTGCTAGCTTTATGAACAGATTCTTAACCGCTTCAAAACCATTTTTCAATATTTTAGAACTGTTGAAAGCTTTACCTGAGCTTTTATTGCTCGAAGTTCTACTTTAATCGGAGCTAGAATTCTTTTTAGGCACCCCTACCTTAAGAAATTCTTTAGCCATAGCTACATTTTTAGAAAATTTGTTTTCAAGATCATTGCGCTCTTCGTACTCTTTTTATAAATCTTTGTTCGCACATAATACCTCAATATCTAGTTAAATTTCATCAAATTCATGGTATAGACATTGAAGCCTATCAAGCTTTAATTGTAAATTAGCAATTATTACGTCACCATTTAAATCAGAAGAATCCTTAAAAATCTAAATACTTCACAAAATTATTTAATCTTTGTTCTACTCAATCGCGTTTTCTAATTAATTGCTGTAGATCATTGCCATTACTAGCCATTTTTTTAATTCGTATCGTAATCTTTTAATCAAAAAATAATAATAAATGCACCAAATTTAGTTGAAACTAATTGCAATTAACATCAAAATTAGAATACTTTGTTCTGACGCAATCAAACGTAGTGTGTGGCACTCTATAGATCACTAAAATCAGTTTTAATTATAAATCAAATCAATAGCTAGACTTATAAAGACCATTTTAAAAACTCCGAGTGGTTAATACCCAAGAAAGGTTAAGAAAAATACAAAACAAACCGCAACAAACATACAGGGTGTATTTACAACCCTCCTCTATTGTAATTCATGTAAATGAAAGGATAAATACCCAAATAATTGGAAAAAACTCACTTTTGATCTCGTGTGCCGTAGAATTGCAAAAAAACAGTATCAATGCTACGTTCTACACGTAGCAAATAATCCATTAATCATTAATCAATACGGTTCGATGTGACCAAAATGTAATTTCTTCTATAGAATAGACTGTAAATCAAATTGTAATAGATAAATCACGCTGGTTCATTTTAATTCAACTCAAAAAAAAACTTTTACATGCTACAAAAGTGTCAAAATCAAAAACATTGGTAGTTCGCAAAAAAATTAAGGTTGCTTGGCAGCACAAATTCTAACAACCATTAGGGTGCTGGATGCAACTTCAATTACATGAGCCACTTTTTATTTATGCCAGCTCCTAATTATTAATCACGAGATATGGCTAGCATTAATAGAAATTGTCCTCTTGACTCAAATGGTTTTTTAGCTACAAATTGCTGGTTTTATTTTTATTCATCATGCATTCACTACTAAATAATAATAGCAGTACAGCACTATTTTATCTCACATAAAAGTGCACTATTATTGAAGCAATAATTAGTTCACACTTTGTTAAGACAAACCAGCAGGGAGCTTAAATAATACTGACTAGACAGAAATCTTAATGTAGTACTAACAAAAATGAACAAAAATATGTTTTTGGATGTAAATGGTAGTTTTTGAAAAAACGTATTTATACAAATTGTTTGCGCAACAGAGTAACAACTCAAGATGTTTTAACTTTAAAGTTTTATATAAATCAGTAAAATACTGTAACAAGTATATCTGTTACGGTATAGCATTGATAATTTTTACCAAAATATTTAATTCTGTAAGGTAGCTAATGACATCGATAGGCCAATTTAAAAAGCAAAATTTGTTAAATATTCCATAATATGAAGCATAAAATTTCCATTTTATTGATGTACCTAAATCGAAATCTTAATTAATTCCATTGTCACGGTATTGCATTGAGGTATCGATATAGTCCCTGCGAAAGTAATAACAAAACAATTCTTAAAGTTTCGGACTATCTAGCAGTTTACTCTACACACCGCATGCGCATTAATACAGAATTGGACTGTAATAAACACGAAAAAATGAGCCACTTAATTAAATTTCCCTCACAATTAACTTCATAAAATTTAATAACTTTCGTCGTTACAGCTCAGCAATTATTGCTTCAGAATTCCACAACGACATTCCTTCTAAATTCCCTTATATCATCGTTATTCTTCTCAGGTTTTACTTTAAAACAAAGGCGTAAGTTCTACGCGATATTAAACTTAAATTTAAAAACGTTTTAATGCGTGTATTTACCTGATTTTATGAATAATTTAGAAGGCAGTAAACGTATTAAGCTCCGGTATATGCTTCCTGACAAAAAATGAGTGTAGGTATCTGGTTTGGGGTTTTTGTTGCATAATAAATTAATGTTTGTGCCTTATTTCGTATAATGGGGTACTAGTAAAAAACCAACAGGAGATTAGGTCTCACTTTATTGCGAGTCCGAAATAAGAAAATTCTCGCATACACACTTGCTAAGAATGCAATCCGCGAATTTTGGCTTAACTTACAAGTTTGTTTTGTATCATAAAGTTTTTAAATTTTGAAAGTTTCACGTGTGATGTGAATTTATTAGCAAACAAAGCGGATTTAAGCATTGGTTACTTTACAACTATAAAATGTTTTATAAAGGATTCTCTGATTTACCCTATAACTTTAAAGCAGTTCAGTATTTGATCAGAATTCATTTTTAAGAAATTAGATAGTCTTTATGAGTAAGGAAACGTAAAAAAGGATTAAAATTAAAATATACCTTGAAGGGAAGTTGCAAAGTGTTAATTGCAACGCGACTATTAAGAAATTTCTATTGTGAGCTTGGAGGTTATCAACATTCGCCTGTTGTACAGAAAGACAGACTGTTATGAAATTCGAGATACAAAAACGACATCTAGTTTTAAGTAGTAATATAGTGATCTATAATTTGTTTCGATTTGAATTCAGATATAAGTTGTGTTTTGCTATACGATTACAGAATCAAAGACATTGTAGAGCAAGAGCCTGAAAGGGTTGAATAGATGAAATACACCACCACTGGTTTTGTCTGCATCTGTTAGGTCAAACCGTTGATTTCGCACCAGAAATTAATAATTGTAGAAGTAAACTATCGTGAGTCACAAACTATCTTCACCTCTTTTATACACAGATAAAATTGGATACCAATTAAATTCAAATAGCTTATAATTACCATATACTCAGTCTCTCGATTGGACCACAGAAACATGTATGTAATCATCAGTTGTCGTGTTGGTTTCTAATATTTCTAAATTTTTCCAATAGTTTGGTGCTTTTTTCATATGACTAAACTAGGCTAATATATATTAAATTAAATATAAACTTACAAAGCCACGTTCCTTCGAAATGTCCTTAGAACAATAAAATCCCATTATAAAAGCAACAAGTATATGCCTCAAATACTATAAGACTATATTCAGTATTAAAATATGTAACACTTGTAAACTGTGACATCCAAATTAGATATTTTTCTGTTGTTTATTTTTGTTTTTATACTTGGTGTGTATTTGTAGTTTAACATTTTTGTTTGTGCCCATTTGTATGGCTTTGCCTTAAAAGCAATATCCTAAATCTAACAAAATAAATAATAAAACTTCTGAATAATTGCCCACTTATGCTATAAATAGAGTCTAAAGTTGTTGCCCTATATCAAAGTGCACGTGCTGAAAATAGTACAAATTCCGAAGAACACTGGAAAGACACGGCACAAAAACTAACAACTTGCATTCCCATCGGTTAACATATCAAACATATGGTGGAAGTACTATAAAAGAGATTGCGCGATCAGCAATAAGCATTCACTTGGAGTTCTTCATAGCCCGAGTAAACAACTAGCAGTGCTATTCTATACCTACTAGTTTCTACAATACTAGCGGCCCTGCCCTCCACGAGTGGTACCCTGCATCAGAACGCCTCTAGGAATGGTGCGCTGCATCACGACGCAGTCGCCTCTTACATCCACACCGTAGTTAGCGATGCTTAAATCACAGCATGCTGACGCCTACGCCTCCACGAGTGGTGCGCTGCATACGACACCGACGCCTCAACGAGTGACCGCCACTTTTTACATCCACACCTTAGCCAGCAGTGGTAAATTCATAACCTGCCAACGCCGACGCCTCAACAAATGGTATGCTGCACCACGACGCCGACGCCTCCTACATTCGACGCCTCCTACATTCGACGCCTGCAGTAAAACACACAGCCGTCCCATGTATTGTATATAATTATTTCATCCTGTAAATATGTATATTGTATAAATACTAGTCAGTTAAAAGATCTAAAAGATCACATTCGGTGCCTAAGAATTTAGGCGCCGCCCACAATCACCGGCACTAAGCCGAAACAAGTGGCCTCCAACGTGATTAGTCCGTCTTCACCAAGACACTGTATGCAGTAGCTTGCACGGACCAAACAACATGCCCGTGACTAGAAGTCAAACAGCCATCAACATCCATCAGAGCACCAATCAGCCACCTCCAGCCCTGGAGGACACACAACCACTAACAGTTCTGGGACTGCAACAACAAACTGGCGCTCAACAACAACAACAACAAACCATCAATAAAATGGTAGCAATCAAAACGCTAGTGGAAGACCTCTACCATATCACTACAGCGGTCACTGAAACCGAAAAACCTATCTGGAAGATCCGACAGAATTCTTCCAACAAATGAAAGAAATTGGGGCAGACCTACCTTTACATGTGATTTTCCAATGCTCCACCCGAAGGTACTACATTGGTCAGGAAGCGAGGTTTTTTTACCCTAAAAATTTGGAATTTTGCAGAACCCTTACTGTTTCAAGCAAGGTAGGGATCTTTAACGTGCGTGACAACACTTACACACGGGACCTCCATTTTACTTCTCATCCGAACGAGGGTGTATTTTTGTGAAAAATGCTTGCCTAACATTTTTCAAGCGGACCGTGTCGGGATTCGAACCCGGGACCTTGGGCGTAGTAATCACACACATCACCTCTTCGCCACGGAGCTGCCGGGCAGACCTACCAACAACAACCGCCCAACTGCAACGCCATGTAGCCACATGTTGGGCAACATTCGAGGCGTTCCAACCCAGCTACAGCGACTTTAGGAGGTTCTTCCTAGACAAATACGACCGTCCAGTCACTAGAGCGAAAATAACTGCAAATTATTATGGGCAGAAACAGACGGCGTCTCAACCATTAGCTGCCTTCCTCCGCACTAAGCTACGGCAAGCTCGCTGCCTGCAGATAGAGATCAACCACAACATAGAGCTGTTCGTGAACCTCCTCCTTCCAACATTGGGAAATCAAATTCAATGTTTCACAACTCTATGAGAAATGGTCAGTCGCCTCACCGGGATGGTAGATAATGGAAATGAGACAACAAGAGGGAAAACCAGTCCCAAGCTAGCAGCTAGACCTCCACCCATAACGGAGTAACTACCAAAGTGTCGCATTTGCCAACAACGACGTTGGCACCGTGACTGTCCAACAAGAGCGCCGGCAAACGATGCACTGGCTGAACAACGTTAGAACATTCCACGGCCGGGCGAAAGGAACTGGCGCGACTAAATACAGCCCACGATGATCCTCTACTAAGGGTTTTCGTCACGATACACAAGACAGTCTCCAACGCGCTGCTCAGACTCCCGGTACCCTACTATAACCCATATAGCCGAAGCAGGGGCAGAAAAGGCCATCTA
This sequence comes from Platerodrilus igneus, assembly GCA_036346225.1. Taxonomy (NCBI): domain Eukaryota; kingdom Metazoa; phylum Arthropoda; class Insecta; order Coleoptera; family Lycidae; genus Platerodrilus; species Platerodrilus igneus. The sequence continues at coordinate 6,522,752 of JARFIW010001480.1, forward strand.
TGGGAAGTTCTGCACGTCATTCACCCTCTGACACTTGACGGACCATGAAACCTTCTTGGTAGTAACCATTCTGGGGCAATCCTAGCTTCGACGCCCGAAAGTGATAATGGATTACGAACGAGATTCCATACACTTTGGAACACAACAACCCAATATGCTCCACTGAAATCAAATTGTAACGCTCGTCACCATCAACAAACCTCCCACACACTAACTGCAACTTATCACTTTACAGCCGAATTCTTTCCCAGCAGCTTTCGGGAAGAATTACAACCAGTGATCAAGGGCCAACACAGCCAACTACCACCGTCTATTGTCACTGAACGCCAACCCATGCAGACCACAGTCCAATTACGCGACCCTCGTCGATCTGCTCAAACGTGTCCGAGCTGCAGAACAAGAAAGCAATACCATTGGAAAGATATCCCAAGAGATACCCTTTTAACCACATTTACCTTGTCCGGGAGGAATCTACCGCCCAGCAGTAGATAGCATTATAATTTGAATAAGGACCGCTATACTTGCGGCCAAGTCCCCAATGCTCCACCCGAAGTACTACATTGGGTTTAAACGCAAAGATATAAACGTGCTTTAAATTTATTCTGACTCGAAATTTATCGATGCTAAATAAAAATTAACTAACTAAAACTAAAATAGGGTGTAAATAATGGTATCCCTAACGTGGATTTTGGAGTGTGTCCGATCAACAAGACACAAGCAAAAGTAAAATGGGAGGGATCCGTAATACCGGTTAGCAGTCGCCAGCTCTGCTTACCAGTGTGACCTGAAGGGTTGTCTTAAAACTATCCCAATCTAGCTAGTTAATTTAAAAATGGATTCAAATTTTATAAGCATTTGCCAAATATTTTAATAGCGAATCTACCTATCTTGCCTTCTCTATAAATTTACAAATTGGTCTTCACTGGTCTAAGTAATTTATTTTATCTTTAGCCTAATTTTTAACTTTCCCTATCATTCCCTAACCGAATTATATTACAATTGCAATCTTCGCAATTGCAATCTTCCTTTCTGTATAAATGTTGTCACCAAGAATGGCGACAGAACGTCAAAAAAAAACTCAAGCCCCAAAATAGTGCAAAATAAATATAAAATAAATATAAAATGTAAATAAACATAAGTATATATAGAAATAAACATCGAAAAGCATAAGCATGTAACAGTGCATAAATAGCAAAAGCAACACCCAAATTAACAGGTGAACTCGCATGAGCATTATGTCGGCTAGCGGCTTTACACACAAAACGTGCTGGTAAAATTATTTCAAAATCCGCTTTTTTAATGCAACTCAATACTTATGCGAGTACAGCCGCCACAATTTTGTTCTTACTTCGTATATAAATTTCTCCAGCATCTGAAGATCTGGTCGTCTGCTTACATCTATGTTTCTTACTTCTAAGGAGAGGTGAACATGCACTGTTGAAGTCCTGGTGGATATGCACTAAACGTTCAGGGGGGGGGTGTCACAATCACTATCACTTTTAAGTCCGGGGGGGGGGGATGCGCGGTTTCACTCTATTTTATTTCCTTTATTTATTTACTGATTTAAATTTATGAGGGTTTTCTGATTTATTTTGTTATTAATTATTTGTTTCGTTTATTCCCAATTTTGCGTACGCAGAAGGTAACAACGTAGAAGCTCCGATGCTGCCACACCAAGCAAACACAAGAACGCAAATGCCTCTACAGGCCCAGATATGCCTACGACTAGGACCCCGTTCTATTCTCTCGCGGCAGTATGGTTACGATCCCAAATCACCCGTCATCCACGAACCGGTTCGATTCAAAATGGACTAGATCTCATACAATTTAAAAGTGAGCCGTATCCAAGATTTACTGGATTCGACTTGAAAGGGCAGATGTTAAGATCCACGCCAAATGTATACACCAAGCACACACTAGAGTTCCACAACCACGCATCAACCTAGCTGCACAACACCCTTCATCGGGGGTGTATCGTATATCAAAGTACACATGCTGGAAATAGAACAAATTTAGAAGAACCACAAACACTAACTACTATAAGTGAGTGAAACTCACATTGTTACCTTATATCATAGTATACGTGCTGGAAACAGAACAAATTCAGAAAAACACCTGATAGACCTGACAATAAACCTAGCTACTCTAAACCATGCATTTCCACTGATGAACGACCTAAAAACTTTTTCTACATATTAACCATGGGGACCAAAGACTGCTAAAGAATTTGCGTGATCATCAATAAGCATTCACTCGGAGCTCCTTAGCCCGAACAATAAACTAGCAGTAATGTCCTATAGTCTGCCATCTTCTATCAACAGCGCTGTCCTATAACCTGCCATCTTCCACAAAACTAGCGGCGCTGCTCTACTGCCCGCTGGCGCCGACCCCTACTGCATTTTCGACACCTACATCCACATCTTAGCCAATAGTGTTTAAATCACAGACTGCTGACGCCTATGCCTACACGAGTGGTGGGCTACATCACTACGCCCCAACGAATGATGTGCTGCATCACGACGCCACGCCTCATATATCGACACCTTAGTCAGCAGTGCTTAAATCACAGCGCGCTGACGCCTACACCTCTATGAGTGGTTCGCTGCATCACGACGATGACGCCCCAACGAGTGGTACGCTGCATTACAACGCCACCGCTTTCTACAACCACACCTTAGCCAGCAGTGCTGAAATCATAACCTGCCAACGCCGACGTCCCAACAAATGGTACACTGAACCACGACGCCGACGCTTCCTACAATTAACGTCTGCAGCATGCCACGACATCTTCCGAAAACCAGCCTCCCCACACAGTTTGTATATAATTGTCTTATCCTGTATATATGTATATTGTATAAATAATAATCAGTAAAAAGATCCAAAGCACACACATTGTGCCGAAGAATTTAGGCGCTGCTTACAACCACCGGCACCAAGCCGTAACAAAGTTTCTTTTATAATCAGGATGAGCTCACTCTAAACTTAATTTAATTCACCAATAACTCCTTAATTAAATCTTATTATGTACAAAATTTGTCATGGTAGGTTAGATAACTTTGTATCGCCCCTTTAAAATCGGATCTGAACGTTATCTGATCAGTTAGGTTTAATACTTTTTATACACTAATAAAGCCTCACCGACGACTTGCCACCTTTCAAATCGAACTATCAACTTGTGCACACACTGTAACCTAATTTTAAATACTAGAACTTAACTAATTAATAGAAATATTTTTTTTAAAGAATTTAAACGATACAATTTTATTTTACCTTGTAAATTATGCTGGTCGTTGTTGTTGCATCTGTTTAGCAGATAGTTATCTACCCATGTTCCGAAATCGTCCAAAGCGTTTAAAATTTACCATTAAATATCAAACTTTCCATTGCAATTATGTATATGCCTTTATTCAATTAAGAACTATTTCTCACAGCGGTCAATTATTATTTTTCATTTGCATCTTAACTTATTTTACGTACTTCTAACAATCTTACTTATTTCTAAGCGTGTAAAACACTTTTCCATCGCTATTTCAATAAAATAATTTCAATTACTTACATAATACATGTCAGATCAACCTCTATTCATGAATGTATTAGATAAAATTGCATTGTGACGTTGGAATGAGGACTGATCAACTTATTTGATTTCCATTAGGTTATAAAATCAAACCTCTGGTAACGTCACGCATCGAGAATTTTTTAGATAGCAGCAGTTGTTGTCCATGTTTGGATTGGTTCACTTCCGGAGGTGTGTGGAGCAACATTCAGAAATTTGTCGTTTTACGACCTCGACCTACACTAATTAACGCCATTTACCTATGCATTATACCATTTTTACGACATTCAATATTTATGGTTGTGATTAATCTTAATTTATTTTATAATTTGGACAATGTCGTTTACCTTATGTTACACTATAGTACTAGATTATTCCGGAATACGTTCAATAAAGTCGTAACTTTTTTTTTGAATATCGACTAATATTTTATATAAATATGCTTTTATCTAAATACTAAGATATGTTTGGTTTAAGAGGAAAATGCAATTAAATATTAAACACATTTGAGTACCTTGATAACTAAATGTAGATGAAACTCTTTAATAAACGTATTTCTATACGCCGAATGTAACATTATCCTTATCTAAAAACACTACTTTTTCGTCACTAAGAATGAAAATTTGTTCAATCACGGGTTATAATGCATTTATATTCAATGTGCTGAGCGTTTTTTCAAATACGCTTCTCTATACAAACAAATTTATATCTACATAATTGGAAGTTTTCTTCAATTTTTCCTAATTTGATCGGGTATGCGGCGTAGTATGTGTTAGTAAAATGTGGATGAGCGCCTACAATTCGGACATCAACCTTCTACTAAGATTTTGAGGCAGATTTCAGTACACAACAGACGCAATATGTTTTATTCAAGTAAAAGAAATCACTTCCTCGACTATTTCAATGGATTGAACATAAGCACTCTCCAACTTGAATAAGGAAGACCTATCAGTTCTAGGGCTACTATACAATTATGTTTTCATTACAAGTATATAAAAACATTCTTAAACAAAAATTAGTAACCAGATATATCTCAAATTATTTACCTTAATTGAAAACGTTTACGGCAAACAAAATTACTATTTAAATTATTAACCTAATGACAAGAATGTACTTTAGGTACGTTTATAAATTTTATACAGTTAAGTAGAAAAAAAAAGGTTATAGTTTCAGAAGTTTAATCATAAATACTTGGAGTGATTTTTAACTGCCGATAACTCGGAACAAACTAAGAACCATTATCTCTTGGACTTAATTTGTTTTGACCATACGTTAGCGGAACTTCGAAAGAAACTAGCTGTTCTAAATTAACATGCGTTTCTCCAACATGGAGTTATCGATAGCAACCAATTCAACTGGTAGAATATTATCCGAACTTTAATGACCAAGTGCCTTACTCAGTTTGATATCTTTTTCAAGGTTAACTATACTACTCAAGTTACGTGATATTTTTTTGGATGTTAAAGACGAAGTGCTCTATCAAAAAATTATTCCCTCTATAAAACAACTCTAGATATATTTGGCAGAAATTTCTCGGCCTGATGCTATTTATGTTTTGTTCCCTTATACTCGAACTGGTATTTATTTTTTTCTTTATTTCTTGTGTGGGTTCAATCTCTTAAATTTTAGTTTTGTTTTCCTTCTTAATCGCTCGATATCATTGGTTGGGTAATTTTAGATTATTGGATTTGTTTTTTCCAATAATCCTAAACCCTTTGAAAACTCTGGCGCCCTATTTCTGATTTTATTGATTTTATTTTTTTACGTTTAGTACTTTTTCTGAATTTTTTTTTTTGTTACTTTCGTATTAAATAAAATCGTTTGGTTGCGATTTACTTCTGATATTTTATAGTTTATTCGTCTGAGTTTTTTTGTATTACTCTGATATATAGTGTGCATTGATTTTGTCACAGTGGTTACGAGGGGGTTGGATGTGAATAGGCTGTTAAAACCCGAACTCCAATATGAATTAGCTTTTCGAGGATTTGTCTCTGACATTAAAGTCAAGGGGTTACGTAAAGCCGTCCTCAACGCGATTCAAGTGGAAATGAATCCGTCTTGTATTCCTAGCCCTTATACGACTACGTTTACAGAGGATCATGTGGCTATCAAACGCGCGTTTACTAAACTTGGACTGCCTTCTGACGACTTTACTGGGGATGTTAGTGATAATAAGTTTGCTCGTTTACGTTCCTTATGGGTACACATTCAGCGACGTTGTGAGTTGATGGTGGCTAGCTCTAGAGGTAGCCCTTACGAAAAATAAATTATTATTCGCTTTACAAACCATTCGTTCTGATGTTGAGGCGACTGTTAGGAAATTCAAGCGTGTTACTTTTGCGGATTTTACTCAATAGCCTTCTTCCAGCCCACAAACTCTTAATATAGCTACCACCGTTACCGGAGAAGTTCCTTATCTTTCTTCTGATTCCGAGGGAGAATACGACTGCCAATATTACGACCCCTACTAAAGGATACAGATCGCTAAACTGAATGTCTCTTTTCAGGTGTTCTTTACTGGAATTCTTGATTCGTATCAAGGGACTCAGTGTTTCGCGTAATATTTCTGCTCAGAAACTTTTTCTTTTTACTCCGGAATTACTTACCGAAAAGGCTTTACTTCTCTTCCGAGCACATCAGCTTTCCCTCAAATGTTGGGAAAACGTTGTTACTTTATTAAGCGCCGAATTCCTACCCGTGGATTATAATAGACGCCTATTAGACGAAATAAGTTCTCGAACTATGGGTCCTACTGAAACTATTGGTCTATACGCGGCAACAATGCAAAGCTTATTTTTACACCAATCCATTCCCTTAGCGCAAATCCAACAATTGAAGAGTATGGGAAGCAATCTAGCCCCGTACTATCAGTCTGCATTAGCACTAATCGACCTTACTTCTATTTCACAACTATTATCCTTAGGGAAAAGATTAGAACGTAGCAAGTACTCCGTAGACACTTTTCGACCACCACCTTCCAGCACTACTTCGGATTTCTTGAAACCAGACCTTGCTTATAAATCAGATGCTACGGCATTTCTGTTGGTTCAGTTCCGCGGGTCTAATCCTGTCTCTAGTCGTTCAACACCAGTCCATCAACCCAACCTTTCTTCCCTTGTTACTCCTACTTTGTCATCTACTTCTGCTAACCTGATACCGTGTTTCAATTATGATCAAACGGGACATATTTTTCCCCACTGTACTAGGCCTCAAGTACTGCATTGTTATGGTTGCGGTCGGAAGGGGGTTACTCGCCGAAATTGTTCTAATCGGTGTGGGGACTCTATAAATCGTTAATAGGGTCTTCGGACCGAGGTGAAGGCCCTACTCTTTTTCTGACCTCGGATTCTCCTTGTTCTGGTCTCGACGACCAAGCCTGTTTTTCTTTAAACTATATGTGTACTAGTGTTCGTGGCAACAAGCGGCCTCGTTTATCTGTTCAAATCTTTGGGATAACTTTCACTGGCTTCCTAGACTCTGGTGCTACCCGTACCATCCTTGGCGGTCCTGATTGACATCGCTTACGTTCTCTTAACCTACTTCTCATTACCGTTTCGTCTTCTTCCTGTATCCTAACCGATAATTCGACATGTGCCATTTTGGGTTCCGTTGCCCTTCTAATCACTCTCCAAAATTCTGTCACTACCCTAGATGTCCTCGTCATTCCTGAGATTTCTTACCCATTTGTGCTCGGGATCGATTTCTGGAAATCGGTTCAGTGTCCAGTGTGTCGAGATGTTTTATGGACTTTTGCTTCCCTTTGCTCACTGGCCACATTTGCTCCTAGGCCTACCCATATCGTTTCTGAACTCACCTCCCACCAACAACTTCATCTAAACTCCTTACTTGCTACCTCCTTTTCCAAACAGCCTCCTAGTCTCGGTTGTACTTCCTTGGTACAACACCATATCCGCACATCAGCCGAGCCCATCAAACAACGTTATTACTCTCTTTCTTCTCCGCTCCTTGAAGTTGCACATTCGGAACTCGATGAGATGCTCCGTTTAGGGTCGTCGAACCTTCTACTAGCCCATGGTCTAGCCCTATTGTCCTAGTTAAGAACAGAGACGATTCCTATCGGTTCTGCACTGATTTTCAGAAGATCATCCAAGTCACCCGAATCCAAACCCATCACTGCCTTTACCGTCCGTCATCGAGGTTTATTTCAATTCTGTCGCATGCCCTTTGACCTCCATAATTCTCCTGCCACCTTCCAACGTCTTATCGATCAGGTCTTCGGTTCTGACCTGGAACCATTCTGCTTCGCCTACCTCAACAATATCATCATTGTTACTCCTTCATTCGAAGAACACCTCCGAATTCTTGGCTTAGTTCTTTCTCGTCTCTTACATGCTGGCTTTACTTTCCGTCAAGACAAGTGTCCTTTCTGTCTTTCCGAACTCCGCTATCTTGGTTCATCGTTAACCGGGATGGTCTCCTTGTTGATCCCGACAATATTTCTGCAATCCTTAAGATCCCTCCTCCGTTACCACAGTTTGTCAACTGATTGGCATGGCCAGTTGGTACCGTCGTTTCTTGCCGTATTTTGCCACCTTCCCAGCTCCGCTTTCTAACCTGACCCGCAAAAACACCCCTTTCTCTTGGACCCCCGATTGTCAATCTGCCTACTTTTCTCTTAAACAACGCCTAGTTTCTGTCCCCATCTTTTCCTGTCCTGACTTCACCTTACCCTTCACATTCCAGACTGACGCCTCTCACCTCGGCTTGGATGCCGTACTTAGCCAGTCATATCCCGACGGCGAGAAAGTCGTAAGCTATATCAATCGTTCACTCACCAAGCCTGAGCGCAAGTACTCAATTAGTGAGAAGGAGTGCCTGACGGTGATGTGGGCGAATGAGAAGTTTTGTCCTTAGGTCAAGGGTGCCCATTTTACCGTTATAACTGATCACCATTCCCTTTTTGACTCGATAAACTCCAAAGCTCTTCCGGTCGTTTAGCCCGTTGTTCTTTCTGCCTCCAACAAGATGACTTTACTATCCTTTACCGTAAAGTCCAAGATCGCGTTGTTCCTGATACTCTTTCCTGTTCCGTCTTTGTCCTCGAACCCGTTTCTATTTCTGCAATTACCTCCCTAAAGTCACTCTTTGTAATCCTGACTCTTGGTATAATTCCATGTCCGAAAAGGTATCCAATTATCCTAGGCGTTATCTTTCCTGGTCCGTGTTGAACAACATCCTTTTCCGTCGACATAAAACTTATATCGCTATCAATTCCCAGGACGATTGGAAAATCGTCGTACCGTCTGAGCAGCGAAAGCATCTGATTTTTCTACACCGCGATCCTCCTACCTCGGGTCACTGTGGGATGACCAAAATATCCGCATGCCTCCTCCGAAAATATTATTGGCCCTGCCTTCGTGCTGATGTCGCTCGTTACATCCAACGTTTTCCTGTCTGCGCTGCCCATAAGGTTGAGCAGATGCCTCCTTCTGGTCTTTTAGCCCCTCGGGGCAAATTTTCTTATCCTTAGCACGTTATCTCGTCTGATCTTGTCGGTTTTCTTCCTCGGTTCACCAAAAGCTATTCCTACCTCCTTGTAGTGGCTGACTACTTCACCAAATTTCCTCTTTTTTTCGCCCTCCGCAAAGCCATTGCACTATTCGTTACGAAAATTATTTAAGAACAAGTCTTCCTTCTCTTCGGCGTTCCCCAATACTTGCTCACCGATAACAGCTCACAATTCCATAGTCGCCATTTCACCTCCGTGTGTGCCCGTTACCAGTCTAAAATCTCTTATTCCGCCCGTTACCATCCCAAGCTAATCTTGCTGAACGTGTTAACCGAACCATTAAGATCTTGATCGCTTTCTATATTCATGATAACTACCGTCACTGGGATGTCCACCTTTCCCAGCTTGCCTGTGCCATCCGCACCTTCAAACACGAGATCATCGGTACTCCTTTCTTTGCTCTGTTTGGACGTGAACACACCCTTTCCGGCAATTATTTCGGACAGTAGTCCGAAACAAAGGACATGTATATCCCCGATCCTGAGCATTTCCGAACATTTAAAACATATTCGTTACCATGCTCTTAAGAAACTTTTTGCTGCGTACCGCAATACCCAATACCGATATAATCTTCGTCGTCGTCCTATTTCTTTCCAAGTAGGAGATCCCGTTTGGCGCGGTAATTTTGCCCTCTCCGACCCTTCACGTCCTTTTAACGCCAAACTTGCCCCTAAATTCTTTGGTCCTTTCTCCATCCGTATTCTCCTTGGACCTATGACCTCACCAATCCTTCCGGCAAATCCTTAGGTATCTGACACGTCAAAAAAAACTAAAACCCGCCCATCCTGATGATCCTATTATCCCAATGTAGTACCTCCGGGTGGAGCATTGGGGACGTGGCCGCAAGTATAGCGGCAGTTATTCAAATTATAATAATCCTAATATCCTCGACGTTTTTCTGATTTCCTTCTGGCGTCACAAACGTCGCTAATTTCTTATGTTGATTTTGCTTTACTTTGGGATTCTGCTCTCGATCATATGTCCCGTAATTCTGTCCCCTTTTCTTCTTTCTTCTCTGAACATCCTATTCCCATTTTCTTTTGGCTAGTATTCGCTGCTGTCAGTCCCTGTACTGTTTGTTTTTCGTCCATCCACTCCTGTGGTATGCTTCGTAGGCTTTTCTCCTTTTTTCCTTTTCTTTGGAAACTGCAACTTTGTCGACTTTTCGGCCTTTGTAGCAATTCTTTTCTTGATTTTTCGTTTGAAACGACTCCTGTTACCACAGTTTGTAACACCGTTTCTTTTACCAGTAACGCTTTTTCGCAATATTAAAAGAGAAAGGTCAAGAAACGAATCTGTATGCATTTCAATTTAAATAATTTTATAATTCCCGCCACCCCTCAGTATTTAAATAATTTTAAATTTCTCGCGCCGGCTGAACGAGGACGCACATATTACTAGATGGCATTTTCATGCTAACAGATTTTAACCAGAATGGCTTATCTATACTGCAATATGTAACCTACGATCCCAAGTAGTGGATCGAAACCCAAATAGATATAGAATTAAAAACTCTATGTGGTTTTGTCTCCAAAAAAGGAAAAGAGTAATAATTTTAGTAGACAATGGACAAACAATAACGAGATCTATAAAATACTCTTAAAAAGAAATGCTTAAAGATTCTGTAAGTTCACGTGATGAACCATCTACAATACTTTATACATTGTACTAGGTTAAGGGATGTAGAAAATAATTTTTTATCTAATTGTCTTCTTTAATTTGATTTTCGACATTTACGTCCTGCATCTGTAAATCATAAAGCGAATGATATACATAAAAGAATCACGTTGCCTAGTAATTAACTTGACAATTTCTGTCACTAAATGTATGACTGTACTGACATTTACACACAAACCTTTACTCAGTAACTTAGTGCCCAACAATGTTGATTAAGTTTTCGGTGGTATTATGTAACTGTGTCCTAATAAATACCAGTATGTGATAAATACAAAGTTTTATACAAAATTAATATAAAGTTTTTCCTTCTTTTTCAGTTGCCGAGTCAGAATATCGAAAAGCACTTGTCGGGAGTTCAGTGGACTTACCATGTAAAGTGGACGCTCCAAATTGTGGCGAACTCCACAGCGTTAAGTGGTATAGAGATACTTCACGTATATATGTTTATAGCCAGTTTAGTTCAATTTCGAGAGCCGAGGGAAGAGCGCATAAAAGGTGAGTCGTTTTTGTATTTTATGCAAAGGTTTTTATAAATTGCAGCAGAGTTGGAATTTCATGTATGAAGTTGGTTTTAATTAGAGCGTTGAAAAAGTTTGTTAACCATGTTCATATAATAGGAAAATACTTACAAGGTATTCTAAATTTGAGGTTAACGTTTGAAAACAGTATGAGGGTACTAACTTATGAAAGTTTTACGAAATATTAAATGCGGCTATTTGTAAGTTTGAAACACTCTTGTTACGTGCTGAATTGACGTTACGTATATGAATTAACTTTTCTCTACAAAAGCGAAGTGACGTAACAGTAAAATAGTGCATCGGTTAGCTTTCAACTCAACTGCTCAGAAGATGAATGCTTCGAAAAACAGTTCTAACGGTTGTTACTGTAGTAAAGGTTATTGGAGCCTTATGTACATGTTTTTCACCTTCTATTGATCTTGTTCGTCTAACCTATATTATCAAACATGAATATCACAGTCAATAACAAAGGAAAGAAAATTAAGATTGTAACATTTTTATTTTTCGCACGCAGCAAACAAATAGTTTTAAGTCGTTTTATGTGCGACATGCCCTGTATTATATTTTATTGTTTACTATTTACACAAATCTATAAAATAATGTTTATTGCAAAACAAATGACTTCGTAGTTGAATTCGCCATAAACAAAGTACATAAACTTTTAATCTTGAAGCGAAACGCTTAATTTAACCGTTGTTTGTTTCATTATACTTTGAGAAAACTAGATTAGCAACAGTTGGCGAATGTTCGTTTGTGTCAGCTTTGCATTACACTCTCTGGTTATAATGTTCAGTTGAGTAGTTGTTCGTCGCCCTTAATCTAAGCAACATGGGAATAAAATTGCCCTCGAGCGACTGGCGTCTCACGCTGAAAGATTTTTGTGTGGGTGTCTGAATAAACGGAAACGGCGAGTTGGAGTTTCAATTCAAAATGGTTGATAATTTCAATTTAATTTAAATACATCTATCCTTTTTCCCTTCACAGCGCAACAAATTATTTTTACGAAGTTTAAACAAAGTTTAAATAACCTTTTCAAAGTTATAGTAGATAATTACCATTAAATACAACGTTCAACTTTCAATTATGTATGGTGTTTTATTTTTAACATATGTAGATACAACAGAAAGGACTGTATCCAGAAATTTTTTATCGCGTCCGAGATATGATGTTTCCCCTTTTGACGACCGCAGTCCGTTTCAAGTGACTCGAAGAAATCTCATTATGGAATTGGTTATGAAAATTCAGCTGACATTTGCTAAAGCGAGGCCGATTCGAGGAATAAGGCGTTTGTTTAAGTTGGTAATTTCTTTACTTACACTACACATATTGCGTGGTGACTGGTGAGTCTTATTTGTTTGTCTAACGATCTTCTTTTTTGTTTTCGTTTCAACCAAGAATTTAAGATTGTTAAAACTACTTAAAACTAATTAAATAACTTCACGTTGTAAGTTCATAAAAAAAATCGAAATTAGGTCTTGATAAAAAGATCTAGTTTTTTTTATATGAGAACAAAGTGTGGTTAATGTAGAGAATTGTACAGAATTGTACAGTTAACGCAATTTGTAATGCTATAGTTCCGATTTGAAGAATAAGCAAAATTTTTGCTAACAATGGCTTTAAGAATTTTAACCACTGTCATTTTAATTAGATAACAAATACAAAAACTTATTTTCCTTTTAGTAAAAAGTACTTGATATATTTGTGTAAATATTCCAAAAAGAATGTAGTTTTCATTATTTAAAAGAAATAATACAATTTTGATTTTCGTTGTCTGGTCCTGTTTTTTCAGTAAGTAACAATGTTCAAAGTATTACGAACACCTATCCATAAGCTTCCCAACAAAAGGGCAAGGTTAATGATAAAAAGTTTATACTACAAGTGATGTGATTTTCCTTATAGTAAGTAGAGCGTCCATGTTGGTGTGAGTACAAGTATACATGGATAGTACATCTACGCTTTGTGATACTTTCCTTATATGCTGATATCTTGTTACTTAAATTGATAATTAAGGTTCATAAGCCTATCAATATATTTTTCTTACAGGTTGTATAACGATAATTTTACAACGTAAGCATTTGTGCTTAGATCCGTTAATTACTGTTTCGTTCATGCACTTTCTGAACGGCGCTTAAGGGTAATTCGTAACCACCCCCCCTCCCGTTTGTCAAACTCCGCCCAAGAAATTAGTTCGAAAGTCTCCTTAAAGTCTCTTATTACGAAATAAAATTTTATCTTTATCGGTTTATGAGTTTAGGAGAAGGTGCGTTTGTTAGCCCCAAAATCTTTTATGCAAACGTACCAATACATTCTTTTGAAAAAAAAATGTTTCAAGATCTACCTCTAATTGGCCAAATATGGCTAATACCAAAGTACAAAGCCTTCTTATTAATAAGTTTTACTCATTTTTATTATTGAAATCAATCACAATTATTAAATATACAACATGTAATGTTGAGCAGGTGGAAAACAAAATTCAATAACTTACAGGCTGATCTATTAGTGCAGGAATTTTTTCGTTGCGGGTACTTGAATTTTTTGAAACTTTTCTACACATGGGCATTTTTACCTCTAACGGCATTTCTGATTCCACCTTTTCACTCGCGTTGGAAACACGTTTACTAACTATCTCGGGCTTTAGTACTATCCTTGAATTACCCGATAATCAACTTCATTCCTCACAGCGACGGTTGCGTGTCAATCGAATTTGAAACTCTGTAACTGAAGATGAAAAATATGATTGATTTTTTTTTTCATTATCCATGGTTTTTATAATTTTCATCATTCCAGGATTATGCATGCTATTTATCGTTTTTACGAAATAGTGTGTCTAACTGCTTGATTTTCGAAGTCAGTGTCGTGAACGATTTTGCTCTCACATTACTGAAAGCGGCGCGTTTGTTTATGTTCGCGAAACATTTGCTTACGGCTCTAAATTTATAAGTATGTGATTATTGCAGATAATCTATGTCCGTGGCGGTTTTTTTGAATCCCCATGAACTTAATTTCTCCCACAGTTTACATGCAATACACTAATTTTGATGTCGGGTTTTATGACTATTGGGGTTGTAATGTATGTCGGTCCAGTTCCATAATTCAATGGTTTATTTTAGAACTCGCGTGAATGTGTACAAATAAGCTTCCGTACGACGGTCATTTACCGAGACCTATTTGTACCCTTTCAAATTGAATACGGAGAGTGTGTTCTTGTAAGTTATGGTTTAAATAAATTTTAATAATAGCGTAAGGTGTAGCTTGTAGGTCAAATCCCCTCCGTCGTGTAGATAGTGCAATCTGTGGTTTTTGCGATTTAACCTTCAAGCACCTTTGTGTTGTATGTGCCGCACTATCGTTGTGAGTGCCGTAAGCGAATAACCTCTTATCGTCCTGCCATTGCTGCTGCCGCTAAAAGTTGCAGTTTATTACTGATAAATACTTGAAAGTGCCGTTTTTTAAAATTGCTTATAATTTACACGTCCACTAGCTCACCACTTGCGGCTATCGAAATCAGTGCAATACGCCGGTCTTCAAGTCGGATCTCAAATAAGCCTGCAATCTTCTTGATTAATAACTGCTTTATTTGCAAAATGAAACTCGCCGCTTGTCAAGTTGTATGGCATGACATTCGCTTATAGCCTGGCAGATTTTTGTCTCGTGCATAAACGAGTTCATACGGTTTTCATTGTAAAGTTTGGTTACCAGTTTTACTAAGGTGCAAGTATCTGTTATCGCTTTGCATTTAATCTTTTGTTTATTTGAGTTATTGACGGACTTAAATAACGTTTGTTTTCGTTCCGGTGATTTAAATTAGCGAGAATTACTATCTCATTTCTAATACATTTGGTTATAGCGAAAAAACTAAAACGCCTGCGATTTTTACATAACAGTTTAATAAATACGCTTCAAGATATCTTAGACATTGCGCACAAATATGAAAATGACCCCCGCCTGTTAGATCTGTTTCGCACTCAATATATATATATATATATATACATATATATTAGGTAGTTAATTACACAAGGTAAGGTGATAAATACTATCGTATTATAGTGAATAAGATGAAATAATAAGTTAGACTTTTATGCAAATCCCATATATATATATATATATATATATATATATATATATATATATATATATTGCTGTAATAGGAGGTTTTTAGGGGTGTATTGAGTAGTACGGGTCGTGTAGTAACTGTAAATAGCAATGGGAATCAGAAAACTGCATTTATTTAGCAGAAAAATAAGTAATTCGTACATTATGTAAATAGCAAGCATTTAACACCCTGTATACAGACCGTAATTAACTTTAATCAATGCCAGTAAGCATATCTTTCAATAATAGAACGCGTATTCAGCAGAGAAATAATCGTACATCGTAATTAAACTACATTGAGAAGTGTTCAACAAGCTTATAAAACAAATACGCAGAAGATAAGAGAAAACCTAATAAATATGCATGCAATTACGCTCGCGATAAAGAAAGAACAATAAACGTTTTGATAAGAAAACGCACTTTCAAAGATCAGTTTAAATAAATACGAAAACAGCATTCGTGTTACATCATTTTTTTGTACAACTATCCAAAAGCTTTATCTACATAAAACAACAGACATAAGTTAAAAGTCCGGTCACGATAACAAATAATTAAGCAATCAAAGATCGTAATTAATAGCATGATACGGAAATACAAAAGAGTTTTATCAGAAAACAGCTTGAAAATACTGGGAACATTAAACACAAACGTGGTTGGTTGCAACAATCTGTAAGACTGCTTGGAAAACCAATCCAAATGTACTGGGAAAAAGCTATATAACACCCACCGGTGATAAGGCAGCTCAGTCTCAACTTGAAGCACGTCGAATCGACAACACTTTTAATCAGATGTACACGCGTCAGATAAATAAAATTTATATTATAGTCAAATGGTACTGTGTAACAATTGTGTTAAGAATATATGAAGAACTTTGACGTTTTTTTTCAGAAAACATGAGTAGAAATTGGTTAATTAATTTAAATTAAATACTCATAATTATATAGGGCTTTTAATCTGCGTCGAAAACAATTCTAGTTCCAATTCTAATTCTGGACTATTTCTGGTTCACTTCTAATTCTAATTCTAATTTTGGGACAATTCTAATTCTAATCTGCGTCTAAAACAGTTATAATCCAAGATACTAAGTCTGGTGTTCAGAAATTCATAATACTAAAGTGGTATTTAAAGCATATACAGATAAATATAGAATAAAGCACGAGGTGATTTTTGGAAGCAAGGGGTAACCGTACTAAATTATTGGTTCAACATAAGGAGTACAAAGCAGAGCATTGGTATTCGATTGAAGATAATGAGGGGGTGTTGATCCACAACACGAAACAAATCAGGTCAGACCTACCTAGTTTTAAGGAATCTTTTCTAATTTAAATTTTTATACTGAATATATTAAATTTCTCTAAAATTTGTAAAGAGTCAACAGGAACATTGCATATGTTGAAACTTACGTAATAATCATAAAAAGTCTCGAACGTTGCAGATTTTTTTTTTGTAAAAGGGTGTTGTTTTTGTTGACTTTATTTTAAATTAAAAGTATATAAATTTTGGGATAAATAATGCATATAATATTAATTGATTGAATGGTGTATTTAAAGAATTACGAAAATTGTGAAGTGTAAATAATATTTCCTTTCAGTATATGAATGTTGATTGACTTCTTTTTATTAATTCAAACAAGTAATCACAAAGGGGTAAATGAAAATTGATCATCGTAACGTTGTGCACTCTGTGTAAATTAAAAAGGGCTAGCCGTGGCATAATAAAATTAAAAGATTAAAGTGAGAAAGACAGAGAGGTGGCGTTCAGTTGGACGTTTAGCACATCGGCGTACGGCGTTATCATCTATATTTAAATGATTAAATGACGGAACAACGGGGGGGGGAATAAATACTATATATATATATATATATATATATATATATATACAGGGTGCCCACAATCTATCTCCGTATATGGGTAACTTTTTTATTATAGAAGATACAATGTTGGTTAAATTAGCAAAGTTGAAGAGAAATTTACGGGTAGTATGATGCTTTTTTGAAAACTCACCTAGATGCTCAACTTTTTTAGATATTTGAAAAAAACTGAAATCTGCCATTTTCTTCAAACGCTAATAACTTTTAACGGTTTAACCTATAGAGAAAATAAAACTGCTTGTAAGGTAACTTTTACGTAGAATTCAATAGCGTATATGACAATTTTAATTGGAAATGGGTTTTCAAGCTACAAACATAACCTCACTTTTTTAAATGGAAACCATAGTTCAATATAACCCAAATGGAAAGGTTTTTCTTTTCTGATTACCGTGATGTAAGGGTTGATGTACTTATTTTCAGTAGTTTCTTCATAATAAAGAAAAAACGATTTCTTTATTTGCGGACATCAAGGAGTCCATGGATACATATTTTAAATAAACAAAAACAACTGGCATTTGTCAGATATTATTAGTTAAAGTGTTTATTTGCTCTGGGTTGCAAATTTTGTGTAGAAGACTTTTAAATTTATTTGATTATAATAGAGAATGTATACAAACGACGAAAAAAATGACATGCTCTTTTGTTACTATGCCTGTAACAGAAATTGTGATGCTGATGGTGATATGTATTATGAAAGATATTTGGAAAGAAGGCAGCCAGATAAACGATTGTTTTCTAAATTAGAAAACAATTTAAAAGGTTTGGTGCTTTTACAAAACCCAGTACTGATAAAAGAAAATTCAAAACTGATGATGAAGAACGTGTGTTAGCCTACATAAATTTTAAGCCAACAGCGTCCACCCGAGAAACTGCAATTGAGTGCGCTACTTCTACAGAAAAAGCTCGCCTAATTTTAAAACAAAACCGCTACAAACCATACAAAACCCATGTTAGCAATACACTGTATCATGGGAATTGTGAGAGAAGACAACAGTTTTGTAGATGGTTTCTTAATGAAACAAATAATAATCCTGGTTTTAGTCACACTATTATATTTACCGACGAAGCAAAATTTACTAACAAAGGCATGTTTAACAGAAAAAATACAGTCTACTGGAGTCAGAAAAATCCCCATTTAACAGAAGAAAGGCGGGATCAACATCAATTTTCGATAAATGTGTGGTGTGCCATTTTTGGTAATAAAATACTTGGGCCTTTCTTCTATAATTATAATTTAAATGGTGTATAGTTTTCCAAATTGGATTGGCAATGCAGGTCTTGTTCCATGGCCGGCAAGCTCACCAGAACTATCGCCACTGGATTTTTTTCTTTGGGGTACTGTAAAGGATGTAGTGTATGCTAAAAAATTCAATAACATTGAGCAACTCAAAGATAGTATTACAGCAGCTATTACAAGTATAAAACCACAAACGTTAAATAAGGTGCACCAAAACCTAATTAATAGGTGCGAAATGTGTTTGCAAGCTAATGGAGGTCATTTTGAGCATATGTTAATGTAGGAGTGGGCATATTCGCATTAATTAATTTTTGTTTCCTTTGATTAAGTTATTTGTATTGTATGGATAGTTTATTTTTTAAGTATTTTATTTTTCTTAGTTTATAATAAATTTAGTTACAATAAACTTGTGTTTCCATTATTGATTTTACACATTTTGTTTGTTTGTAATATGTATCCATGGACTCCTTGATGTCCGCAAATAAATAAATCGTTTTTCTTTATTATGAAGAAACTACTGAAAATAAGTACATCAACCCTTACATCACGGTAATCAGAAAAGAAAAACCTTTCCATTTGGGTTATATTGAACTATGGTTTTCATTTAAAAAGTGAGGTTATGTTTGTAGCTTGAAAACCCATTTCCAATTAAAATTGTCATATACGCTATTTAATTCTACGTAAAAGTTACCTTACAAGCAGTTTTATTTTCTCTATAGGTTAAACCGTTAAAAAGTTATTAGCGTTTGAAGAAAATGGCAAATTTCAGTTTTTTTCAAATATCTAAAAAAGTTGAGCATCTAGGTGAGTTTTCAAAAAAGCATCATACTACTCGTAAATTTCTCTTCAACTTTGCTAATTTAACCAACATTGTATCTTTTATAATAAAAAAGTTACCCATATACGGAGATAGATTGTGGGCACCCTGTATATATTGTAGTAGATTTAAAGGGTTAAATTTGGGTATAAACAATGCAATTTCAAACACCCTGTATAGAAGAAACAACCATAATTTACGTGAGAAATTTATTTCATTCATTTAATTTAAAGTATTACCATAATTTGATAATTAGGGATTAAAAATTCGTAGGTTCGTAAAGAAAATAAATTGTATAAGCCATTGGAAATTATAAATTAATTTAATTCAGTTTAATTCAAAGGGTTATAACGTCAGAAAACGCCTCAAAGCATGAAAAATCGATAATTTCAAGGCGAAACGCGTTACTAACTAACAAACAGACGTCAAATATAGGAAATACTTTGAAACGCAAACTCCTAGAAATGTTATTTTTAAACGTTTGTTAATTGAACACCTGCATGTTTTGAAACGTCGACTTCTATGTATTTTGGAGCATTACAAGCAAGTTTCAAAGAATATTGGTCAACCGACAGTCGCAAAGCACGTACACAACTCCACGTGGAGTAGATATCACGCGGACAGTAATATCGATTTTCTACCACTCAAACAAGGTTAGATGGAAATATCTAATATGCATAAGAGAGGAATAGAGCTAATACAGGCGGGGTTTTAAGACGTCACTGAAATATATCATTGGTCAAAATAATTAGTTGTACAACAGACGAGCACGGGACAGATGAATGCGAATTTTTCGGAAAATAGCGTAGCGACGAGCTAAAATTCGAGGAGTTCGAAAACGGTTATACAAAATTTGAAGAAAGAGTTAGTTCAATTACATATTTCGCGTTAAGAGGGTTGGAGAGGTTACATTTGAAATTGTATAAATATGAAAGGGGAGTTACTAAGTTGCTCTCTTTGACTTCTTTAATTTGCATCGCTTACGACGTACCAAAAATCGACTAACGAGCTTGTAAGTATTAAAACTTATAAATTAGATAGTACAGTGTTAGATGGTTGTGACCTTATACTTTGAACGCGGATAGTGTCGAGTTTATTTATATTTAACCAAGGTACAACGTATACCGTAACAAGCTCGTAACGTAAATTAAATTATGCAATAACAAAAAAGTGTAATATACATGGATTTGGATACTGAGATGGATCTTGAGTGGTGTTCATCTATAAATAGATGGAGGCGGCAAGCAGCGCATAACCACTTTACTTTACGTTCAGGAACATAATACATCGTCAACAGAGATGGAATCTTCAAGTTTTTCCCGGTAACGCATTAGAATTTGCTGTTTTTTATAAACTGTGGAAATTAATTGTGATGTGTGAGAGTGAACTTTGATGGTATTTTTTATTGTTATTTTGCGTATTGAAAAGAATACGCATAACTAACTTTTATTATGATATTTGAATATAAATCTAGAGGTGTACGTAAAGCTTATTAACGTTCCTCATGAATTTAATTTTTATTGTTAAGAGTACATGGGTTTTTTGTGTTTGTAGTAAGAGTAAGCAAAGTAGAAAGCATACATAAAAAAACTGGGTTATCATGAGCTCACCATACTCCAGAGTGTAATAATTAGAAAAAATATAAATAAGGTATTGTTTAGGGCCCATTTACTCCTGTTACTTTAAATGTGTTTGATATTTCAATTTGAAAACAAGGACTTTACAAAGATATCATTTATTGAGGTGTAACTTGAGCACCGAAATGTACATAATCTTGAATTATTATTTGTAAATAGTGGTAAATAAATATTGTATGTATATGAAGCAGGAATCCGGGTAAGAAATTTTTTTTTGAAAATTTTCTTTTTTGTAAAATTTTCGATTTTTGGTAAATTAATAAATTTTCGAATTACCGAGCTCCAGTGCGAAGTTACACGGCAATTTATGACGGCCCAACGTTGGGGCTCGAATGTTTTGTTTTATCTGACGAGGTCTTATAGAAGTTACATGGCAATATATATATATATATATATATATATATATATATATTGCTGTGAAACCTACAAAAAAACTCACCAGAGTAAAAAAAAATTCGAGCCTCTCGAATTGGGCACCAAGTTTTGCTGTGATTCTCGCCCTTTTGAATCTCTTCTGATAATCGCCTCTTTACTCTTTCTGCCTCGGCTGCTCAGCTAGTTAAAACTTTCATCTTCATTCATAAAAAAAAAAAATCCTACCACAAACATCAACGTTAACTCTATTTACATCAATATTCATAATACATTAAAATTTCAAAATTAAATTGTAGCATAAATTTCAGCATCATAAAATTTCAAGTTAAATTTGTCATCATTTTAATTTGCATCCAGTATTAGAGTCCTTGTAGGATGCATACTAATTAAATAAAAAATATTTGCAGACCTGAGTCTGAATAAAAGGGAGCATCTCCCACCCCTTTACGTTAATTAAATAGGTTAGTCTATTTGAGCTCAAAGACAGACCCAAATTTTCATCATAATCAAAAACATAAACCTGATAAATACTCCTTTCTACTTATACAAGAAAATTTTACCTTAAAATTAAAATTTTATGGTTTATACAAATTACTACTGCCCATTTTTATCAAACAAATTATAAAGATATTCAACACACACCAAAACATCAAAGATCGAACAACAAAGCATAAGTTACCTGAAGGTTACTGCACTCGTAGCTTCAATGTACATCGGACTTGCTCATCCCACCATTCCAGCTGGTTTATGTTTACGTCTTCGGATTTCTAGCCGCCTTTAAAAATTTTCTATACCCCATGCGTCTAAACGGTTTCAGGGTTTCTCAGGAACTCATCTAGATATATCGAAATCTTGTTTTGTGGATCCAATCACGTTTACGAATAACATTTGATTACTAACACTCACGATACATAGCACTGAAATTCATAATTCTTTCACGCTATACCAAAAACTGCCTACTTCTATTTATTTATTTATCGTTATTAATTAGGATAATTAGTACAGTAATACCCGCAAATATAACTAGACTTTGTTACCATCATTTATCTTCTCAAAGTGTACTAATAAGTTTTAGTGTAGCACGTAATCACCCCGTATTCTACTTAAAGTATCAAATAATCAAAGAAATAAAGAGCAAAACTGTTTAAAGTATCGAATAAAATCAAAAATCTGAGAGAGCGAAACACCTATAAGCACGGGTTTATATAATGGCCCGCTTGCACGTCGAATTTGTCCCACAACGGACAATTTTTAGAATTTCGCATTCTATGTTCCCTTTCGACGGTCCGGCACAGCGATTCAACTAAAATTTGCACACGTCCAAGTTGAAAATCTAAGAAATTTCCACACGGCTCGCCACGTCTGAGAACAACTAATTAATTTTACACACCAACTGATATGCTTTCCCCTCTCATGTTTGCATCTTATTTCAACCAATCGTAGCCCTAGTGAAGCTTCACAAATCACGCCTCTTATTATCCGTGTCTCTGCTTTGCGCGTTTTATCCATCCCTTTCTACCTTGGTCTGAGTGGTACACATCGATATTCTTTACTATCTGCTATTTAAATCCACGTGGATTCCTACGTAAATAAAATAATCCTTCGTCTAGCATTTCCTGCTAAAACATCCGACCGTTTTCAATATACGTAGAAGCTGCATGTTTATCTATTCAATTTTATTAGAACTTTGACATTTAAAAGTTTGCAGGTGTGTGCTCCTAATGAACGTTTTAATATAATTCTCCGAGCTTTATTTCGTGGTATTTTAATCTTCCTTTGATTTTCACAGGCTTTTATGCTTATTATATATTACTAATGGTTCAATTAACTCCAATTAAAATAATAATGAATGGCATTGACTTCTACCCTTTAATTTTTAGCGAATACTAATTAAATATTAATTATTATCTGTACACTTTGTTTAATACCCGTTACTTAAAAATTGAATTAATTAATATAAATTTCGCACGTAATTTCTATTTGTTTCTTTATACAGGGTGATTAAAATTATTTGATGTCGTTAATTAATTTTCTACCCTGGTCTAAATTTGAGTAATATATATATATATATATATATATATATATATATATATATAAATATATATATATATATACACGAGAAAGCTTTTTGGACAACATAATGCCATGATCGCTGCATTTGAATCGGCGATTGACGCCGGCGACCACTTTTAAAGGGAAGGCGCTATTCGTAAACGCTTCGATACTCACTTTTTTCTAATAAAAGTGTTTTATTTAAGCCTCGTCCCAAGTTAGTTTATGCGTTTCTCCAGATACTTTTAAGTCAAAAATCTCTCTACCGCCGCTTACCCTTTGTACATTTGAAGGTCATGGTTGCCTATTTGAAAGTTTTATTGCCCACTTTGATAGTTTAGTCTATCTAAATGACGCGCTGTCAGCCGTAGATAAATTTTCATACTTTCAATCAGTGTTAAAAGGTCCCGCATTGCTTACCATTCACAACCTTGATCTAACGGGCGCTAATTACCTTCTTACATGCAATAAACTTCGCGAAAAATATCATAATATTCGCCGTGTTTCGTCCGCTCTTTGGGAAAACATTACGAAATTTCCCAAGTTAAATTCTGACCATCCGTGAGGCTTACATAAATCAGTGAACACCTTTGTCCACAAATTGCAGGTGCTTAAAAAATTTGAGCTACTTGTAGAGGAATGGGATTTCATTCTGGTACGCTTGATTCTAGACCGCCTTGATGTACATACCACTCGCAATTTTAAATTACATTAGAACCCCCACCTTTATCCCAACCTAAACAGAGCTAATTGCTTACTTAAAAAACCTTGTAAGGTCTTGTCAAATTTGTTAATCAATCATAAAACCGATTTAAAAAAAAACTATTCATTCCAACGACATGCTCAGGTCTGGTTCCGCTGTTCCATGTTAGTACATACCAGCCCTAATGTTATTAAGTGTCCGCTTTGATATCGCGATCATAGTCTTTATCGTTGTAATGAGTTTGCTAAGTTTTCTCTACGAGATTGCTACATCTTTGTCAAAAAACGTAAATTCGTATTAACTGCCTTAGTAGTTCCCACGTTTTGACTAAGTGTAAATCCACTATTTCATGCCGCCAATGTAATGAACGTCATCATTCTTTATTGCATTTTCATTGCATTTCACCTAAGATCCCTACTGCTACTTGTAACAAGACTTGTTTGAGCCCTGCTCCCGCTGCTTCTACAGTTTTACCTACTACTAGTTTCGAACTTCAAGACCGTTATAAGCCATCCGCTCATCTTGCTTCGGAGGAAATGTTTACTTTATCTGGCAGTAGTGGGCCGTCAACGCCGAATATTGACATATTTAATTCTCTCGCCAAACTTTCAGTTGTGTTACACCCAAACGTTCAATTGGAAATCGCCGATCGTTCTGGTTCTTTCCAGAAATTCTGTTTTTTACTCTACTCGGTTAGCATGACTTCCTTTATTTCGCAAAATAGTGTGAAACGTTTGGGTTTTCGCGTTACTCTGCATTCTCTCACCCTTAGTGGTTTAGGCTCCATGCGCTCCATGCCTATGCATGGCGCTATAACCCTTCGCTCAAACCCACCGCACCTTCCTCACCCATTATTAATTTTGAAGTTCTCATACTTCTCAAAATTTGTAAAAAATTCACCTATTACTAATATTTATTCTGAAAATTTCGCTCATCTAACTAATCACACGCTGTTTGAACCGCTCTTCGCTCAATCTGAACTTATTGATTTATTACTTGGCGCGGATGTTTTCCTTAAAATCTTATTAAATCGTCGTATTCGAGGTTCAAGTGATCAACCTATTAATCTTTACATTATTTTTGGATATGTTTTAATGGGAAGCATACCATCCTCACCCGCTTCCGAAGTTACGATTGTTTTGTATGGCCGATTCTGCTTCTCCCCTGGAAGATATTGTTGCGAAATTTTGGGAAGTTGAAGAGGTTCCTGACACTAAACCTTTCACACCCGATGAATACTTAGCTGAAAAATATTACGTTAACGTTTTCTGCCGCATTGAAGAAGGACGGTATGGTGTCTCTTTGTCCTTCAATGATCCAAAATTTTCTTTTCGCAGTAGTCGTGATCCCTCTCTAGAGCGCTTAGTTTCTTTAGAAAATCATTTAACTACGCAACCTTTAATTTATGAACAATACGTTTCGTTTATGCGACTATTTAAATTTTAAACGCAAGCAAATTGGTCAAATTGGGTATATTTTTGACTTTTCCTATTACCTTCCGCATTATTGTGTTGTGAAACCAGAAAGTGTAAATACCAAACTACGTGTAGTTTTCAATGCCTAGGATAAAACTCTATCTTGGGTCCAAGCGTCAACCAGATATTATTGCAATTTTGTTACAATTTTGTCTCTATTCCTATGATAATGCAGCAGATATTCGTTAAATGTATAGACAAATCCTGATCAGTGTGATTTTCAACGAATTGTAGCGTTATTCTCCTGATGAGCCTATTCAGGAGTTCCCTATTTAATACCGTTATCTATGTGGTAAATTGCGCCTCTTTTATTGCGATATACACTCTTCTGCAGTTGGCTGAATACAAAGAAAATTCCTTTCGTTTGGCTTTCTTTGTCCTTCGCAATCATACCTATGTCGATGTTATCATTTCAGATGGAGACCCTATGGAGTTAACCTTGGCTTTACAGAATCAACTAAGCGTTCTTTTTTAACATTGTAGTTTTGAACTGCATAAGTGATCTAGTAGTTGTTCAGAATTACTAAAGGATCTCCCCTCTTTGCAACAATTCGCACTACCCCGCTCCTTTGCAGATCCTGACACACAGCCTCTTTAAGTTATAGGTCTTCAATGGAATCCCATCTCAGATACTTTCTGTTTTCTAGTTCAGTCACGGTGTACCGCCTGTACCAAGCGCAACTTACTTTCCAACCGTATTTTCGACCCTGTAGGAATTTTATCTCCTCTAACTTTTTTGGCAAAACATTTAATTGGCGTTTGTGGTATTTGAAATTAGACTGGGATGATCCCTTCTCCTCGACTTACTCCGTTTATAGGAGAAATATCTGCATAAATTACTACTTCTTTCCGACTTTGCTTTACCACGTTTGCTACTCCCGCCACAATTTTTTACATGCGAAGTTAATTGTTTTGCAGACACCTCCGAACGCGGATACTGTGCTGTCGTATATTTTCGTTTTCTCACCTCTTCCTCCGTTGAAGTTCGCTTAGTTTCTACTAAGTCCAATCTTGCTCTGCTTCATACACTTTCTTTGCCTAGACTAGGATAGTTACCCGCCGCTTTGACTACGAAATTATTAACTTTATCCTCAAAACTTTTAATCCTCATATTACTTTTGAAAAAAATGTTTGTTGGTCTGACTCTATTGTCGCTCTTACTTGGATTTATTCCCCATCGCAGAGATGGAAGACGTTCGTCGCCAATCGAATGCCCTATATTTCTCCATTTTCTAGTTTGTTCTACATTATCACCCCACTCAGAGCTAGAATAGCCTCCTTTGTTCCCCTGTTTCGCCTAATCGCAAATTCATCTTCTCCAGCTAGGTTTTCCATTTGTCTTAGTACCATTCAAGTTAATATTTTTGACATGTGTGCTGTCAAACTTATTGTTCGAAAATGTACACATTTATCCACGCCCCTCTTTCTTTGGTATTTGCTACGTACATTGACGTAACATAAAAAAAGGGAAAAAAAAGAAAGAAAGAAAGTAAGTAAGTCCGGGCTCAGGCGGCGAGTGGGCGGGGTTTTATACCTATAAGTAAAGAAGAGCCTGAAAAAAAACTAACAACAAAAATATATAAAAACACTCACTCATTCACACACAGAACAAAACATACAACAGAAAAGAAAGAACTTATAATTAAAACCAAAATATATATACAAAAACAGTACTCCCGAAACCCAACCCAAAAAAAAATCAATGCACCAATTTACATATTACATTATGAACACACCTTAAACATCCAAAAAAAATTACCCATGAAAATGGCGAGCTGTAGTTTTTAGGCAACTACTCCCTGACAGTACCTAGAGAAAAAAAGAGAAACAAACGCAACCCTAAAAACCACAGCTCTAAAATATCGTAAGTATAAACTTAAACTAAATTTACAAACATATAGTAGATTTTTAGAAATTTAGAAACAAATGGTAAGATAGTAACCACAGAGCAGTAAATGCCAAAATAGTTCAATAATTTTAATCTATGATAATTAAATTTAGAAATGCCATCTTAGAATGGTAAAACCCCAGGCGTTTTGTTCCGCGGAAAGAAGCGGATACAAAGAAAAAAAGAAGGACTCACCCTCGAGTTCCTGACATCGGGGGGAAGGCTGTCGCTGGTCTGCCTCAGCGAACAGGCCAGCTTACGGCCAAGCGGAGCGCATTGGACTTCGCAGTCCCCCAAAAAAAAACGCAGCTCCAGGGATCAACGTGTCCCCCGCAGGAAGCTAGAATAGTTACAAACAATAAATTAATTTATTGAAGCCGAAACGTATGGTTTTATACAAACTCTATATACTTACCACGCTAAATAAGGCGTGCCGGAAATTTACATAAAAATAACGAACGAAGCTAACCAACTTGTTGTCTAGTTGATTATCGAACAGCAAATGAAAATTACATGTGTTAGGCACCAAAGCAAGGAAATAAACCAGGAAACCCTAGTTTTATTAAAATAAATTCACGGAATTCTTTTAAAAAGGGAAAACACACTAGCATTTAAGTATTAAAATACTTGGAAAGTCGTCTATCTACTTAAGGCGTAAATTCCACGGGACGAAATTCTGAGAAAGGATATTTATTTTTAATTACCATACAAATTTTAATATACGAAAAGGTTATTTTTAATTAACGGAATTAATTTTTGTGTTGAACGCCAAATGAATTTAAGATAAAAATTATTGTACCTACACTAATTAGTAATTTACGAAAATGAATGTAACAAATCCCCCCAGCAAAATTAAAAGGTCGGGGTCGGGAAGAAAAATAATGGGAGTGGGTAGGACCAACAAAAAAATCGCTTGGAAACTAAAGGAAAACTCGTTACAACAAAAAAAACTAAAGAAAACACTCCAACAACAAACAAACAAATTAAAAAGAAATCTCATCCGGCTCGACGGACCAAGGAACCGGATCGAAACCAATAAATAAAAAGGACATACGAAAAGGAAAAGGAAAGGTAACAATCATCGAGGACAAAGGTGGAATGGCATGGACACTGAAAAAGACGTCGGAGGACGGATATTTCTTGTGAAGAAACAGTAAGGTCTTCAACCTCAGAACAAGTAAAGGAACGAGGAAGGAAACCAACAGTACAGCCAAAAGAGGACCCAAAGGTCAAGCCTCAAGTAAACAAAAGGAACAACCAGGGAGCACGAGAAGAAGAAAAGAGGAACGCTGGTAAAAGGAAACGATGTACTCTCAACTGTGGTAACGAAAAATCGCAACGAACGAAAACCGAAAAAAAAAGAAATGCTGACTAGTTCTAAAGTCGACTGAGTCGTAATTTCCGAAGAAAGAAAGACGAACTAGAAAGCACTTACCACAGGAGCGGATGGACGAAACACACTCGGTATAGGGACCGACGGCAAAGAAGACCAGCAAAGGATAGGGAAAGGAAAATGGGATGAAAGGAACGAGAGAAAAAAGAAAAAATATATAAAAAAAGAATACACCACGTATAAAACCCAAAAACAAAACAAAAATCGTACAAAAGAAAATAAAACAAAATCCTAGTGTAGTTATATATGAGCAAGTGTGGGCGTGTACGTGCGTGTGTGTGTGTGTGTTTGTGGGTGTGTGTGGGGGTGTAAGAAGGGTGTGTGTATGTGTGTATAAAGTCTGTATGTGTATGTGTTGGACCGCTGTAGTCGCCTTTTACGACAGGCAGGTCGTACCATGGGACTATTCTATTCCCGGACCCACACGGGTGAAAAAGGAAAAAGGAAAGCAAACGAAAGAAACCCCAGTGTAACCGGGAAGTAAACCGAAATCGCAAATCCAAAATTCATGTCCGAAGGATAGCAAAGTCGTCATCAGAATCGGGGGCTCGAGGACTAGGTATTGGGCGCTTAAGACGTTTACGCCGCCAAAAAGAGAACGAAACAAGATCGAGGACATTAGTGTTTTGCTGACCTATATCCTCAGGTTCAGAAGGAGCATAGAATAAAGTCTGCCTCTTTTGGGCAGTTTTCTGCCAAATAGGAATAGCAGGGAGTGTGGTAGTGGTAGAACGCGGTGTAGGAGGTGACAAGGATAGTTTAGAAAACTCAAAACGCGTCATACAGGGACGTTGTTTATTGTTAGGATGGGTGGTAAGAAGGTCGACGGCAGAAAAGAAAACATCATTGGTTGTCAGCATATCAACGGTGGAAAAAGAAAAAGTATTCACTGTACGAGAACCAACCGGACGGAAAGAAACACAAGCGGAACACACTTCACTTACGTTAGAGAAAGGGACAGAAGTAAAGAAAATTCCATTGACGTTATGTGCAGGACTAGAAGTATCACAGTTAGGAAAGGAAACAACATTGGCTGTAAGAGTATCAACCCTAGGAAAAGAAGCAGAATCAGGTAGAAGTTCGTCAACAGTAGATAACAGAACATCAGCTAGGATGTTACAACATTAGTCAAAAGAACAGAAGTAAGTAGCATTTTGTCAGCGCGAGAAAAAGTAGTAAGAGTAGGTAACGAAACAGGATCAGGTAAAGCTTTAACGAAAACAGCAACAGGCATCACAGCTACGGGTTCACTAACTTTAAAAGGACCTTCTTTATCCGTATTAGAAATTATCTTCACTTCAGCTACGGCTGTAATTGCCGGCATAACAGAAATTTCTTGAGTAGAAGCATTTAGGAAAGTAGAAACAGGTAAAATTTTGACAAAAACAGGAAGAGGCATTAAAGATACGGGTTCATGGACTTCAACAGGATCTTCGCAGACGGAATTAGAAGTTATCGTCACTTCAGCTACGGCTGTTTTTGTAGACACGACAGAAATTTCTTGAGTTGAACAACTTAGGAAAGCAGGAACATGTAAAATTTTGACAGCAACAGCAACAGATACTAAAGATACCGGTTTGTGAACTTCGACAGAACCTTCGCTGATTAAATTAGGAGTAATTGTCAATTTAGCTACAGCAGTTATTGTAGGGACGACAGCAATTTCTTGACTAGAATCATTTAAGAAAGCAGGAACAGGTAAAATGTTGACAAAAATGGCAGGAGGCATTAAAGGTATAGGGCCAAGGACTTCCGGAGGACCTTCGCAGACTGAATTAGAAATTATGGTCATTTTAGCGACCTTTGTGCTTGCAGACACAACAAAAAATTCTTTGGTAGAATCGTTCAGGAAAGCGGGAACAAACTCTTGAGAAGCTAGCTGCAAATCACTAATTCGAAGCATGGGGTGTAAGCGTGATGGAGGCACAATTTGGGGTGAGAGTGAATAAGTAGGGCGAGCAGGAAAAGGAGTAGAATAGGAGGCAGAACTAGAAACGGAGGAAATTTTGTTAGAAGCTATATTTGCCAAAGTAGAGTAAGTTTTGATAGTAGGAGCGGGAGGACTTAAATGAAGTATCGAAGAGAACGTAGAATGAGAAGTAAAAGAAATTAGGCAACTAGAAGTGAGAGCAGAATTTGAAGGATTATTTGCGGAACTATTCGTAGTAGGATGACAGTTTGGACAGTTGTGGCGAGTAACTCCCTTATATCCGCAACCATAACAATGGAGTACTTTAGGACGAGTACAACGGGTCGAAACATGACCAGGTTTGTCGCAATTAAAGCATACGACCTGACGAGTAGGAGGAAGAACAGTAGAACGTACGGAAGAAGTATCGAATCTACTTTGTAGATCGCTTCTATCTCTTCGTCACTGTAGCTAGAGGTGGGCTTGTATACTTGTATTATTACGGTGTCTACCGGTTTAGATTCAAATCTATCCATTAGTACTCTTTCGTTCTTTTGTAAGTAGTTTTCTAGAGTGTCCTGTTCTTTTTTGCATAACTATCCCCACACCCGAATTTCCTTTCTCTGCTGCTGTATGAATTACCCTGAAGTCTCCACTCCAAAAATCCCCCGTCTCTGGCCACCGAACTTCGCTAATCCCTACTATGTCTAGTGCTAATCTAGTCATTTCAATTTTCAGGTTCTCTAGCTTACCTACTTGCTTCATATTTCTATCATTCTACGCTCCGACTCGATAAATCAAAATTTCATCATTCTACATTATAATTTGAATAAGGGCCGCTATACTTGCGGCCACGTCCCCAATGCTCCACCCGGAGGTACTACATTGGGTTTAAACGCGAAAAATTATCGTGCTTCTAATTTATTCTGACTTCATAATTGATCCACCCTAAATAAAAACTAAATAGAAATCTAACAAATCTAAAAATCTAACAAACCTAACAAACTCTGACAATCTAACAAATCTAAAAGTCTGACAAACTGAAACAAAAACTAAAAACGAAAACTAAAAACAGGGTTGTAAATAATGGTATCCCTAGCGCTGACTTTCGAGTGTACCCGATCAACAAGACACAAGCAAAAATGAGAGGGGAAGGGATCCGTAATACCGGATAGCAGACGCCGGCTCTGCTTACCAGTGCGACCTGAAGGGTCGTCTTAAAATTATCCAAATCTAGCTAACTAACTTAAATCCATCCCTAGCTTTTTCTATCATTCCCTAACTGATTTATATTATGATTACAATCTTCGCAATTATACTCTTCCTTCCCGAATATATACTGCTACCAAAATGGCGACAGAACGTCAAACAAAACAAATAAGCCACATAATACTGCAATACCTGCTAATAAATAAATAAATATAAAGTGTATATAAAATATAAATAAATATAATTATATAAATATGTACATAAATGTTTAATAAGCGTTAAGCATATAGCAGTGCACAAAATAGCAAAAGCATCACCCCATTTATCAGGTGTACTCGCACAAGCATTATGTCGGCTAGCGTCTTTACACACCAAACGTGCTTGTTAAATTGTTTCAAAACTACTAATTAATGTAAATCAATGCTTGTGCGAGTGCTGCCGCCACAATTTAAGTCTTACCTCGATAATAAAATTCTCCAGCATCCGAAGATCTGGTCGTCTGCTTACATCTAACTGTAACTTACTTCTAAGGGGAAGATGGGGTGCACTGCTAAAGTCCTGGTGGATATGCACTAAATGTTCTTGGGGGGATCACAATCACTATCACTATCACTTCACTTTTTAGTCCTGGGGGGGGGGGGATGCGCGGTTTCACTCTATTTTAATATATTTGTTTATTTTATTGATTTAATTTAATGAGGGTTTCTGATTTATTTGTTATTGTTTATTTGTTGTTATTTATTCCCGATTTCCCGATTTTACGCGCATAATTATGAAGATAGGCAGTGATTGTATTAATGGTGTGGGGATTTCTCGTGCATATTGGACATTTGGGTATAATTATCAAGTTATTTTTATTTTTATTTTTATTTATTTATTTTTTTTTTATCAGGTTTTGGTTATATCTATGCTCGTATCCTTACTCACGCCAAGTCAATCTAAAATTTTTCAATCCTCCCACCAACCCCACCGAATTTTACACGCGGTTATCATTGATTGTCTAATCTCGCGACCCTTCCCGCAAATTCTTTTAAGGCTGTCCAGAACGCCTTCTGGTTGACCACTTCCCGACTTCCTCTAGGCTCTTTGGCCATGCCAGACCTAGGATAGCTAATTTGCTATCAGCCAACCCTCGATTTGCCGCTTCAAGCGGGCAGTCGAAGAGCACGTGCTCTGCGCTTTCCGCGCCCTCACCGCATTCACAGCGGTCGCTGTTGGTTAGACCGAACCTTTGCAAATACGCCTTCAAGGCGCCGTGTCCTGTTATCAACTGAACTATTTTATGATCGAGCTTAACCTCAATCCTACCTCTAGCTTCTAAGCTCAGTATGAATTTGTGGGTCAACCTGCCCGTGGCAGCGTTGTTCCACCTCTCTTCCCATTGTCGAATTGATTTTTCACGCAGCTTTCTTTTAATTAAAGACCTCGGTATCGACGAATGTGATATCCGAAAGTTTCCCGTCGCGGCCTCTTTAGCTAATTCGTCAGCCCTATCGTTTCCTACGTTGCCATTGTGCGATCTGACCCAACAGAACTTTAAACGTCGAAACCCGAGCGCCGTACGCGCTATCCTCCAGACGTCCGTTTGGAGGTCTGTCGAGGTGTTCATGTTAGTTAATGCCGTCAGCGCTGATTTACTGTCGCTGATTATATAATACCCGTCTCTGCCCGTGTGATTTATTACGTAATCGATAGCCTCTCGTATGGCTACCAATTCGCACTGGAAGATAGTGCACCAGTTCGCAAGTTTGGTTTGAAACCGAAACACCTCCCTTTCCTGCTTAAACACGACAAACGCCGCGCCTGCTTGTCCATCGTCCATACGTGAACCGTCCGTATAAATTTTAATACCCATCGCGTCCTCATCACCTTCGACAAACTCGATTCCCCTAATATCAGCCGGGTGCCCCAACTCAGATACAACGATCTTTTTGCAATTTCCTATTACCAAGATTAAGATCTTCGATAATTTCGCGCCCTTTTCCTATATTTATTAATCGCCTATCTCTAATCTCCCTAACGACATATTCGATAGGGAGAGTCCTACTGATCACCAGGACAGCCTCCGTGGAGGTGGTCCTGTACGCCCTCGCCGCTTTTACCGCGGTTATGCGTTGTACGCTCGTCAATTGACGCATCTCCCGGACTTTACAACCTTCTGCCCATACAGAAGCTGCGTACAGTATTGCCGGCTCAATTGCTCCGGCATAAACCGTCCTCAGCGATTCGCCCCTGAAACCCCACTTTATTTTAATTGCCGCCATCATTTTATTTGATATTTCGCGGCCCTTACTTTTTACGTATTGTACGTGCGCTTTCCAATTTATTTTATTGTCGATCTTGACGCCGAGGTAGGTAATACAATCTTTAAACGGGATTTTCTCCCTTCCTAGCACTAGCCTAGGAGGTCTCTGTCCTGGTTTCGTGCCGAAATAAAGCGCCTCTGACTTCGCCGTGTTAAATTTTAGTTTTACCGCCTGCGACCATTCGTGTAATTTGTTAAGCGCCTCGTTCGGTTTTGTGCGCATATCCATTAACAATCTCGATCTTACAATTAAAAGCGTGTCATCCGCAAACCCAACGATTGAGCATCCTGCGGGCAACTTGACCCTAAAGATGCTCTCATACAACAACTTCCAAAATGTGGGACCAGAACATGACCCTGCGGGCATCCCCTTTCCACCTCACGCGACAGAACCTCACCCGGAATTTCAACCTGTGCCAATCGCCCGAGAAATAACTCTTGACCAAAGACATCAAGTTTCGCGGACAACCCCTACGATCTAACTCGCAAACGATTAATGGCCACCAGGCAGCATCAAATGCTCCTGAAATGTCCAAAGCAACAACGACACAGTACTCTTTAGCATCTCTCGCCTGCTTTATTTCTCCGACAACAAACTCTAACGCGTCGATAGTCGACTTTCCCTCCACGAAACCAAACTGTCGGTTATTAAAACCGCCGCTGTCTCGCACTAGGTGCTCAACACGCGTAGTCATAACGCGATCTAAAACTTTCCCCAGTACCGGTAGCAAGCTAATTGGACGATAGCTGCCCGGATCTGAGGCATCCGCCTTTTTAGGTTTGGGTATAAATTTCACGTTCTGGATTTTCCAGTAACGCGGAAAAACGCCCCTTTCTAAACAAAGATTAAACAACCCGACAAAGACACACGGGGCTAACAGGCACGCCTCCAGAGCTGCGTCTGAAGTGATTCCATCATGCCCCGGTGCTTTCTTAGGGTTCATCCTCCTAAGAGCCCTGACGACCTCGTGAACTAGGATTGCCTTATCGGCACCTGTTCCTTGCGCTTCTGTAGCTACCCGACGTACTAAATTGTGCGACCCTTCATCCCCCTCGGGATTATCCGATGGGAAAAATTTCTCTAGTAAATATTCCGCCGTGGTTTTAAAACCTTCCGTGTATTCGCCATTTGTTTTCTTTATATTACTGAGCGCAATTTTTTGTTGTTTTCCTTCATCATTCTACAGCAGGACAATGCAAGCTCTCACGCAGATCATCAAACAACGATATTATTCAATCTAACAAATGGAGTAGTTAATGTATCATCTTCTGTACAGTCCTAACAACAAACTTCGTGGTCAGCTATTTTCAACAGTAGAGTGTGCCACAGACAGTTTAAACCTGGAAGTTTGAGGATATCCTTTTCCGAATAAATAAAAATGCTTTGATGAATATTTAACAAATATGGATGTTTCTCGGAATAGCTGTAGCATTTGTGGTTTCTAAATAAACTCTACAGTGTGAACCATGTCTATTTAGTATAATAAATGGCAACATGCAATTCGGTGACACAATTTAGAACACGTGACTCTTGCTCCAAGGTTTCTGGGATTGATTCTCTGAATCATCTCTGAAACAATATAAAGCAATCATTTTTTTAATAGTAAGCGTTTTTTTAAATTAGAGGTAAAATTGGCCGGAGGCATAGTATATATGAATCCCTACCTTACGTGGAACAAGAAAGGTGTGTTAAAATTCCAAGCGTAATAACTCTATTCGAATGCCATCGGTAAATAGCTAAAGTAACAGAAATATATCTATAAGTAAATAAATAAGAAAGTAAATCAATGATTAAATAAATAAACATATAAGTAAATAAATAAATATATGAAAAATAAACTAAGATATCTGTGAAAAAAAATAGGAGAAATAGAAGGGCAGGATACGTTCTAAGGCATTTTTGGGGAATGGTATGAGATATACTACAGGCAGAGTTAGGAAAAAGGAAGTATATGTAGACCCAGATCAGATAAGGATAGATGCAGACTGTGCAAATTTCAAGGAAATGTGTAGGTTAATTCAGAATGGGAAACAATGGTGGTACGCGTCTAAACAGTTCCAGGACTAAAGAACTAATGATGATGATGAAAAGGAAATGATAGAATGTTTGTGAATTGCAATACAACTTTATGCAACGTT
The DNA here is from genome assembly GCA_036346225.1 of Platerodrilus igneus. Classification (NCBI taxonomy): domain Eukaryota; kingdom Metazoa; phylum Arthropoda; class Insecta; order Coleoptera; family Lycidae; genus Platerodrilus; species Platerodrilus igneus. Next base: position 6,559,135 of record JARFIW010001480.1, read on the forward strand.
ATCGGTAAACAATTGATCGCATTTTCAAAACGAATGACAGTAATTCAAAATGCAAGTATACGTTGGAGAGTTGTCAGATTGTTTTGGCATTGCCGTTCGATTTTCCTTTATATATGTTCGTTTGATATGATCAGCAATTTCACATAAATTAACTTTATTTATGAAAAGCTGTGGGCAAAATTCGTACACATTTGTCAGCCGTCACATGCGAATATCTGCAACCACCGCAAAACTTCTGATAAAGCATCCACTTTACTCTTCCGCTCCACTCACCGCATTATATATAATTCAGCAACATCCCTAAAACTAATTTAACAAGGCGGAGACATTTACAACGTACAAGACAATATTGACTTGCATACCGTCGAGTACACCTTATTTATGTTATAAAACGTACGTAGACGTAGCAGGCGTTACGCTTAAATCTCCCAACTCGCTCTATAGCCGTGTCGTGTGAAGTGTGTACTACGTAGAACAATTAGCGTGATTAATTTGATTTTACCCCAGATTTTGCATCAACGAAATGTGGATTACTCAGCCACTATAAATACACGCAAAGATGAAAACGTCCCTGTATCCCTCTCTCGTTTTAGTAAAAGGATTTTGTATTACAGCAATCAAGAACGCGCTCCTATTCTGGTTTAGGATGTCCTGCTGTGGTCCTTGCGGGTATGCTTTCCTGCTGATTCCTGCATATGAGTTACGATGCGGGCTTTAATATCATCGACGATGGCGAGGCAATTATATGCATGCAACCATCCTTTGCTTTGCTTTGCTTTGCTGTTATAACAAACTCGACGATGTGTTTATTCTAAGGGATGAAACGTTGTTTCGTGTACACGTCGTCAAATTATAGTGAAAAGGAGGATTAATGGCTGTGCGGTTACAAGCGATTTAACTCTAGGATAGTTTGGGATCAGCTAAGATTAAAGTTTCATCATATGTGCACGATTAGGTTTCGCTTATGAAAATTTTACAAGGAAGAAAAGAGCTACAAGACTTCATATAGAAACGCTTTGGACTAGATTAGACAGATTGATGAATGACTTTTAACTTAGAATGCAAGCAATTACAATTTCAGTATTTTATTATACTAAGCTAAGTGATTTGGAACCCTTGAAAAATTTCCGAGTAATGCTTAAGGGCTTTGTATTATTGTGTTGCGGAAACTTTACAAATCCTCACCTTGTTACAATTATCAAATCCTCACTTTTAAACAGATAGTTCTACCCTAGTTTTGCTTTAAAATAGAATCGACAGAAAAACATAGAAAAAATCTTGGCCCAGAAGTGTGTTCTATCGCTTGCGCTCTTTAACCCACATTAATCGACCAACCATTACCTAACTAAACAAATCAGTTCCTGCTCGCGGATATCTAGCCATTACAGAATAGGGGGAAACATTCGTCAGCAAGAACAGATTCCGAAGAAAGCTATTGTTAACATGCCAATGTTTCCAAAGAAATTCTCTTAAACTGAACTCCTTCAAGACCGAAGTCAGCGCTTTTTTGATTTCGATATTTGTATGTAAATGGAAAGCTACAAATCTACTGAAACGACAACATGCTGAAATGTACAGGCAAAAAAATTACCTGGAGGTAACGCTGCATAGATTATTGATGCACACGCGAAAAGACAATTGCTGGAAATAACATTTGTTCGGTATTCCGTGCGGATAAGAAAAACGTAACGTACGCAACGAAAAATAACCCGTGCCGAGTACCGGAACAAAAAGGGGATACAAAGAATGCCGTGCTAGCTAAAAAGTCGTAGAGTGGTGTAGGTCACTAAAAAAGAAAACCTCAAGAAAGAAGATTTAATTACAAAACCTTAAAAAAAAGATATTACAAAAAGGAAAACCGACCCGCGGAGATTTATCCAATATATCTCGAAGGATTTACACAGTACAAAAATCTTAGCGAAAATAATTAGTATACCCCGTAATTACCTCACGACTTTAACTGGAAGCGATTTATGGGAGGCGATTCTTTGTGGAGACAAATTTTGTAAATGTCTTAACGCAAACAAAAAATACCCATAAGCAAAGTGGACACAACAAGGGGATGCAGATCGTAGACTAGGATGGAACTCCAGAACCCATTCCAGGTTAGCAATTTTTAATACACTTTATTATTGAAAGACTGTTTTCAATTTAATATTTGCTATACATTGTATATTTGTAAGAGTCATCAAAAAGGTCACTTAAAGATATGAAAACAAGGGGAAGTATCTTGGAACGTTCGAAGGTTTCCGAATGTATTTAAAAGATATTTTTGCTGGCATTCAGAAAAGCATAAATCTGGTAAATGTATATATTTTGTATAAAAAGGAAAATTTTGAGTATTGTACATATTATCAAGTATTATATTGTGTGTTCTGGAATTGCTTTATTTGAATTTAATAAGATTTATTCAGTGAGCTAGTCGGGGTAAAATCCTAAATTAATATTTCATATCAAAAGGCGAATTTCATAGCAATAAAAAATGACATGCCCAATCGTGGAGCGAATAGCACAGCAATAAAAGGAATATCACAGCAATATATATATATATATATATATATATATATATATATATATAAATGATGATATTCTTGACCTTTCATTATGATAATATAAGAAATTAAATTTTTCTTGGGTATTAAGGTCTAATTAACTACGTAAATATTGAATAGGATGATTTAATTTTTTATTACACTCCAAACGTTTCGGCTGAACATATTAGCCTTTTTCAATGGATATTCATGTCTGAAAGTAGAATTACATAACTAACCAAACTTTTTTATATATAATCATATTTTTGTTTGATGTAATCATCCTATTGAATATTTACGTAGTTAATTAGACCTTAATACCCAAGAAAAAATTTAATTTCTTATATTATATATATATATATATATATATATATATATATATATATTGCCGTGTATCCTGGGTAAAATCCTCGCCTAAGTAAAAAAAAACATTCGAGCCCCAACGTTGGGCCGTCATAAATTGCCGTGTAACCTATCTAATTGCCTCAATAACAAAAATATACGAAAATTTTATTTTCGAAAATTCGAAAATAAATTTCATACAATAGAAAAATTTAAAAATAAAAAAAATAATCTCTTACCCAGAATCATCTCTTCATCACCTTAATTCTTCTTCAGTTCCCAGGCTAGCTCTGTTGGGTCTCCTCTTGGATACCTAGATTCACTATTATACTCTGTATCATTCACGCACACTCTCAATAAAACCACAAACTAATACAACCATCATACAATATTTATTAACACTATTTACACATAAAATTCAAGATTATCCACATTTCAAAGATCAAGTTATCTCAATAAATCCTATTTTTGTACTGTCCTGGATTTTAATTTAAAATATCAAACACATTGAATATACCCGGAGCAAATGGGCTCTGAATAATACCTTATTTTTGTTCTTTATTTATAATTTATTTTGAATTTGTATACTCTGGAGTATGGTGAGCTCATGATAACCCAGTTAATTATAAATAATGTATGCCTTTGTACTTCGCATACTCTTACCACAAACAAAAAGAACAAACCCATGTACTCTTCGCAATAAAAATTTTAAATTCCTGATGGAACGTTAATAAGATTTATATACACCTTTAGATTTCTATTTAAATACCTTAATAAAGTTAGTCATACGTATTATTTTCAATACGCAAAATAATGCACAACACTTTTAAAATTTACTCTCACACGTCACACAATTTTCATAGTTTCATAGTTTATAACAACAACAATTTTAAAGCGTTACCTGGAATTTCTGGAAGACCTCCACTGCGTTGACGATGTGGTAAAGTTGTTTTGCTCTGCTCTGCTGGCCGCTTTTAGCTATTCGTAGAACAACCCCATTTAAGTTGTGCTGCTTTCCCGGTCCATACAATTCCAAATCCAAATTAATTCCACTTCTTTCATACTTGCGTACTTTCGTTTAATTTAATTTTAAATTTATGTTATTTCACGTCACTTCCCGAGCTTGTTTAAAATAAATGTTGCACCTCAAATTAAAATTTAGACTCGCCACTTGTTCGCGTATTAAATTATGAGGCCAACACTGTACTATTTAAAATAAAATAATTTTATATACTTACAAGCTCGTTCCTATTCTGAAGCGATCAAAGTACTAAGAGAACGATGAAATAAGAGAGCGAGCCGTGCTAATTCGTCAAGTATTTATATGCTTCGACTGTAACCTCTCCAGACCCTCTTACCGTGAAAAATCTAATTTAAAATAACACGTTCTTAAAATTTTGTTTCAACCGTTTTCGAAATCCCCGAATTTTAGCGCGTCGTTACGATATTTTCCAATAAACCCGACTTCAAATATCCTCGTGTTTGTCTGTTTTAAAACTAACGATATCGACTAATAGTATATGCATTGACGTTTTCAAAATCCCGCCTATCTTAAGGCTGTCCCTTTCTTGTGCATATTATATGTTTCCTTCTAACCTTCTTTGAGTGGTAGAGAATCGATATTCCTGTCCGCGTTCTATTTCCCCCATGTGGACTGAATACGTGCTTTTTGAAATGTACTGTCCGTATGCCTATCTCAGTCCGAAGCATTTCATTGATTCTCTATCCTTTCTGCACTTTAAGGAAACTTTTAGTTAACATTTACGCCAACCCTTCAACCGTTTACCCGATATTCTTTGAAACTTGTTTGTTATCTATAAAAATAAGGGGAACTTAACATTTAGAAACATGCAGGTGTTTAATTAACCGACGTTTAAAAACAACATTTCTAGGAGCTTCTTTTCATGGTATTTCAACCCAACCGATTTATTTGTTTGTTATAACGAACGCTATTCGCCTTGGATTTATTGATTTTTCATGCTTTTATGCGTATTAGACGTAATTAAACTCCATTAAATTAATAATTAAATTGCATTGGCTTCTAAAATTTATTTTCTTGACGAACCTCACTAAATTTTATTCATTAATTGTAAATTTTTGTTAATACTGTTACATTAAACTGAACTAAATAAAATAAATTTCGCACGTAAATTCTGGTTGTTTCCTCTATACAGGGTGTTTCAAATTGCTTCGTTTATAGTTAATTTAACCTTTTAAAACCACTACAATATATATATATATATATATATACACAGTGTCCACAAGTACTTCTAAAAAGCAACTATTCATAAGTAAAGACCAAGAGAATAATGTAATAGTAAACAACAGCAATAAAAAAACAAAACCATCTACCAGACGAAATGTATTTCGCAGCAGTGGTAAACAGTTACGTATTAACGTCACAATAGTGTAACTCTAAATTGTTTTACCGAAATCTTATGGACAGTCAATGCTAATTCTATTTTATAATTAATACCCAAACAATAAAGCTGCAGTCATTAGTATATTCACAACATTAAACCAAAGCAATTAAAATTTACCAGATTGTTTCTACACAAGTTTTGTTTATCTTAGTGTGACTCGAAAACAATCATGTAACTGCATTTTATACGCCTAAACTATACTTTATAATTAGAACGTGACTATGTCAAATTTCTCATACGATAAAACCAAATGTAAACAACATATTTCTGTCTAACTTTCTTTAAAGAAAAAAACCCTAGAATGATTGCGTGATTATAAATTAATTTTTATCTCAAAAAAAAAATTTTGTCCTGTAGATTCTAACGTGGACATATATAAATTGAAACAACTATGTATGCTGACTAAGAAAAAACCAAAATATCAATACACAGAAAGAAAATCTGATATACATACACTGTTGGGATTTATGCCTTTATAAGTGCAGTTTCAGACTTCCTGTGTTTGTCGCTTGAAAATTTTCGACACTTAAACCATTTTCAAAGGAATTCAGCAAAACGAACATCACTGCTTCTACCATATGCTTCCACCCGTATTTTATAACGCCGATATCCAAAAGCAGTTAAAACTGATTTCACCAGACTTTCAGAATGCAGATGGAAATCTCTTTGCAATGCTTGTGATAAAATTGAAACGCGTTTATCTTTTAGTATTTTCAGTTATGGATACTTATCTTTTACACTTTCACACAAAATAATAATAGTCCTTCAAAAATGGTTTGAATTGTTCGATATTAGAATACGGGCGGCTCCGTGGCGTAGTTGGTATGCGTGTGACTACTAAACCTAAGGTCCCGGGTTCGAATCCCGACACCGTTTGCTTGAAAAATGTTAGGCGAGTGTTTTTCACAAAATACACTCTCGCTCAGGTGAGAGGTAAAATGTAGGTCCCGTGTGTGTGTGTATGTGCGTGCGTGCTTGCGCACACGTGTGTTGTTAGGCACGTTGGTTTGTGTGTGTGTGTGTGTGCGTGCGTGCGCGCGCGTGTGTTGTCACACGCGTTAGTTTGTGTGTGTGTGGGTGGGTGCGAGCGTACGTGCGCACGTGTGTGTTGTCACGCACTTCAAAGATCCTTACTTTGCTTGGAACAAGGGTTCGGCTAAATTCAAAATTTCCAGGAACAGAAACTCGGTTTTTGGTTATTGTAGTATCTTCGGGTGATGCATTGGAAAATTAAATGTAGGATGTTAGAATACGCCAAAATAATTGCTTGTAAAAATTATAGAAGTTTAAGACGTACTTCATCAGATTCTTTAATAATTTCTATTCTTCCAATGCATTCTACCAAAATACTAAGAAATGCACTTTAAATAATTATCATTTTTATTCAACTTTTCTAGCAAAAGCAAATTCATAGACCTAATGGGTTAACTTAGTACTACTGCTATCTTATCACGAACCGTATTTAAAGCGAATTTCATTAAAAATATTTAGTAGTAATTTTTACTGCGACAACTCATAAGATGAATCTTCCGTTTGAAAAGCATAACAAAGTTATTTCTAATATTTGAAATGACGTGAACTGCAATACTTGTATCACCTAAAATAACAGTCAGATAACAATAACCCGAATCGTAAAATTAGAAAACTCTGAGCGTATTTTCTTCAAAACATCCATCTGTTGATAATAGAACCAGAAAATTATTTGAATTGCACTTGTTTTGGAAATTTTTTCGGTAATCTCGTACATCAAAACCTATTATATTATTTTAACAAGCGAAACTACGAAAAATAATGGCAACTGGTTGTTGCGTTCTAAACTTACACGAATGTACGTCAACGTGTCTTAAAACGAGATAAGAAATATATATACAACCAACCTCTTGAAAATTTTAAAGATGCGTAGGATAAGTTGCCTAAGTTTCCACATTTAAATTATAGAAACGTAACATAAATCGATTAACAGTTTATATTAAGTAGAGACAGCGAACCAGACATTTTAATGGATCAAAATTCGTGATTGAAAATAACTTGATGAAGCACGTACATAGACACAATATAAGTATTTAAGAAAGCGAACGTTGATAACACAACACCACGTCCTTAACACTATATCAAAATGAAATACTTTGAAATACTTCAAGTAATTTGAAGTAATTGGAAAACGTAACCGATATCGTTAATAAATATTCAAATGCAAGAACTACACGTAACACATTTTAACGAAATTCCTAAATAGATAGTGGAAAGGTGCATACAAATATATCATTTTATGAACCACCTCACAGTAATTTTATTTTTAGTCTGTCTAGTGTGGTTCGGATTGTCCATGTGTGGAGTATTAGCAGAAGTATCCATCAAACATACTAGATAACAAATGCATGTATAAACTACACTTTAACACAATGTCTAAACTACTTCACAACAAACATCGCAGAGATTTACTGAGGCTCAGACAAATTAATGATCACGGTCTCATGTTTTGTTCCGAATGCTGCGGACTTGGATGACAAAGCGGCTCCGTGAATCAGATAGGTTTGCGTATGACTGCTGTTCCTAGGTCCCGGGTTTGAATTTCGGCATGGATCGCTTGAAAATGCTGAGTGAGCATTTTTCATAAAAATACGCCCTCGTTCGGAAGAGAGGTAAAATGTAGGTTCTATCCGTGCGAGTGTTGTCACGCGCGTTAAAGATCTCTACTGTGGTAGTTTTGTGTCATGTCGGATGTAGTTAAGATTTATTTAGTAGTAAAAGTTGATAATCTGTAGTAACGCGATCAAATGCATTTGTTTTAAACCTAATTACACTATATAACTAACATCAACTTTTAATAGTTATACCGAGAATACGTACAATACCTACGAACAATAATACTAAACTCAAACTGACTACTGCCTTTGAATGTGACATTGCCGACTAGTCTCTAAATTAATTTATATAGCCATATATGACACCTACCTTGTATAGAAAAGCAAGAGTTGTGCAAAATTTATAATTTCGAGGTAAAAAAGTTCGCTTGAACTAGAAAATCAAATGTAAGGACTTGGATGACAAGGTGGCACCATGACTTAGCTTATTCGCGTGTGACTACTAAGCCCAATTCTCTTGGTTTAATTTCTGACATGAACTCTTGAATAATGTTAGATGATCATTTTTCACAAAAATGGGCTCTTGTTCGGATGAGTGGTAAAATGAATGGCCCATATGTGAGTGTAGCCACGCACGTTTAAGATCCCTAATTTGCATGCAACAGCAAGGGTTCGACAAAATTCAAAATTTCCCGGTAAAAAAATTCGCTTCCTGGCCAATATAGTACCTTCGAGTAGAGCGTTGGAATTCAAATGTATTGACTTGGATGTCATATATCTCGTAAACAGTTTCTAATCAAAGTCCTACCCGCCAACACGAGTAATTCCTGTTTTGCTGCAGACTGGAAAACATGCAAAATATTAAATCGAATGGAAAACGAATAATTTCGGCAATGGTAGATTTAACCAAGTAGGCTCACTGAACTCAGGATATTAATGGATGCGATTGTAGCACTATACTAGATATAGACCAACACTAATTGCCCAAATTCTGCTAAGGAACAACGTTGAAAATGTATAGTTACATAAAAAGAAACTCCTAACGTGGCCTGATCTGGTTAAGAGACTATGACCTACTGTTGGAACAGGAAGAAATAAAATTAGGAATACTATTGTATTATACAGGATCACGCGCACCTAGTGGTGCGGAGGGCACAGAAATTCTAGGTATTCGCACATAACGGTTAATTAAAATTGCAAATGAACCTTACATTTTTAAATATAGACATTTAAATAAAGAAATTTCGAATTCTATTGAGGTATAAAAACAATATAGCTTGTTTTTTTAGAATTCCAATAAACAATTTCAACAATTTTAAAACGCTCTTGTTTCACACAATTGATTAAGTTGGCTGAAAAATAAATTATCAGAAGAAAGTTTATGATTGTAATTCAATTCAAATTGTAGAATATTTGAAAGTGTATGAGTAAAATTGAATGGGATATAACTCACATTCACATTTAACCTGCAAAATGTGTGTAAAATAAATATTTTATGTGATCCAAACAGAAATTACGAATGATCAAAATAGTAAATATTATTTACTAATATTGGATTTTAAACTGAATACCGTACATGAAGAAAATTTACTAAATGAAATTAAGCCTGTACTACAAATATATTCAAAAAATTAAAATCAGAGAACACCTTCAGGGATTTTGTAAAATCAACAATTCACTTGAATGTTGTAAGAAGACTCTGACACACTCTTAAACATACGTGGTCAGAGTAACGATAAGAGGGCTCATGTGAAAGGTTATTGAGTTTTCACTTACAATAAGATTGAAATCATATTAAATACTTTTTATATTTTTGAAATCTGTTTATTTCGAATATGCTTTGCGATATATTTTTAAAAATAATTTACAACATATTTGTAAATTTAAGCACAATTTTAGGAATTACGTTAACCTTACTTGTTAGTGTTGCTATTGCCAAACCCTTATTTTCGAATTTGAAATAACCTACGAACCACATTTAGTCATGAAGGTGTAAGTAAATTAACAACGATGGCTACAAGAAGTCACGTATGCAGACTTGTAGACACAAATGTCATTATTAAGGATTGTGCAAGGGTTATGATCTGATGTTCTTAAATTCTTTACTTTTGGTTTCCGCTGGTATTTTGTAAACGTAGTACACGTTTTGTTTTTGAACCTTCGTAATCACATCGTACTTGTACGGATTTTCTTTTAGTATAAAATAATAGGAGATATAATTATTGTTTGTAACCTGTTCGTCATAGTTCCCCAATTACTTTATCTCTTAACATTTACTTGAAAACGAATGGCAAATTTCAATTTGCACTGGGATATACACGAGAGCAGACACGGTCTTTTTATACAAATATTATTATAATAAAATAACTGAGAAACACATGAGCTATGGTACAAGAAATAAATGAAGAGATCTTAAGCTGACCCAATCGTCATAATATTCAGTGCTTATTGCTTACAAGACTGTTTCTAAAACTACAGTCACTTTAGCAGGAGTCAATGAAAACTGCTTCGCACTAGTTATCTTAATTTTACACTAATTCAGTACCTGATTTTCCAACAGCGAAGTACTTTATTTTTCTTGTCGTTTTTAATTTAATTTTAGGAAAGGCCTTTCTGCACTTGTTTTTCACGTATTTTAAGTATAATTCTTGAAGATATTTTTAAGTATTGTTTAAAGTGGCTTTAGAAATAGGATACGGGTGAATCACGCATTAAATTATTAAATTTGGAAGTGCCCAAAAGGGGATCAAATTATAGGTGCACCGGCTAACTACAGTGGGTTCCTATAGAAACAATTAAAGCACTTATGTTATTAAATACACTTTCCCTGAAAAAACTTTAAATACTGTCAAATTTATGGGCGCCTACTCGTATAATCTAGCGATAATTTTCAGGACGACGAATATTCCTGAGGATCCTAATTACGTCGACTCTTAGTTGAATGGAGTACTTTTTACAAATTGCTACACTATATGTTTAAACAAAGAAAAGAACCATTTTCAGCTCATTGTGTCATTTACATCTATTTTAATACCTGAAAGTAAGAATACATAAAGCATTTTAAGGTTTAAAAATCAATTTAAACACCAGCAATATAACAGTATTCCTCTAAACAAGCACACACAGAATTGTGAAATTACATAAATTAGTTTATCCTCAATTAGCCAAAACCTTAATGATCCAACTATGATAATTTAAAACACGTCCGTAAATTCTCTATTTAACTCGCAATGCCCATGTTTTTCTATATCTAATAAAGTCAACACGCTGCTTTACACTACTGGTGAACGTTAATTAAGTTCATCAATATTTGATTCAACAAGCATCATGCATAAATGCCACCAACAATCAATAAAACATTCGTAATTAGCTACTAAACTAATAGTTGTCTTAATGTGAGTAATGTGAGTAATGGAAGCCAGGATTAAATTAATGAGACATCGGATTTCTCGTTTCCAACCGTTATTGCTTTGAAACCGATCCGTCCCAGCTCCACCGGTGTTGTTGGGTACTGTCGAAAGTTTGCAGGTATTACCACGTTCAACTTCCGTTTTCTAATCAACAACCAAAGCGGTGTACTCGATTACCCTATCAATAGTAAACCTCACATGTGATCTCGTCTATGGCTCTCTAATAAATAATTCTGCGACAGCGTGGCTTAGCTGGTTCGCGTGTGACTACTGATCCCGGGTTTGATTCCCGAGACGGACCGCTTGAAAAATGTTAAGCGAGAATTTTTCACAAAAATACGCCCTTGTTTGGATGAGAGATAAAATGGAGGTCTCGTTTGTGAGGGTTGTCACGCACGTTAAAGATTTCTACCGTGTTTGGAATAGTAAAAGATCGGCAAAAATTAAAATGTCGAGGTTAAAAAATACTTGCTTTCTGGCCAATGTAATATACTCGGTTGGAACCATTGGGAAGTTAAATGCGGAGGAATAATTAATTCATGGTTTTGCGTCCACTGTGTAGCACTCGTTATTTTCTTACACTCATCCGTTAAAGGATTATGTATTTGTATAGTATACCAAGAGAGCTTGTGATTGAATCAAGTAACAAATGCCTGAGTTCATATTGTTTCATCATGTATAGATCACATGCTCGCGGCTATTTTATTTCGTCAGCAGTCTGGATACATTGAAAACATTTTACATTGTATTTATTTTATATTTTTGTCGAGATTATGTGTAACCTGATATTTGTGAGTAACACTAAATAAGGTTGCTTTGTATTAGAATTACATGTGTGTCCTTGTAACGTTAGTTTTTCTTTATTCTACTAAAATTTGTAGAAAGCTGTACTATGTGTGGACAATTATGGTATGAAACATGCATATAATTAATTCATTATTATTCACTTGTTTAATTTTTTTAGAAGCTTTTTTAGAGTGACATAACTGGCTATGAAAATTTACTGTTATAGTTGTTCTGTTTACTTACTAATTTGGGTACTCACGCTTACAACTTTGTATTCGACCTTATAGTACGTAATATTGCAATCGGTTTTTTTTTGCGGTTTTGAAATAACTTATGAACCTAAGTTGCGTTTAAATATGTATTACACAGAAATGAAATTATGCTTTTTTGGTTTTAAATTCAAGGTCTGAATTTCCTTCTGTAGAACTAAGAATTTATTGAAATATCATGCTTCATGAACATTACTATTCATGAAATTAGAATATACAGGGTACTTTTGTATTTATTTTATCTATTTACGATCAATTTTATTTTTTTCCATCTGATTTCTGTTTAACATAACGCCAACGCGTTACAGCTATTGAAGATGCTCATTTTATCATTATGTATGTTATCTGGTTTTCGTTTTATACACAAGACGATTGCTTTTAAAACGATCTATTTCGTATTTTTGATTTTCAAATGTTTGCATTTTCGGACTTCTGTATAATTAATGCATTGTCGCATTTCTGCATTGTCGCGTTTTCATGTTTTCGCGTTTTCACTTCACATTCTCGCGTTCTTAGTATCGGATTTTACTATTTCACGCTTTTGCATTTTTGCAATTTCTCATTTTCATACTTTCACCTATGCGGGTTTTTACATTACCGTATTTTCACATTTTCGCTTTTTTTGTTATTCTCGAATTTTTGTGTTTTGAATTTACACATTTTCAAAATTCCGTTTCTTTGCGTTTTGACATTTTCGTTATTTTGTATTTTGACAAAAAAATTATGAATAGGAAGTTGTTTTGATCCAGAAACCGTTCAGTAAATCAGTAAAACGTTTTTGAGTGATTACAAATTACATATCCCCATATTCATATGCATAATAATTTAAATGTGTTTAGTATGTTTTAATAATAGTTTGTTACAATGTAGTAATTGAAGGTAACAATATTAAAGTTTAATCAGAGTCCATACGAGATATGAGAACGGAATCAACTACTTTGTATTCCAGCCGCAATCTGATACTGCAGGTGCAGATACAAGGAACTGCAATAATGCAGTCTTGATTAAAACGTTATTTAGAATAAGACATTGCATGTTATTAAAAATAGCAGACGGTGAGAACTGCACTTTCCCACAAAATGATGTGAGAGCAGGGATTACATAAATACCCTGAAGAGCCCCTTAAACCATTTTTGTAATTACTGTTTAAAAATAAATTTGATAGAGGTGTTTTTGGAAAAGAAATGTATTTAAAAAGAAGCTTCCAAAGGCATAAAACCTATCTCGCGTATTTGAATAACCGAGGTAGATAATGCTTTGTGGATCTCAAAAGCGGTAACTAGACTTTTAGGGTCTCTTTACTTGTTGAGTACGTTTTTTGGAGAAACCCACTCTGTCGACTATTAAGTGTACATTATTATATAAGGATCGAGGAATATTTTATCATTTAATTACGTATCTACCAACAATTGATTTCGATAAAGCAAGTAATTATTAAAACGCCTTGTCAAAATCGTCACTATATTTTATTTTTGAATTCGTAATAAACAGCAGTTCACTCATCACACCAGTTGTTCTTTTATGTTCAAATATTTTTTTCCAATACATTTACTTAAGGTTTTTTATCATTTCAGCAACCTCTAAAATTTACTGAGCTAGTAGTCAATATAATATTATTTATTTTTCTCATAACTTTCACAAGGCAAGCTGTTCTAGACCATCGTAGCACTCATGCTAGATTGATTCTCTTGAAATTTGATAAACCACATGTCAACAACATAATGGTAAAGTATGGGCTACCGCAAAAGTTTTCTATTTTGTAACAAGCAGACACGTAGGTTTAGATAAACGAGCTACATACAAGAAGTGAGGTAAATCGTGAAATAGAACACAAATGTCCTACTTATGACTAACTATATGCGAACAGTCAGGAATAGAGAAGCCATTTACAGGAATGATCAGCAAACGCACAACTTAAAAAATGTTTAGCTTCTGCAGCCTGTTACGTCTTAAGTGATTTATCCGTAGCATGCCTTTTCAATTATTGGATAACCAGTTTCTTTATAAGTTACTAATTACACTGTACACTGTACACTGTACGCTGTACGAATAAAAGTAAGCAAAGAAGCCGTCTCGGGATTTTTGTATCGCGTTCAGGAAAATGATGTAGAATTTGATTTTACCTTGAACTATTTTTGGTGCGAATTACAGACATCACTTTAGTACCGGGACTTAACTAGAACAGTTGCGTGCCGTTTAGTACATGTTTATTGATGTAGTGGCCCACTTATCGTCCTCATCTTTTTTTACTTTATACTTTTAGGGCATTGCTAGAATTGGATGATCTGTGTGTCGAAAATCTGTTGAGAATCCGCACCACGACTCCCTGAGAGCTCGACTCTATCGCTGGAGAACGAAAGTGTAACTAAAACCTGTTGTAACCTTGCCATGAAAATTTGCATGCCTAAATGATAAAATTTAGTATGTAATAGTTAGAGGTATTTAGGGTGTAGCAAGCTACCATAAGAATTGTCAGATTAAATCAAGACATATACGTGATATATTTCCTGGGACACTTGTTAATAAGAGCCCTAGGGTTGCTGCTTGTTTGATGCTGGTCTCATTGGACAATTCTGTACAAGTGACATTTATGAAACGCGTTTCATCGGTCCATTTTCTAAGCAAACAATATTTAAAAATAACTCACTGTTGGTATTGCCATCTGAGGTGCATAATCTCTTACAATATATCTTCAACAGTAAACATGCCCGTAAAGTTGATTTTACCCAAACCAACGTAATAAATTTTCGCTATCTATTTTAGTCAATGCAAAAGTTATACGGGTACACGCATAAATACATGAAGATGTTCGTAAGGTAGAGATTTATTCACATCCAATGCAACAACAAGTAGTAACCATTCGATAGGCCAAACTTAGTACACTAATATGGTTGGACCTTACTGAAATGACGTCGTGTCAAAGCGCATTATGTATTTTTGGTAGGAAAATTTCAAAATTGTAATTTTTAGTCTTATCTTGAAGACTGCAAAACTTAGCAAGATTGTAAATATATGTCTCTTCCACTATTGCATTTTCTGATCATACTATTAGTTATTTATGTGTTCCAATCCTATGTACAGCATGCGCTCCTGTATAAACACAATCTTAGTCACATAGCAGAAATATTCTAAATATCTCTTGTGAATATCAGATAGCAAATTGGACCTCCAAATAACATTAACGACTATCATACTTGATATCACAAGGTCGAGAATTTCTTATAAATGATGGTAGCCCAAGATAAAGTTGGATGGAAAACGGCTTGAGGAAAAGAAAAACTCTTTAGAGATAAACGGCTAGTAGAGTGTTAGCTCTGGGTAGATCATGAGCTTGGGTCATGGGTTGTCTGTTGACCAAAAATATAGATAAAGGGCGCCACTGTATTTTTCAATACAACAACATACAAAAATACATGTACTTGTATTAGGGAAATGCGGAAACTATAAATCTACACCGCTTATATAGCCACAAAACCTGTATATCAACGTTGCAAAGCACTTACCAAAATATCAATTGCCAGATGTGTTACAGATGTCTCGACTTAACCTGTGAACAAACAAATGCACAACATGGACACCGTTTGTGTCCTTAAAAATATTCATCAAGTATAATATAATTTAATTTAAGTTTCAAGAATATATACACCCAGGGTATTTGTTATCATAGGACACAGTTAACCTCTTGCTTATTAAGATTCTATAAATTTTACTTGAATTTTAATAATAAAAGAGTTAAGCAAAAATAGATTCTATTCAATTAAATTCTTTTGGTTTGTTTCAACATTAACTTTTTCAACAAAAATTACATAAAAAGAAACTAGTATAGTTCTGTCTTCAAAAAAAACACAAAGATCTCTAAATTGAATACTTCCACATAAGTTTACTATAAAGTTTATGTTTTCTTAATAATTCATATTTCATATTTTAATTATAGTCATATGTAGTACTACGGTCGACCTTACAAAAAAATTTGATTATTTAACGTCTTATAAAATTGCATCATTCAACAAAGAGTTAGCTTTACTTAATATCTTATAAAAAAATTCATTATGTTCTTTAAAAATTAAACTGCATGACCTCAAAATAACTAAAGATATTTTTAAAGTAACGCAAAATTACATGTGGTATTTATATTGGATAGCTAGATATTTTTGACATCATATGTCAATAACAACTTTTTCAGTGTAGTTAACGCTATCTGCTTGTGAAACAAATACGATAGGCAAACTACTTAGCCATCTTTAAAATTTTGTAAAGTTACAAGTTTACTACGGATCTTTCTTTTTCTAAATAAATTTTAAGATAATTAAATCAAGGTAAAATTTCAACCTTCGATCATTCGTAAACATTTAAATAAATATAACAGGAATTAAACATTAAATGTCACTCACGTGCCGAGGTACAGTTCAATCAAAAAAATTTGAACTTTTAGACCATAACCATATAATACCAGATGTGGACTATTCCATATACATCTGCGATGCACGCAACAGGACAGAATTTAACGCTGGAATTATGAAAAAACTTCTGAACAAAACATTATCTAACCAAACCAAATCTCCATTAAGTACGTCCTATTATTTTCTTGTATTTTTAAATCTCAACTAAATTTCCATTTCAGCAGTATTTATGGTATTGATGATATGGCACTACGAGGAAAGCATTAATAAAATTTATCTAATTAATTATACCAACTGTTTTAATGATAGAGGACTTCTATCTCTTCGGCCTGCAGGAATCAACTGAGCTGCCAAAGGTGGAACACATAATAAAACCATCACCCAACAGCTGTCAGGAACCACATTCAGACACAAAGGTTAAATTAATTAAACTTTCTTACGGTCTTACGGACCGTATTGCATGCCATGTGCCTGGATACCATTTTGACCTTTCTACGCTGCGGATAGCAGCTTACCTGTTCAAACGCTGATAGAAAAGTGACACGAAACGACAGACTGACGATTCTTATTATAGAAACTTAGACCTCTAAAGCGAAGGAGCGCATATCCCATTATATATTTTATGAATTATTTTAAGTGATCAGATATTTATAAATTATAATTTTATTTTATTGAGACATTATATTAGATTAATAAGGAAAGTGTAACTGAGTAAAAAAATACGTTACAAAGTCAGCAATGCTGCAACAAATTCCCTTGTCAACATGCATGCTATATTAAACTTTACAAAAACGCTCGTAATTACATTCGGTAGCAATCATATCACAGGAACAGACAAGCAAATAAAAGTTTCCCAACTAAAGTTTTATCTTTTAGCCACTCAACGAAGCTAATTTAGAATCAACGAAAATTCCCTAGCGACTCTATTTATAATTAAAACTTCCCAGAACGTATAACTCCAGTAATTTAAAAATAAACTTACATTGAACGACAAACTGATTTGTATTCAGAAAAGTTTATAATTTCGAGTACATGTTTGATACTTAACAGCCCTAAATATTCTTTCTTTACATTACTATGTTTAGGTTTGCTAGTTGAAAAATAGAAGTATTGGAAATCCAAATATTTTTATTGCAACAGAATCAGTTCTCTCAATTTTACAACACCTCCAAAACCACTGCTCTCCCACGTTAAAGACCTGCTTACACCTGGGAGATAAAATTGCTCCAAGCAACAATGTTGGAAGAATCTCTTTATACTCGACCATTTTTTGTTTCAGACCCAGAAGTAGCATTAAAGTTTTACGAGAATCTATTTCATAACATGCTCGAGTATACCATAAAAATAAGGCGTATCTGCCATTCGGGTAAAGCAGAAAAGCAGAAGAAAATTGTAAGGGATTTGATACTGCAGTATAAAAATTATGAGAAAAAGTTATGATCTAAATACGCTTAAGGAGTAATGTTCGTCGTTTTCTAAGCCTTTCAGCCATCTTAAACGCGTACTTTATATCACTAGGCCACCAAATTAATATTGAAGTTGGCTGTAAAATAGATCGAAATTGCAGGAAATATACGAACTAGGTTAACATTACCGCATAAACAGAAATATTCTTAGGGTAATCTAAAGGCAATTTATTTTGCGTGCTCTTTATTGTAGAACAAAACCAAATTTTTATTTATATTTTGTTCATAACTCTTGATAATCTAAAAATTAATTAGCACTTGAATCCTAAATAGCTTATGTAAACTTTATTAAACTAGTACAAAACATAAAACTTCCATATTGTAATAGTTAAAACGTATCTGGCTGCAGAGACTTGGTAGAAAGTAAGCGCTGTTGAAGACGAAGGTTCAATGTCTTTGGTGTACGCCTCCTATGGAACAGCAAACAGTAACTATTGAAAATCGAATTGGAGGAGAAC
Organism: Platerodrilus igneus; assembly: GCA_036346225.1. Classification (NCBI taxonomy): domain Eukaryota; kingdom Metazoa; phylum Arthropoda; class Insecta; order Coleoptera; family Lycidae; genus Platerodrilus; species Platerodrilus igneus. The sequence continues at coordinate 6,577,805 of JARFIW010001480.1, forward strand.
ACATGAAATCTTTGAAGAGTTACAAAGCAATATACTGGTTGCGCAAATAAAAATACAATAAAAGTTTAATTTCAAAGAAGGGTTATGCACAATTAGTTACACAGAACAGTGTGTCGGAAGGCAAATAACACTCCGTCAATGTCGTTCAATGTACAGAAAATGCTTTATATTTCTATGGCTTGGTTCTAAAAGGGCCAAACTTATAAAATGCACATGTTAGCAATCGATTTTAAATATATTACTCAAGTTTGGATGCATTTTTAAACCACATTTAAATCTTAACTTCAAGAATCTTCTTGTGAAGTGGTATTGATGTCGGTTGTTCTTATATTTGAAATGGTTGAAAATGTTGTGGACTTTTTTGCGAAAAAAAACCAATATTGACCTTTTTTGAATTTAGAAAAAGTAATAAAACAGACTTTAGCCTAACTCATAGCAAACAATTTATTACAAGAACAGTTTTATTTTAAGACATGAAATATTACTATGAACAAAATATGTGTTACGTTCATTTTCGTAACTAATTGATTAGTTTATATACAATAATTCTTACCTTAAATTCCTTTGGCGTTCAACACAAAAATTAATTACGTTAATTAAAAATAACACTTTCGTGTTTTAAAAATTGTATTGTGTTTAATAATAAATATCCTATTTAGGTCAGTTGATAAATCTTTCTGTTCAGTAGAAAAATAAATATTCTTTCTAAGAATTTCGTCCCGTGGAATTTACACCTTAATTAGATAGGCAATTTTCAAAGTATTTTAATAATTAAATGCTGGTGTGTTTTCCCTTGTTAAAGAATTCGGCGAATTTATTTCAATAAAATTAAGGTTTTCCTGGGTTATTTCCTTACTTTGGTGCTTTAACAAATGTAACAATTCATTTGCTGTTTGAATAGCCACAAGAAAACACGTTCTATTTGGCTTCGTTTGTTATCTTTATGTGAATTTCCGGCACGCATTATTTAGCGTGGTAAGTATATAGAGTTTGTATAAAACAATACTTTTCGGCTTCAATAAATTAATTTATGTTTCGTAATTATTCTAGTTTCCTGCGGGGGACATGTTAATCCCTTTGAGCTGTCGCTTCTTCTGGGAATGCGAAGTCAAATGCGCTCTGCCCTGACGAAAGACTGCCTGTTCGCTGACGGAGACCAGCGACTGGTTCCACCCCGATGCCAGTAACTCGAGGGTGAGTTCCTTTTTTTTTGTTTTCTCTGTATGCGCTTCTGACTTCGGAACCAGAGCGCCTGGGGTTTTACCATTAAAATATGGCATTTCCAAATTGAATTCTTAGGTACGAAATTTCTTAGTCTATTTTGGTTGTTACTACTTTTTTTTTGATTAATGCTTTACTATTTGGTTATAAATCACGAAAAAATATACTACTTATTAATGAAAAATTGTTTAAAGACTTGCTGGCACATTTGAAAATGTTGTTGCTATTGTTTGTAAAAATAGGTTTAGTGTATATTTACGATATTCTAGAGCTGTGGTTTTTAGGGTTGCGTTTGGTTCTTTCTTTTTGTTCTAATTACTGTCAGGGGGTAGCTGCCTAAAAACTACAGCTCGCCATTTTTCTTGAATAATTTCTTTTTACTGTGTTGTGTAAATATTTTTTTAATTATAAGTTCTTTCTTTTCCGTTGTAGGTTTTGTTATGAGTGTGAATGAGTGAGTATATATATATATATATATATATATATATATATATATATATATATTAATACAGAAGAATATGCTTGATATATATTAATAGTTATTAAGATGAAATGAAAACCAACTTTGTATTTAAAGTTTAAACTTAAACTTTAAATACAAAGTTGGGTTTTCATTTCATCTTAATAACTATTAATATATATATATATATATATATATATATATATATATATATTATTCTATTTATTTTAGGTTTTTTTTAATTTAGCTATAGGTATAAGACCACGCCCACTCGCCGCCTGAGCTCGGACTTACTTACTTTCTTTCTTTTTCTTGTTTTCTTTATGTTACGTCAATGTACGTAGCATATGGTATTCTAATATTTTAGTAATAATTGTAAAATTTTAGTAATAATAGAACTAAGGTTGTCAATATCTTGATTTTCCTTTTCACTTCCGCTAATGCTATCCATAGCTGTTTGCAGTAATTTTTTTCCTAACCATCCTCCGGAGTCTTTACGCTCGAACGAGTCCTTATGTAGGTTACTGTTAGAAATAGATATTATTATTAAAAAACACAAAATACAAATCACTTAGCACGCATATCAGAAAAGTCTGCAATTGTTTTAGCAACAGAAAAAACAAGACCGTTCTGATATGCGTGTTAAGTAATTTGCGTTTTGTGTTTTTTAACAGAACAGGAATCAGACATTGAAAATGATGACTTGGGATATCCTATACTTAGAGATGAGTTTGAATTAGCATTAAAGAGTCTGAAAAATGGTAAGGCGCCGGGTACAGATAAGGTGCAAGCAGAAACTCTAAAGGCCGCTGGACAAGCAGTAACAGAACGTCTCTTCCAACTGGTAAGCTATATGTATGAGACAGGCGAGATACCCAAAGATTTCAAACGTAGCATCACAGTAACTATACAAAAAAGAAAGGCGCGGATAGATGTGAAAATTTTCGAACAATAAGTTTGACAGCACACGTGTCAAAAATATTAACTAGAATTGTGCAAAAACGAATGGAAAAACGGGCGAAAGAACTACTAGGAGAAGACCAATTTGGGTTTAGGCGAAACAGGGGAACACGTGAGGCTATTTTAGCTCTGAGAGTGATAATGGAGAAAACAATAGAGAAAGGGCAAAGCGTGTATATAGGGTTTGTAAATCTGAAAAAAGCATTCGACAATGTTAAATGGAAAAATTTTCGAAAAACTCAAAGAGATCGGAATGAGTTATAGGGATCGACGAATAGTACATAGCTTATACAAAGAGCAAACAGCAGTAATAGAATTAGAGCAGGAACGTAGAGAAGTAAACATTAGGAAAGGGGTGAGACAGGGATGTGCCCTATCCCCATTGATTTTTAACTTGTACATAGAAGAGGCAATAAATACTGTCAAATGCAGGAAGACATTTGGAATTACTATGCAGGGACAAAAAATTGATATGCTTAGATTTGTAGATGATATAGCGGTATTAGCGTCTAGCAAGGAAGAGTTAGAAGATGCTCTTAATGAAAAGGAGACGGTTCTAACAGAGAGATACGGTATGAAAATTAACAAAACTAAAACTAAAGTTCTAGTATGCAGAGGTGCGGAAAATAAATCAGAAACAAAAATACAAGTATGTAACACGAACTTACAAGAGGTTAAGAATTTCTGCTACCTAGGAAGCCAAATAACGCAAGATGAAAAAAGCACAAAAGATATAAAACAAAGATTAGCACAAGGTCGTGCGACATTTAACAAGAAAAAGCAACTACTGTGCTCAAAGACCACAAACATAGAAACAAGAAAAGGATTGCTTAAAACATATGTGTGGAGCACAGCACTGTACGGTTGTGAAGCCTGGACAGTAGGAGAAGCGGACAAGAAAGAGGTAGAAGCCTTTGAAATGTGGTGCTACGGACGTATGTTGAAGATATCATGGACAGACAAAGTGAAGAACGAAGAAGTACTAAAAATGGTAGGGGAAGAAAAAAATATGTGGAAAACGGTAAAAAATAGGAGAGATAGGATGATAGGCCACATACTACGGCATGAGGGAATAGTGCGGAATATATTAGAAGCAAAGATAGGAAAAAAGAGAAGACGAGGCAGACCTAGGTTAGACTACTGCACACAGATAGTAAAAGATGTAGGCTGTAGGGGTTTCAGGGAAATGTGTAGGCTAGCCCAGAATAGAAATTAAGTTGCGGGAATAGTACGAGGTGATACCTTAGAGGCGGCGGTGTGCGGGCTCAAGCGAGCCTGGTTATTAGCAACGAAAACGGGTTTAGAGGAAACGCGATCGAAATGCAATAACGAATGATGACGTTGATTACATTGGCGGCATGAAAAAGTAGACTGACATTTATTTAAAATGTGAGAATTACTCAGGCAATTAATGCACAGATGTTGGTTTTTTACAAAGTTGTAGCGTTCTTGCGAGGAAAGTTTAACGAAATCATTACAACGATAAAGATTGTGGTCTTGTTTACAAAGCGGACATTTATTAGAGTTAGTTTTTGTTTGAACTAACATAGAAACTGCGGTTCGAGGTTTAGACGGATTGCTAAAATGAATAACTTTATTTAAATCAGTTTTATGATTTACCGACAAATTAGATAAGGATTTACAACTTTTTTCGAGATAAGCAATTAACTTTTATAAGATGGGATTGCGGTAGGGTCTTGATGTAATTCGAAACTCCGAGCGGTGTGTATATCCAATCTGTTCAATATCATTTGTACCAGAATAAAATCCCAATGTTCGACGGGAAGATCAAATTTTTTAAGTGCCTGTAAGTTGTCCACAAAAGTATCCACTAAGTTTTGTAAACCGGCGGGATTGTCAGAATTTAGTTTAGGAAATTTATCGATATTATTCCAGAGAGTAGCGGTAATATGTCGAATATTACAATATTTGTCATGAAGTTTTGTATATGCATTAGTTTAATTAGCTCCGGTTAAATTAAAATTTTTAATCGTTTCAAGTGCGGAATATTTTAATGACGATTGACGATACGAAAATTTATCTATATCAGACAAGTCGGTATTAAAGTGTACCAGGCTAACAAAACGGTCGATAAAACTTTCAAACAACGTGGTTTCCCCATCAAATGTAGGCAACGACAGCGGCGGTAATAATACCTTTGATCTTGAGGTAGCTAGCGGTGGCGAAGAAACTTCAACCTGAGAAGATTGAGTACTAAACAACTTATATTATAAAGCTTTAATTTGAAAATAATTACTGTCAAAACGTTTTCGTATAACGTCTTCGAGTAAAAATTGTTCCTCCGCGTTCCCAGCGGAAGAAATAGAACCCACACTCCAATTGTGATGCGTGAAAAAGTTGTCTCTAAGGCTATCCAATGAAGAAAATTGTACACGAATACATCTAATAACGCGGGGGTCTTGTGTACATTTCTGAGCAATATCATACATTTCATCAAGCGAATTGATGGCGATATTTCGAAGAAAACAAGTGCGTTTTAATTTATCTGCCATGGTTTAATATGAATAAAACAAATGAGGATAAAAAGAACGAAAAACCTGGCAATATTAATTGCCTCGCGGCGATAACAAAGGTGAAGCTAATTGCACGGCAGAGATAAGAAAGCTCGTAAACAACAAAACGATACAACTATACTAATTGGCGGTCCTTGCTTTGATGAGCGGTATAATCAATTAGGAGGTTGTTGTTTATTCTAAAATTCGGCTCGAAGACCAAAAAAATGTACGGCGGTGAATTTCAATAACTCATAAAGCGAGATGTGTGGACTGTATTTTTAATTTAATAGGTGTGAACAACAAACAAAAAATTAAATGTCTTTTATACAAAATCAATCAATCAAAGCAGTTACTATAGCACTCACCTGTGGTTGTTTACGATATGCGAAGAAACGATGCAGCATCTAATTAATTCCACGTAAAATGTGAAGTCAAGCGGCGTAGTGGAAACTCAGCATGTAGAATGTTGAAAAAAGGTATAAGCGGGTTAATCCATTGCGGTTCCAACACACATTACAAAACAAACTGTTTTCACTACGAAACAAAAAGCTTCTTACTGGACGTGCACGATCGATCAATGTTATCGATTCAAGCGTTCAACCAATCCCAAGATGGATAAACTAATGACGAAAAAATAACTGTGCTTAAACATGATAATTATTATAAGTAACTACAAGAAGTGGTTGGGCAATATTCCCGAATAATGTTAAGCGTGTGAAAGGATTTACTAGAAAACCATTATTTCGGCAAATGTCTAAGTGTTGGGGATCTTGGTAGCCACAGGTTGCTTAACCCTCTTCACTGGATCTCGGTGAAATAGGGCAAAAAATTAGAAAACAATAGAAGGGGAACGAGCTGTATACACATGCTGTGTGAGAGTTTCAGGGAACTATGTAGGCTACCTCAGAATATAAATAAGTGCAGGTACGTGTCCAACCAACTTTGAGACGGAAAACCTAATGACGAAAAAATAAGCGCAGATAAATCTGACCATTAGTATAAACAACTAGTTGTTGGTTGCAAAATATCTGTAACCAATGTTGACCGTGCGAAAAGATATATTGGAAAATATATTAAATCGGTAAATGGTTAAGTGTTGGGAGAACTTGGCAGCCACAGGCTGCTTACCTCCCTTCACAACCACTGAAGGTCGGAGAAATAAGGTATATAACTGTAAAACAATAGAAGGTGACCGAAGTGCATCTAACAAGAAAGAACAGCGCTTATGAGGAAAGACAACAAACATAGAACAAGAAGAAAACTGTTGAAAGCATATATGTGGAGCACAGCACAGTATGCCTATGAAATACGGGCAGTCTGAAACGCAGACAGAAAAACGGTAGCAGTCTTTTAAAATGCCGTGCTTCAGATGTATGAGAACGATAGCATGGACAGACAAAGATAATAACAAATAAGTTATAGAAATAGTAGAGAAATAAGGATATCTGGGGAAAAAAGGAAATAGAAGGGCGGAATACAATCTAAGGCATTTTTGGGGAACAGTATGGAATATATTACAAGCAGAGATAGGAAAAAAGAGGTAGATGTAGACCTGGATCAGATAGTGATAGATGCAGACTGTGCAAATTTCAGTGAAATGTGTAGGTTAGTTCAGAACAGGAAACAATGATGGTACGCGTCTAACCAGTTCCAGGACTGAAGACTTAATGATGATGATGATGTTTTTTAATAATAATATCTATTTCTAACGGTAACCTACATAAGGACTCGTTCGAGCGTAAAGACTCAGGAGGATGGTTAATAAAAAATTTTTACTAGCTGTTTGTGCTGTACTAGGGTTATTGATAAATTGCAAATAGTAGGATCGGCTGTTCTCGTCAATGTAGGGTGTCATGTCTCTTAAATGTAGCAACTTATCCACAGGTGTACCAAAAGGTTTGTCTGAAATTGATAGGAGGTTTGTTGTTCACGAATGTCTGTTTTTTTTCTTGACAACTCCAAGATTTTGAATGGTTTCTCGCCGATGGAAGCTTTGTATTGTACCAAATCAAGGTCTTTACTGGAAAACTGAATAACTTTTATTGTAGACCAAACTACTCGCTCCTTTAAAGTATTTACTTTTTCATGTTGAAACTTTTCAGAGAAAAGTGACCTAAAATTAAGAAATTCTTCTTGGTGCTTTTCATGAACGAAAATAAGTGGATTTCTTGGTACCAAACAGATTAAGTTTGCTCAATCCCAAGGAATATCTATTTTCGGTGTTGTTGAGTTTTTACTTTTCTCAATCGCTGTGTGGATCTGTCCTGCCTCCATGTGAGTGTGCCCTAGAACTAGAACTTTATGAAAAACGGTTTACGTGTCTGTTATCTGTTGAATTTTTCCATAAGCATAAGAAACATTAGCGATATCAAAATATTTTTATTTTGTCCATCAGGGCAATAATTACTGCACATAATAATTTCGTTAAAATGTTGCGGAATATTATTAATGTATGTATACAAACACGAAGCAATTTCTTATCCATCTAGGTGGACGATTGTCTCGTTCCAAAGATATGAATTAGCGGAAATTAATATTTCCCTGTGTTTCATAGACAGCAAGACTTAGCATCCATAGTTTTCTTTTATAGAATGATATGCTGCTTTTTAAATAGGGAGTCGGTAAACACTTCTGTAGGTCGAAACTTATAACCAACAGATTAGGGTAGGTTTTGTACTCAAGCTGCTGAATTCAGGTGTTCAATTATTTTCCATTCTGATCTTTTCGTTTACATCTTTTGACTTACTTTAATAGAAGTTGATATTTATCAAATGCAACATGTGTCGTTCTACAGATTTTTAAACGATATGTTGTATTCATTTACAAAAATTTTCCTGTAAGTGGATTCACTTCTTGGTACCCTATTTTTATTATTGGCAGTGTTTTACATAGAGTTTATATATTTTTCATATTGAAAAATCAGAAGCTAGGCTTTTTTTAAGTTTGTTCGCTTAAATAGTGACTTTGAAACGACGGAAACATCTAAATATGTCGTCTTATAATATTATTTTCTTCTTCCCTTATCTTTGGGCGATTTACGTTTTCCTCTCGTATAAACAGAACAAATACTACTTGAATTTGGATTGCGTTTTTTTCTTACGATTATTGAAACTTTCATTAAGGTCACATCAAGCGTTGTTAAAAACATAATTTGGCAAACTTGAATTCTCTCTAAATCTTATCCAAATAATAAATTCTACTATTGGTTGTTCTACTTTCTTTGCTATTTCCCCTTAGCCTCTTCGTTTTCTTCAGAACCTGTCGAATGTGATTTGCAGTAAACTGATTTTGTTTCCTGTGATAGATTATAAAATTCCTTAAAGGTGTCTTGTTTTGATTCATTTGAAAATTTTTCGTATCACTTCTTCTTTCAGGTGCAAGGATCTTTCAAGGACTTCTTGGGGATATGTTTTCGTTTTTTGTAACATAAAACTTCCTTTGACTTTTTAAAGATGTTCTTTTATTCTTCTCCTAAATTTGAGTATCGCGCTTTTTCTTCTACACTTTTGACCTTCTTGCAAGTTTTTTCCCCATTTTTTATCTCTATCCAGTGTGTTATAATTAGCCTCAACGTTATTTGAAAATTCGACCGTAACATGTATGCCAGAATAGTATATTGTGTATCTAGTAATAAAAGCAATACATTCTCGGACGACAAGCATTGAGAGTCGGAGGTGCGTATACTATTCTTTCTGAAATCGCATTCAATATTTTTTTAAATCTAAGGATTATTAATGTATCAGCAAATAAAATATTTAAAAAAACATACACCGATAAGTGTGCAGAAGAATTACTAACAATAGACATCAGTAGTGCCTCCAGCATTTCTGGAAAAGTTCAGCCACTATATCATGGTTATACAAATTGCAACATTAATGTAAATATAAATAAATATAGTTGTTGTACTTGTCTTTAATCCTAGCCCTAACACCAATGTTACAAAAAGTCTGTTTGCAATAATAAGAGTTCTTTATTTTCATACTGATTACAGAAGCCTTTCCGCAACTTGTTGTACTATAACATTTCTATAAACTAACATCGATTTACTTTCAGAGCTTTAACTAACAACACAAATATAATCCTCTTAAACTACGACTCTATCTTCCTCATTTATACCCCATCTAATTTTTTTAGATTAATCTACAATAACCCAAAGTATGCAAATGATCTTCTGAAGATTTTTTATTGTAATCTTAAATAACTTCTTGAATATTCCTATAGTAATCTTAATAACCCTTAAATGTAAAAGTCTTGTACCTGTCAATCAAGTGATTTTGCATAGCAAGACCTGCCAATCATAAGATGTGTTAAGATGGAAAGCAACAGGGTGCACACCAAAGATTTAGCATTCTCCCATCTTAAAATAGTGAAATACTTTAAAGACAACAATCAACAGTATATAAACCGAACAATCGCATACTTCGTGGTTAATACTGATTAGGCATCCTAATGATTCATCCCCTACGTGTTTTAACAATACTTTTTACTACTGACGCTTTGTTTTCAACTTCTTCCCCTTTTTCTTCGAGAACACTATCTTCGTTTATTCATTTTCAGTTCAGCCATATTTAAGTCTGTCTCTAGTGGATAAAGACGTTGTATCGGACGTGTAAACAATCTTGACGATATCTTTAACTTCACAACACGCACTACACCATCTCGACAAGGATAAACCTCAACCACTCTTGCGAGTGGTCATAACAATCTCTTGTTATCGTTTCCTCTCACCAGTATCAGATCTCCGACACGAATTGATCCACAATCTAATTCTTTCGCTTTCTGCTTAAGGGTTCCCAAGCACTCATTCCTAAATCTTTGTCGGAATTCATACATTAAATGTACTTGGTTCTTATGCCGTTTTCTAAATCTATGCGAATCAATTGTGAGTACATCTGGAATAGTATCTGCTTGAACACCTTTTAAAAATAAACTAGGAGTCAAGTAGAACAAGTCATTAGGGTCTTTGCTAATATAAGTGAGGGGGCATGAATTAACTACCGATTCCACCTCGCATAATATAGTAACAATCTGTCCATAGTCTATTACTCTTCTACTGATAATTGTTAATAGCTATCCTTTCATAATTCGGATCAATCTTTCTCACCATCCCCACCAAGGCGCAGATGGAGAGTTTAGTTTCCAATGACGTTTCACCTTATCCCAATCACAATCCTTCAAAATATTTCCTACTCCTACAAAGTTAGTACCTTGATCTGTATACACAATGCATGGCCAAATTTGCCGTGACACAAATCTTCGGAACACCAAAAGAAAATTCGCTGTGCTTAGTGATGTTACTATCTCTAAATGAAGGGCGCTGTATACGATACACGTAAACTAGACTATCCATACTTTAGCGACGCCTATTAAGAACAACGGTCCAGCCAAATCAATTCCAACAACTTGAAACGGCGCTATATCTTGAGCTCTTGCTGCTGGAAAGCTGACATCATCTTGATCCATCTTCTTTGCTGTATACCTACGGCAGCGTATACATGTTGCTAACGGCTTCTTAATTACTTGTCGACTTTGCAAAATCTAAAATCGATTTCTTAGAATTCCCATAACAGTTGAACACCGACATGACAATTACTTCGCTAATCAATAGACGAACTACCACATGATCACCCATCAACAATATTGGATGCCGAAAATCAAGCGAGTTTTTTCTTTCAGTAATCTTCGTTAGAATCCGCGGCAATCCATCTGCGCTTTTCTCGGTTTTACATTTATAAAGCAAATGATTTTCCAAATTGCTGTTCTTTTGTACCTATAGCAAAATTTTCGTTTCGGTATACTTCAGTTCTACTGTCGAGTATTTCTCGGTATAACTACGCGCATGATTCTTCCATCGATAAATACGTGCAACAACACGGATAAGTCTCGAGTATGTAATATAAATTAACAAAGGATGAAAGAATAGAATCTTATTTTGTTCAACGTACGCCGACAAAATTGCTTTTAGCCTTTCCACATTTACCAACTCTTCATTCGGTACAGCTTTTTCCTTGGCCAGGCTTCTGCATTCAGTTTCAACCAGCTCGATCCCTCCCACCATTGCAACTCCAACAATTCTTTCTTAGAAGGTCAGCTAGGTTCTGATTGCCCAGGATGTGCCTCTAGTCACTTGTGTTATTAAGGCTTCTGATTTCCTTTACCCGATTAGCAACAAAAATACTCCAAATTTTACAACGAGAAATCCAAGCAATACCAGTTGATGAATCTGACCAATAGTATTTTTTACAATTCAGATATAAAGCTTCACAAACAAATTTAGTGGGCCTACACCCAATTGCACACGCCTACAGTTCCAACCGCAGTATAGTAACTTTCTTTACTGGAGCCACTCTTGTCTTGGCCTGATGGAGTTGCACAGACACTTCACCGGCTTTTTCGGATCTCAAATACATAACTGTTGCACAAGCCGATTTACTAGCATCCACGAAGCAATGTAGACTCCATTCGCTTTCAGTACGCAAAAACGACCCTAAACGTCTAGAGACAACCATGCTTTTTATTATATTTAACCATTCCAACCATATCTTAAGTCTTTTCGCATACACATTGGTAATAACTGGTCTCAATTCAGTAATGCCCAAGCTTCTTGGAGTAAAACTTTATGCATTAAAGTAAGTGGTGACAAAACCCCAAGTGGATCAAACACCTTTTGTAAACGTGATAATACTGTTCGTTTGGTAATCACTTCTACCTTTTCCTCGCCACAAACTTTAACGTACAATCGGTGGGATCGCTCATCCCTTGTCAGACCAAAAACAGATGTCAAGTGCGCGCCACACTTCTTACTTTCCGGCAATCCGTTTAGAACGAATATTTTTTATCAGTGAAACAAATTTTTTATATATATAGCTGGCCTTACGCATGGGCGTCAGTGAAACGTATTTATTGTTCCAAAAATCTTCCGACACAACTAGGGGTCTATTCCTGGGTAGAGCAATGAGAAGTGGAGGGGTAAGTCGAATTTTGTTTGTAGATCAAACTTAAGCTAAATCAAATAGGCGCCACCAAGTCCTGATGTAATGACGATAATTGCATAGCATAGTTCTAAGGGCGGACGTGGAGACCCAAAAAAAAAAGATCGCCTTCGCTGACAAAAGCCTGTCTTAATAAAATAAGACGCAGCTCCTGTAAGAAATTGTGATAGTTAAATAAATAAAAAAGTGGAACACCATTTGTGTCCTGCAAAAATACATAAAGAAATAATAAAAAAGTATTTTCAATATAACATCGGCATCAATTTATTACTCAGAAGGGTTTTAGCTTTATGTAATAAGATTTGATCACACTTGATCAAAATAAAAAACCTTTAATCTTGAACCAATTGTTTACTAAAAGATCTCTTTTAAAATAATATAGCTTGTAACAAAAAAATTAATCTTTAACTGCATCAATCTTAAAATTTTAACTTTCATGTTTGTCTTTATTATTTTCAATCAAACACTTTACTTTAAAACATGAACTTGTTGTACAAATAGGGTTTTGACCTGGGCAGATCTTTTCAGGTAGATAACAAATTAATAGCTCCTAACAATATTAGCATTTGAACTTTCAAAATTATGTATACTAATTTTAATTTAGATAAAGCTGATCATAAAAATATACATGTTTACGTATATTGTACTAAAGCTGTTCAAAGCATTTGCTTTTAAAATAACATCTGTCAGCTATACAAAGTTGAAAAATATGACGTCAGTAACACCTGTTGACATTACTGACGATTCATATGGAACAAAACATGTTGTTCTTAGAACATTAAATCAATGAACTTTCGTTTTACTACTGATAAATCCAGCTCAACAATTAGTTGAAACTTTTTCAGTGTACATGTATTACGCATCAAAGCAAGTTAACGTGTTCCAAATTTTGAAACAGATAAAAAGAACTTATAGCTATCTACGAACCAAAACTGCAATTATCGCATTGTGACAAAGGAAGACGGGATCACCATTCTTCAAGCAACGATAACAGCGTTTGCAATTTGAAACCAATTCATCCAAACCAACTTCTATAATTCCTGCGTTCCACGTGTCGAATCATATCCTGTCGCCTTACATTCAGCAGCAATCGTACTCTCAAAGTTGAATTACGTCACCTTCTAAAGGTAGCATCTTACATGTGTTTTACTGTGTTCTTGCGTGCCTTTAAAAGTTGCATCCTACTTGTCGCGCGTTATTCGAAGATATCCTAACTATTCGAAATGGATTCGCAGATTGCCGGCCTCCAACCAAGGGAACATGTTGATATCTCTATCACTTGTGGCCGACTATCTTATAACCAGCTCGGGCGGTCGCGCCGTCAGGAGGGGAACAATCAAACAGAGATGTGCTTGTAAATAGCTGTATACGACACCGATATCTGAATATAACTAGATTATAAAAGGACGATACAGGCTTAGCGTATTACTTTTGAAGTTGAATGCAAATTATTATTGTTATTAATAAAATTGTTACATTATTCTTGAAATTATATGCAAAGAATTATTATCGAAAATAAAATTGTTATACGTTCTTAGAATTATCATACAATGATTCCCAACAGAGCAACTCCATACAAGCACCTTCTAAGAATTGTATTGACTTAGCTTTAAACTAATATATTGCCTCTTGACTTTCAACTGATGCTACTCCATTGTCTACATATAAAGCTGTCTTCAATTTTCACTCACGTCCGCTTCTCCGGGCGACATTTTTGATAAATGATAATCAACTACTACATTTAAAAGAAAGGGGAACACTTTACTTTAAATACGAGCCGTCTATGTCGAAAAACTTTCAACTAAGTTTGAGTTTCATCATTCCACTAAAAAAATCGCTGATAATCATTATGCGGTTTACGCACACTAATTTGACAAGAATGCTTTCCATATGTGTGCTACTACATTATAATTTGAATAAGGGCCGCTATACTTGCGGCCACATCCTCAATGCTCCATCCGAAGGTACAACATTGGGTTTAAACGCGAAAATATAAACGTGCTCCAAATTAAATCTAACTTCAAAATTAATCTATCCTAAATAAAAATCTAACAAACTGAAACAAAAACTATAACTAGGGTTTGAATAATGGTATCCCTAGCGTTGATTTTGGAGTGTGCCCTATCAACATGATACAACCAAAAGTAAAAGGGGGAGTGATGCGTTATACCAGATAGCAGCTGCCAGCTCTGCTTACCGGTTCAACCTGAAAGGTAGACTTTAAACTATGCAAAGCTAGCTAACTAATTTTACAAATGGATTCAAATTTCGAAGCATTCGCCAAATATTTGTAATAGTGAATCCAGCTATTTTGTCTGCTCTATAAATTTACAAATTCATTTTCCCTGGTCTAAGTATTTGTTCTAATTTCATCCTTAATTTGTCCCTAGCGTTCCCTATCATTCCCTAACTGACATATTATAAATACAATATATACTATCACCAAAAATTGGCGGCAAAATAAAATCGAGCTACAGAACAAAAATACAGGCAAAAATATAAATATAAAATAAGTATTAATATATTAATGTAAGTATATAAATAAACATAAAATAAATATATAAAAAAAAATAAATTAACATATAAATAAGCAAAAGCATGTAACAATGCATAAATTAGCAAAAGTATCACCCAAATTATCAGTTGCACTCGCATAAGCATTATGATGGCTAGCGCCACTACACACAAAAACGTGCCCGTTAAATTATTTCAAAATCTTATTAATACAAGTCGATGCTTATGCGAGTACAGCCGCCACAATTTTATTCCTACCTAGTATATAAATTTCTCCACCATCCAAAAATCTGGTCGTTTTCTTACGTCTATGGATATCTTGCTTTTAAGGGGAGTTGAATATGCACTGTTAAAGTCCTGGCGGGTATGCACTTATAAAGTCCTGTGGGGGGAGGGGTGGGGATGCACGGTTTCACTCTATTTTATTATCTTTGTTTATTTTACTGATTTAGTTTAAGGGTTTCTGGTTTATTTTGTTAATGTTTATTTGTTATTAGTTATTATTTATTTCCGATATTCCGCGCCTTTAAGGTGAGACAGTGATTCTTTTAGTGGTGTGAGGGGTACGGCGTACACAATAGATTTTGGTTATTGATTTTTGCTTTAGTTTTTGCATTTAATTTTTTTTAAACAGGTTTTAAATCGTGCTCATAAATCGTGCCAAGTCAAATCCTAATTTTCCAATCCTCACCCACCCTCCGATTTACGCGCGGTTACAACTGTCCAATCTCGCGACCCTTCCCGAAAATTCTTTGAAGGCTGTCCAGAATGCTTTCTGGTTAGCCACTTCCCCGACCTTCTCTAGGTTCTTTGACCATGCTAACCCTGCGATAGCTAATTTTATATCATTTATCCTTCGATTTGCCACCTCGAGTGGGCAGTCGAAGAGCACTTGCTCTGCGCTTTCTGCGTCCTCACCGCATTCGCAGCGGTCGTTATCAGTTAAACCGAATCTTTGTAAATACGCTATCAGGGCGCCCTGTCCTGTTATCAGCTGCTCCATTTTATGGTCAAGCTTCACCTCGATTCTATTTCTCGCCACTATACTCGGATTGAATTTGTAGGTCGACCTGCCCGTGGCAGCGTTGTTCCACCTCTTCTTTCGAGCAACTTTCTTTTAATTAGAGACCTCGGTATCAACGAATGTGATATCCGAAGGTCGCCCGTCGCGGCCCTTTTAGCCAATTCGTGAGCCCTATCATTTCCTACGTAATCATCGTGGGACCTAACCCAACAGAACTTTAAACGTCGAAACTCGAGCACCGTATGCACTATACTCCAGACGTCCGCCTGGAGGTCTGTCGAGGTGTTCATGTTTATTAAAGCTGTCAGCGCTGATCTACTGTCGCTGATTATATAATATTCATATCTGCCCGCGTGATTTATTACGTAATCGATAGCCTTTTGTATGGCTACCAATTCGAACTGGAAGATAATGCTCCAGTTTGCGAGTTTGGTTTGAAACCGAAACACCTCCCTTTCCTGCTTAAACACGATAAACGCCACGCCCGCTTGCCTGTCATTCATGCGTGAACCGTCCGTGTAAATTCTGATACCCGTCGCGTCCCCATCGCCTTCGACAAACTCGATTTTTCTAATATCGACCGGGCGCCCCAACTCCGATACAACTATCTTTCTCTCTACCTCTCTATTACCAAGATGAATATCTTCGATAATTTCGCGCCCTTTCCCTATATTTATCAATCTCCTATCTCTAATCTCTCTAACGACATATTCGATAGGGAGAGTCCTACTGATCCCCAGAACCGCTTCCGTCGAGGTGGTCCTGTACGCCCTGGCCGCTTTCACCACGGTTATGCGTTGTACGCTCGTTAATTGACGCATCTCCCGGACTTTACTACCTTCCGCCCATACAGAAGCTGCGTACAGCATTGCCGGCTCAATTGCTCTGGCGTAAATCGTTCTCAGTGATTCGTCCCTGAAACCTCAGTTTATTTTCGCCGCCGCCATCATTTTGTTTGATATTTCGCTGCCTTTGCTTTTAATGTACTTCACGTGAGCTTTCCAATTTAACGTATCGTCAATCTTTACCCCGTGGTATGTAATTGCTTCTTTAAACGGTATTTTGTCCACTCGCAGCTCTAGCCCCGGGGTCGCTCTTCCGGTTTCTTTCAGAAATTAAGCGCCTCTGACTTCGCCGTGTTCAATTTTAATTTTACCGCCTGCGATCAGTCGTGTAGTTTATTAAGCGCCTCGTTCGATTTTGTGCGCATATCCATTAACAATCGCGATCTGACAATTAAAAGCGTATCATCCGCAAACCCAACGATTGAGCATCTTGTGGGCAACTTGACCTTAAAGATGTTCTCATACAACAACCTTCAAAATGTGGGACCAGAGCATGACCTCTGTGGGCATCCACCTCGCGCGATAAAATTTCACTCAGAATTTCAACCTGTGCTAATCGCTCCGAGAAATAACTCTTGACCAAAGATATCAAGTTTCGCGCGACAACCCCTATTTTCCAACTCGCAAACAACTAATGGCCACCAGGCAGCATCAAATGTTCCTAAAATGTCCAAAGCAACAACGACACAATACTCCATTACATCTTTCGCCTGCTTAATTTCCCCGACTACGAACTTAATGCGTCGATAGTCGACTTTTCCTCTATAAAATTGAAATGTCGGTTATTAAAACAGCCGCTGTCATGCACTAAGTGCTCAACTCACGTAGTCATAACTCGATCCAAAGATTCCTCACCACCGGTAGCAAGCTAATTGAACGATAGCTGCCCGGGTGTGACGCAACCGCCTTTTTTGGTTTAGGTATGAATTTCACGTTCTGCACTTTCCAGCAACACTGAAAGACGCCCCTTTCTAAAAGATTAAACAACCTGGCAAAGACACACGGGGTTAACAAGCACGCCTCCAGAGCTGCATCTGAAGTGATTCCGTCATGCCCCGGTGCCTTCTTAGGGTTCGTCCTCCTATGAGCCCTGTCGACCTCGTGAACTAGAATTGACTTATCGGCATCTGTTCCTTGCGCCTCTGTACTTCCCGATGTACTAAATTGTGCGACCCCTCATCCTCCTCGGGATTATCAGAAGGGAAGATTTTCTCTAATAAACATTCCGCCGTGGTTTTAGAACTTTCTGTATATTCGCCATTTGTTTTTCTTATGTTACCGAGCGCGATTTTCTGTTTTTTACCTCTTATTATACAGTATGCGGTTCCCCAAGGTTCTTTCTCAGAGTATCGCGTGCAGAATTCTTTGAATTTGTTTGTTCGCGTTTCTTCTATTAATATCTTATATTTGCGGTAACTTTGATTGTATTCTATTCTCCGTTGTTCTCTTATATCTCCCGAGGCGCGTTGATAGCGGCGCTTTAGGTTACGCGTTTCTGCCCGCTTGGTGGTTAATTCCCGGGTCCACTAGGATACGCTTTCTTTAAATGTTTTCTTTCTTGACATAGAGTACGACGACGCGTCTACCACCTCGTCGTCTGCCTCCTCGGCAGTTCAATAGCTTGTTCTCGAACGCAGAGATACTTTCGCCAAATTTTTGTTTAAACCGCTCTCAATTAGCTTTTTTGTTACAGAATCGCGAAAATATAGTTAGCTGCTCGTTTGCGCTTGTTTTGGTTTCAACGTCCCATGTTATTTATTTATGGTCAGAGAGAGTTTCCTCGTCCGACCTTAATTTCCAATCACAAATGATTTCTAGCATCTCGTGCGAGGCTGCAGTAATTTCAATAAAACTGCTGCCTCTATACCCCTCAAACGTAGGTGAATCATTAGTGTTGTGTGCGACTACATTATAATTTGAATAAGGGCTGCTATACTTGCGGCCACGTCCCCAATGCTCCACCCGGAGGTACTACATTGGGTTTAAACGCTAAAATAATTGTGCTAATTCTAACTAATCCACCCTAAATAAAAATCTTACAAACCTAAAATCTAACAAACCTAACAAACGCTAATAATCTAACAAACCTAAAAGTTTTTTACAAACTGAAACAAAAACTAAAAACATAACTCAAAACAGGGTTTAAATAATGGTATCCCTAGCGCTGACTTTGGAGTGTATGTGTGCGACTACACCAATCCTTCCGTCACTGAATCTAAGGAGCACCTTTGGCAGTAAAGCTAACAAGTTTACGCCCTTTTCTAAACAATCATTTAATGAGACGTTTCCCTTTCCTTTATATGACGTATCAAACACATGCCTGATCTTAGTAGTGAACTGTTCATTTTTACTACGGCACGATGCGGTAAATAGTGGCAAGAATTTTTCCCGTTCTTCTCAGACACGACTTCAATAACTCGTTCTGCTAACCACTCTTTGAAAACCTTATACTCGTTCCACATTCCTTTCTTTTCGAATTTTTCTGAGAGCGCTTTCAATTTTTTTCTGCAATAGCCAAGTTACTCTGTAAATTATCCGGACTCGATGGCAATTGTACCTCGTATCTACTTTCAGCATCTTGCTTGATCATTTTTATAAAATGATTTCTGGCCTCTTTTTGAAGCTCATACTGATTCCGCGTTTCCACCGGATCACAAATGCCAATACTTTCGAGTTTCCAGAACTCGCTCAAAACAGAATCATTGAACATTGACATTTTACACGCCATTGAAAAGCTAGAACTATCGTAATGAGTATCATAATTTCCAATCAGGGTCCAACCCAAGTTTGTTTCATTTGCTGTTAATCCACACTCTAACCGAACGATATGACCCATAAGATAAAGAAAATTGTACCATACCTGAACCAGATCAAATGATTCTTGCTAGTTCGCTACTTAATCCATATCTTAGGGGTCACATGGAAGATTATCGTTACATTGATGTTGAAGGACCTGTGCAATTTTCAGATACTGCTTGTAGTTTTGTTAAAGAGAAAAGGGACAGGTGTAGACCTAGGTCGAAGTCAGCTGCTACTTTAGAGGAAGATTTACAGTTTTCAAGTGAAGAAGATTTAAATGACTTTCTTTTAAATAAATTTGAAGAACAGTTGTTAAACTGAATATGTTTTGTGTTTTATTTAGTACATAACCTTAATTCTATATTACATATGTTCCAAAACAGAAATATACAATTTATATAAAAGGAACGCAGGGCAATGTCCGGTAGATCCCGCAACTTTCTGGAGCTATATTTCAAATAAAAACAAAAATTGTACAGGTAAGAAGTCTAACTCAATTTCGAGCATCTCTTTGTCCTTGCCACAGATTAAAATTTCCCTTTAAAAGTCCTTAAAATCCACTAAATATAATTATCTGATGGTTTTTGCTTCAACTTTTCTGTCTTGAAAAGAAAAGCCTGCAAAGATAAAATACTATAACACACAGTATAGTCTTTTGCTTTTTACAAATAGTTTGATACTACATACTGCTTAAACCAAAATTACATTTATGGTGTACACCTCATTTTTACACCATACTTTTTTGTTTAAAATGGAGATACAGTGTTCTCATGGTGTGTTTATAATAACTTGAAGAGCGAAAATAATGTATCTAACTATACCATTTGAAAGAGCGCGATTAACTGCACATTGTAATATATTTAACAAATTCTCGCAATTTTTTGCAGTTACCGGTTTTTCGATCTATACCCACGATTTATTTTACAATGAATATCTAATACACTTAACACAACATCATTTCGGTACAGTAAAATCAAAGTAGTATTTCATAGAATGGTTATTAATTAAACTTCCAGTAAGTGCAAAAAAATCACAACTTCAGCGCATCTTCATTTGCTTTTGTAGTGTTTTTCTTAGTTGTGAATAGCATTTTTCAGACTATCGAGTTTGAACTCTCAATTTACTCTTCCATTGATGTTTCTAATAACTTCTGTAAATGTTTAGTTAACTATCAACCTTCTACGTTCCTGGAATTTTCTGTCGCTGCAGCTTTAAGCAATTGCAGCAGTCTGAGCTCAGTGATGTAGTTACCAACATTCAGTTTGTTTTTAAATTTGTTCCGTATGTTATTTAACTATTTTTAATTTTTATACTGTAATATATAAAACCATTTCGAATGGACCTGCACCTTGCCGAAGTTCTAGATTACTAGAACAGGTGAAATGGCTTGCGTGTTCTAATGAGCTAAAGAGCCAAACTACAGGTCCAACCAAAGTAGTAGGGTCGTTAGTGAGGAACCAGACTAAGACAGGTCCCCGAAAGAGGGCAGCGGCTCTTTCGGTACTTAGATTGGCAGAGACCATAGGGGTCGGTATGGCAGTCTAAGACACACTACCGCGATGTGGAAGGCAACGGGAAACCACCACATTACCTCCCAAGTACACAGCGTACCTAAATTATAATAAAATGATGGCATTCTCTGGGGTAAAAGATTCCGGAGTTAAAATAGTCCCCATTCGGATCTCCGGAGGACTACTTCGGAGGATGCGATCGGAAAGTTAAGAATAAGAGTCGGGAACATTTTGCGAGTCGGAGCGTGGAATGTTAGAACTATGAAGCAAGTGGGTAAGCTAGAGAACCTAAAAATCGAAATGAATAGGTTATCATTAGACATAGTAGGGATCAGCGAAGTTCGGTGGCCAGAGGCGGGGATTTTGGAGTGGAGACTTCAGGGTAATTCATACAGGAGCCGAGGAAGGAAATTTGGGTGTGGGGATAGTTATGCGGAAAAGATAGGATACTGTGTCGAAAATTACTTACAAAAGAATGAAAGAGTACTCATGGTTAGATTAGAATCTAAACCGGTAAACACAGTAATAATACAAGTATACATGCCCACCTCTAGCTACAGTGACGAAGAGGTAGAAGCAATCTACAAAGATATCGAAGACATATTAAGACACGTAAAAGGACATGAAAATTTAATAATTACGGGGGATTTTAATGCAGTGGTAGGTGAGGGTAGGGAAGGAGCGATAGTTGGTTTATTTGGTTTAGGCACTAGACACGACAGAGGAAATAGGCTGGTAGAATTTTGCGACAAGAACAATTTAATCATTACAAACACATTATTTCAACATCATGCTAGAAGACGATATACGTGGAAGATGCCAGGAGATATAGGAAGATATCAAATAGATTATATTCTTGTTAGACAACGGTTTAGAAATCAAGTAAAAGACTGTAGAAGCTACCCAGAAGCAGATATAGACACTGACCACAACATCGTAATTATGAAGGCCGCACTTAAATTTAAAAATTTGAAAAAAAGAAACGGAAAAAGGCACTTGGACCTACAGAAACTAAAAGAGAAAGATATTCAAGAAAGATTCGAAAAAAGATCAAATGAATTGCTCAAAGATATCGGTAAAATATCCGATACTAAGGAAGTAGAAACAGAATGGAATAACATTAAATCCAGCCTCGACATGGCGGCCAGAGATATTCTGGGGTATACACAAAAGTAAATAAGAAACCATGGATAACAAAGGATATCCTGAATTTAATAGAAGAAAGACGAAAATACAAAATAAATCAGACGAAACAGGAAAACAGAGATACAAATCCATAAAATGGGAAATTATTCGAAAATGCAGGAAAGCTAAAGAACAATGGATTGATGAAAAGTGCAAAGAGGTACAAACTAAGATGGAAGTAGGAAAGACAGATGAAGCATACAAACTAATTAGAATCAATTTTAGGGATATAGAACCGTATAGCAAAAATATAAGGGATGCGGGAGGAAATGTCATTATAGAAAATGTAGAGAAAGTGGGTAGATGGCAAGAATATATAGGAAATTTATATGCAGGAGAAGAACTAACTGCATTAGAAAAGGAATCAGACATTGAAAATGATGACTTGGGATATCCTATACTTAGAGATGAATTTGAAATAGCATTAAAGGGTCTGAAAAATGGTAAGGCGCCGGGTACAGATAAGGTGCAAGCGGAGACTCTAAAAGCCGCTGGTCAAGCAGTAACAGAACGTCTCTTCCAACTTGTATGCTATATGTATGAGACAGGCGAGATACCCAAAGATTTCAAACGTAGCATCATAGTAACTATACCAAAAAAGAAAGGCGCAGATAGATGTGAAAATTTTCGAACAATAAGCTTGACAGCACACGTATCAAAAATATTAACTAGAATTGTACTATAACCTTTTCTAATAATTTAAACTTAGTTTAAAGAGAATTTCCGATAATTAAAAAGGAGCCCACGGCAAGTTCGGATGGAAGGTGGCTCTATGTTGAGGAAATCTCGAAGGTATAGCGGCTAGTCGAACTATATGCTCTGGGTAGAGAATGAGCTGTGGGTCGGGGTGTAATTGCGACCACTAGTAATAAGAATAAGGCGCCACCGTATTTTTTTATACTGGGGAGACCTAATACAAGTCCCTTGTACAAGGCTAATGCGGAAACCTTTCTCCTATAACCGCTATATAATTTTTAAAGACCTCCTAATCTTTGAAGTATCTTACCTTATGGCTCGACTTTGACCTTAGCAATCCTCCATTGCACCTGTGAACAAATTAAACAAAGAAAAGCACTGTTTGTGCATTCAAACTCAAAAATAATTAAATACAATCAGAATCGACTTTCATTCCTCTTAAATAAAAGATAGTCTTTAGTCCGAAAGTAAGAATCTATTCTTTTTGGTATCCAATAAAGTAATTTTCTACAAAAAATATGTCTTCCTTTATAAGTTAATTTAAATTAGAAAGAGTTAATTACAATGGTACTGAATATATCCGTACCAATTACTATTTAGTGAGGTTTATATAACAAATTGACAAAGCATAAAATTGCTTATTTATAGAAAGTGTTAATTATGATAGATCTACCTTAATTTCACAGTAGATAATTACAGATAATTGTTCATAAAATATCAAATGTAGAAATTTAATTTCTAAAGGTTCAAAGTTATAAGAATTTACTTTATCTAATTAGTAGTGACATCTTCTGATGTTTCATTGAGTTAATAAAAGAATTATGTAGGAACAAATTACAGATTCATATCGTATAACAACGAAAATATAATTGAGGTCTGTCCTTGACCTGTTCAAAGTTAACACAAGTCGGTTAAAGTAAAATTTATCTCGTTTCTACGTCGACAGTTCAAACAACATACGAACATAATTTTTTGTACATACCAGAACTCCAAATTGCACCTAAATACCTGCTTAAAAGCTGACGTATGTATTGACAACGGAATATCCCATTTTAAACAAATAGTTGTGCTGCATTCTGAAAACACGTCACTTGGCCTCCATTATCTGCGTTTCAATTTACAGATGTTCCAGGAGTAATTCACACCACAAGAAAGCAAATGTTGTTTGTAATTAACTTGAATAAATTATATATGTGATTCCATATTATACAAGAATAGAATTGTTTTCATCAATTTCGCATGAATACCATTCAGAAAAGTTGCTTATTTATAATTTACGTTGCAATATATTTTAAATTAAATTATTCCCAAAGTTACACTGAAAATTTTAATTAATATTGTTATAGAAACAAATTCACTTACTGTTCCTAACGGTCCTTTAAAAACCTCATCGTTCTCCACGACTGGTTTCAACAAAAATGGACCATCCAAAACAATTTTTGAAGATGGCTTACACCTGCAATCTTCCATCGTGCATGCTTCCAACACCGAAAATCAATGAAGGACATCGCTCCTAAGAACAACTTTCGACCTGCTTTAACCCCAGCTGTGTTAGAAGTGCGGGCCGAGCTTGTCGCTGCCCGGTAACAGCGTTACCTTGCGGTTCCTGAGTAGAGGGGGCTTTAGGAAGGATACCAAACAAGAGCTTATATATTGTCACCGTAGAATTTAACTTTTAACATGAACTAAATACTAGTTCTTTATTGGACAATAGATGTTATTAAATTAAGTGGATTGGATAACATTATAATGTATTATATTATTTAATATTTAATAAAAGGATTGATTATACGGATATATATTAGGTGGAAAATAAAATTGCTACAGTACAAAGACGAATGGAAAAACGGGCTGAAGAAATACTAGGAGAAGACCAATTTGGGTTTAGGCGAAACAGGGGAACACGGGAGGCTATCTTAGCTCTGAGGGTGATAATGGAGAAAACAATAGAAAAAGGGGAAAGCGTGTATATAGGGTTTGTAGATCTGGAAAAAGCATTTGACAATGTAAAATGGAAAAAATGTTCGAAATACTCAAAAGATTGGAATGAGTTATAGGATAGACGAATAGTACATAGCTTATACAAAGAGCAAACAGGAGTAATAGAATTAGAGCAGGAACGTAGAGAAGTAAACATCAGGAAAGGGTAAAACAAGGATGTTCCCTATCCCCACTAATTTTAACTTGTACATTGAGGAGGCAATGAATACTGTCAAATGCAGGAAGACATTTGGAATTACTATGCAGGGACAAAAATTGATATGCTTAGATTTGCAGATGATATAGCGGTATTAGCATCTAGCAAGGAAGAGTTAGAAGCTGCTCTCAATGAAATGGAAACGGTTTTAACAGAGAGATACGGTATGAAAATTAACAAAAGTAAAACTAAAGTACTAGTATGCAAAGGAGGAAAATAAATCAAAAACAAGAATACAAATATGTAACACGAACTTACAAGAGGTTAAGGATTTCTGCTACCTAGGAAGCCAAATAACGCAAGATGGGAAAAGCACAAAAGATATAAAACAAAGATTAGCACAAGGTCGTGCTACATTTAACAAGAAAAGCAACTACTGTGCTCAAAGACCACAAACATAGAAACAAGGAAAGATTGCTCAAAACATATGTGGAGCACAGCACTGTATGGCTGTGAAGCCTGGACAGTGGGAGAAGCGGACAAGAAAAAGGTAGAAGCCTTTGAAATGTGGTGCTACAGACGTATGATGAAGATATCATGGACAGACAAAGTTAAGAACGAAGAGGTACTAAAATGGTAGGGGAAGAAAGAAATATGTGGAAAACGGTAAAAATAGGAGAGATAGGATGATAGCCCACATACTACGGCATGAAGGAATAGTGCGGAATATACTAGAAGCAGAGATAGGAAAAAAGAGAAGAAGAGGTAGACCTAGGTTAGACTACTGCACACAGATAGTGAAAGATGTAGGCTGTAGGAGTTTCAGGGAAATGTGTAGGCTAGCTCAGAAGAGAAATCAATGGAGGTACGCATCCAACCAGTCCCAAGATGGATAAATTAATGACGAAGAAAGTATCTGCACTTAAACATGATATTTATTATAAGCAACTACAAGCTTTGAGGGCAATATTCTCGAATAATGGTAATTGCGTGAAAGCATTTACTGGAAAACTATTATTTCGGCAAATGTCTAAATGTTGGGGATCTTGGCAGCCACAGGTTGCTTAACCCCCTTCAATAAATCTCAGTGAAAAAGGGCATAATATTAGAAAACAATAGAAGAAACATGATATTTATTATAATCAACTACAAGCATTGGATGGGCAATATTCTCGAATTATGGTAATTGCGTGAAAGCATTTACTGGAAAACTATTATTTCGGCAAATGTCTAAGTGTTGGGGGATCTTGGCAGCCACAGGTTGCTTAACCCCCTTCAATAAATCTCTGTGAAATAGGGCATAATATTAAAAAACAATATAAGGGGAACCGAGCTGTATTACTGTGTGAGAATTTCAGGGAACCATGTAGGTTAGTTTAGAAAAGAAATAAGTGCAAGTACATATCCAACCAGTTTTGAGACGGGAAACCCAATGACGAAAAAATAAGCGCAGACAAATCTGATGATTATTATAAACTAGTTGTTTGTTGTGAAATATCTGCAACTAATGTTGACTGTGCGAAAAAATATTGGAAAAAATATTAAATCAGTAAATGTCCAAGTGCAGGGGGAACTTGGCAGCCACAGGCTGCTTACCCCCCTTCGCAACCACTGAATGTCGAAGAAATAGGGTATATAATTGTAAAATAAAAGGTGACCGAACTGCATCTAACAAGAAAGAACGGCACCTATGATGAAAGACAACAAACATAGAACAAAAAGTTGTTGAAAGCGTATGTGTGGAGCACAGCACAGACAATATGCCTAGGAAATACGAGCAGTCTGAAAAGCAGACAGAAGAACAGTAGCGGCCTTTGAAATGCCGTGTTTCAGATGTTCGAGGATGGACAGACAAAGTTAATAACAAATAGGTTATAGAAACAGTAAGGGAACAAGGATATCTTTGGGAAAAAATATGAGAAGTAGAAGGGCATAATACGTTCTAAGGCATTTTTGGGGAATAGTATGTGATATATGACAAGCAGAGATAGGAAAAAAAGGGTAGATGTAGACCTAGATCAGATAGTGATAGATGCAGACTGTGCAAATTTCAGGGAAATCTGTAGGTTAGTTCAGAATAGGAAACAATGATGGTACGCGTCTAACCAGTTTCAGGACTGAAGACCCAATGATGATGATGAATATATAAAACTCATTTGATACGGCTGAAGGCATTCATTTTGTAAGTTATTGAAACTTGTTCAATTTTTCTCTCAAGTCGAAAGTTCTTGAATAAATGAACGTATTTACATGTAAACTGCAATTGCATATGTGTGTTGCGCTTAGGGTAAAGCAAGCAGGGCTTATTAAGCGCACTTTTGCACCAGTTTGCAAACTTCATTCTACAAAATTTGTGTTAAACTACTAACTTCCGAAACTTTCCAAAGCTGGAAAATTAAATTTTCTTTATCATATATCACGCAAGAGCATCTCCAAAAGATAAATTAAAAGAGCCATGTAAGCCTTCGCGTGACGTTTTTAGTAAAATATGTGGCAGTAGCGAATTGTCATAAATAAAGCTGTTAGTGCTTCTACTTCTATTGCTGAAGCGAATTCAAAGAACTACTCGCGCTGCAACTTCAAAAAGAAATGTTTAAAATGAAACGGTTCTTAGAAAGAATTTCTGCCAGAAGCGGAGCATGACAAATAGATTTACTAGTAAAAGCTTCCACCCTTAAAAATGATATGATAAATTACTCGGAGCATTATTCGAACACTTTTCTAAATAATCTCT
Organism: Platerodrilus igneus; assembly: GCA_036346225.1. NCBI lineage: Eukaryota > Metazoa > Arthropoda > Insecta > Coleoptera > Lycidae > Platerodrilus > Platerodrilus igneus. The sequence goes on from JARFIW010001480.1 coordinate 6,605,399, forward strand.
AGCTTTAAGGCAAAAGCTTTTGCTATTCAAGCACTGATTGCAAGATAAGATCCGCTACATAAAGGTAAGATTTAATTAAGTTTTAAAAATGGAACTTGATATTAAAAGGAAAGCGCTGTTGTAATTACACGAACGCGCGCGATAAGAAAGTTTTCGAAACTCCCCTTAATTAAATTATCAGAACACAATAATAAAAAAATAATGGCGAGGAGAGCGAGTTTTCGCGTCAAAAATTTATATAAAAACAGATTCTTGCAAATTCCCTTAGACTGTAAGTCCCTTAAGAGCAAGTAAGCAAGCAAGCAAACTCGTCAAATAGGAATTGGGAATCAATAAAGTCTTTGCTTCTGTTGAAGAGGACCGTAAAATTTCATGCTCCAACAAAGTACGATAACGTTACAGTCAAAATAACTTTCTAACATTAGCCATTTAAGCTCGAAACTTTTTAACTTTTATAAAATCGGAGGTTTTGCGAAAGCGAAGAGAATTGACATATTAAGTGTTCAAGGGGTAAATTAATGCGCGCTAATTTAGAACTTGCGAATTCAGACATTAACAAGAAGAAGAGTTTGAAATGCTTTTGGATCAAATCCAAGCCGTTCTAATTGCGATCATTACTTAAAGGCTTGTTAGTGCGCATTTTATAAAAAATTCTCTTGATGGCACGCGATTGGCTTGTGAACATTTTAACTCTAGAATTTTTTGTATATGGTTACAAAACCCTTCGATTGCTACTTTTATGCATCGACGTCGATGATACTTCTTCATTTATTAAACAAACACATTCTTCTATTAGCTTTTAGTGACACTTTTTGTACAGTTCAGTTTAATATGTAAATTACTGTGATTGAAGAGAGTTGTCACAATTTTAAAAATTATCATTCAAGGCAAGGATTTAAAAATAAAATGTATAATAAAAATGCCTTTGTGCACACAAAGTTGTTAAATAATAAATTTTTAATGATTTATGTCTATCCTAAAATCATTTTTAAAATCGTATTTAAATTTTAAAAAAAATTATATGAAGAGATTATAATTATGAAAAAATAAAACGACTACCTAAAATAACACGGGACAAATAAACTGTGGTAAGGAGAGGATACTAAGAAGAAATGTAAGTGGCACAACGGCGGCTTGTAAATGGATGCATCAAGCTACACAACTTCGCTATTCTGTGAAGAGTAGCTGTTAACCAGTGAAGACATATCGGAAACTGTGTTTGGACTGCCGTAAAGGAAGTGCCTACTTAGGTCCACAAAGCAAAGCGAAAACACCAACAGAAATGAATAGCAAAAGAATCGGATATTACAAGAAGAAGTCTACAAACAAATTTACTTTCCGCTTACAGGTTAGAAGCATGTTAAAGAGGTATAAAAAATTGCAAGTACAAATAAAACAGTATACATAGGCTATAATGACTGGGCTGACAATATAAGAGGCATTTATTTTGAAAATAACTTATGTTTATTTATATTTAAATTGAAATATTTAAGAGTTTGCGTTTCAATAAAACTAAAATACGCATAGGTATGGGATACTATTGTATCACACTCTTTAGGTGGATCTAGATCTAAGACTTAAAGTTAAAATTCCTATTAAAATAATAGCAATTTGATTAAGTGAATAATATGTGTCTTCTTACCAAGGATGAACTTAACCACTTTCAAAATTAACAACTAGTATTGTCATAAATTTTAAAAGCGTCCAAGCGTATTTGATATAATTTAAAATAGTTCGAATTGAAAAACAATATACAATTTACTTTATATTTCATTATAACACTTTAAAAACGCTCTTTATTATGAGTAGTACATTATTGGCGTAATCACCCCCACATTTGCTCCAGAATCCCACATTTGCTCCCACATCTAGACCAAAAAGTTTTCTTTGACTAGCCATTTTTCATCTTTCGAGATAAATATATCTTAAATTTTCATCTTTTGAGATAAATGAGCATCCTCAATTCCACACACGAGATAAACCTATCTTGTTTGGTATCAATTAATATTATATTTTTCTCAGCTACCCGAATCTCTTTAAATTTTTCAGATAGCATCACCCCCAAGGGAGCTACCCTAATTTTAAGATTTCTTACCTGTTGCGACTTTTGAGCGTTCTTATAAATTTTCTTTATACATGCGATGCATCTTGTTAGTCTAGAATTTTACGCAGAATTCGAAAATGTAAACAGATTTGAAATCGGACCACGCCCTGCAAAGTTATACTTTAAGCTCTCAAACCTCTAAATTTTTGCTCGTATATATTTAACTCCATTTTTAAAACCTTTTTCGCTACCCAAGACATATGCTTTAACCAATACAAAGAAATAAGCACGCAAAAGTTTAATAATTTATTTTATCCAATTTACAGTTTAATAAACTAATCATTCCAATGTAATGTGTTTTAAATATGTAAATGGGAAGGTCGACTTTTGACGTAATCATCGCGTGGTTAATAATTAAGAAAGCGCATTTTGCTGGTATGAAATCTATGGAATTTCTCCTGTAATGAAGAGAAGAATGCATTCGTAATTGAAAATGCGTGTTACTTACCTTCAGCCTAATTAAGTATTAATATAGCAAAATATTTAAATTCAATATTTTCGAAACTTCCAATGTAGCATTAATTTTATAGCATTAATTTATTTGTAATTATTTGTAATCCAACAAATATTCTAGAAAACACCATTACCCTATTGAATGCTAATTTGTTAACGATCATGTGAATCACATGTGAAAGCTGTATATAATTTTTTTTCTTGGACTTTCTATTAATTATGTTTGAGAATATGTTTCAATGACGTACATTTGAAATCGAAATATAATTGCTTGTAGATTACTAATAACACGAGGTGCTGAAAAGTGCGTATTTAGGGAAAATACAAACGTCGTTTAGTAATATAATTAACGGTTTTCAAACCGTATATAACGCGGTGTGATTAGAAAAAATTCTATTAGTTTCGCACGCTTTTGTGTGTAAAGCCCGTTGAAAATTTAAACCGTCGTTTCGTGTTGTTATTTTTGTGAAAAGTTTTTGAAGGAAGGTTTAAGGGTAAGTATTATTAAAATATTATTAAAGTAGAACTGAATTTATTTGCAAACACCCATTATTATGTATTCTGTTATTGGTTCTTATTTGTATTTTAAAACATTAATTTTTCCAAAGTAATGCGCTGTTTTACAGATATATTTTTCAAATTTTAAAGGTATGCTTTTAGCTAAGATAAATAAAAAACAATTCTCACAAAATATTTTATTAAAAATTAAATACATTAACAAAAGACATCAATAGCAATACATTTTCTTTAGAACAGCTTAAATTATTCAAACAATGGTTTAAACAGTGATTGTACCTATCACCGAATCTTCTTAATTCTTTGAGCCTTGGAAGTGAGAATACACTTTCCATGTTTAAAATGTTGTTTGATAAATATTTTGATAGTAACTGTCTTTTCTGTTCTCCTTTAACATAGACAGTAGCATCGGGAGGTATGACTTCTTTCAGCAAATCGCCTACATTTGTATATCCACTTGTGGACTGCCCATCCCCGCTGAACCCATGGATTCTTTGCTTTAACCACCGAACTTGCTTTTTCAAATCATCACTTAGGGTGTTATACTCCACAGAAATGTCCAGTATCTCATGCCATATTACATTATTCGCTACATCCAAAAATGGCAATCTCCTTGCAATAGAAATCACTAGTTTTGTATTGATATCCTTGTAAATCGATTATGAAACACATGCTTCCTGCTTCAAATCACATATGGGAATGGGATTTTAAGCAAATCTCTCCTATATATCCAGTTAAGGGACTTTACTCCCTCCTTTTATGATTTTTTCAACTAGGTAATTATCTGGATGATACTAAAGCAAGTCTGTTTTATTAATCCAACTTTTACCATCCCCCAACCACGACACTAATAATTCGCGTACGTGCTTCCGTTCCCGTAAAACTTTTTCCACTAAGTACGTGTCGGGTGCTGCTGTGAGCTGAATTTCATCGCCGTAGAAAGCACCTAGAATTGGCCGACCTTCCAAATCTTGTAGCAGATAGGTTGTCGGTCTTGTTTGTTGTACTTTAACAATTTTGAATAGTTCTGTACTCCAGTTTGGGTGAAATCCTCGATCGAAAACTGCTTTATATTTTGATATACGCACAATGTCTCCAACCTTATACAACTTCTTGCGACTTTTAGAAGCGCTGTTAGCGGTGTAAAGTTTTATTCTTTCCGGATGTTCTTCTGCCTCCATAGGCGTCATGTTAACAGCTCGATGCGGTGTATTATTGTATTCTTCCATAACCTTAGGCAAAATATTCACCCATTTATGGCTGCCTTGCAAGTAAAATCTTCTGTACAATTTGTTTTTGATTGTTCTGATTAATCGCTCAACCATGCTAGCTTTGATTGCGGAATACGTAGAGTAATGGTTTATCTTATATTTTTGCATAAGATTTTTAAACCAGCGGTTGTAGTACTCTTTCCCAAAATCCGTTTGTAGATTGATTTTTACGTTATTTTTTCCTTGCAGCATTTTGTTCAATATTTTTTTCACAGCATTTGTGACTTCTGATCCGGTTTTATTTTTTAAAGGTTCTGCTAAAGCATATTTTGTGAAACAGTCCACTATTATAATATATCTGTACCCATTGTTCACACGCGAGTAAGGCTGCATTTCGCACAAGTCCGATTTGATAAGATCACGTTTCACATGTTTGAGATTTGTATGACGACGCTGAAAATTTTTTCTTGCAGGTTTAAATAATTCCTTAACGATGATTTCTTTACTCATTTTTGCTTAACACTGTTGTAAACTAATAGGGTTATCTTTATCCAATTGCACCTTTGACATAAACTGAAGCTTTGGTTTGTAGTATTTGTTTTTTATAGCTGCTGGTGACGCCTCCTAAATCGATGATATTGCAAAACCGAGCTTCTTCTCATTTGTCTCAGAAGTTGCAGTCAAATTAATAAAAAACTGTATAAACGTTTTAAAGTCAGATACAAGCTTATCCAATTTTTCATTTACATATTGTTTATTAACTGAAACAGATGGTTCAACTGGTTGAGCAAGCATTGCGATACGCTGGTTTCTCGCATTGAAGGCTTTATCTTTACGCTGTATATCATCAGAACTTTTTAGACAGTATGAAAAGGCTTGATTCACGAGCTTGATTACAGATTTCTTATTAACACACTCACTATCGTCTTTAGGATCCATTACATCGACTAACCTTCTTTTACGAAAACTAATTGTTTCTTCTCCAGACTTGAATACTATAGTGCTTCTCTGATTAACACAATCACTATCTTCTTTCGGGTCTGATGAATTCACTAACCTTCTTTGCTGCATATCGTACCCATCACCATCCAACGTTAGCACAAATCCTCGACCTGGAGGACCGCGCCGAATATCAGCATCTTTACGCTCTGAACGTCCGAAGCGGTCGATAGGCATTTTAAAACTGTGTAATTATTTACTGAGCTCACTGTATTATACTTTCTTCTCTCAACTCTTCTATTATGGATACCATCTCGTTAATGTTTTCCTCGCTTGTATTCCAGCTCGGTTGGATGCGTTCAACAATCTCAGCCGATCCACAAGTTCATGTACATTATTCCAGTAGACATATTGCACCGGCTTTAAATTTAAACTTTTGTAAAACCGATTAGAAAAGCCTAAACCCGCTCCCTTAGACTGTTTTCTTTTCTTTGGCTGTTTTCTTTCGGGATTCCTCCGAAATTCGGTGAGATATTTTTGCACATATTTGTTAAACTTTTTCTTATTTGTTGTGAATCCGCTTAAATCGTGCACCGCAAATGGGTTAAGCTTTCTTCTCAAAATCGACGCAGATTTGATCATTTCCAAGTAATTCGGTAAATCTTCATGCAAATTGAAATCGCCATCTTCGGGGCTGATGTCTTTGTAAACCAGCAGATTGTATAAACCCCTCGTACCTGGATATATCACATTGTTTAATATTATATCACTAGTTTCTGGGTTAATTATCAATACACTTTTCCACAAACTCCATGAGTCGGTTTCCGCATTATACTTTACTCCATAAATTGATTTGTCAATATTTTCGTCCTCGTCTCTAGCTAACACATCCGCATAGTAAAGATGGAACGGTTCTTCTGGAACGAGTTGTTTAATTTTCTTTATAGGTACGTCCATGTTTTCGACTTTAACCTGCACTACGCTCCTACAGAAAGCTCAGACCTTCCAGGAGGCGTGGACACGAGTGGATGCCCTTGATGTCGGCCCTGGCTAGCGGCACCCCTCGCATGCGGCATTGTCGCGATCCTTTTTAGTTTTACCTGTTACAACCTGTGAATATTTAATAATAACTCGTAGATGGATTTACGTAGTTTAATGACTTGTAACCAATATTATTACATAGAAAACAAACACAGCTAAATAGAAATTCGCAGCATATACCGTAATTACACTGCGGTTAAAGAAACAACAAAGAACAAACATTACGCTATACCTTTTCTGTAAAATACAATCCAACTGATCATCAAACATTAGCATCCTTTGCCACACTCTTATGGGTCACTTTATAATTTAATTTCAACGCAAAATTCACAATTAAAACTAAGTTCTAAAACACTCGACACCTGCTAGGATAACGTGACGCGCACCCTAGCGCGCTTAAACTCGACTCTCCTTAGCTATCCGACCGACTTAAACATTACTGATACCTCTCCCTCTTATTATAGGGGCGGCCTAGTACAAACCTTTGTTGTAGGTGTGGGAATTTTTTCGGTGATCGATTGCAACTGGGAAGCGGTTATTTGCAAGGGATCAATCAATTGTTTGTGCACCTCTTTGAATTTTTGCTGAGATGTAGCGTCTCCCTTTTTGTACGCTACAAACTTTTTTCGTACAGCGTCCTGCATAAGATGAAGACTGCGTTTATTCGCAATAAAATTGTTAACGTCCGTCATCATGAAACTTTGGATGAGAACTAACTTTTTTTGAATAATGTCAAATATTTATATACTCGTCGAAATGCTTCCTATATCGACCATTATCCAAATCAAAATCTTTCACAACACTTATAAAAATATGTTTTGAGTCACCCCAACACTGTAAACACATTTCTTTAAATTTTGGATATGTCATGTCACCACTTATATGATCCGAAAAGATATGGCGAAGGTTTGTATCATTCTGTTTCCATAATGCGATTACATTGGCGTTATCTCTGAGTCTATGTTTTAAGGCACTAGCGTAAGTTTGACATAGATAGAACGAATCTATTGCTTTATGTCGGCCGAACGAGAAAAATTGAGTGATTTTACTTTGCTCGTTTACAGGTATATCATCGAAAACCATAATTGAATCTTCTTTGGTATCTCCGGGTTCGATCAAATCATCGTAATTTTCAAACTCATGGTACCCAATTTCTTCTTTTAATGGTGTAAAAACATTTCTTAACAATTCGTATTTCGGTTGATATAAACTCTTCGAAAATACATACACATTTTGGAATCTAAGACCGTTCTCGTGCAGGATCAGCGATATTAAAGCGTTAGTCTTCCCACAACTCGATGGTCCCGCGAAGATAGCTCGTATGTTAGACGGGAACAATGTACCATGTTTACCATCCTTTCTTGCACTAGCAATAGCAAAGTTATCATAATTCTGTATAGGTATTTTAACTTCTTGTTTCGCAGTCTCCATATTGCTTCGAGCGTACGCTTGCTTTTGTTGTTGCTTGCGGTGATAGCTTAACGTCTCTTTCGGTATATTATATATTTTACTGATGGAGTAAATACTTGATTTACCCAGTCGAACTTCTTCTATAGCTTTTTCTAATGCTTCGTTACTGTATCCACTATTTTGTTTTCTTATGTAATTGCGAACCATGCTAACCAATACTGTCGGAGACACTTTCACTCTATGGGGTAATTTCTCCCTATGGGGCAATTTCACTCTATGGGGTAATTCCACTCTATGGGGCAATTTCACTCTATAGGGCAACTTCACCCTATTCTGATGGAGGTAAATTCGCTCTAAAATAACTAGAACTTATGTACAGGGTGGGAGATGCTCACCATTCGACAAATAAAAGTAGACTAATTGAAACAAATTAATTCCTTGCTTTTATACTATTTTATTAAAAATACATATACAAAATATTTAATTGTGAATAAATCTATTAACAATTTCCGTAAACGGATTATTTTCAAACATAGAGTCATGTATAATTAAAGCATAAGCCTTCATCGACGGTTCAAAATTTCTTGAAGCTTCTAATTCCATTCTTGCATCAACCGTCGCATCCTTGATGCTTTCAAATTGATAACGACAGTCGATTACAAAGACAGGTGATTCCTTAAACCTGTTGTAGTCCATTAAACATTTATTTGACGATTTGTTCGGATAATTTATTTTCCATAAAAGATGCATAAGACAGGTACGCTGGCAAGTAGTCATTCTGCTCGAAATCCAAATTTAATTGACCTTGAGGGAACATCTGAGAGTTTAAAAACACTTTGACATTGGTTATGTTGGCATTTGTAAAGCTTGTAGCATTTTCTTCTTTCCTATCGTACTTCCCATTTTGCAGCGCCAGTAATATCCACCGAGCCTTCTCTGTTTCGTTCGATACTTTAATTCTCCATACTTGCGACTTTGATTGTGTTAGAGACGGTAATTCGTGTAGTTCCCATTTTCTGAATGTAACCATTATAGATGATTGATTTTGCATTTCCGAAAGCAGCGATGCCTTGGCGAAGTCACTTAATGATATATGCGGGACCTCCCATGAAATACGTTGTATTTTGAACGTTACTGTATTTCCAATCGACTTGTAGCAATTTACGTCCGACTTGGATCTGATTAAAATCAGCTCTTGAAGCATGTTGACGATAGTTTTCTTGTAATCTTCAAAAACCCAAAATGGTTTTAGCGGTATAGCACAACTAAACCGTCCATCTTGGAATATGGTATCTGGCTCTTTTTTCTACTCCGGTATCCTGAATAGTTTTGTTTCCGATTCTCGCATTACTAAACCCTTAATAAAGTTCTTGTAATTCCAGGTTCTGACAGTACTCTATTTTATTTCTAATTTCGTAGGTTTAAGTCCTTATAAATATGAAACTTTCATGGGGTATGTGATATTATCACTGCTTTGATTTCAATTGAAATTCGATCGTTGTTTTCTGCTTTCAATGTAAAGGAAGATTATTAACATATCTTTCCTTTACATTGAACGCAGAAAACAACGATCGAATTTCAATTGAAATCCAAAGCAGTGATAACATCACATACCCCCATGAAAGTTTCATATTTATAAGGGGCACCTATAAACCTACGTAAACATTAAGAGAAGCGTCAACAACTGTAGACCCGATTAGAGCAGCAGAACCAGACCCTTAAGCTTACGAATTTACTAGAGATGCACCATATTTTCTGTTTGAGGAAATTCAAAACAAATTGGGTAATTATACCGGTTAATGTAAATCTATACGAGTCTTAGATGTTTTAAAATACAATCAGAAACAACAATTGGTGTTTGCAAATAAATGTAGACCTACCTTAAATCTTCAAAAAACTTTACACTAAAAGTCACTGCACAGAAACGATTGTTTAAAATATCGATGTACTTTTACACGCCCAAGAAACGTACGGAAGGAATAGGTTTTTACTAATCAGACCGCGTTATATACGGTTTGAAATAATTACCGTTAATTGATTTATATTACTAGATGAAGTTTGTATTTTCCCAATCGAGGCCAAACTAGAGCGCTCATTGTATGATTAATAAACCCTCCAGCAATGATGCGATAATTGTAATGGATGGCATTGAGCATATCTATTGTATTTCTCAAATCATATGGCCACTAATTAATAAAAAAGAAAGGCTACTTTCACTTGTACTTCAACAAAGAATTAGTTTGTAAAACGAATGTAATTTCCGACTATTTAGCATGTAATTATGTTTGTGACGTAGTAATTAACAATGTTAAAACCAGAAAAATTTTAAAAGTCATGGGTTTTTGCGATATTCTGAAAACAGCACATTACTGTTTGAAAAAATGGTTTTAAATATTACAACATTTATGGCTTATAAAGAACTCATTTCTAAAATCCTTGCGGTTTTAGATTTTCTCGAATAATGGTTGTTTAAAGCATATGTTATAGATGAGCAAAACAATTTAAAGAGGTTTGAGACTTTAAAAGTGTAACTTTGTAAGGGATGGTCTGATTTTAAATCTGTTTGCAGATTCGGATTTTGCATAAAATTCTAGACTAACAAGATGTGTCACATGGCTAAAAAATTTATAAGGACGGTCAGAAAATCGCTATCAGCAGAAAATCTTAAAATTAGGGTAGCTCTCTGGGGGGTGATGCAATTTAAAAAATTCCTAGAGATTCAGGTAGCTGAGAAAAATCTAATATTAATTGATACCAAACAAGATAGGGTTATCTCGAAAGATGCGATGGCTACTCGAAGAAAACTATTGTGCAAAATTTAAGATGGTAATGTTATTTATTACTGTCGCCAGATGTGGGAGCAAATGTAGATTGTGTGTGGATATGTGGAGTTCATCTCCGCGTTTCCCTCCTTATGGGATTTACATATAGTCGAAGAAAACTATTTGGTCCAGATGAGTGTAGAAATGAGAGATTCTCCTCATTCCCGCCTTACAGGAATTTACATGTAAATGTGTGTGGAAATGAGGGATTCTCCTCATTTCCACCTTATGGGGATTTACATGTATATCTGTGTGGAAATGAGGGATTCGGGTGGAAATGAGGTTCCAGTGTAAATGTGTGTGGAAGTGAGGGATTCTCCTCATTTCCACCTTATGGGGATATACATGTAAATCTGTGTGGAAATGAGGGATTCGGGTGGGGATTTCTTCACATTTCCGCCTTATGGGAATTTACATGTAAATGTGTGGAAATGCGATTCCACCACCACATTTCCATCTTATGGGAATTTAAATGTAAATGTGTGTGGAAATGTGGGATTCGGGTTGAAATGTGGTTCCAGTATTGCTATATTCCTCCTACTAATGCGTGCGAGCGTTTTTCATCACCTGAGGAGGTCATTGTATATATAGTCTTTAATTTGCTTATTTCGGAGGCATCGTGTTCAGAGTAGAAGAACTGTTTTGAACTTTGGTTCCATTAAAGACAATAATTTATAGACATGAAATAAGAATATTTTGAGAAGCAATAAAGTATTTTATATTTTCCGAAAACTTTGGCAGGAATTACAGAAATTGACTAGTAAAAATTTACAACTAACATCACAGGGGAGGTAACAAAGTTTTCCAGCCAGTGCAGAAGAGAAAGTGGATATACATCGTTTGTTCCAACAGAACCATAGCAGCTTCCCAGAAAACAGAATAATAGATTTTCGACGTTGCAACGGCCATATTGAACAAAGCAATAAGTAGGACTGTAGTACTCGCACTCATTACTTTCTGTAAAAAGATATTTTATGTTCGAAGATAAATGTAAAATTGCTTTACAAACTAGTTTAACTCTTCAAAATAACGTACTCTTGTGTTTATTTATAAATCAGCGTGGAGCGGTATAAATATACCAGCGACTTTAGCACAAAATATATTGGAAAGGCCTTACAATATCGCTTTGTAGAGATCTGTACAAAAGAAAGGCGGCTTTAGAATGTACTAATCCAAACTTGAGGAGATACGCTTTCAGCTTAACAACGTCATGGATTTGCTGAGAACAAATGTGTGTTCGTGTACGTAATTCAGCTATCAAAGTATGTTGGTTTATTGATAGACACCCGATCACCACTCCACTAAACAAGCATAGGCCTGAAAGCCATTCGATTTTTAACGCAGTTCGAACTCTATCTCGTTTTTTTTGTAAATCCCTTTGTATTTTCTGCTTTATATGAATAATACGATCATTTTCGTGAATCCAAATTGATATTTCCGTAAACTCTATTTCACGATCTTAGAACAAAAATTGCAAATACTTCTTATTTTTAAAAAATATATAGATTTTCACAATGAAACGTGCTGGGGAATTCGTTTTGCAGAAAGGCTGTGTTTACGATTCAGAGGAGCGCAGGCGAGGAAAGTCTCGATTTCGATTTATTACCCCAAAGTTTCGGTTTCCAATAACCGTAAATTGTTACATAAAATCCACATGTGGACATCGGAATAAAAAATGTTTGCTTTTAAGGGTTGGACATTAATATAGGTCTCGTATTGCTCGAAACAAATGCTCGACCTTTTTTCCGTATAGAAGTAAATAAAGAGAAGAAAATTGTATATAACTTTATTAACTTGTTCATTTTCCAATCAATGTACTACCGGAAACGCTTGGTAACAGCTACCCGGGAAGCACTAAATTTTCTAATATCCGGTACACGAGACCGTCAATCAAGTTCAAGAGCATTGGTCAAAGCTATAAGAGATTTTCGCCAAATCAGATAGCAATTTGATACTTTCAGACATCTGTAAATGAACAAATAGGCCGTCAGTGTGTGGTTGTAAGTCAATAATACTCATAATATTGCCTTTCTCTAATTCTTTTTGCGATTTTGTGCAGGTGTAGTCAACGTGTAACTCCTGTTAACTGAATTTTTCTCTGAACTTAATAGAAAAATCTATTTAATTTAAACAGCCCTGTGTGAATTCGACTGTGTCTTGATTTACTGAAATTCATACTGAGGCTTACTGCGCGCTCTATAAAATGATAATAACCTAATAAATTTACATGAAAAGTTATGCGGTTTATCTGAATTAGTTTTTCGTGTTTAACTCAAATTAATCAAACAATAACAAACTCTTTCATAATTTAATCATGTCATGTTCGGCATAGCAAAGAATTCCGCTAGTGAAATAATGCGCAGTGATTTTGTGATCTTTAATACTGCGCTAGTCTCCTTTCACGTAACGCAACACCTCAAATAAGTATTTTATTACCCTTGGGTTTAATGCACAATAACTAATGGTACAGCAACATACTAAAAAGATTACCAATGCAAGGGACGGAAAGTTGGCACCTTCCATACGAGGCAAATTTTAGAACGGGCCATATTTTTAGCTCAATTTGCGCTCTCGTACGCTTTAAAAATAAAGTGTATATGTTAAATAACAAAAACATTGTAAACAAATTACGCTGGTTGATGACAACTTCAGGTTTAGTTTACACATTGAGGATTTCCAGTTGTATATTGGAATCTTACTTCCATCATAATTTAGTTAGTATAAGCATATTACGATGCATTATAGACACGTGATATAAACTCCCTGCACTGTAGTAGAAGAAACTATAATTCATCACATGTATTTTGTCGAATAGACGTTTTCACGCACTTCGAAGAATGTGCGGTCATTACCTCAACCAATGGGAATGTTTTTAGAAGTTCATGTGAACGGACGCCATGATCAAGGAAGATTATCTTGAGCTACCTCACCGAACAGACGTAGTGAAAGTCAGTTCGAATGATGCAGTGAAGTCCACCTTTTGGAATTCTTTGCCGTCTTTACTTATTTAAATTATCAATTTGTTACATTCTGTTGTATGGTATTTACGGCATTCGCTGTATCGTATGAATAAGTCCATTGACCTACACGACCCACGCTAGCGTAGTTACAAGAAAATGGCGCATTAATAGCCGCGGTGTTTGCCGGAATACAAAAATCAAGTATTCGGATCTACCGTAAATATGTATATTAATAAAAGTAAACTATTTCATACTGCTAATTATTATTCATTCTTGTATTAAAAATCTGTGCAAGGTCACGTTCTCTGTAGAAGTACGCCCGTTACTAAAATACTTCTATCTGTAGCTACTTTTATCTGTAATAAAATAATTGAAATATTGAGATTTCAATCTTTTTCTATTAATTTGCTCGTTAAATTGCGCTCTAATGCGGCTGAAACTTTAGATCCCTTATTGCAAAACCGAATAAATTGAATGGAACAAATTTCAAGTTTGTCCAGCTCCAAAAACATTGAAAAAAGTAAATTATTGGGTCTGATTATTAATTTGCTCCTAAGTTGCAGTTTAATGCGTTACAAATGAAAAACACTAACTTTAGAAACAAAAAGTTATATACAAATTAAGTTCTTCGATACCAACTACATGCTAAATGAACAATAAGCACATTTGCAAATAAATGATTTGAAATTTTGTCATTATTTTGCCCCAAACTACGTTTTACTATACCTAAAGACTTAAAATAGAAAAAGTTATAAATAAATCGAATGATCTAGTGTCAACATCCCTCTCAACTAGCATCAAGCACATTGCGAAACTACATTTTTCCAGAAAGTTTAGTTCTTAACTTGCGGTTGTAACATATCTTTTTGACGAGGCTTATTGTTAAGATATAATCCGTTGTTCCGTAGCTACAAACTCGTCTTTTTATGAATTAAATTTCGCCTAATTAATTAATTACAATAAACGTCGCTGTAAGTTGTTGTTGGTGGACTGTGGGTTTTAGTAATAAATTTTACAGTAAAATTATTGCATTCTAACTTGAATAACACCGATGAAGTACTATTGTTTAAATCCGGCGACGCCAGGAAGCTATCGTCAAAAGAAAACGAAACCATACAATAAAGTGAAACAAGACATCGTCGAAGCACCTCACAAATTGTGAAATTTCCTCAATACAGATGCAGGCACATTCCAATATAAACGACTTATAAATAAGTAGATTTCTTGGTTCGCTACACTTAGTGTAATTAATAATAGTTAACGGTAGTGTTAATATCAACTATACTATACAAGCGTTTACAAAATTTTCGAATTAGGAGTCTCATGCTTTATCGTATGCTCGTTTGAACTCTGTACAATTGGCAAGCAACGGAAGGTTGTTTCGCTTGTACGCCAAATAAGACGGCATCCGCTCTGGGTTCCTGAACAAGAAAGGATGAGTTGGAGAAGCACAGGGTGCGCTATAAGGATCGCCATTTTAGTTTCCTATCTTTAGAGGGAAAGGTCTCATTCAAATTCAGTTTTCTCTGTTAACGCGTTTTTTACGGAGAGTTTTAAGAAGACTATAGTGTCACGGTGTCTGCTCTTCCAAGATGTGTATGGTGTCTTAATTTACACCATATCAGTTTATTGGTTTGTGGATTACGAGGAATAAATTCAATTAGTAAGTCATCCTCGTGGAGTAAAGAAAAGCAACATAAGTATTCAATTCCTTTACAATTTGTAGTTCCGGGAAATGTGTGTAACAAGTTTGCTTGAATTCGAAATATGTGGTTTTGTCGTGTGCTTGTGACCTTTCAATATCTTAAAAATTTAAGTTAAGTTATTAACTTTATTTGTGTCATCCAACGACCTGTTCGTTTTGAAGTTTAATGAGGAAATCAGTATCACGTTTAGACGAGCAAGTCATTCAAGCAAATGTTGGTTTGTGCAATAAAAATTTCTTCTTAAGTATTAATGTTCACATTTAATGTAATACTTGCAACGTAGAACTGGTTTGTGTTGTATATTTTTAACCTAAAACATGAAATACTAGTAGTTGTATCAACAAGCCTGTAAACATGAATATACAGATGTGAATACTGAAATATCGTAAATTATGTTATATATTAAGTTACTGTTTTTTATGAATTTAGTAGAGAAAATATATTCCACTAAAATTAAATGTGCAATCACTTTCTCAAAGCCTTTGTTTTTATGAATATTTATTGTACATTTTTTAAATAAGATTGCATTGCAATTTGGGGAAACCGAAATTCGTTGTACCTTTTTATTGTATAATTTAGGTTCACAAGATTTTTAAACCCCGCACAGGGAAATTCTCCAGTATTATTATTTTTGATGTAAGCGTTTACGCGAAAACCGCACAAAAATTTGATTCTCTTGTGAGTCCGGACATTGACTTATGATCTGTGGTTTTGAAAACCATAAAGATTGTATTTCTCATGCTTAACGTGTAAGGACTATCAGTTTGCACAAAAACATTAACCTATCTTGGAGAGGAGACGATGACTTGTGGGAGTCGATGCCTTTGTTACGCTTTTTTTTGAAAATTTTTAACCTATATTCTATTAGTTAGGTATAAGATACTTTTGAACACTTCGCACTGGGAATTTCCCAGTAGATTAATGTTGTAATGCAAAGGTACTTGAAAACCACACAATGTCCAGCCATAGGCTTATCTTTGTGATCTAAGAGAATGCCAAGATTGCATTCCTCACGCCTTGTATGACGTTATGCCCAATAATGTGCGTCAGAGACCATAAACCTCTTTTGAAGGGGTAGATATTTTCTTGGAAAGCGAATGTATCGAAACAAAGGACTTGAGTACCAACTGCCCTCGAGTGTTGACGTGTGTGAGATGTGCTTCGATTTATTGACAAGTGATTCCCTTTCTCAGTACCTATCCTATCGTTTAACGCATATCGTAATAGCACTTCGTCACAGAGGGCTACGGTCAGGCAAACACCGGGACAACAAGCTAATTTGGACGTCAACTTAAAATAAGGAGATATTTTAAAACGAGTTGGATAAAAAAACGCTTCGTGAATTTTTGCAGATACAAATTTTTTGTAACTGATATTTTGAATTTTGTCATTTAGTTTAAAATATTTTAATACAGTACTAATAATTTTTTTTGTAAAGGATTTTTACCAGGAAAGTTTGTGTTCAGAGTTTGAATCACTCTGACCTTTTAATAGATTATCTTGTTACGTACAGTAACGTAGCCTCTAAAAAACCAAATCAAAAGAAAAAGTATGACCGGGCTCAATCGGTGAGTGGGCGGGGTTTTATACCTATAAACAAATTAAAAAGAAACCTGAAATAAATAAAGAGAAATTTATATACACTCACTCATTCACACTCATTCACACTCAGAGCAAAACATATAAAGGAAAAAAAAGAACTTATAATTAAACAAAATATTTACAGAACACAGTATTTCCAAACCCAACAAAAAAAATAATGTCCCCAATTTACATATACATCATAAGAAACTCCCAAACAGCCAAAAAAATTACTCATGAAAATGGCGAGCTGTAGTTATTAAGTAATTACCTCCTGACATTATTTAGTACAAAAGAACCAAACGCAACCCTAAAAACCACAGCTCTAGATCATCGTAAATATATACTTAACCTATAGTTACAAATATAATGGCAACAACGTTTTCACATATGCAAGCAAGTCTTTAAACCATTTTTACGTTAACAAGTTTAGTTATTTAAAAACAAAATAGTACTGCATTAATGTAATGCTAATAAATACCAAAATAGGGCAATAATTTTCGTGTAGATCAATTAAATTTGAAAATGCATGATACTTGAACGGTAAAATCTAGGGCGATCTCATTCCAAAGTAAGTAGCGAGAGAAAACAAAAAAACACTATCGAGTTGCTGACGTCGGGGTTGAGTCAGTAGCTGGTCCACGTCAGTGAGTAGGCAGTCAACGCCCAGGAAGAACGCGTTTGGCCTCACATTACAACAAGAAGCGGCAACTCAAAGGATTAGCGTGTCTCCCGCAGGAAGCTAGAATAATGACGAACCATAAATTAATTTATTGAAACCGAAAAGTACCGTTTTATAAAAACCCTGAATACTTACCACGCCGTATTGCGTGCACAAAATTCGCATAACGAAAAACGGAACGAAGCAAAAATGGACGGATGTTTTCGTGTTGCTATTCGAACAGAAGGTGAATATTATATTTGTTTGACTAAAGCACAGAGCCCAAAGTAATCTTGTTGTTAATGAAATGAAACAGGAAAACCCGAGTTTTTTTAAATAGTACATAAGCATTAATTATCTGATACTTGGAAAGACGTTTTCGCCTATCTAATTATGGCGTAAATTCCACGTTAAGGAATTCTTAGAAAGGATATTTATTTTTAATGAGCAGAAAGATTTATCAAGTAAAATATATAAGATATTTATTATTAATTACAATACAATTTTAAACACGTGAAAGAGTTATTTTAATTTACGGAATATGTATCTGTATCATATCACTCTTTTAGCTACGCCTCAAAGCGAGGCCTTGTCACAGCACTCTTTTAGTAACGCTCCAATACAGGCCTTGTCACAGCAATATATATGTATATAAATTTAATGCTAATTATTTGGTTTTGAACCTTTTTTAAAAGATAGCATGCTTCCACAATGAAAGTTAACATAAATATCTTGTTTTAAATTTGTATGGTTTAAAATACTTTACAACCGTGAGTTCTAATATGTGTTTAACAGAGATAAAACCATTATATTTATGGGTTTAAGAATATGATTTGAATAAAAACACCGATTTTATTAAAATGCAAAGCTTTTGAACATTATTGTACATGAAATCAAAATTATACAAAGTGCTTTAGTAATAAGTTGTCTGTTTTAAATTACCTTTTTCCCTTTTTCATCTAATTTTTTCCATCACGCCCAAACATTTCAAAACGTGGACATAGACGATAGTACTAAATATAAATAAATTAGAATTTGGGACAAAAGTAGAAACACTCAAAATCTTGCATAATTTAATTAAAACCTGTAACATACGGATGTAACTTAAGTAAGAGCGAAGTAGAATACGAAAAATCACTTCCATTAAAGTAATACAGCTTTTAGTAATACATACTTCTATAGGTCTTAGTAATCAAATGGAGGTGGGCAAAAAATCCAGTAAGTAGACCATTTGACCCTTTTTATCAGCCCTTGTCTTTTCTAATTTCTACTACCACGTCTTTTTATTTTTGTCACTCCGTTGCAAAACTTCAGATGTCTCTATTGATAGCTAGTACGTCTGGCTAAGGAAGGAAAATAAACTCTTGTGCCTTCGCATTCTCCTATTTAGTAAGCAAAATTTTTTCCACGTTTTGCAGATCAGACGGTTGCGATATGCACCGATCCCAACAGTGTTAGGTATTTTCGCATCTATGTTCATGACAAGGTATTTCTTCGTTGACTCCTTCTGGGTTCCGGTATATTTGTTGAAGTCATTCTGCTTGATACTAGCAATTATGTTCACGAGTCACTTGACCTGAAAGATACTAAGATTGCTTTGTTTATTACTTCCGCATTTGTTCTACTGATTGAAGCTTGAGCTTCTACAATAGTTGTGCCGTTTCATTCTAATTCTAAGATTACAAATGACTGATAAAGCTAGAGGTTAATTATTTTGCCTACGTACTGGTTATTTAAAAACTGCCTTCATGAAATCACTAACCAAATGACCTATCGGAAAATTCGGCAAAAAATTTGGTGGTAATGTTTTGATGAAAAATAAGCATCTTCGAATAAATAATTTTAAAAGTTTTGCCACCCCTTTTCCGATCTCTCAGAGAAAAGGCAGTCGCCAGACACGGTGGAATAGGATAAGGTTTCTCTGCTAACTCGATTTGGCTGGGTCGTGGGTTATGGAGATCAAACTTGAAGCCAATAACTGATATTAAGATAATTTTGGGCGCCAGAAGACTGCCTGGAAACCCTAAAGCTTAAAATACTGAAAGTGACGTCTTCAATCACTCTCATACAAAAAAATGCCTAGCATCGACGACTCATAGGTATTCAGGGAGCAATAATTATTAAAGCTCAAAATAACACTATGTATATTGTCCTCTTAATTTTTTTTAACAGTTTCAGAACTTACTAACCGTCCTATCAATCCCTGTATATATATTAGATCAATAACCCTTTATACCAATTAATAATAACAATTCACACAAGGTAAAATCGTGGAGAACTTTTATTAAAAATTTACCTTTACCTTTGCTTTTGTAGGTAATAGTCATTACAAAAAAACTGCTATTTGTGACCTGCTTTTTGTGTACACAGAAACTAGTAAATTATATTAGAAGCAAACCCGATCTTGAAACAACTCTCCAATATAAACCTTTTACAAAAGTGAAAGCTTTGACGCTATAAATAAATGTTATAGTGCAAAATCTTAGCTATAGATTTGATGTTATTTTCAATTTCATAAATAAAACTAACGGACTTTACAAAACTGCAAAATTAAGTATTTGCATAACTTACTACCTCCAGCTTACTATTTATAAAGGGTATGAAAATACGAAATCCTTCCAAATTAAAATGCCTGCACGGATAACGCCAAATAACCATCAAATTCCGTAATGTTCATAACTGAATATTATTCATCCGTTTAAACTAAAAGTTGCATTCTCCAGGTTAATCGCTCATACGATAACCAACGTGTGATACTGTACTCTTCAAACACAACAGCCGAAAATCCTAAACATATGTCCAGCATGAACTAAATTTATCCATAAAGATACGGCAAACCTAATAACGAGAATAGAAGCGAAGATAAGAACGAAAATAAGAAGCCCTAAAGGAATAAAATTTAGTTGAATGTATTTAATATATTAACTTACGATTCGTGTTAACTGAACAACACGACTATCAGCTTCCTTAGAAAATTACAGAAAAACCAATTTTTTAAACGACCATATGCCTATTTTTATCAATCCAGACCAGATATCTGTTTAACGGTGAAAACTCATGCACCAGCCAAAATTCTATATAAATATTTTCACCGTAAATAAAGTGTACGGAGATCCACCAAAAGTGTAGGATTATAAATTGTACGGCCGCTATGCCAAATTCATTATTCCGTAGCACCTTGCAAAAATGGCGTATGTACTTTCAACTTACGTTGTTTACGATTTAAGACCAAGTTTTGTCGTGTCGCCGATAATATAAAGAGTAGGGACTACAACTCTTTAATTAGTAACCAATCAATTTAAATCATTTAATAAATAATAGACAAATGCTTGACAACTTAAACTAATATAGATTTGTACAAGAGGAAAATTTATATACAGAGCGTTTATTAAAGATGCGCTCGACAATACAAAAATAGTAAGTGTTGACAGGAAAGAAAATCAACACGTTACAGTTTCTATAAATTTATTGTGGTAGTGAAAAATGCTTCATATCACAGTAAGTTTGTTGTTTTGTGTTAATTTCTAGTTGAGAATTATTTTATCCGTGTGAAATAAAAAAATGACAGTTTTTAGTTTTGAATGTCTACTAATGTAACAGTATTTTGGAAGTTAACTGCAGTGACTTTAAATGACTATTTTCTTTCAAGGTCCGATCGGTCGCAAAATTAGAACCACAGTGAAAATCCAATGACGTCGGTGCAGATGTGTTCTGCAGTGTCTCTAGTATGCGTATCGACCGCGCCACTACGCAGTTGTCAGTTCTGAGCGCATTCTATGCACTTAAACATGTGTAGAACAATAGTCTCCAGCTAGTGTGAAATGCGTGTTGTCATTCGATTTCTTCATGCTGAGAGTTGAAATGCAGCCGAAATTCATCGACGAATGACTGATGTATACAGCAAAACTTTCATGAGTGACAACAAAGTGCAGCAGTGGTGCAATAACATTGAAACTGGACGTACAGACGTTCATGATGCAGGCGGTCAGAGGAGAAAGCGAATGTCAACCAACCAATAATCTTGTTTAGTGAGTGGATCAAGCGATTTGAAAACATCGTCTGTTCACAATTTTGGTGTTGGTGATTCATTGCAGACCAGTGTGGAGAATTGGCCGAAAGCACAAACGGTTGCCTTCTATTACGAGGGTATTGGAAAGTTGGTACCACGCTACAACAATCATCTAAGTCGTAGCAGTGACTATGTAGAGACGTAGCTGAACGGCGTATCTAAATACTTTAAATAAAACATTTTTTATTTTCACTGTGGTTTTCATTTCGCGATCGATCAGACATTGAAAAGACAACAACCCTCCTATATTAAGCTCAATTTAAAAAATTCTTTAACACTGTTTGGTCGCTTTGAATTACTCACCGCTAGCTTATTCACTAATTTGCACCTCAAACAGCTTTTGATTATAAAATGCAAATTATAGTGAAATATCTAACGCCTATACAGTTTCAATTAATACACAGAGCTGTTAAGCGATTTTAATTGGTTCACTGATCAAACTATATTTTAGTTCCACTCTCATTAAACGCACAATAACAAAACACGGGAAATGTTCCCTGAAAGGAATAATTAATATTAATATCGATTTTCTCTTTCAACTCAAAACATAAATCGACGTCATAAATTACTAATAAAATGTGTAATATAAATTTATGGTAACACGAAAATATTTATGTCACAGCAAAAAAACCACTTCAGTTAAAACATGAAGTCAATCATTTATTTTAATGATCACGGACTAATACAAATCTGCGACATGGTTATATGGAGCCGATATTATTAAACATTCAGCTCGAAATTAATTCATTTTGTGGAATAATAGTAAACATTTTAATTAGTTTATACTGAGTGTGAACTAATTAAAATGCAATAGATGAAATATAAATACAGACTAGAAACAAAATTTTTAAATAAACTCTACATATTTAATCTACATTGGATTTAATGATTGCATTCTGTGAATTTTAAGTGTACAAATTACCTTGGAAAACTTGAACATTAAAAAAATGTATGAGGATTTTCCATATTGCAACAAAATGCGCTATGAAACAAACAAGCGTCGATTGCATAATACATTTAATGCTTTGTATATTTCCTTTTCTTCCTTTTTGTTACTCTTTTCTTGTCTTTCTTTTTTTTACTAAATTACGTACAAAAGCTTGCAATGTGGAAGTATTCTGCGATTGCTTGGTGAGTATGATACGTTAACGAAGTGACCTTTATAGTGATTACTTTCCTTAGACTCACGATCTTCATGATATTCGCGGCTTAGTCAGGGAATTACCCCAAGGGTGAGCCATGAGAATGGGCGTGGATACAATGTAAACTCAAGTATAAACAGGAATGGAAAAGGGGAGGGAGAATTGAGCGCCGCCGCATCTATATGGACAATAAAAGAAACAAAAGTATCCTATGAGAAAATGCAGAAACTCACAGGATATAATGGTTATCAAAAAAAACTTACAAGTTATATAGAACAACACATCTGGCAACCTCTTGCACGTATCTACTTCGGTTTTTATTATGATGACCTTGAAAGGAAATGTAACACAATATATTTTAATTAAAAGACAGTTTGTGTCTTTCGACAAAAGAGTACAACGATACTTATAAACTAATCATCTTGAAATTACCACACCAAAGATATCTTACTTAAAAATGGATATCAAAAATAAATTACGTACGTCATTTCTATAAATTTATACTGCTTCAGCATTGCTCTAATTTCCTTACTCAAAATTTATTTTCTCGATTGTGGTCCTATTAAATTTAACTACTCATAGAATAAAAAGACTGAGTTTTGAAACAAAGATGTAATTTAATGTAATTTCCCTTTTTTGTAAATAAACTTACTGGTATAATATTCAAAAATAAAATTGATTTCTGAAAATCCATAAATCTCTCTTTACCTAGTGAGATCTCAACGTTTGGTGTTATTTTAAAACAAAATTTCTATTACCCAATTGACAGATCTGTTAGATTGGTTTACATATGTTTCAACTGAGCTTAGCTTTTTGTATTCATTATAAAAAATCTAAATAGCATGTAAATAATATAAATTAATAATATTTTTAATTTGTCATGGCACAGAAATTACATAGCTACTCTACTAAATATCGGGCATACTATAATTAAACATTTTTAAATGGAAAGTGAACTTTGCAACTTTTTGTTTTTGAACACATGTATACTTCACGTGTTTTACAGAACAACTTTAGATTATTTTTGAAAGATTCAGGTGTTTTTTTTTTGTTTCTAACGATTTAACACTATTTAAGAAAATAACCCTGATATCAGATTGTTAGAATATTAATACTTCGATCTTTTACGTTTAATTCTAAATACAGAATTTATCCTTTCATAAAATCTAATATCGTTAATTTGATCTCTTCTTAAAATTCATCATCATTAACAATTCTAATGGCATTTTTCAAAAATTTAGAAAGCATGTAAACAAAGTCCCTTCCGTAATAAATACAAAATTATCAAACATTCACCAGGAATTAATTTCTATGACAGGTGGAATTTAAAATATTTGGTTCTTGCATGTATAACAAAACTGTTACTGTAGAAAAGTTTCTGATCCACTAACTTAGGGCTGTATCTGGTTAACAACGACTTTGTACAATAAGAATCCCAAAGTAAGTGGCCAACATCTTCTTATCACGCTGTTCTACCAAAAAAAAAGCTCTACACACAATTTTAAATCCATTCCATAACAATAGAGTTTTCTAGTTATGATCTCATCAAAGTGCTAGGAAAATTAAAGATCCTTTTAATATAAGGATTACCTACTAATGATAATCTTACCGTTAACGGACGTCAAGGACCGGCGGCCACATATAATGTTCCGATCGCCTGGCCGGAACCCGGAAAAATTACATCTCGGGGCCCCCTCCAAAACGACCGCAAACTTTCTCCTTGTCTAGATCGCAACTTTGAGGAACCAGCTGGTGCGTAAAAGCGCCAGCCCCTTAATCTCACTGCTCTTCGACCGCTGTTGTGCAAGATGGTTAAGCCCGCCTTTTGATACCTTCCACGTCAGGGCAAGTCATCTTCTTCAAGTGTCACCTCGTGACACTTCGCGCAAGCGCTTTGTTAGTTTAGTAATTTTTGACGGTGGATGTAGACCGCTTACTAATTAAGCAACACTAGGAGCGCATATGAAAGACCACTTGTTCTTGAAGCAAATTTAGAGAAATTGTTACAATTAAATGTTTTATTATGATAAATACAAAGCTAATTAAATGATGGTAACGTACGCTTCCATAAGGATACCGTTTCTTCTGATATTATTATGCGGAATAAGAAGAGCCAGATACCACAGAGCTGTAACAAATAGAAGTGGCTAGTAGAGTTAGTACCACAGAATATATATTTGTTACAATGTGGCACTACTAAGAAGCTGGAACTTGCTCAATTCCTTTTTTCATATAATACGAGATGCGGTTGAGTTAACATAGATAAATGCCAACTGATTCGTTTCACACTAATATAGTGACCAAGTGATCAAACAGTATAAAACTGCTTTCTAATTGAACACCTTTGACGTGCTAATAACAATTGAAAAAGTTCAACATTAAACCAATCTAAATACACGGATTTATAGGGTTGCAGTTTTTTATGATTTATTAAAATGCAAGGTACATAGTAATGGCTTTTGAGCTAGAACTTGTACCAAATGTTTATAGCATTAAAATTACTAAATGTCGTAATTAGTTTGGTACGGGAAAAATGAGCGGTAAGTTAACAAATTTTGATTTGCCGTGAAGGAGTGGGGATTCCTTAATGCTGTAAGGGTGCGTCGGTTAACTGCAGTGGTGCGGGAGTGGGTTCATATAAAAAACTTATTAAAGAAAATATAAAAATTCGAAATACTTCTGCAGATGTGGAAGCCAACGGAAAACCACCACATTAGTTTCAAAGTACACAGCGTACCAAAATCGTTTTAAGAAATGATGGCATTTTTTGTAGTGAAAGATTTCGAATTTAAAATAGTCACCAATTTGGATCTCCAGGAGGAAACTTCTTCGGTGGATATGATCAGCTAATTGAATAAGAAGAAAAGAAGAAGCGAGAACGTCGAATAGTGGAATGTTAGAATTATGAAGCAAATAGGCAAGCTAAAGAATTTGAAAATTGGAATGGATTGGTTAGCAATAGATATAGTAGTGATTTGGGAAATTCGATGATCAGAGGCTGGAGATTTTTGGATCGGAGATTGTGACGAGTTCTTAGGCGTGTTCGACTATACTCAGCAAAAGGAAAGCAAGAAAAATTTTGCAAGCCAGAACATTAAACTTAGATGGATGATGTAACTATTATCAGCCACCGTTAAGTTCGCAAAGGTCTAAACAAAGCTGTTGGTTTATCCGTATTAAATAACCTTGGAAACCTTTTGGACTAACTCGGGACTTAACTCCCGCGGTTGATTGAAAAGGCTTTCAGGGGGGGTGGGGTCTTTTTTACGGATATTATTTGACGCCACTACTTTATTAAATTTTATCTCTAACAAGAAAACAGTAAAGGGCAAAAGTAGAAACTTCTTAGTGTGTTAACGTTTCGTAAGGAAAATGTTTTGTTCCTATATGCTTATCTTCGCTCTTATAGGAGAATACCAATACACATAATAAAGGTAAATACTGTCAGCGTTTCAAAGCACCTCATCATAATTATGTAACTCTATCTATCTTTAATTAATTTAAATCAGACTATATGGTATCTCTTTTAACTATAAATGTGGTAGTAATATAACTAATTCTTGGAATAATGGAGTTGACGTCTCAAACCAGTTTTTCTAATTTAGGGCCAACTTTCGTTTGTACGGCTTAAACATCTTTATATTAATTAATGCTACAAGAATTATAAAGATAACTCAACTAAGTATATCTATTACTAACAAAATTTATCTTTACAAATTCAAATAGAATTTAATTTTCAAATTGGTCATTATTTAAATTTTTAATTGAATTTAACATTTATGAAAAATATAAGGGGTGTCGGAGGGATCAGATCTGTTTCCTTTGATTCACAAAAGAGGTTATATATTAATTTAATTTCATAAGTATCCAAATTTTGTATTGATCACCTAATCATTCTTCAAGTAGCTATATTTCTAAAAATGTATATAACGCATATGAGATAATATATCTTGTAAATGAATTTTTAATTTATTAGTCTTAATTAAAGTAAAGTTCATGCATAAAATAAGAATTTGAACGTTAGTCGTTTAGTTTGATAATCAAAAGAAAATGTTTTTGGAACGACTCGCCCTTCTGTTTATTTCTTATGACGTATAATAAACCTTAGCGTGAGCGTCCATGTTCAGATTACAGCCCGAAAAATTGCCTCAAACAGCATACTAATTTCCAACAACCACGTTGAACATTAGTCCTTGCGCGTGTCAAACAGGTTCAAGAAACTGCATCGCCAAATGGTAGCATCTTGAATAAAGCGTGATGACCAGTTTTATTAATCAATCTGTAGCTCCATTATTTCCGAATTTTTGTCGTGCCAAAAGGTGACATCGTCTGTAGTAATTATGGATATTTCATAATGTCGCATAATTTTACTATATTTATTTTCTAAATTTAGTTGTGCAGTGGTTAATGTTTTTGACTTACACTCGTGTGCCATGAGCAACAGCTATTCTAAGAATTGCCGCCAAGGAACTAAGAAAAAGCATCTTGATTCCTTGGTGGTTAAAACTCAACTAACTTGTTTTCCGTTACAGCTGGCGTTGTCCAACGAAACAAACAACACGGGGCGTACCTTAAAAGTAGTGGATACACAGCTATCCTGTGACTTTACTTGAACTTGGAATAAACGAATTTATATTTCGGGTTTTTAGAAATGTTTAATTTTTATTTAGGAAAAGCATGAAACTTAAGATGTTAAATAATTTTATGGGACTGAATATTCTGTTGAGATGAAATTAAAAAAAATAAAAATGATCTATATGTTATAATATTGATTTGTAGGGAAATTAGAAAACTAACATTCTTCAAGACTTTAGGGTTATTCATACAGGATCAGAGGAAAGAAACTCGGATGTAGGGATAGTCATGCGGAAAAAGATAGGACACTGGGTAAAAAACTATTATTACTGTATTTTGCGGTTTGGGTTCCAATCTAACCAAGGATGCTCCAACAAAAGAACGAAATAGTAATAATAGCTAGATTAGAATCTAAACTAGTAAATACAGTAATAATGCAAGGAAGTATACATGCCCACCTTTTGCTACAGTGCGGAAGAGGTAGGAGCGATCCACAAGGATATAAAAGACATACTAAGATTCGTAAAAGGTCATGAAAGTTTAATAATTACAGGAAATTTTAATGCAGTAGTAGGAGAGGGTAAGGAATGAGTGATAGTATAGGTTTATTTGTTTTAGACACGAGAAACAACCGCGAAAGCAGGCCGATAGAATTTTGCAACAAAAACAATTAAACCATCACAATAGTATATTGTGTATCTAGTAGTAAAAGCAATACATTCCCGGACGGCAATGCAAATAATTGGCCAAGGCGCTAGTCGAGGCCAACAAGCATTAAGAACCCGGAAATTGCTTTTACTACGAGGTACACTTGCTATTTTTTCTGAAATCGCATTCAATATTTAGAAAACTCTAAGAACCAGTATAGTCCAGTCAAAATAGACAATCCAGTTTGCATTAATTCCCAACAAGCTGGATTTTTGTGCAGACCTTTAATACGTCATTACAAATGATATGTCAAAAGTCCCCATCGATCCCGCTTGTGCGTTGTTTTTTATTCGAGGTCAAAGGTCACAAATTTGCGTTTTTTGCGTATATCTCTGAAACAACGAGAGCTATCGGAAAATGGTTCAGACAAAGTTTGTAGATCGTAAAATTGTCTACAAAAAAGATTTCAACACTTTTCTTCTACAAAGCATCGCTTTCGAGATATCCTGACTTTAGACCGCAGGAAAGTCGTATTTTCGACTATATGTACACATTTCCGCACCACCTCTGAGGTACTGTACACGGCGCTTTTTTTTAACGTGGTTGTCCCAGTAGGAATACTCCACACTATATTTTGATCGAGGGAATGTAATGGGACACTATTTTATTGATGAAATTTTTTTTTTATTTAACTTTAATAAAAATTTTAACAGCAAGAAAATTACATCATCATTAAATTCTTCATAGTCACTCGTTTCTTCTTCTTTACTGTCTTCTTCCTCGATTTATGTAGACTGCTCCAAGAAGAGAGATATATCAGTTATATCCTCATCAATTTCGAAACAATCTTCATCTGTTGCATTTGATTCAATGTTGGTGCAAGATTGGCCTTGACAATTGGTACATACCGATGAACAATACAATCCAACTTTTCTGCACCCACAATTGTTTGTGCAGCCTTTTTTGCAATTACAAAAAATTGTATTGAGTAATTTCTCTGGAGCAGGTGGAAGTAAAGTCTGGATTGGTTCCAAACTATTATTCATTAATTTCCAGCCCCAATCTTCAGGATTTAGATCATTGCCTAGCCACACTTGCACTTGGTAGAACACACGAAACAAGTGTTGATAAGCAGAAGCAGATGTTGGAGGGAGACAAGATAACTGCACTCTCTTATTGTTTCTCGTATTTTTCACAAAACTCAAATATCTATACTTCTCTACGGATTCCATTTTTTTTTTGAGCTCCATACATAGCAAGGAGAACACGAATTCCATTGGTGAGGACAACATCTGCTGACGAGTTAATATTTGTAAATACTTTTGCGTTATCAATTAAGTCTTCACGTTTTTCATACAATTTGAATACTGTATTTTTGCCTCTTTTGAAAATTGCTGATGTCGTATCGCAGCCAGCATGAAGAAATAATATATGAGGCTGACATTTTGGATATGCAGTTAAACTTTGTGAAGAATATATTTTCGTTTGAATAAATTTTCTTGAAACAAAAAGATGATTCATTACCTCGTGCTCTAGTACGAGGAGGACTAATCCCAGATGTGGTAGCTATCTCCATCTCACGCTGTCTTTTAGCTGCAGCGATGCTGCTCTTCCGGGTGTATGCTTTACGACACTGCTTATGTATCGTTACAGATGTTTTGTCCCTCAAATATTCATCGAATCCATCACCCCTTTCAGTACTTGAATCCATTAAAGTATTTAGCCCACGATCAACAACCACAATTTCACTTTCAGTCAAACATTCATTGCAAATAAAGCAAACTTCTGACATTTTTACAAAATTTTGTAACGGCACTGTTTAAAAAGAGAATATAATTCACAAACACGTCTATTCACTACGAAAAATCGATTAAAACTAACTGTATTTACTAGTATATGAGAGCTATGTCCTTCGGCAAAAGCAGGTATACGCTGGTTTCGACCCGAAAAATGTAGTGTCGCAGGCAGATGTTTCTCAAGGCCAACCGCCCAATAGAATTAGGGACGGACGATGACTCACTCATAATTGTATATTTTTCACGTACTTGTGTGCATGGGGCAAATAAAACTATGTTCTAATATTTTTTGTTCAAATGGTTAACCCGATGATGCATACTGGCCACGTATGAGTGCATAATCGTATTTTCTATGTTTAAAATAGCCATAATTCGAGAATAGTGCACCGTAGAAAAAAAAGTGTTGAAATCTTTTTTGTAGACAATTTTACGATCTACAAACTTTGTTTAAACCATTTTTCCGATAGCTCTCATTGTTTCAGAGATATACGCAAAAAACGCAAATTTGTGACCTTTGACCTCGAATAAAAAACAACGCACAAGCGGGATCGATGGGGACTTTTGACATGTCATTTGTATTGACGCATCCAAGGCCTGCACAAAAATCTAGCTTGTTGGGAATTAATGCAAACTTGAATCATAATTTAGTCTATTTTGACTGGATTAGTAGTGCATCAGCAAACAAAATATTCAAAGAAACATACACCCACAAGTGTGCAGAAGAATTACTAACAATAGACAGCAGTAATGCCTTAATGTCTCTAGCTTTTTTAGAAAAGTTTAGCTACTATTTCATGGCCGTACAAATTGCAACATTACTGTAAATATAAATAAATCATGGTTCTTGTACTATACGCATAAAGTAGTATAGGTGTAATATTTTTAATAAAGGAATTTACTTGTGCATATTTTGTGAGATTTCTTGTTGGAGTGCATTATATTGTTTAAAATGAGGTTAAAAACTGTACGAGAAAATACTTTCCCAACCTAGGTCGGTACCGTTCTTACGCGTATTCTGGAATAGTGTACTTTGACACTTGATTTTGAGCTGACAAAGTAAACATTCTTAATAGATTTCAGAAAAATTACATTGTTGTTCGACAACGATTAAGAAATCAAGTAAAAGACTGCAGAAACAGATATAGACACTGGCCACAACATAGTAATTATCAAAGCCGCGCTTAAATTAAAAAATTTGAGTAACAGGAACGGAAAAAGGCATTTTGACCTTGAAACGCTGAAAGATAAAGATGTCCATAACAAATTTGAAGGAAAAGTCAAATGATTTGCCGAAAAACATCGGAAAAATTTGTGACACCAAGGAAGTAGAAACAGAATAGAATTACATTAGACCCAAATTAGAAATAGCGGTTAGAGATATTCTAGGGTATAAGCAAAAAGAAAACACAAAACCATGGGTAACTAAAGATATTCTAGATTTAATAGAAGAGAGGCGAAATCACAAAAATAGAACAGACGAGGCAGGAAAATAGATATACAAAGCTCTAAAATGGGAAATTGTTCGCAAATGCAAAGCTAAAGAATAATGGATTGATGAAAACTGCAAAGAGGCACAAACTAGTATGAAAATAGGAAAAAAGACGAAACGTACAAACTAATTAAAATTAATTTTAGAAAACCTTTAGAAAAAATAAACGGGGCGCGAGGTGTCATCATTATAAAAGATGTAGGGAAGGTGGTTACACTGCAAGAATACATAGGGTAGTTTTATTCAGGTGAGGAACTAGAAGCAGCAGAACTGGAATTAGACTCTGAAAAGGGTGACGGGATATCCTATACGTAGAGGTAAATATGAATTAGCAATTAAGGTTCTAAAAAATAATGAGGCACCTGGTATAGATAAGGCGTAAGCAGAAACTGTAAAAGCTGCTGGATAATCTGCAACAGATCGTTCTTGCTAACTTGTAAGCTATGTGTATGAAACAAACGATATCCTCAAAGATTTCGAACATAATACCATACTTACTTTATCAAAAAATAAAATAAGTTTAACAACATATGTGTCAAAAATACTAACTAGAATTGCAGAAAAACAGATGGAAAAATGGCGTAAAGAAATACTAGTAGAATCTCAATTTGGGTTTAGGCAAAATAGGGGAACACGGGAGAGAAACTGTGTATATAGGGTTTGTAGATCTGTAAAAAAACATTCGACAATGTAAAATGGGAAAAATGTTCGAAGTATTCAAAAAGTTTAGAATGAGTTATAGGCATTGACAAACAGTACATAACTTATACAAAGAGCAAACAGCTATAATAGAAATCGATCGGGAACGAAGAGAGGTAAATATTAGGAAAGAGGTGAGACAGAGATGTGCCCTATCCTCTTTAATTTTTAACTTGTACATCGAAGAGACAATGAATACTGTCAAATGCAGAAAAACATTTGGAATTAATATACCAGCAAACGATATAGCGGTGTTAGTATCAATCAAGGAAGAGATAGAATCAGCTCTTTATGAAATGGAAACAATACTAACATAGAGATACTGTATGAAAATCAACTTTTTAGTTGAATTCTAAGTACTAGCATAAAAAGAAGGGGAAAATCAGTCAAAATCAGAATGCAAATAAGAAACGAGAATTTACAAGTGTTTAAGGATTTCTGCTACCTGGTAAGTCAAATAACGCAAGATGGGAAAAGATATAACACAAAGAATAGCACAAGGCTCTGCTGTATTTAACAAGAAAAAGTAACTACCATGTTCAAAGACAAAAACCATAGAAACCAGGAAAAGATTGGTGAAAGCATACGTGTGGAGCATAGCTATATGGCTGTGAAACGTGGACAGTAGGAAGAAAGAACATGAAAAAGATAGAATTTTTCGAAATATGCTGCTACAGATGCATGATGAATATATCATGGGGACAGACACACTTAAGAACAAAGAGGTTCTAGAAATTGCGGGTGGAGGGAGTAAGAAATATGTGGAAAGCAGTAAAGAATAGGAGATATAACATGATAGGACACACACTAAAGCATGTGAGAATAGTGTGTAATATATTAGAAACAAAGGTATACCTAGATCAGACTACTGCACACAGATAGTGAAAGATGTAGGATGTGGAAATTTCAGGGAAATGTGTAGGTTAGCTCAAAATAGAAATTAATGGAGATACGTGTCCAAGAAATGTTGATTGTGCGAAAGCAGTAATTTTAAAACTATTGATTCGGCAAATGTCTAAGTGGTGGAGGATCCTGGTAGCCATCTGATTGGTTAATCCCTTTGCGTACCACAGAATATCAGTAAAGTAGGGTGTATTTTTAAAAAACAACAAAAAGGGAAAAGTGCTGTGCAGCATTTAACAAGAAAAAGCAGCTGCTATGTTCGAAGATAACAAACATAGAAACAAGGAAAAGATTGAAAAAAATATATATGTGGAGCACATCACTGTACAGCTGTGAAACAAGAACAGCAGGAGAAACATATAGGAATAACCTAAGAGCCTTTTAATGTGCTGCTACATATGCATGATGAAGATATCGTGGACAGAGAAAGTTAAGAACAAATAGGTTCTAGAAATAGTTGGAGAAGTAAAATATCAGCAAAAATATAGGAGATATAGGTTGAAAGGACACTTTTTAAGACATGACCCAGTAGTGCTGGATATATTAGAAGCAGAGAAAAAAGAAAAAAAGGAGTTTGAAATAGACCTAGATTAGACTATTGCACATGGATAGTGAAAGATGTAGACTGTGGGTATTTTAGGGAAATGAGTAGGTTAGCTCAGAATAGGAAACTATCGAGGACTACCAAGTTTCAGGACTGAAGAGCTAAGGATGATGACGAAATAAAAATACTCGTAGTAAAAAAATAAAAATAGTAAATATTATTGTTGAAATACAAAGACTACGTTACATTATCACTTAGTCTGAAAGGCTTTCCTCTTCTCATAATTAAAAGCGCCAAACCCTCTACTCACAGCAATCCTTTTTGAAATTGTCTCTATACGGAAAACGTTTATTCCGCAAAGGTCTCCCTTGCTTTAGTTTCCTAAATTCTTCTGTTTACTTTTCTTTCACATTCTTAGAAGAGCCAAACTTAAAAAAATTGAATAATAAAATCACTTGGGTGAGTGGATGTCTTATACAAATATGTTTCCGGGTTTTTAAATAAATTCAAATAAAATTCAACCTTTAAAAAACTTAATTTTTTAACTTCACTCTGGCCATGTATTGCTAAAAAAAAATCCTAAAAAGACTTACAACCTAACGCATCAATAGTTTTATTACCACCCTAAATTTTCCCGTTTCCAATATTAAATTACTTGACATTTATAAATCTCAATATATGATACTGTTGTAAATATCAAACACAGCAAACACTTAAAATACCAATTTTTTTGTTGTATTCAATCAATGTTCATTTCACAATAATATAATATTAATATGTACTAATTTCGTCGTTAATTAGTCCAATAAAATAATTACCTTAACCTTTGTTAATTTCTCATTATAGAAATACCAACCAATTCGGTTTTTCAATTCACATGTACATTACAACGAAATATAAACATAGAAACTTATAATATTACTTACTGTTTACATTCCAATCTTAAAATTCTAAGGTTTTCTAGAAACCATTAGCATTACAATATCTCGTTATTCCAGCTACACGGCTCTCTTGACCTAACACCACACAAAACTCCAAATTAATGGAGGGGTGAACTATCCAAGTCCTAACTCCCTTAAAGCGGCTATACAGATGATGATTCCACAAACGTCTGAATCGAAAACACCTTGCCGGTGCAAACGTATGTTCAAAAATCAGTCGCACAACGCGTTTTGTTTTCCCTGCGCGAAACCCAATCATGTCTTTAAGTTCAATCTGCGCGTTTTTTTACACTTCAATTTTTAATTTGTCTCCATACCACCCCAACAGCTCGGTCCCTTCTTCCGTATCGTTTTCAAATTTTCGGCTCGCGAATAATTAATTCAATTCTTCATCATCGGATAAAATTATGGTTGTTTTCTCACTTTACAAACCTATCACGCGAAAGATGCATAGCTTTCTATAATTTATACTACGTGCTAAATTTTTCTTTAAATAACTGCGTTAATATATTGTAAAATCCTATTTTATGATGATATTTAATTTGTAATCTAATATCTGTGGATTTTACTAACTTGCCAGCTTTTTCTTTGTTTTTAAAAACATTGCAATAACTTATTTTTGTTTTGGTTTGATAGGTTGTGAACGGTATTTATAACTATTTTGGTGTATTAAAAAATGGAATATTTTCAATGAACGTTGTACAAAAGCTTTCTTAATACCTTATAAGAAATGCATAACATTGAAATTTGTTTTCCATGTTTCTGGTTTTAAAATAATTTATAAACTTGGGCTTCGTCCTAATATGTTTTGTACCATAAATAACATTACGATTTCGTGGTTTGAATTCATTGCATGACACCCTGTTCTCATTATATTGTTTATTACATTGTATGATTTTATAGGATATGTTATTTCAGTGATTTGTATTGTCGCGATATTTATTCTATTGAACTAAAGTATTAAATTGTACCAATTTATTTTATGAAAAATCATTTTGTCATCATCATTTTGTTTTCGACCTTATTTAAGGTCGGTTTGACGCAGCTCTAACTTCTTTTCTATTCTGTGCTAATCTAAAA
Source organism: Platerodrilus igneus (assembly GCA_036346225.1). NCBI lineage: Eukaryota > Metazoa > Arthropoda > Insecta > Coleoptera > Lycidae > Platerodrilus > Platerodrilus igneus. The sequence continues at coordinate 6,640,689 of JARFIW010001480.1, forward strand.
AGCTCTACAATACCCTTCACAACCTAAATTTTTAATAATTTAACTAATACTATAGTCTTCTATTTTTTTCCTATCCACCTGCCACTACATAGATATTAGCAACCTGATGGTTGTTAAAGAACTCTAACATGTTTACATGATTACCATTTATAAGGAAATGAAATATAACCTGGTTATCCGCTTCAAAAAGGAAAAGTGTTAAATTATATGTTATGGTAAGGCTTAAGCAACGAATCGCTACCAACATGCCAGACCCCTTTTGTATATTGCTTTAATTATATTAACTGTCCTAATTTTTTAAAGAACCTATTATTATGGTTGCACAATAAAACCAGTTTATTACTGCAGTTTATAAACGCTAAGCTCTTGCTAAACTCTTGTCCTTACAGTTGGTTGTATGTGGGACATTATCTCTAGTGAGCGAGCATCAATGCGACTCTTTTCATAGTGGTTAAGGCAGTCCGACACCGCCCAATCATGTAATCTCCAACCCTTGCTTTGTTCACCATGACTGTCCGTTGGGGAATGAATTTGAAAATCGCCTGGAAGTAGTTAATAGTTATTTCATCCTTAACAATGCGCATCTAACGTCTAGTATAAGATAATGATGGCTTTAAGGTAACGGTTTACTGCGATTAATACGCGTGCCGTTATGTTGCTGTTTTGGTTGATACATCACTGCAATATCTGTTTATATGGTACTGGTGTAGTTTATTCATTTTAATATTTAGATGATTCGTACACAAAATCATATGGGCTGATGAGGCAAATCTAGCAATGGAGGTTACCGTTAGCAGATGAATTGTAAGCGATCTGGTCTGTCTGGTCTTGTCGCGTATAAAGTACATTCAGATGGCGATAAAAGATATACCAATTTTCCATTTATGCTTTTCCTGGTGTCAACACATGGCAAGCGAATTTTAGGAAAATCCTGTTAAAAGTATTATAGTTTGTTTACTTTGGTTAACATTGACAAGTAGAGAAAGATGAACGGCTTTGGTTATTGTGATGGGTTTAGTAACATTCATATTATTTAAAAAGTATAATTTCCTGCAGAAGTTGGATTTGTGTAAGCATTAGTACCATAAATCAAACCCGATTTCAATTGTTATAAATATTTGTATTTAAGTAGCTTCATACGTTATAATTATTAGAAAAAATCATAAAAAGTAGTCACGTAACTTGTGCTTACTTTTAGATAAAATTAACAGAGTCTTTCAGACTAAGGTTTTTTAAAATGTGAACTTCACAGATCTGGCAGGTTTTATAGCTGTTATGTGTTATTATTAATGACTAATATTAATTTTATTAGATTATAGACTACCAAATAAAAATAGAGTAGGAAGGCCTAGACAAAGCTATATTAGTCAAATTATTAGAGATTTAGGTTGTGAAGGGTATGTGGACCTTTTTAGATTAGCTCAGAATAGAAAAGAATTTAGAGCTGCGTCAAACCGACTTTAAGTAAGTTCGAAAACAAAAAAAAAAAAAAATAAAAATCAGTTAACTAAATGTCACCAGGACATAACTCACAATTAGTTAGAGGTCTGGCATGTTGGTAGCGATTTGTTGCTTAAGCCTTACCATAACATATAATTTAATAAACGTCACCTTGACATAACTCACAATTAGGTAGCGGTCTGGCATGTTGGTAGCGTTTCGTTGCTTAAGCCTTATCATAACAGATAATTTAATAAACGTCATCATGACATAACTCACAATTAGGTATCGGTCTGGCATGTTGGTAGCGTTTCGTTGCTTAAGCCTTACCATAACAGATAATTTAATAAACGTCATCATGACATAACTCACAATTAGGTAGCGGTCTGGCATGTTGGTAGCGTTTCGTTGCTTAAGCCTTACCATAACATATAATTTAACACTTTTCCTTTTTGAAGCGGATAACCAGGTTATATTTCATTTCCCTATAAATGGTAATCATGTAAACATGTTAGAGTTCTTTAACAACCATCAGGTTGCTAATATCTATGTAGAGCCAGCTGGATAGGAAAAAGATAGAAGGATATAGGAAGACCTAGACCAAACTATATTAGTCAAATTATTAGAAATTTAGGTTGTGAAGGGTATGTAGAGCTTTTTAGATTAGCACAGAATAGAAAAGAAGTTAGAGCTGCGTCAAACCGACCTTAAGTAAGGTCGAAAACAAAATGATGATGATGATTAATTTTATTATTTTGATTTTGTTAACTCCTTTCGGAATCGATTTAAAATACTTTGAGTTTATAAAGTTGAAAAACTTGATATTTCGGTACAAATACTTAGCGAAAAATATTTTATTTATTATTTAGGATTCCGCAGTTGTCAAAAATACTAAGTAATAATTTATGAATATAGGTGTCGACTTGGCTTTGACTTTTATTTCTCTCTAAGCATTATTTGAGGTTTGAGTAGAAGAATTTAACAACAAAGTATTGTTTTTTTAATAGGAAGGCTCGATGAATTGAAGATCCGTTTATTAATTGTGGTGCAAGTGAAGTGCAACGTGTTGTATAAAATAAAACTATAAAAGGTTCATTACAAGCTCTCAGTATACGCAGTTGTCTTATTTGTTATCACATTAATTTCCTTACATTTATTATTTTTCTTGAGACACAAACCACGGCTTTTTGTGCATTGTTTTATTTCAGGTATGTATTGCGTCGGTTGTATAACCGTCAGGTTTTTGTTTAATTTTTTCGGATTTCTGTACCGCCCCTAATCGAAAGGTATAGTGGCGTCTAATCATTTTTAGTCTTTACTATCTTTACAGTAAAGCATATCTCCCTCCTTGTTCTCTGCTAAAGTCAACAAAACTACAACACACGCTCATTTTCTGTCTCCGACAATAAGTTCGGCGCAACTTGTCCACACCTGGGGAATGTCGCTTCATTACTAAAACGGACATGTTGCATCAAATTACCAGTTTCAACAGCTTCCAGAAAGTCATGACACATAACTTACCTGACTTACTGCCCTCTACCTCAAGCTTATGTACTACCTAGATGTGATATGCATGTTTCTTTAATGTAAATCATGGCGTTTTCCACATAGTGGAACACCGAGCTCTCGACTTAGTTTTCTAGTCTATGCGGAGGAGCTGCATCTGATGGTCTCCTCTACATTTTGCACAATCTCTGGTGGTACCGATGGTCTCCCTGCCGTCGCTCATCGGCCTCACTACCCGTTCGCTTGAATTTATTAATCATGGTCTTGATATCTATTCTGGTGAGACATGGCTTCTGGAACTTATGGCTAAAATCTGACTTCACTTGTTCATACATCAATCCCCGCTCATGAGCATACACAATGGCTGTTCGTTCTTCTGTTGTTAGCATTGAAAACAAAATAAATTGTTTTTAGTTTTTAATTTTACCCTCGTGACTATCAGTTAATAAATTGCACCTTTATATTTCCTAAACCCTTACCTGATATCACAAGGTCGAGAATTTCTTATTAACAATGAAAGCCCAAGGTAAAGTTGGATGGAAAACGGCTTGAGGAAAAGAAAAACTCTTTAGGCATAAACAGCTAATAGAGTTAGCTCTGGGTAGATCATGAGCTTGGGTCATGGGTTGTCAAAAGACCAAAATTATAAATAATGAGCGCCACCGTATTTTTCAATACAACAACCTACAAAAATTAACTATGCTTGTATTAGGGGAATGCGGAAACCTTATATCAACACCACTAACATAGCCATAAAACTTGAATTTCACTCTTTTAAAACACTTATCAAAATCTCAAACACCAGATGTTATACAGATGTCTCGACTTAACCTGTGAACAAACAAATGCACAACGTGGACACCGTTTGTGTCCTAAAAATATTTACCACAAATAAAATAATAGAATTTAGGTTTCAAAAGTATACACCCAGGGTATTTGTAATCATTACCCACAATTTCTGATCAGGAATGATTTGTAAACTTTACTTGTATTTTAAATAATAAAAAAAGTCATGCAAAAAAAAATAGATTCTATTTGCTTAAATTTCTTGATTCATTTTACTATAATATTCTCAATTCGTAAAGTTTTCTTAATTATTCATGTTGCATATTCTTCAAGTTATAGTAGCACTACTTCGACTTTAACAATGAAATTTAAATTACCTAAGTGCAGATAAAGTAGCATGTGTCAACCTTAAGTTACTTTTATTTAATAGTTAATAAAGGAATTCCTCATGTTGTCTAAAAATTAAAGTACATGACCTCAAAATATTTAAACCTATTTTTAAATTAAAGTAACATGACATGTGAGGTCTAAATAGGACAGTTGAATATATGTTTTTTATATCTGACATAATATGTCACTCATAATTTTTTAGCTTAGTTAACTTTATCCGTATGTGCAATCATTCTGACAAGCAATAAATTTGTTACTTAATTCTTTCTTTCCTTAAACGAAATTTACGTAACTAAAGTCCAATCTACTATTTTCTTATTGCAATTTAACTGATATTGAAAGTGATTAAAAGCTAAAAACACTCACGTGTGCAAATACTGCTGTGAACAAAAGAAATCGGACCATAACCCCAGCTGTCGGAAATTCCATGAACATCTGTGGTCTGCGACGCACAAATAGAAGCCATGTGAATACTTACGAAATTATTACTGGAATTGCGAGAACTCTTCTGAATAAAACCAGAATTTAACGAAACTAACATCTGCTTGATTTTACATCATTAGTACTCCAAAACCAAACTGAATTTTCTTGAAATTAATACTTTGATATTACTGATGTAATAAACTTATAGGAAATTGTATATGATATTCTCATATCATATGGTTACGTGATATTGCATTATTTGATATTGCATGTATTAATGATGGTGAGCTTCCATCTCCTTAGGCCTGCAGGGATCAACTAAACTGTTCTAGGCGGAACATATAAAAGAATCACATTACGCTAAAGCCGCTAGAAAACAACCTCCAGACACCAAGATTCAATCAATTCCATTTCTTTTTCGGACTGTGTTACAGGCTACGTGTTTAGACACGACCATATTGACTTTACTACGCCGCTTATCGCAGCTTGTCGCTTCAAACGTTGATAGCAAAGTGCTCTAATTGACAACTCGACGAACCTTAATAACGAATCTTAGACCTCAAAGGTAAAGGAGTCTATATGCTATTATAGATTTTAAGTTTTATTTTAATTGTACGGAATTTTACAAATTATATTTTTATTTTATTGCGGCTTTATTCTATCTTAATAGACAAAGTGTAACTACGAAAAAAAATACGTTACAGCATTGTTGCATGTTCCTTGCAAAAAGTATTTGTTAATGATACCACCGAAATGTATAATAATTTTATAACAATTTTTTGCCGTAATCTATGAAAAATGTTGTGTGCGCATTCGTCTAGTCAGAGACTGACACTTTTGATAAAACGTAATGGTGTAGTATGATCCAAACGAAAAAATGAGGACTGTTTTGGCAATAAATCAGACACACCTGCCAATACTGATTCACACGATCCTATTAAAGCAGCAAATGAAACATTTGACCAAATTTGTGGTCACATAAGCACGTCGAGAAATAGTAAACATGGTTCGTTAATGCTTGTAATATTCTTTTGAAGGCAGAAGTACATCAAAATTACACATTAGTAGAATGCAAAAATTTGCCGTTTTATTAGAACTTTTTATAATTTGCGCACAATACTGCACAAATACAGAGAAACAGAGAGAAAGAAGTTGATATTTGTCGTGAAATCCAAAAGAAGTTTGAATCGCTCGTGATCACGTTAAGAACTAATGTACTTTTTGCTACTTATGGAACCGGAAGTGTTAAGGATCAAAAGAACTTTTGACTTAACAACTTTTTAAGAATCACTTCTAAATTTGAATCATTAAAAAACAACTACACTATAAATCGTCGAACTATCTGAACTAATTCAATTGTATGGAATTGGATTGAGTTTGAATTGAACTTCGTAGAAATAGGGGTGGCTTATATATTGTATTTCAACGTAAATGTTAACTTGTCGAGTTTAATTTGTTTATAAAACATCAGGACGAGTCAATCAATAGGATAACATTTGCAGGCGTTGGTAAATTAGCAACGAGAAAGCTTGCGTATTTAAAACGAAGACGTCTCAAACATTTAGAATTGATATCTGCACGGAAATTAAATATAAAAGGTAACATTCTTGGTGGATTTTGTCTGTCAGTAGGCTATTAATTTGCCGACTACTACCCAAGGGGCGATGCGATGTTTTCGTTATCTTTTAATTTTTATCGGCCAAACGCAAGTTTGTGAGGTATTTTATATTCAAAGAATTTCATCGTGATCTATAAATGCGCATAGGTCGTCGTTAACCGGAAAAAGAGGCTTGCTTATAGGGTTGCAATAACACACTTGCAGATTTAAAGAAATTGATGTGTTTATAGCCTACTAGATGAATTTTCTTTTATTCTTTATAACGTTTCTAAAGCCACAGACACCATCAATTAAATATTAAGTCTTACATGATTGATTGTACTAAAGTTGTTTTGTATTTTAATCGTAGCTTTAACGATTTGATATTTGTTTGAATTTAACTATAAGATTAAAAATAATGTGAAGTTGAGTAATTTATATGCGAAACCCAAACATTTACTTTTAACGCATTTTTTTAAATAGTTCTCTTTTTAAAGATAAACAAATGTAGTTTTTAACAATTCCTAAGCTTCATAATCCTCTCCGTCATCAGTGTATAATGATTTAATAAAAGTCTCTAATGTAAATAATAAGCCTTTCAGTAATGAAAAGTACTCAGTATTTAGGCCGCATGAAGTTTCATTATAAAAAATTTATTCTTACAAAGTTTTCCTATTAAAACGCCACAACTACAATGTCAAGAACGTAATTCCTGTGGTATTTGCTTTCTAGTGACTCACTTAAACCCCAAGTGCCAATTTAAAAGTGCCTACTAGAATAAGACTGTAACTTTAAATTGAGCAGGCTTTTCTTCTATAATAGGTAAAGTTTCTCAGTTTTCAGTTAAACTCTTAAAAATTGTTGTTGCGTAAGAATTTACACTCGGCACAACTTATACTTTGGAATAAAAAGTTTGTTGAAGATAAACTTCATGTGGTTGCAATTTTTACCCTATCAAAACATAGGCACACACAAGAGAAACGTTAATCCGGCTCGTCCTTATCTCAATCCTCTCGAAACAAAACGATTTGTTGCACTTTAGATCAACGAACTAATCGTGAACCTGGAGAAAAGCACAATCGTATTTAGTGCAAAATAAAGCAAGAGCTGCGATAAAAAACCTCAGATTTATTGTTGGGATTCGTTTCTCTGATTACCCTGTTAACTGATAGATTGGGGTTAATCACCTTTCTCTTTTTATTCTCGTTTATTTTAAGCGTGTCTTTGTCTTTAAAATTGAGCACTTTATTATTGTTTAACGAAAAGCCGTTGCGGTTTCAAACTAAGATTTAAAATAACCGATTGGCTCATTTATTTACCTGTAAAAATGCGATGGAGTTTTGGGGAAAAGGGGGACTTTCTAGAATTAATGCTAAACGAAAAACGATGTTGTCAAAGTACTCTAGTTTAGATGCTGTAAAACTTGCCTGTAATTTATTCAAATGTCGAAGTTTCTCATTTTACCGATACCCTCTAATCTTAGATAATGTTCACGGTTCGCTTCTCAAAGTTATTTAGAAGCATCATTACCGTAAGGTTTACAAGCTTAAGTATCGGATCTGTACAAATTATGGTTTAGATATCTTAGAAAAATCAAAAAGTTTTCGTAGGCAAGGGATTAATCTCTATTTCTTGGCCAGACCCTGTAACTTTTATTAGGAAAATAGCTGCTGCTTTTTTGCCGATCGGATACCTAAGATGTGCCTCGACTTTTAGTAGGGTATGATGTCTCCGTAACCTTTAATGACCAGTAAACACATCCACCAACATATTAAGCATCCACTTGTTTTTAATTTATTCACCATGCCTACTACAGTCGCACTGCTCAACTATCATTTTCAATTTTTTTTCATCTGTTCTGCAGCCACAATTTTAATTCAGATACTATTAATCTTATTGTTGACTATATGAAGGGTCCAGCCCTAAAATGGGCATCCACTTCTACTTAGCTAACTCATCAGCTTTCTTGTTTCCTAGCACATCTCAGCAGTATCCTACAACTTATAAGAGCTGTACCTCTTTCTGAGTAACTAATTTCTCCAATGCATCTCCTCACTCCTAGACCAGTAAATACCAGGTGTTCAGTTACCATATAAATCAGACATCCTTATCCTCTCACCATATTCGGACACAACTTGTCAGTATTTCTCTCAAGCTGTCCAGAATCCAAAAGAATCTCGGGAGCAAGGCGGATAAAACATACCAAAGCTCTAGAAGTTTTACTAAAACTCCCAGCTATCCCCATATGAAATCAGAGGGATGCTCTGGAGACGTCTCAGACTTCGATGTGGGGGCTGCGAAGTAGAGGGTAGGTAGTAGGAAATGCTAAAATCGCTGTTATAGCGGATAATAAACTTCCCATTTCCGCCATCAAGGTGAAGTAAAGGAAACAGAGGATACACTAAGATTACAGAGGCAATTTACTCTCACAATCTCTCTCAGAATCCTTTCCAGGGAAAAGTGGGAACAAAAGGAGGTTCGATTCCCTCAGGATTCAGAGGTGTGCCATGCTGATGGGTTACGAATAGTGAATACAGGACTCGCCGTGACAGGGGTATTTTTAAAGAGTAATGGAGCTCAGTAAAGCTTTCCCTGAGCCCATATACAACTATCTTCCAGGCAGAGATATACGCAATATTGAACGTGGTTGAAAGCCAGGAGATATGAGTTAGAAGAACGTATGGTTATTATTTGCTCAGATAGTCAAGCAGCATTCCAAGCAATCTGCTCCCCCAGGACCAGATGCCCATTGTTTCAGGAGTGCAGAGACGCATTGGAAGATTTAGCCAATCAGAAAAATGTTCAGCTCTTCTGGGTTCCCGGACACCACGGTGAGCAGAGAAGTGAAGAAGCTGATATGTCAGCTAAGCAGGGGACAGGAATCCCTTACTTAAGGCCCGAACTGAGCATAGGTTTCATGAGAAATTCGGTACGTCCAAATTAGAACGTAGGATGCGAAAGAGGCGGAAAGAGGAGTGGAAAAGAAGGGGAATATAAACAGTCAAAAATAATGATAGCCAAGCTGAACGAGTCAAGAACGGCATGGCTACTAAATACAGATGGGAAAACAACTGTTGGTGGAAATTCTTATTGACCATTGCAGGTTACGGAATCACCTGACCCTGCAGAGTCTAGGTGCAAAAACCTGTGAAAGGCGGTAGAAAATTGTTGCCACTACATAGAAAAATGCGAGGGGTGTATGCGGTTAAGACATATGGTCCTGCAGGTTAACGCAGGAAGATTTGTTCTCCCTTCCCTGTCAGTCATGTTGGCTTTCATTAAAGAAACTGGCAGGTTTGCCACCGGAGGGCAGAATAGTGTTGAAATAGAGGAACCTGGTAATAAGGATTAACAGGGTGTGATCTTAGGAGTTGGTTGAAAATGCCAAAGGGTTTATTTGCTGGACTACTTTCATTCCTTCTAATTTATTTCTAGTACTATTCTCTCGCGCTATTAGTTTAAGATCACATTCTCTTCTCCAAACTACCCTCGTTTCCATATTATCCGTTCTTAATCGCTATCACCTGACTGAACCGGCCGCTACGCTGGAAAAAAACCGAGAACTTGTACAACTTCGATCACAAGAACACACACCTACGTTTATTCGAGCAGTTTTACCTTTGTGATTGTAATATTCGCGTATTATCTATAGTACAATAATAGACTCTTAAGTGCACTACATTGGTTTGACTTTTAGTTTAACACTTTCAAGAAGCGGATAAAGCAACATTTAAATTCTAAAAAATTATAATATAAGGTCAGTTCAACTTAATTTTTTATTCCTAATTTTGTTGCATTGCAACTGATTCTTCTTTTTTGTTTACATCATTTTGTTTTCGACCTTACTTAAGGTCGGTTTGACGCAGCTCTAACTTCTTTTCTATTCTGTCCTATCCAGATGGCTCTACATAGATATTAGCAACCTGATGGTTGTTAAAGAACTCTAACATGTTTACATGATTACCATTTATAGGGAAATGAAATATAACCTGGTTATCCGCTTCAAAAAGGAAAAGTGTTAAATTATATGTTATGGTAAGGCTTAAGCAACAAATCCCTACCAACATGCCAGACCGCTAACTAATTGTGAGTTATGTCCTGGTGACATTTAGTTAACTGATTTTTATTTTTTTTGTTTTGTTTTCGAACTTACTTAAAGTCGGTTTGACGCAGCTCTAAATTCTTTTCTATTCTGAGCTAGTCTAAAAAGGTCCACATACCCTTCACAACCTAAATCTCTAATAATTTGACTAATATAGCTTTGTCTAGGCCTTCCTACTCTATTTTTATTTGGTAGTCTATAATCTAAGACTTTACTAAATAGTCCCTCATGTCTTAACTGGTGCCCTATCATTCTATTTCTCCTGACCTTCAATTGTTTCCACATACAGGGATCCTCACCTATCCTTCTATAAACTTCCTCGTTTGTTACTCTATCTGTCCAACTAATCTTTAACCTGCTCCTATAACACCAAGTTTCAAAAGCTTCTATCTTTTTCTTCTCTACTTCTTTAATTGTCCAAGTCTCACTACCATATAGTAGAACGCTCCATACGTACGACTTTAAGAAACTTTTTCTATTATCTAAACTAATACTATTAGCTATTAGTAAGTTTTTCTTTTTTAAAAACATTTTTCTAGCTTGAGCTATTCTAACTACTATATCCCTTCTCCTACGTCCATCCTTTGTAATTATACTACCTAAATAGCAAAATTCATCTACCTCCTCTAACTCGGTATTACCTATTTTTAATTTTGGTTTAGAACTAGGCTGTAACTCACTTGTCATTATCTTTGTCTTTACTGAGTTAATTCTCATACTATAGTTACTCCGTAGTATCTCATCTAAAATATTTAAAAACTCTCCTAACTCTTTTCTAGACTCTGCTATAATGGCTATATCATCTGCAAAACGTAACATGTCTATTTTCTGTCCCTGTACACTAATACCTATCTCTTTTCTCTCTCTAGCTAAGTTTAAAGCTTCCTCAATATAAACATTAAAAATCAAGGGAGACAGTATACAACCCTGTCTAACATTATTTCTAATCTTAGCTCCCTTTTCTATTTCATCAAATCTAATTACTACGCTTTGGTTTTTATATAGACTGTAAATAATCTTTCTATCCCTATGAGAGATTCCTATTTTTTGCAAAACCCTGAACATAACAATCCAATTAACCCTATCAAATGCTTTTTCTAAATCTACAAACGCGAAGTGAGTCTTTTTATTTTTTTGTAACCTTTTTTCAATAATTAGCCTAATCATTAGTATCGGTTCTCTAGTTCCTCTGTCTTTACGAAAACCATATTGGTCTTCGCTTAAACAATTCTCAATTAAAGCTTCTACTCTATTTTTAATTATTATTGTTAGTATTTTGGAAGCATGAGAAGTTAAACTAACCGTTCTAAAATTCTCACACCTATCAGCTTCTCACTTTTTTGGGATTGGGATAATTATATTTTTTTCGAAATGTATTGGACTTTTTGTTTACAGTTTACATTTATTGTTTTTCGTATCTTATCTATCAAACAAAAAGGAACATGCAAAACGCCGGGTTCTTCAAGAAAATATGGTTAAAAAATGGCTTAACTATCTTAGCAGATAAAATACCACCGCTTCCTTTTCTTGGCTTTTCTGTATTTGAACTACTTTTAATGTAGCATACACTTTTACCTGAAAAACCTTGATATACCGTCTTGGGAGATAGCCTAGAAACTTTTTCTTTGTCAAGTACACCTTTGTCCCAGAATTCAAGTATCCGCAACACAAACAATTACTGTCTATGATCTAGGAAAATTATGTTCTATTTACTTTATATAAATAAATTTTTACATTGTACATTTGAATAAAAATTATTTTTGGTATTTGTCAGATAAAACTATAGAGAAATAAGTTCTTAATACGTATTTATGCACCAAGTGTGATATTAAGATGATTACCCCAGGAGAGTACCTCATCCAACCCGACGGGCTGCGGTCCGAGGGATTGATTGAGTCGTCCTTTACAGGTAATCATCCAATAACACAAGTGGTGCATACAAGACTTTGTATTTTACTTCATACATAAAATAAAAAATTGAAAGTGATAAGGATGTATTGCTGCAGTTTTATTTCGCTCAAAAAAATGTTTTCCCATGTTGGAGAGACACCTGCCGCAGTTTTATTATTTTTTCTACTTGCTAAAGTTATACTGAACGAGCTTTGTTCTTTTGGAAAGATTGTTATGCTTTGATTGCTGTATGATAAGGACCAGGTGTAAGATAACACCACGAGATTGTTGAGCAATAAGACTGTATTATTTGATTTTATAGTAACGAACGCAATGTCCCTTACAAATGCCTTTTCGTGGACACACGGTGCCCTATAAGGTGAACCACTGAAAAAATGTTCAACTTCACACACAAATAAATTCTTTATTAGCACATATTAAAAACGGTTACATCTACTTCACCCTTCAACGACATCACTAGACCGACTGGTCTTTTAAATACTCATAAAGAGAGAGTGGTGGTGCAAACCCATCAGCACACAGGCTGATTCATACTTAAGTAAGAAACCATTAATAAGTAATTGTAACAATTTTAATTAAGACGATTAATATATCGTATCGTATAGCATATACACTTCGAAAAAGTAAAGTTTTATACTTAGAAGATGGAAATACTAAAAACTATATGCCTTCGGCTAACTTAGCTATTACCCCAAGGGAGAGTTGTATGTCAGTTGAAGCTCAATTTACTTAGTTCAATAAAAGAAAACGTGATTTTAAGTTGGACGCCACTGTATCTAACAAGATTCATTTAATTTTGAAGGGCAGGTACAGAATAATCTTTCGTGTTTGCTAATTCTTATTCGTTATCTCAATTCTTGGATAAATATAGTGTGACATAATGTAGGGTACATCTTATCTCAGCCAATTACATGTCATGCTCAATGTAAAATGTTTTAACCTATGCAATTCTTACATTGCAAGACTCAAAAGAGTTGCTATTGTAATAACGCGTCTATTTCATTTTCGAGAAATAAATATTTTTATTATAACAATTCTATAAAATTCATGTTCGATTACTTTACAAATAACACCATAGGTTTTTAGCTTTAAATACTCAAACAGTGTTTTAAGTACTTTATGTATTCACATATTTGGTATCTCAACCTGCGTATTGGAGAACTGTTTAATCGAGGGAATGATAAACCTGCAATATTAATCCAAAAATGTATTAATACAAACGTTGTTGATACGAGAAGATAAATTTATGGACACATGAAATTCATGACATTCACTAAAAGTCTGAGAGTTATTTAAAATGAAAGAACCGATATCGGATGATTTAATATAATCTTAACTTAAATGATATTACTACTGGTTATTAAATTATAGTTTTTCAGTGTGCAAAGCATGTCTTTAATAATTTATTAGCTAGTTACCGTTCTGAATGAACCTGCATCTTGAAGAAGTACTAGATTACTAGAACGGGTAGGTCGGCTTCAGAGTGACAAACTGAGACAGGTCCCCAAAAGAGGGTAGCAGCTCTTTCGGTACTTGGAGTGGCAGAGACCACAAGGGTCGGTATGGCATTCTAAGACACAGTACTGCGATATGGAAGGCAACTGGAAACCACCACATTACTTTCCAAGTACACAGCGTACTTAAATTGATATTTAAGATTGTGGCATCTATTGGGGTAAAAATTTCGGAGTTAAAATAGTCCCCCATTCGGATCTCCGGGAGGAGACTACTTCGGAGGATGTGATCGGTAAGTATAAAAAATGAGTCGTGAACATTCTGCGAGTCAGAACTATTAAGCAAGTAGGTAAGCTAGCGAACTAGAAAATTGAAATGCATAGGTTAGCATTAGACTAGTAGTGATCAGCGAAGTTCGATGGCCAGAGGCGGAGGATTTTTGGAGCCGAGACTTTAGGGTAATTCACACAGCATCATAGGAAGGAAATTTAGGTGTGGGGATAGTTATGCGAAAGATAGGACGACGTGTAGAAAATTAGCTACAACAGAACGAAAGAGTACTCATGGTTAGATTAGAATCTAAACCGGTAAATACAGTAATAATATAAGTATACATACCCACCTTTAGCTATAAGGAGGAAGAGGTTGAAGCGATCTACAAAAATATCAAAGACATACTAAGATACGTAAAAGGACATGAAAATTCAATAATTACGGAGGATTTTAAGGCTGTGGTAAGCGGGAATAGAGAAGGACCGGTAATAAGTTTCTTTGGTTTAGGCACGAGAAACGACAGGGGAAATAGGCTGGTAGAATTTTGCGACAAAAACAATTTAACCATCACAACACATTATTTCAACATCATGCTAGAAGACTATACACGTGGAAGATGCCTGGATGATATCAAATAGATCACATTCTTGTTAGACAATGATTTAAGAATCACGTAAAAGACTGTGGAAGCTACCCAAAAACAGATATACTCACTGATCAGTTGATCATAACACTGTAATTCTGAAGACCGCTCTTAAATTAAAAAACTTAAGAAAAAGGAACGGAAAAATACACTTGACTTTGAGAAACTAAAAGATAAAGATATCCACGAAAGATTTGAAAAACATTCGAATCAATTGCTGAAAGATATGGGAAAATTTCTAATACTAAGGGAGTAGAAACAGAATGAAGTAACTTTAAATCCAGCTTATACATGGCGGTCGGCGATACTCTGGGATATACACAAAAAGAAAATACGAAACCATGGATAACAAAGGATATCCTGAATTTAATAGAAGACGAAAGTACAAAAACAGATCAGACGAAGCTGGAAAACAGAGATACAGAGCTATAAAATGGGAAATTATTTGCAAATGCAGAAAAGTTAAAGAGCAATAGATTGATGAAGAGTGCAAAAAAAGGTACAAACTGAGATGGAAATAGGTAAGACAGACGAAGCATACACACACTAGTTGGAATTAATTTTAGATATATAAAATCGTAGCAAAAATATAAAGGTCGCGGAAGGAGACATCATTATAGAAAATATTCAGAAAGTGATTAGATGGCAAGAATGTAAAGAGAATTTATATGTAAGAGGGGAAATAACAGCACTAGAACAGGAATAAGATATTGAAAACGATGACTTGGAATATCCTATACTTAGAGATGAGTTTGAATTAGCATTAAAGGATCTAAAAAATGTTTAGGCACCGGGTACAGATAAGGTACAAGCAGAAACTCTAAAAGCTGCTCGACAAGCAGTAACGGAACGACTTTTCCAACTTGTAAGCTATATGTAAAGAGACGGGCGATATATCCAAAGATTTCAAACGTAACATCATAGTCAGTATGCCAAAAAGAGAGGTGCGGAAAGATGTAAAATTTTCACACAGTAATTGTATAAAGACGGATGGAATAGCGGACTGAAGAAATACTAGGAGATGATCAATTTGGGTTTAGGCGAAATAGGGGCACACGGGAGGCTATTGTAGCTCTGAGGGTGATAATGGAAAAAACAATATAAAGAGGAGAAAGCATGTATATAGGGTTTGTAGATCTGGAAAAAGCATTCGACAATGTAAAATAGAAAAAATGTTCGAAATACTCAATAAGATTGGAATCAGCTTTAGGAATAGATGGATGGTACATAGCTTATACAAAGAGCAAACAGCTGTAATAGAATTAGAGCAGGAACATAGAGAAGTAGATATTAGAAAAGGGGTAAGGCAGGGATGTGCCCTATCCCCGTTAATTTTTAACTTGTCATCGAAGAGACAATAAATACTGTCAAATGCAAGAAGACGTTTGGAATTATTATTCAAGGACAAAAATTGATATGCTTAGATTTGCAGATGATATAGCAGTATTAGCATCTAGCAAGAAAGAGTTAGAAGTAGTTCTAATAAAATGGAAACAGTTCTAACTGAGAGATACGGTATGAAAATTAACAAAAATAAAACTATAGTACTAGTATGCAAAGGAGGGGAAAATAAACCAAAAACTAAAATACAAATAGGAAACAAGAACTTACAAGAGGTGAAGGATTTCTATTACCTAGGAAGCCAAATACCCCAAGATGGAAAAGCGCAAAAGATATAAAACAAAGATTAGTACAAGGTTGTGCTACATTTAACAACAAAAAGCAACTACTGTGTTCAAAGACAACAAACATAGAAACAAGGAAAAGGTAGATTGCTTATAACATGTGTGTGGAGCACAACACTGTATGGAACCTGGACAGTAGGAGAGGCGGACAGGAAAAAGATAGAAGCCTTTGAAATGTGGTGCTACAGACGTATGATGAAGATATCATTGGACAGACAAAGTAAAGAACAAAAGTTTGTAGAAATTGTAAGGGAAGATAGAAATATGTGGAAAACAATAAAAAATAAGAGAGATAGGATGATAGACCACATACTAAGGCATGAGGAATAGTGTGGAATATATTAGAAGCAGAGAGGAAAAGGAGAGGTAGAGGTAGACCTAGGTTAGACTATTGCACACAGATACTTAAAGATGTAGGCTGTGGGAATTTCAGGGAAATGTGTAGCTAACTTAGAATAGAAACCAATGCAGGTACGCATCCAACCAGTTCCAAGACAGAAAACTTGATGACAGAAAATATTTGTACTTAAACATGATGGTTATTATAAGCAACTACAGGTGTTGATTTTGCAGTATTCTTCACTAATGTTAATTGTGGGAAAGAATTTACTAAAAAACTGTCTGTGTTTTGGGGATCTAGGCAGCCGCAGGCTGCTTAAGCCTCTTTACATACCACTGAATATCGATGAAATAGGATGTATATTTACAAAACAATGGAAGGGAAACAAGCTGTATCCAGGCAGTTGGAATTTCAGGGAACTGTGGAGACTAGCTCAGAATATAAATTAGTGATGGTACGCGTCCAAGCAGTTTGAAGACGGAAAACCTAATGACAAAAAATAATAGCACTTAAACCTGATGATTATTACAAACAACTACAGGTGTTGGATTTGCAATGCTTTCAAAAAATCTTGCCTGTGCAGATGGATTTATTGCAAAACTATTATTTTGGAAAATATTCAAGTGTTGGGAGATCTTATTAGCCACAGGTTGCTTAACTCCCTTCACATATCAATGAATATCGGTGAAATACGGTGTATATTTACAAAACAATAGAAGGGGAACCAAACTGTATCTAACAAGAAAGAGCAGCGGCTATGGTTGAAGACAACAAACATAGAAACATGGACAAAAGTGTTGGCAGCATATGTGTGGAGCACAGCACTGTACGTCTATGAAATACGGACAGTACGAGAAGCAGACATGAAAAGGAAGAATCCTTTTGGAATGTTATCCTTCAGCATGGACAGATAAAATTAATAACTAAGAGGTTGTAGAAATAGAATGAGAATAGAGAAATCTGTTGGAAACGAAAAAAAAATAGGAGAAATAGAAGAGCAGGATACATTTTACGGCGTTTTTGGAGGAATAGTGCGGGTTTTTATTACACGCAGATGTATGAAAAGAGTGGTAGATTTAGATCTAGATTACGCTGATAGTGAAAGATGCAGACTGGAAATTTCAGAGAAATGCGTAGGTTAACTCAAAATAGGAAACAATGGAGGCACGCGTCTAACCAGTTCCATGATGATAACGTTATGTTAAAATAGGAAAAGCTGTATTTGATTGATTTGTAATGAGTTTTAAATAGCAATAAAATGGTAGCCAATTATTTAATTATTGAAAATGTTACCGAAAGTGAATAACTTGAATTTACTTGTACAAACACATTCACAACTATATTAATTACAGAGTATACATATCAAACTTTAATAACAAAAAAGTAAAGGTAATTTGTACTTGATGTACGTAGGTAAAAAATTGTGTAGATGTTTTAACTAACTTTCTTGGCATTCTAGGTGTTTGATGGTTAGGAAAAAATACCAGGTCGGATTTGTAATTATGTGTAGTTTGTAAATGTTTATTGATGACAATTTTTCTTAAGCCAAAATTTGTGTCCCATTTTTGCAATTTATTGTTGTTGCATATGAAAATTAATTTTATAGGAAAATTAGTAATTAATTAGTAGCTAAACAAGAAAAAAGTTAATTTGAAGGTAGGTACGCTGTTTTAAAATCAGAAAATGATAAATAATACTTAAACCTAAAATGGGGCGGTAAAAACATAACAATATGCATACGCACACACACATCGCTGCTTTAAAAAAATTAAGAAAATATAATTGAAAAATATATACAATATATAAAAACCATAATACGCCAGAGAATATATTTTTACAACCATTGCAGAAAAAGTAGATATTTTTAACATACAAGTATAACGTGCTCAATAAAATGCCATGAGTGACCGGGCGTTTATATTGGTCAATGAAAACAATATGTATATAAACCAATTAAAGCTAAAACACGTGCATATCTTTATATATTAAAAATGTTATAAACAACAAAATATTTAAAATAGTTAATGGTATCTTATTTCTAACAAACTTAAATACATTTTGTGCTAATAAATTCTAAATATTAATCTGCGCCCGCGTTTAAATTTTAAAATGGAGCCCGTATTCGATATATCAGCTTCCAAATGACTATTATAACTATTTACTTCACAGAATGGCTGTTAATTGAACGGGTCGAAAACAAAGACGTACACCATTTATATACCACAAAGACCATAAATGCGTACTAAATGCTATTCAGCTTTGACATCGTCTTGTGACGACGGTCCTTACAATTAATACACTGTCTGTCCTGATAACCTTGCCAGTAATGAAATTTCTGAAGCCCTTGACAGCGCGACATGTATCGATTTAACCTAAAAATACAGCAACATGATTTTAAAAGCGAAGTGAATATTAACCTGCCCCAGCCGGCGCGTCATTTATGAACACGTTAGTACAGAGATTCAAAACTTGAATCCCACACTAACCGAGTGTATAATCTCGCAGAGTAGTTTGCCGTTGTTGTTCTTGTTGTTGGTAAATACTCTAAAGCTTACACATAACTTACGAAAAGCAAAGCATGTTGCTTGACTGTTGATTAAGGGCTTCAAAACAAGATCTGTTTAACATTGTTGGCATAACAAGATGGCTAACTTTATACGATGTTTGCCAATATGTTGCTCTTATGTAAATTTTGACTCGTGGCGTACATGGGAAGCGAATAACTCGACTGGAATATGTGCATCGAAGCATGTAGATTGACAAATAATACGAAAAATAAAAATTACGCAGTCAAACGAGTAGTGTATTAACATCTACTGTTACATACAAATTTAGATGAACCAACACATATAGAACAACTTGCATCCATAAAGCTTAACAAACCCGCATATCAAGTAAGTTTATCTGAAAACTTGCGCTAAAGTACGTGAAAAAGTTGTGTTTTAGCTTACTTAAAAATACAATCGTTGTGGAACATTTAAAGCCAACGACTTCCTTAGTAAATTTGCTCAAAATATACTCTGAACCAAATTAAAAACGCTTTTTTTAACAATCTTAAGAACGAATGCGTTGCATATGACGCTTTGTACATTGCTAATATAATTCTCTAAAATCAGCACGAAGCTCACTCCTACTTCACGTATTTTAAATAATGTAATGAAAAGTCTATTTAAAATAACAGTTCATTATCATCAAGCTGGTTATACAAGTCTTTTTCAGAAACTGTAGTGCTATAAAATTTCTAAAATCTCACACATTTGCCTTCCGTACTAATCACTAACAGTACAAGTATTATCTACTTAACACTAGTGACATCCCTTTAATTAACTTAATCTCGAAGCACTACAATTAATTTATCTAATCAGTACAATTGTTACGTTTATTTTCAACATAAATTAAATACCCCTTTTTCTCCCTTGTTAATTCAGTACTCGTTCAAATAAATTCCGTTTCAATTCTTACATTCTTCAACAACATCCTATATATTGTACCTGTTCAGATAAGCCCGCTTTACAATAATTTTAACTCAAATCTATTTATTTTCAAACGACAAGTTTATGCTATAATTAAATAGTTTATATCCTGTTTTAGGTATCCGTTAACTTGTTGTACATTACGACCGCGTATAATTGCTTCTTATGTGTTTTCCATCTAAATCTTCGTCTAAATAGTGTATTGAACTATCCGATAAAACCGTGTTTTTTAGTTTTAATCGCGTTTTTGATAACGCAAAGATTTGCAGTTTGAATTCGTGTTATTTGAACCAATTTTTAATTTTATTCTATAGCTTGTGCGTTGAAATATTTTCTACAGCGATGCACTTTTGTTGTCCCGCAAGTTAGAGGTATCTTGCGTGTATTTGCTCTTCGCTGGAGGCTAAATTGGTTCTTTTTTATGTAGGCTCAACTCTTCTTTGCCATAGATCAACTGCCGTTGCCTGTAGATCGCTAGTGCCGTTATTGTAACAGGGTAAATTGATCTCGACGACCGTGGCGATGCGGTGCTGATTCACTCCCGAGGACGTGCAAGCTAAGTATCCCGACATATACAGGTTTACAACTTGTTTTCTTTTGTGTATATCAAGAAAATATTCCTTATCAGCGTTCGATGTAGTTACGTGATAACAAACGTGACACTGTAGGACTATTGTTTGTTGCTACGAATCGACATTATCGCTCTACAGGTGTGATGTACCGCTGTTAAAAATGTTTGACAAAAGTTCCTGCACATTATTCTTTTCTACGGATTAGGTTATTTTACAAAAGGTATTATGTACAATTTAAAAGAATGTTTGACAAAAGCTCTCACACGTTAATTCTTTTCTATTCTTTTCTATTGATTAGTTTGTTTTACAAAAGGTAATATGTGCAATTTTAAAAAACGCTTGACAAAAGCTCTCACCCGTTAATTCTTTCATTACTGATTAGTTTTATTTTCTGTAACATACGAGATGCGCACTGCGTATCTAAAGTACTAAATTGTTTGTATGTCATAATTGTCTGCTTTGAAATAGTAACGCTTAATTTAATTCTTTTGCTTGTTTGTATAGAATCCTTTATATATTCTTATTGTTAATAGATAATCGTGGGCGATGTGCTTTTTTTATTTTTTTTTTGGAATTTAGGTGAATCCCCCACTCTCCGCGTTTGGTAGTTAGCCTGGTATTTCTACATTCTTTCCAGCTACGTCTAGATACGTAGCACAGTAATTTACATGAATAGTTATTTATATGAACAGTTACTTATATGAACATTTATATCAGATTTTTATAGCTTTAAGCTAAGTCATATCGTAATAGAAATTTTACATAAGAATTTAACTTCAATTATAACTAACATTGTGATTTATTATAATCGAAGTTGCAGTTAGAACTGATTTGCAACACCTATAGCCGCAAATTTATACACATTTTAATTCCTCTGGAAAACTCCTGTATCTGCAAGAATTATGCAAATTACCTTCACCAGATTTCCTCCTGTACTTTAAATAGCGTCTCGAATATACCTATTATAATTTTAGAACCCGCAGGACTTGTCAATCATCAGATATTTGAAGATACCCCGCCATAGAGTGCACCCCCATGATCTTTTGTGTATTAAAATCTTTAGTTTACATTATGATATATTATTCTGATCAATCCCAGACCAAAAAGCGTTAAATTGCTCCTTTTTAAAACTGTAATGTCCAGAAACACTATGTGACCCGTTCGTTGGAAGTCCCTATGGCGTAAAGGTAGTCGAATCCATTTCTGCAGTTTCCATATTGATAGAAGTAGCAACCAGCAGCCTTCATATCATGCGCTGCACAATTTGGATTGTAACCGCACACCAAAATCTGGATTTCGATGTTCTGGAACAGCACCTCTAGCATATTTTATATCACTTTCCAGTCCAACTTATCGAGCCCACATCCTATCTTGGGTAGGCCAACTTGTATTCAAATTCGATCATCTGGCCCTTGAGGTCTATCAATGCCTTCCATAGATCCTGGAAATTTGATTTGCCAGAAGACTGCTGCTTAGTCATCAAGTAGTAAATGCCTCGATTTCGGTCCTTTACCCGTATGGTTCTTCCAATCTCTGGTTGTCGTCGGCAAAGTTGATCAAGACCACCAAATTTATTTTTAAATACCCGAACAAATCCCAGGGACATATCAAGGTCCGTCGTTACACAATGTGACAGGGAGTATTCCAATGACAAATCGAATAGATCACCTTGAATCTTTTCACTGACTCCAAATATCGCTTTGACTATGCCACTGTACACGGACGTGAACCACTCATAGCTGGGTTCAAACCGAAATTCATGATCACGAGCACAACTGTTTATTCATCTCACTACTTGCCGTACTTCGGCATTATCAACGTCATCACTACCATAGGGTGCTAACCGGTTAACATGCACTGCTATTGTTCTTCGCTTGTGAGCTTATGAATCCGATATACCATGCCGTTTATCCTTTTTACGACATCGTACAGACCCTCACAATGTCTTTGTTACTTTGGCTATAGGTCACATCCGTCTGAAGTTGTATAACCAAATGCGCTCGCTCTCTTGGAAACCAGACTCATACGCTTTGATTTCATATCTGGTCATCATTCTATCATTTGCCATCTGCATATTTTTCCTAGCGTCATCAAAGATGTTGTTTATCTTGTGTTTGGGCTTCTCAACGTAACCCTCGTCCACGATGTCATCTCCGTGTCCACATCCAAACTCAAGACCACACGGCAGATGTATCTCTCATCTCAACATAGCACAAGCAGGTATCTATCTAGTGCTCTCATGAATCGAAGACCGATAGCCCAATAACAATAGATGCAAATATTGATTTCAGTGTTTCTTATGTTGGGCTATTACCTGGAAAGGTATTTGCTCAAAGTGTGGTTCATGCGTTCTACCATACTAACCAATTGCTGGTGCAATGGTGTTGTTCGAGTCTTCCTGATTCCCAACAACCGACAAGCTTCCTGAAATAGTGCTGACTCAAAATTTCTACCCTGATCGTCGTGCAACTTCATAGTAACCCAAAAACCGCAGAACAGCTCCTTTACCAATACACGCGACGGTGGAGTCTAGGACCAACATCTCAATTAGCATTAGGTATAGTATTTTCTTAAAAGGTTCGCTAATGTTATAGTGGATAATCGGTTATTGGTTTATTTTCACATTAGTTGGCATAAACTAGTTATTAAATTTTGTTTGGCAATGCCATCCCTACTATCATGTAGGAGATTTCAAGAAGTCACCGATAGTTAGTTGTTTACATTCAAGTATATAGGGCGGATGGACACGATTTGTATTTATTAATACGCCATGATTCGTGCATAATTAAAAAACTTTGTTGGCTGTTTTGTAGAGAGAAATTTGCTAATCTGATAATCTGCAACGACAACCAAACCAGTGATTGGCTTTTCTCTTTTTAAAATAATCAACAATCTAATTTTTGTTCATTACGCCTGAAATACTCTCCTAATACCAAACAAAATTATTTGTTAATTTTAAAATTTGTTTTTCAGTTATCCTATTTGCTCAGATCTGAGAGCCGTAGATCATTTTGGCTTTTGTTTATCCTCTTAATATTATTATTCTCGCTATTTGGCTTAATTTTTTGTTCTCCGATGATTATCTATACCTGTTTTTCCGTGATGTTATCTATATTCTTTTTATGTTGGTGAGTTGTGTGAAGTTTCCAAGTATGTGCTGGTTTTTTATTGTAACTAGTTCATTTCCGATTCCTATTTTGTGCACCATGTATTGTTACCTATTTAGTCTTGTAATATCTGTTTTTTGGCGTTTCTTTCTATTCACCCTTTATTGACTCACTTTATGATTTGGTTTGTTGAGTTTTCGGCTGCAGCAATAGTGAAGTGGATATTTCTTCCCGTAATTTGCACTGTGATGTCATCCTCGAACTGGAGTACTTGGCTTTTTTGGGGTGACTTGTACATCTGATGCCAACATATTGCATAGAATGGGAGATAAGGTGTATGCTTCAGGGACTCATTCCTTTGCCAACTACCGTGTGTTTGGGTAGGTGTCTTCCGTTCTGACATAATTTTTCTTCTTTTTAAAGATTTTCTGATTAGGTTGGTACGGTGTGTTGACTGCTGATTCAAAGGTTCCGGGTTTAATTCCCGACACGGGCAGCTTGAAAAGTGTTAGACAATAGTTTTTCACAATAATACGCCCTGATTAAGATGAGAGATAAAACGTAGGTCCTGCGTATGAGTATTGTGACGTACTGTAAAGATCCCTACCCTACACGGAATAGCAAGGGTTCGGTAAAATTCAAAAGTGACTTCCTCACCAATGTAGTATCTTCGGTTGGAGCATTGAAAAGTCAAATGTAGGGTGGAGTGTGTTGGAACGCTTAGGATTCTTAACTTGTGAATTATTGCTGCCGTCCAAGTCCTGTCATACGCTTTCTACATCTTTAACAGGATTGTTATTTGTTGTAGTCGTTTCTCTGTGTTATTTTTTACACTTTTGGATTCTATGACCGGTAAGCGTCAAGATTTTTCTAATTGTCAAACTGTGTTTTTGGTATTTTAGATGTAGCTTCTAGGAACTCTTGCAAGTCTTCATTTAATAGTTTTCCTAGAACTTTAGATTGCGAGCTTTGCAGTTTTTTAGGTCTCCTGTTTTCTGAATCCTTTTGGGAATAGTTACTACTGCTGCTACTCTGGTGTCCCTTCATTGCGAATCAATCTTTCGCGTTTTACTTTACTACTACTGCAATTTTTCATTGCTCTGGAAATATTTGCTTTTGTTGGATTTTTACTGGTTGTTTTATGATATCTTCTACTAGTTGGATCGGTGTGTATTTAAGGGCTTTGTTAGAGATTTACCTATTCCTGGGGCTTCATATTGTTGTTTATTCTTTCTTGGGTCCATAGTTTCTTTTGAAGTTGTGCAGTTAGGTACAGTTTTTTTCATTCTCCCTTATGTCTTAGATTTGTTTTTTTATTGTAATATTGATGTTAAATTGGGTTTGCAGGTGGTCTGCTAGGCGTGTGACTTTCTCCTTATTTTAGAACGCTTATTTGTTATTGTAAAAGATTAGTTTTCTATACGGGAGATCTTTGTTATTTTCCGTTTTCTTTGGGTGCTCGACTCGTTGTTCGCGTTTATTTCTCCGATGATGTTCTCT
Source organism: Platerodrilus igneus (assembly GCA_036346225.1). Classification (NCBI taxonomy): domain Eukaryota; kingdom Metazoa; phylum Arthropoda; class Insecta; order Coleoptera; family Lycidae; genus Platerodrilus; species Platerodrilus igneus. The sequence continues at coordinate 6,665,892 of JARFIW010001480.1, forward strand.
CTTCTGAGTTTTGTTTTTCATTTATCATTTTTTAGCGCTTCTGATGTCTTGTTAAGTTTTGTTTTATCTAGTGCTGCTCTTGTATTAATATATTTTTGTTTCGCTCTGTTCCTTTGTTGTGATATTTCTTCTTCCTGTTGCGATAAGTGAATATGAAACGTTTTTATTGTATGAGTCTTTGTTGCGATTTTTATCTTTTCTTGGAGTTTATTAGCCGCGTGTTCTCCAATTCTATTATATTTTTTTTGTAGTTGTATTTTGACACGGTTTAATTGTGGATGTACCAATTTTTTGATCCCTTTGTAATAAATTTGATTCTACATTTTTAAAATCACTTCGGTGTGGTTCTATTGTAGGGCGTAGTTTGTCTTCGTCTCTACTTTCTGTTTGATATTTTTTGTCGGGAAGAGGTTGATGATGCTCTGCAATTTGTCTGTGACGCACTTTATCTACGAAGAGGGGAGCTCTGTGTTGATATTTTCACTTTTCTTTAGTAGGCTTTTCCCTCTCATGTCAGAAGTTAGCAACCCCAGCTTATGTGTTTGTAGTTAAAATCCCCGCCTAATATTGTGGGTAGTTTTGAGCTTCTTAAGAAGTACCCAGTTGGTCATCGAGTATAGGTTTATTTAGTGGAAGGTAGATTGCTAATAGTTGCTATTTGACTTTGTCTATTGGTTTCTATAGCTGCGTTCAACTTTTTCTAATTCAATTTTATATTTTATATTAATATCTGTTTTTTCACGTTTCTTGTGGTCTGGACAATCACGATCGGAAATTGCCTAGTTTTGTTGCCGAGTTTTTTGGCGTTTATTATTGGAATACCCTTTTGTTGAAGTTTCTGTCGTACTTCATTTTCTGTTATTGCCGTTGGGATGTCCCTTATTGCTACTCTCAGCTTCCCCTCACTCTTTAGTTGGAAGCTGTGATGCTCCATGTTATTAATTGTTAGTTAGCTCTTAGTGCACGGAAGTCGTTTTCATCTTAGGTGAATATTTTCACTCATCATCATTTTGTTTTCGACCTTACTTAAGGTCGGTTTGACGCAGCTCTAACTTCTTTTCTAATCTGTGCTAATCTAAAAAGCTCTACATACTCTTCACAACCTAAATTTCTAATAATTTGACTAATATAGTTTGGTCTAGGTCTTCCTATATCCTTCTATCTTTTTCCTATCCAGCTGTCTCTACATAGATATTAGCAACCTGATGGTTGTTAAAGAACTCTAACATGTTTACATGATTACCATTTATAAGGAAATGAAATATAACCTGGTTATCCGCTTCAAAAAGGAAAAGTGTTAAATTATATGTTATGGTAAGGCTTAAGCAACGAATCGCTGCCAACATGCCAGACCGCTACTTAATTGTGAGTTATGTCATGGTGACGTTTATTAAATTATATGTTATGGTAAGGCTTAAGCAACGAAACGCTACCAACATGCCAGGCCGCTAACTAATTGTGAGTTATGTCCTGGTGACATTTAGTTAACTGATTTTTATTTTTTTTTGTTTTGTTTTCGAACTTACTTAAAGTCGGTTTGACGCAGCTCTAAATTCTTTTCTATTCTGAGCTAGTCTAAAAAGGTCTACATACCCTTCACAACCTAAATCTCTAATAATTTTGGTAGTCTATAATCTAAGACTTTACTAAATAGTCCCTCATGTCTTAACTGGTGCCCTATCATTCTATCTCTCCTGACCTTCAATTGTTTCCACATACAGGGATCCTCACCTATCCTTCTATAAACTTCCTCGTTTGTTACTCTATCTGTCCAACTAATCTTTAACATTCTCCTATAACACCAAGTTTCAAAAGCTTCTATCTTTTTCTTATCTACTTCTTTAATTGTCCAAGTCTCACTACCGTATAGTAGAACGCTCCATACGTACGACTTTAAGAAACTTTTTCTATTATCTAAACTAATACTATTAGCTATTAGTAAGTTTTTCTTTTTTAAAAACATTTTTCTAGCTTGAGCTATTCTAGCTACTATATCCCTTCTGCTACGTCCATCCTTTGTAATTATACTACCTAAATAGCAAAATTCATCTACCTCCTCTAACTCGGTATTACCTATTTTTAATTTTGGTTTAGAACTAGGCTGTAACTCACTTGTCATTATCTTTGTCTTTACTGAGTTAATTCTCACACTATAGTTACTCCGTAGTATCTCATCTAAAATATTTAAAACTCTCCTAACTCTTTTCTAGACTCTGCTATAATGGCTATATCATCTGCAAAACGTAACATGTCTATTTTCTGTCCCTGTACACTAATACCTATCTCTTTTCTCTCTCTGGCTAAGTTTAAAGCTTCCTCAATATAAACATTAAAATCAAGGGAGACAGTATACAACCCTGTCTAACACCATTTCTAATCTTAGCTTCCTTTTCTATTTCATCAAATCTAATTACTACGCTTTGGTTTTATATATACTGTAAATAATTTTTCTATCTTTATGAGAGATTCCTATTTTTGCAAAACCCTGAACATAACAATCCAATTAACCCTATCAAATGCTTTTGTAAATCTACAAATGCGAAATGAGTCTTTTATTTTTTGTAACCTTTTTCGATAATTACCCTAATCATTAGTATCGGTTCTTTAGTCCCTCTGTTTTTACGAAAACCATATTGGTCTTCGCCTAAATAATTCTCAGTCAAAGCTTGTACTCTATTTTTAATTATTATTATTAGTATTTTGGAAGCATGAGAAGTTAAACTAACCGTTCTAAAATTCTCACACCTATCAGCTCCTGACTTTTTTGGGATTGGGATAATAATATTTTTTTCGAAATCTATTGGAACCTCACCTGTGTCATATATTACATTTATTAGTTCATATAATCTGTCCAAAGTTTTCTGACTTGCATATTTTATTAATTCTGCGGGAATATCGTCTATCCCTGGCGCTTTATTTAATTTAAGATTCCGAATAGCTCTATCAAACTCCTCTCTTAATATTGAGAACCCTATTTCTACATCCTCTTCTTGGTCGTTCTCTAACTCATCCATATCGTCTCCCTTATATAAATCTTCTAAATATCTTTTTCATCTATCAGCTACCTCAACTTTATTTATTAGAAGCTCATTATTTTCGTCTCTAATACCATTATATTTTTTCCTATCTTCCCCAAAAAACTTTTTAACTGCCCTGTAAGCCCTGTCTGTCTTACCTACTTTCAAATCATCTTGTATTCCCTTACAATTCTCCTCCATCCATTTATTTCTAGCTTTTCTACACTCATGTACTATCTTATTTCTAACTGTATTATATTTTTGCTTACTTTCACTATCCACTTCTCTGAAAGGTTTAAGCTTTCTTCTATTCTCTATTAAATCTAATATCTCCTTTGTTACCCACGGTTTTCTAGCTTCTATTTTTTTCTTACCTATAGTCTGTGTTGCTGTATCATGTACCGTCAGTTTTATTTCTTTCCATCTATTTTTTACGTTCCCTCCTGCAGCTATCTCTTTGCTTTTATTATCTAATACTTGTTTATATTCCTCTTTTACCCTACTATCATTAAGCTTACCTAGATCCCATCCTCTCTTTTAACCTTTCTCAATTTTTTGAATTTTAGTTTACACTTCATTTTAACTAAGTTATGATCGCTATCTATGTCAGCCCCTGGATAACTACGACAGTTTTAACTTGGTTTCTAAATCTTTGTTTAACTAAAATATAATCTATTTGGTATCTAGCTCTATCACCTGGGGCTTTCCAGGTATATCTTCTCCTAACATGTTGTTCGAATAGGGTGTTTACAGTTACTAATCTATGTTCCTGGCAAAACTCAACTAATCTTTCTCCTCTATCATTTCGTCTGCCATACCCAAATTTTCCTACCATTTTTCCCTCACTACCTTCTCCCACTGACGCATTAAAATCGCCCATAACTAATAAATTCTCATCACCTTTTACTTTTCTCACTATACTATTTATATCCTCGTATACCTTTTCTACTTCCTCATCCTCGTACTGAGTTGTTGGCATGTAAACCTGTACTAAAACAGTGTCTGTGGGTTTTGTACTCAATCTAACCATAATTATTCTATCACTAAGTTGTAAGTACTCTTTAACTTTATGCCCTAATCTTTTACCTAACACTATTCCTACGCCTGCCTGTGCATTAGTTGAAGAAGTTGTAAGTATTCTATAATTATCCTTCCAAAAGTCATTACTCTCTGGCCATCTCACCTCACTAATACCTAAAATGTCCAGCTTTTGCTTTCTCATTTCGACTATTAAATTCGTTAACTTATCTACTCTGAGTAATGACCTTACATTCCAAATCCCTATCACTAAGTCGAACTGTTGTTTTATATTCTTACGATAACGAGCCCCAAGTACCCCCTCCCGGAGATCCGAATGAGGGAGTATTTTACCTCCGGACAAGAATTTTACTTGTGAGCTCTCCATCATATGTATTTCGTGTTTTAGGCCACGCACACCTGGGAAATATTGTGGTAGGCTCCCATATCTTTCCACAACGCAGTTTTTAAAGATTTTAGCAAAAAGCCGTATCCGTCCCGGCCAACCCCCAACAAGCTTGTAAATTATTGAGGATCGCCCGAGACCAACCGACCCTCCTCCAATATCTTTTAGCCAGCAAGGGTGCTGCCCCTTGCTGCGCCTTTTAATCGCCTTTTACGATAAGCAGGCTTACTATAGTAGTATTCTTTATCCCCTTCTATAGGGATAATATATTTTCACTATCTCTTGACTAAGGTGTCCCATTTTAGTGATTTTCAGTTGGTGCACTACCTTTTTCACGTATTTGTAGGCTTCTTGGTTTTCGGTTATTATTTGTGGAGGTTTTGTTTTGATTTTTTTTTTGGAGTTTGTGTTACTTCGGATCAGTAATTTTTCTCGTTTCGGCGATTTTACGGTTTTCTATCATTTCTTGCGCCTAATGTTCCATTTTAGCAACTTCTTCTGTTCAGACTTTTTTAGATTCACCCGTGCTCCTTCTTTCTTCGGTATTTTGTTTGTTTGCGTTTAGTGAGTTGGAGCTTACCATGCTGTTCTCGGAGTCGTTTTGGCCGTCCATTGCATCTTCTAGGTTTTATAGTATATCGTACTTGTTTTGGGTTGGCATTGCTGTTGCTTTGAATGCAGTTTTCCGCTTTTTCTCTGCTTTAGATGTCTGTGTCTGTAATGTATCAATTTAATTTTGCATACTTTGTATCATTACGGACTTTTATCAAAAATGAAACACACAGAAGTTGTTGATCGATTTTAATAAAATTGTCACAAATGCTTATTGTGATGAAACAAAAGAACAGAAATACTAAAAGTGTTTTCAATAATGAGTTGTTCTGCCACGATCTTTTATACACTCGTTTAAATGGTGGGACATATCGTCAATCAAGCTTCTTGAATCCGAAGCTGAGGATGCTGCAAGTCGTTTGGTGGGTTTGGCAATTCACTTAGCCTTCTACCGATCATATCGTAAACATGCTCAGTGGGTGAGCAATATGACGAGCGAGAAGGTCATGGGGTAACAACAATATTAGCTTTTTGCAAATATCGTATTGGAAACCTTGTCGTATGAGGGTTTGCGTTATTTTGTTGGAAAATGAGATTTTCTAACCCGCAAAGAAATCAAAGTGCAATAGGGTCTAGCACATTGGCAATATTGCGTTTAAGTTGCAAAGGGTGATCTATTACCATAACATATTGCACCTGATATCATCACTCCTTGTATAAGGGCTGTGTGGTGTTCCACCCAAAATTTTGAATTATTTTCTCCGCGTCTACGCCTGACTTTCGTACGACTGTCGTGGGCTCACAAATAAAATCAAGACTCGTCACTTAACACAATCTGATGCCATTCTTAAAACCAATTTACTCTTTCAATTTCAGTTTGAAGGTACGCTGAAGTGGAGTAAGATGAAGACCCAAAAGTAGATTTTACGAATGTAGCCCATAAGATTTTATTTGGCGATAAACAGATCACATTCTGCGTCCTGCACGTTCCTTTCATCAAGTCGATTGCAAATAATCGAGTTGTTGAAACTATGTCTCTTGTGGCTAATAGTCTTAAACGGCGTTCTTCACTGTCTGTAGTCACATGGAGACGTCTAGATTCAGGGCGGCGTTGTTTAACTCCTTCATTGCACCATCTGGATCAACATCTTGTCACCGTTTCAAAAACATTTAGTTACCGATAATTTGCACATTGACAAACACTTGGCATTCTTATATTTTCACAAAGCAATAGTGGACAAACTAGTTAAAAACTTGACAGTTATTACACACAAATAGTCTGTTTATAATTAATTGATATTAAGTGATAACAAGGAAATGAAATAAAAGAAATAAAAGAAAGGATATCTATATTTCATTTAAATTTTAATCGTTACTTTATTTCATTAAAATGACCATGTTTTGATAACTTTATTATGCTTTGTTGTGCTTTTTTATGAAAGTCTGTATATTTATTGCTGCATTGTACTGCAATATTTTCCGCCACTAATTCGTTATATTTAGGCGTGACCGCATGTACTATCCGAAGTTGTTCGGGTTTGAAGCCTTGACCTTTAAATTCTATTTTGTATACAGTAGACCTTTAATATAAAAGATAATCACTAATCTGAATAATAGTTTCCTTACATTACATTTTGTGATTTCTTACGTGCTATTTTTTAAGTTTTGGTCTATACTTTATTCTAATGTTATTTGTTTTGATACGATCTACACTAATTCTAAAAGATATTGTTTGATAGTTTTTGCCTCATATTGGTTATTTGATATCTAATATTACTCTTATTCTATTGTTATCAAAAAGCCTTAATCTACTAGTTTATTTTCCACCACCAGGTTAGTAATTTCTTACGACTAATTATACCTAACAGATATGCCCTTATTGGTGCATATCTTATGTCTTTGGCTCTCATTGTTGCAATGCACTAGGCATTTTGAGTCCGTTGAGTGCGCGGTTCCTGAGGAGTATTTACTCCTGGTATCCGTAGCACTTGTCACATCCGGTTATATGTCACTTCCGGTAAATTAGTCATTTCCGGGATTGATTGTATTAGTTTAATTGTTTTCTTCGATGTGTCTTTTGTGCAGTATTGTCGTTGTTATTTGTGCAGCTCTGTTTATGTGTGGGAAGCTGTCTTCGTTCCAAATCATGTCTTTAGTGTTCATATATTGTAGTGCTCGTCTATCAGTTTGTAGTTCTTGCTGTAATTTTGTGCAGTTTAATACTAAGTGTTCAGGCGTTCCTACCTGTCCGCATGTGCACTGGTTGCCGTCCGTTAATTTCATTCTGTATTTGTATGTTGGATACGGTCTGTGTCCTGTTATAAAGTGAATTAGTCCTTGCGTCGGTATGATGTGTTTTGTGTTCAGTCTTTCTCCTTTCTCTTATGTTCGGTATTAGTGTGTATGTTCGTCTTCCTGTGCTGCTGTTTGTCCATCGTGTCTGCCATTCGTCAAGTATTTTGTCATTTATTTGTTTCTTTGTCCTTATGTTATTCGTTTTGAGAAGTTGTGCGATTCTATCCGGTTCATTTTTGTGTAACCAATATGTTGCTGCTCTTTGCTTGACTTTTAAGTCTAGTGGGGATGCACATCCGTCAATCCTATTCAACGAGCTGCCTGACAATGGAGCGGCCTGTGGCAAATAGCCATCCTGTCGATCGAAAACCACAGGCCGGTGGACCCAGGATTTGGATGTCGTATAGTTGGAGAACAATCAAGAGGATGATCCGGAAAGCTACTCATCGCATTAACCACCCGCTAAAACGTGGCAAAATCTGTATTAACAGATAGCTACGAAACAGCCGGATTCCAACAGCAGGCTTCGAGGAATCAAGATTTATCTACCTTTGCCTACGGGCAAAACAAGGTGAACAGCGGAACGGTGACAACTCGAGAGCGTTTTCCAGCTATGCTGAGTGCCAAGGAATGGGGATACAAGTGAAATTGTTGGGGATGCACATCTGTCAATCCTGTTTGACGAGCTACCTGACGATAGAACGGCCTGTGGCGAATAGTCATCCTGTCGGCCGAAAACCACAGGCCGATGGACCCAGAATTTGGATATCGTATAGTTGGAGAACAATCAAGAGGAAGATCGGGGAAGTTACTCACCGCATCAACCACCCGCCAAAACATGACAAAATCTGTACCAACAGATAGCTACGAGACAGCCAAAATCAATATTGATTAATGTTGTAAAAGGGTGTAGGACCTGAGAGGTCCAGGATCGACCAAGCTGAGGGCTTGTGTTGTCTACATCACCGCACCCGAGCTGAACACAGAACAGACTGAAGAATTGCAGTTGACTATATCAAAGTACACCTGCTGAACACTGTTACTTAAATCTTCAAAGAGGCTAAACAGTGGGTTCTTTGTTTTATCTCTGCGGTAGCATACACATGGAAATAATTTATCTAACAAGTACTTCACTGATTTGGTTTGAAATAAGACAACAACATGTGATATAATTACGTATAATAATTGTAACTGGACTAACAAGAGTAATCAAATTTGGATTATTTTAGTAAAATAAAAAGTTAATCTTTAACCAAATATAATTCTCTTAGAAGTCTAAATAAACATGTCAATTTTACATCAATAATTTTCTTTCTTTTCTTTTTAATATTTACAGAGTATCAACAAGTTAACAAAATAAAACGGATGTGATATGAGCTCATTCCTCGGGGCTTTTACAAGATAAAATTACTACGTATTAATTCAAACATTAATGAAACCATTTCATATTCACAGTGCTATTAGTATTCAAACATTTGTGAAATAAACAATTATTATAAGTTTTTCTTTTATAAAAATTTAAAACGGATATGTACATAAATACCTGAATCAAGTATTTTCAAAGTCCTTGACCTCAACACACGTAAAGACAAAACGCGATCAGTCGACTTTACTACAGATGGTTGACCTCATGGCGGACACCCGAACATCTAATCCTATAAACCAAAGAATATTAATCCAGAAAAAGCAAGTCATCCAGAATTCAATCCAAGATATACAAACAGTGTAAACTAGCTGAATATATCTGCTGATATTTTTCCATTTATTCATTTTACAATAATTGAACAAATATTCAAATTCACTTAGGCAATCTAACCAAAGCCATATTGAAGTGAATAACGCGTTTTTAGAAATTAAATTAATTTACAACAACAGATAACCTTATTTTAAAGTCATTGTATATTAAATAAAATCAGCTTATCTCTAGCCGGCGATTTAATTTATTTTAATAGCAAACGCTTCCCACAACCAAACTAACATTTTGAAAATAACGCGCTTGCTCGCGTCCATTTTCCACCAAAAGTTGCATAAGGTAGCCCGATCTCAACAAGTGGTATTACGCAGAATACAACAATACGCTTTTTGATCCCTACCTAACAGAATTTCGACCTATAAAACAAAGGAGACTACTTCTACGTGTAACTTATAACCCAAATGGAGATATACAAAGTTGCTTAACGTCTAGATTCGTAACAGTAAAAACGAATTGTTACACAGGGAGGCTGGTTGGTGGGCTTTGGAAGACGCCGTGGTTTACTGCAGGCGTCGAGTGTAGAAGCGTCGGCGTTACCAGGCTATGATTTCAGCACCACTAGCTCAGATGTGACTGTAGAAAGCGGCGGCGTCGTGATGCAACGCACCACTCGTTGAGGCGTCGGCGTCGTGATACATCGCACCACTTGTGGAGGCATCGGCGTCAGCAGATTATGATTTAAACACTGTTGGCTACGATGTGGATGTAAGAGGCGTCGGCGTCGTGATGCAGGGGCACTTCTCGTAGAGGCGTCGACGTAAGCAGGCTATAGAGCAGCTCTGCTAGTGCTGTAGAAGATGGCTGGCTATAGGACAGCTCAGCTAATTGATTCATTAGTCTATGGTTCCAAGTGAATGCTTATTTCTGACCACGCAACTTCTTTTATAGTCTTCTCCTCCCTATGTTTGGTATGGAAATGATGTGTTTAACCAATGGGAATGCAGGGCTTACAGTTGCTAGTTTTTTTGCCGGGTCTTTCCGGTATTTTTCGAAATTTGTGCTATTTCCAACACGTGCCTTTTGATATAGGGTATTTGGTATTAGGATTATAATACACTTGATGTTATGAAGAGCACCATCCTGACGGTGGGAGAATATCGTCAAGTATTTAAAGCAACATTAAAGATTTGTTATTGCTGTTGAGGACCACAGTGGTCGAAGTTCCTACCTAATTATTAAAATAATTTGTCAAGAATTTTTTTTACTCTATATAATTTAAATCGCACCAGAGAGTTCTTATAAATTATTTATTTTTTATTTTCATTTTGTAATATTGTTGTAAAATGTGCAAGATAACTAATTTAAATCAGGGGTGGAAGGTGTTTATTATTCAGGTTCCCACAATTATACAAAATACAATAATATCTATTCAGCAAAACACGTTAATGCTTTATTTAAAATTTGAATAATTTATTCGGAAAACATGTATAAAACGAGGAACACTTATTAACAATTTGGAATAAATCTAGTCGATAACAGGATTTTTCGCCACAAACATGATGAAATTTTAAAATGGCTTTAAACCCGTTGAGTTAATCCACCATTTTAAATATATGAGTAGAGATATGAACGTGTAATTTGTACAATCAACGCACGAAATCACAATTTACTGGTTAATAATATTTGTTCGCCCATTTGTGATATTAAACGTCGTTGTATGAATAAACGTAGAATAGTGACACCAATTTACGCGACACACTATATTACATTAATCGAATATTACTGGAATAATGTGTACTATTGTATTCGAGGTAAGCGGTAATCAGTGGAATGAATAGCCTCAGTGCTTTGTAATTATTACCACCATACAATGCAGAGTTGCACAGATAAATGTCCTTTATTTTATACATGTCTAGATAATTTTCAGTTGAGGAATTTTTGCTACAATAAGGACACAATGAATAATGAGTTTCTAAATGCTTCTCTTTGCATGAAAGCTCAGTATACGTATCATCCTTACTCATTAAGTGTATTACGGAACTACTTTGGTAAGCATCTCGTTCTTTCAATCTTTCGCTTTTTATATGTTATCCAACATGTGCTTACTTTTTAGTGATGAGTTTCTTAGCCCAGTCCACAGTCATGCGTAGTACTTTTTCTTGTCTAGACAAAAATCTTTGAGGTACATCTATTAGAGATATTTCAGCATCACTCCAGAGAGTCTTCAGCGTCACAGTCTTTCGTTTTCCACAGATATCTTTCTCTAATATTTCTAGAACCTCTTTGTCACTAACTTTATCTTTCCATGCTATCATCATCATACATCTGAATCTAAAGCACTACATTTCAAAAAGCTTCTTCCTATTCCTTTTCCGCTTTTTTTACTGTCCCTATTTCATAGTCGTACAGTGCTGTGCTCCACACATATGCCGTCAACAATTTTTTCCTTGTTTCTATGTTTGTTTCTTCGAACATAGCAGTTGCCCTTTTTATTAGATAGAGCTCGGTCCCCCTTATATTGTTTTTTAAAGATATAGCCTATTTTACCGATATTTATTAAGATGTGAGGGGGTGGGGGAGACCTGCAGCTACCAAAATTCTCCACCACTTAGACATGTACCCAATTAATAGTTTTCTATTAAAACCTTTAGCATAATCAACACTAGTTGAGAATATTGCAACACCAACATCAGTAGTTGTTTATATTAATCATCAGGTTAAAGTACAATTTTGTTCAGTCTAGGGATGGACTCGGGCCGGGCCGGGCCGGGCTTTTAATAAGCCCGGCCCGGCTCGACGCAGAAAGGTAACCGGCCCGGCCCGAGGCCCGACCCGAAATGAAAATTGACGGCCCGGGCCGGCCCGACTTTTATTCAGCGAATGAGAACATATTTTTTCTGTTGTGTTCAACAAGTAACTATCACTCTTTTGTTTAATTTAAGAGTATAATGATTTTGAATTACAATCAAGATACTTGTGGAACATATCGTAGTATATCATTTGATTTTTGATTCTGTTACGTACCTAGACGTAGCCGGAAGAAAAGTAAGTGCCAGGCTATCTATTAAACGCGAGGAGTGGGGGGTCGCCTGCATACCAAAAAGAAACAAAAAACACATCGCCTACGATTATCTATTAACAAATAAAAATAAATAACGGATTCTGTACAAACAAGCACGAGCAATAAATTAAGTGTTACTGTTTCAAAGAAAACAGTTAGGTGATATGAACAATTTAGTACATTAGATACGAAGTGCTCATCTCGTATTTACACAAAATAAAATTAATCAGTAGTAAATAAACCTGTGAGAGCTTTTGTCAAGCATATTTAAAGTTTCACCTAATACTTTTTGTAAAATAACTAATTAGTAGGAAAGAATTAACGTGTGGGAGCTTTTGTCAGATATCTTTTAAATCGTACATAGTACCGTTTGTAAAATAAACTAATCAGTACAAAGGAATAAGCGTGTGTCTGTCCAATACTGTATATACGGAAAAAAAACTCGAAGAACACTTATCAGACTCTATAATTATAAGGAAAATTTTTGGCAAACCTGATCTTCTAACAATAAGGTTGTGTAGGTTGTGTAGGATTCTTCAAGATCTTAACAATAAAACAGGAACTCAGATCTTATGAAAGATGCCAAGCAAGTAATAAAAGCAACTAGGAATTTGATTTTATACGAAATTAAAAACATTGAGTGCCGAGCAGATGTATATCCACCAGAAGAAGTTATCGAAGATGAAGAAACCCATTATGATTTCTTTCTTGCTTGAACGCTTGTCACTTTTTCTTAGTATTGCAGTCAAGGGAAAAAGAAAAGTCTTGTAACTTTGCTTGTGAGGTAAGCAATCGTGCAAAATGCTTGACCTAGAACTTTACTCGCACCTTTGCAAATAGGTCTAGCTATGACCTTGCATAATACATTTTGTTTATTATTGATACTTTACACATATTCCAAACTACAGAAGTTTCAAAAATGCAGTGCTGTTGCAAATAAACCTGAAATTTCTTCTGGCGGATAACATAGACCATAATATAAAAACCTTAAATTGCCTTGGTACATTTCACGACATGCGGATGATTGATGCAATAACACCATAGGAAAATTTGGTGATTCATTTTAAGAAAAGAAATATTAATGGAGGAATTTATAAAATCATCAAAAGTAAACATCACTTTTTATCTTTCGGTTAAGCGGATTGCTTAATATCAGATACTCTATATTGGATTTTGTTTCTAAAGAAGTTAATACTGACCGTTCATATAATCTCAACTGTGTGTGGAAATTTTCTAAATATTTTAGACTTGAAGGACCCAGCTGGCACGGCTCAATGTAAACATTACATAATAATAAAAAACACCCTGGGTTATCTTCATTTATATTTTGCCAATTATAGATTTAGATCCAAATGACTCAACCTTAAATTTTTTTTCAGATGATGCGAAGAAAGATTCTGTCACACTAACGTTTGTCAACCGCTTTGGTTAAAAGCCTTAAGCATGATTGAAAATGAGCCCTTCCATAGTGATTTAAGAAAAATTGTATTAAGATTAGGCAGCCTTCATACTGTGTTACGTTCATTTACGGCCGATGAATTAAAAACCACATCAATTCCGTTTTTACTCTTCCATACGTCAATAACATCCTATATATTTTACCTGTTTATAGTAATAATCTATAGGAACACTGTGGCACGATTTAAATAAAATTAAATAAAAACCCTTAACCACAAAAAATATTTAAATTACTAGATACGTATTTCGACCACTATGTGGTCATCATCAGTAGGAGAAAAAAAAAAAAAAAAAATTAGCTGTATAATTTACTATATTGTTGCTTTAAACACTATCGAGGATATTCTCCTCACCCGCAGGCTGGTGTTCTCAACAACAAACAAGTGAATTGTGACATTATAACTTAAAACTACCTAATTTATACTAATTCTAAATCTACTAAAGCGGAACCAGTTTAATCTTGCTTTCTCATTGGTTGTTGACCAATAGGGAAAGCAAAGCAGATGACTCTATTGGCCCTTTATCGGTGTTTAGGAGGGATCCTTTATGTTTAACAATTTTAATTGATTCATAGGCATTTAAGGAGGAAAACGTTGGTACCGCTTTTAACAATTTAACATTTTCTAGTTTAACGGGGTGGCTGGTTTCAAATATATGTTTGGCGACCTGAGACCTTTCATATTTACCATATTTGAAGTGAGCAATGTGTTCTTTAAATCTTGTTGTTATATTCCTCTTGGTCTGACCAATATATTTTTGAAAACACCCTGCCCCTGCACAACTAATTTCATAAATCCCCGACTTTTGCAATTTTTCCACCTTGTCCTTTGGATTACCTAGCAAATCTTTAATTTTATTATTATTAGTGAAAGCAATTTTGAAATTACACTGTTTGAATATTTTATCAAGACCCTTTGTGGTTTTGTGAAACGGAAGTTTAACATATTTAACATTATCGTTAGAGGTGGTTGATTGCAAAGTCGTTGATTTACGGATGTTGATCCTATTTTTACACTTTCTAAAAATATTATCTATAATATCAGAAGAGAAACCATTGTAATTCGCTATTTGTTTAATAAGAGCAAATTCCTTATTAAATCTGTTTTTATTTAAATCGTGCCACAGTGTTCCTATAGATTATTAACTATGACTTCCCGGTCTTCGGAACTTAATAGGTATCGGAGCTTAGCTCTTAAAATTAGTTTTGTAAAAGCAGATATTCGATTTCTAAAAAGTTGTAAAGCCCACAAAGTTTTTCCAAATTTCATTAACATAAAAATCAGCAGTAATTGTAAACGTAGTAACGCAATAATCAATTTTGCAAACGATAAATGGCTTAATTTGGAAATCAAATATCTGTACAGTAAACTTAGTAGATTGGAACTGGAAACGTATAAATCGCACCTAGCACTAACGTGCAATTTATCAGAGTCCGGTTTTCAGGAATGGAATAATTTCAGAGATTTGTTTTGAAGTCAACAATCATAAATTGTTAGACAAAATTAATAGGCAAAACACTAAGTTGAAGTTTCTTTTAAAGAAACACAATGTTAATGTACCTCCTAAAAAACTGGAAATTACTTCACCTCAATTAGAGTCAATAGTTGTTAACGAATCGTCGAAAATCTTTAATAATGAAGAGTTGACTTTCCTTGATCGAGGCCTAAAATTTGGAGTAGATCATTTGAAAACTCCTTTGGAAGACATTATTGCTGGCATTGAAAATCCATTTCAAAATTAGATGACAATTCAAAAACTTTATTAGAAACGCGTGCAAAATTCAACTTTCGAACAACTTACGCACCTGCGCAAGGAATGCCTCAGAACAAACAAGGAAAGATCATCTGATTATTAAAGATTTACGACAAAAGAATTGTTATTATTTAAAGGCTGATAAGGGGAATAGGTTGGTTATTCTGGATAAACAAGACTATGTTGATAGAGTAGAGACTTTGCTGTCTGAGGGTCCTTACAGACCAATAGTCAAAAAACGTAAAAATGAAGTTCTTTTAAATAAAATGATTAAATCAACAGAGTCTGTTTTGAAAGAATGTCCAAACCTAATTTCGCCCACACTAAAATTAAAATTAAAAATTTCGAATCCTGAAATGCCAAAGCTTTACTGTTTACCAAAGATTCACAAAATAATAAATCGATGAGACCAATAGTTTCAGGTATCAACTCACCGACTTACTATTTATCACGATGGCTGTCAAATGAATTTAAGAATTTAAAGTTTAATAGTTTGTCTGTACAAAACTCTTTAGAGTTCATTAATAAAATTAAAATATCACATTAGAAGAGAACGAAATCTTAATTTCATTTGATGTCAGTTCATTATTCCCTAGTGTTCCAATACCACGTACTTTAACATATTTAAAGGGTGTTCTTATAGATAGTGATATTGATGATGATAAAGTTGAGGACTATATCAAGCTTGTTTCGCATTGCATGTCCCAGAACTGTTTTCAATTCAACAACAAGTTGTACGAACAACATGAAGGCACAGCAATGGGAAATAGCTTATCACCTTTCATAGCAAATTTATTTATGTCTCGTTTTGAAACCGAGTTAAAAGAAAACTCCAAATACTTCCCAAGAATATGGTTAAGGTACGTGGATGATATTTTGCAGTTTTTGACACTTCTAAATCAAATGTTGATGATTTTCTTAAAGAAATGAATTCAAAATTTCAAAGCATTAAATTTACGTATGAACTAGAGAATAATGGACAATTACCCTTTTAGATACATTAGTAATTAGAAATGGTAATAAATTAGAATTTGACATTTATAGAAAAGAAACCAATGTAAATCGCTTTATTTTGTCTTCCTCTAATCATAGCATACAACATAAGTTGGCTTCATTTAACTTTTAATTAATAGATTATTGAATTTCCTTTAAATAAAAACAGATTTAATAAGGAATTTGCTCTTATTAAACAAATAGCGAATTACAATGGTTTCTCTTCTGATATTATAGATAATATTTTAGAAAGTGTAAAAATAGGATCAACATCCGTAAATCAACGACTTTGCAATCAACCACCTCTAACGATAATGTTAAATATGTTAAACTTCCGTTTCACAAAACCACAAAGGGTCTTGATAAAATATTCAAACAGTGTAATTTCAAAATTGCTTTCACTAATAATAATAAAATTAAAGATTTGCTAGGTAATCCAAAGGACAAGGTGGAAAAATTGCAAAAGTCGGGGATTTATGAAATTAGTTGTGCAGGGCAGGGTGTTTTCAAAAATATATTGGTCAGACCAAGAGGAATATAACAACAAGATTTAAAGAACACATTGCTCACTTCAAATATGGTAAATATGAAAGGTCTCAGGTCGCCAAACATATATTTGAAACCAGCCACCCCGTTAAACTAGAAAATGTTAAATTGTTAAAAGCGGTACCAACGTTTTCCTCCTTAAATGCCTATGAATCAATTAAAATTGTTAAACATAAAGGATCCCTCCTAAACACCGATAAAGGGCCAATAGAGTCATCTGCTTTGCTTTCCCTATTGGTCAACAACCAATGAGAAAGCAAGATTAAACTGGTTCCGCTTTAGTAGATTTAGAATTAGTATAAATTAGGTAGTTTTAAGTTATAATGTCACAATTCACTTGTTTGTTGTTGAGAACACCAGCCTGCGGGTGAGGAGAATATCCTCGATAGTGTTTAAAGCAACAATATAGTAAATTATACAGCTAATTTTTTTTTTTTTTTTTTTTTTTTTCTCCTACTGATGATGACCACATAGTGGTCGAAATACGTATCTAGTAATTTAAATATTTTTTGTGGTTAAGGGTTTTTATTTAATTTTATTTGTTTATAGTAAATACGCTTGCGAATAATTTTCAATTTCAATCTATCTACTCTAAAACGACGAGTTTACGCTATAAATTCTATAGTTGGCACCTTGTTTTGAGTATCCGTTAACTGGCTACACATTACTATAGCGTAAAATTAATTCTTATACTGCTACGACCGAAAAACTCGTTGAAATAGTGTATTGTATTATTTGATAAAGCTTGGGTCGAGTTTTCTAATCTCATTTTTGGTATGTTGATAACGAGAGGATTGAAGCTCGAATACTTGTTATTTAAAACAATTTTCAATTTGATTCTGCAGTTCGTCCTTATCTGTAATTTTCTAAACTACTCGTTTTATTTTTCCAAGAGTGATGCACGTTTTTTTCTTTATGAGAAGTGTAGATTTTTGGTGTATCGCTCTTAGCTGGAGGCCAAATTGTTGTACGTAGGCCGATTATTCTTCTTATGTAGAACCGATTGCACTGGTAGGTGTTCCGCTATTGCAGGGAGTGTCGCAGTGCTCAACACCTGTCCACCGTAGTGACGCTACATCTGGACCCCAGTACCCGGACGCTTCGTTGACTCACCTCCGTGGATGCAATGTGCACACGATAATATCTGGCACTTGGAGGTATGTTGTATTAGTCTTCCCATATATTGGGAGCAACTCTTTTCTTCTTACTTTGGTTGCTCGTGCGTCGCTGGTGCTCCTTAGTACTTCACTACATGATTATTGGAATTTGTTCTACCGTAAATAATATTTGTTTTTTACTTTAACACCCTTGTGTTATGAGCAAGCATAAACAACAGCAAGTTTAAATAGTAATTTTTCTTTTCTTTCTTTTATTTATAAATACTAAATGTCAAACGAAATGCGCACTTCGTACGTAAATTTCTAAAATTTGTTTTTTATAACACAACTATTTATTTATTTTTTTGTTGATACAAACCGAATTTTTTTGTATTAATGTTTACTGTAAATAGAAAATAGATGGCGATGCATTTTTTGTGTTGCCTGGAATCCTTCCCCCCTCTCCGCATTGGTAGTTAGCCCGGTATTTCTACGTTTCTTGTGTTCTGTTTCGTCATCGTGATTCGTGCGGGTCCGCACTTTAAATATCCTTTCTATTTCTATCTGACCTGTACGCTGCGCAACGTAGCAACTGCAATGAGCTTTTTAGGTACTATTAGCAGAATTATGGAAGACACAGGCCTTAGAGAAATGTTAGAGTTGACTAAGGATAAGAATTCTGTCAGATGATTACTAAGGAATTAATTAACATAGTTAGTGAAATAAATGCTGATCAGTCAGTTAATGTTGGACTAAAAGTGCAAAGAGAAATAGATAACTTTTTGTGATCAACTTTGTATTCAAAAAGAAATACCAAGCTGTTACTTTTCTACAAATGAGTAAGACAACTTTTAGTTACGAACTTGACAGTATTGACCAACATTTGCTGTTCCAAAGATTATTGCTCACATCACTATCACTACAAGTGGATCTTCACCGCCTCTTCTCTTATGAACTGTATACTTTCCATCAACACTTTTTGATGAGCATATTTAATAAGAACCGCAAATAAGCCAACTCTTGTTCAAGCCATTGCAAAGAGTGTTAGCGAATTCGCAAGAGCACAAGCACACCTGCAGGGAAATGAAAAATATATTATAAATAGTGGAGCTTTACTCCATCGTATTCCTTGGAAAATTGGCACTTCATACGAACATATTGCAATGCCTTACGTTGAATATGTAAAAAATAAATATTCTGGAGTTTGTTTTTGACGGCTACACACAATTTACTACAAAAGATGAATCTCCAAAAAAAAGCTTGCAGGAAAAACAGAGTCACGAATTACTATTAATAAAAATTATACTCTGGTGATTAAGAGCTCATCGCAGCAGGTTACCTACCATTTGCTGTAAAAACGCGGGTAGGGGTGAGATAGCATAGGGCGGTACGAAATGTCGAGATGTAGATATTCAATAGAATAGGATATGTTGTTTAATACTAAGCCTACTTGGTTTATGAAGTGCCAGGGAGCACATATAGATGGCAGTGTTGTGGAACTTATTAGTCCAGTTATAAACCTCACATTTTTTTTGGCAAACACAGACAATAAACTATGGATGATTCTACTTTTAGATAAAGTCTGTAAACAAAACAACATTGAAACACTGACAGCAGAGAGCGATGCCGACATTTTAATGGTTAAATGCACTTTAGAAAAAAGATTAATCGATGAGATAGTTGTAATAGCTGATGAGCACAGACATATTAGTTTAGCTATTGCATTTTATATCAGGTAAATCTAAAGAAATTTATCTCAAACATTCTTCTAAAAAGGAACAAATGAGAATACCTCTCTGCTTTGATTTAAAAGAATTCAGTCAAATTTAGGCTTCGACGTATGTAACAACTTGTTGTTCATTCATGCTCTGTGTGGATATGATACCACCTCCAGAGTGTTCAGCATTGGAATAGGTTTACCACTACAGTTGGTAGAAAACAACAATGTCTTTAGAAATCTGGCTGTTATATTTCTCAGTACAAACGCTTCACATGACATCATTCGTGAAGCTTGATTAAATGCTTTAATTTTACTTTTTGGTAGAACATTAAAGGACACGCTAACTTCACTTCAGGTACGCTTTTCACCGACAAAGTTGTAGCAAAATCCACATTTTGAAGCCAGCAAATCTTCCCACAACTGAAGCAGCTGCTAAATATCACTCGTACAAAGTGTATAGCCAGATACAGCAATGGTTAAGCAAAAACATCGATTCAAAGTTATGGGGATGGAAAGAGAATCAAGGACCGCGACGCCTGTGAGAGCTGATCTGCCACCAGCTCCACAAAAATTATCGATCATTTTAACATGTAGTCGCAATAGTGATTGTTCTACAAGATGGTGCTTGTGCAAAAAAAACGGAATACCATGTGAGGTTACTTGTGACAACTGCAGAGGAACAAGTTGAAGTAATTCCAACAAAGCAGTAGACACTTACGAATACATTGAAGATCAGTTGTAGAACAGAGCCGTTAAGGTGATTTTATGTAAACAATCATAAAATTTATGCTCAACACAGTTTTGTTATAATTGTAGCAAAGTGGTCCATAGTTAGCAAGTTGTAAATACAAGTGGAGTGTAAATTTTCAATTGTATGTCTAAATTCTATATATATATATATATATATATATATATATATATATATATATATATAGGAATTTTGACGTTTGTTGCATAAAATTTTATTGATCCGTTTATAAGATATATGTACAAACGTGTTATAAAGTCAAATGTCTATAGCTTGTTACACATGTTTTTGTCTATCTATCTACTCCACCTTATAGGCGGCAGAGTCACTACACAACAAAAAGGGGTTTCTGTCTATAATTCAAACCCAGAGTAAAATGTAGGGGAAGCGGCTTTTTGTGCAAAAGGACCCTCGAAAAAGATCTTCCAGCCAGCTAAGTTTCTTCAACTTAGGGTAGAGCTATGAGCTGGGATCCGTGGTTGGTATACGATAAAAAAAGAGAATATTAAGGACGCTACAGTATCTTAATAATAGCTGTAATGTCTAACAATCCGAAGATAAGATACGGAAACCTTCAAAAAGAAAAAAAAACATCTCCTGAACAACCAAAACGTATAAACATAATACTTACTTACCTTTAACACAGCAAGCTTGAATTGGAACGATGATCTCGTACTATCTGAAAATTTAACCATCTCAAAAAATTCTTAGAACTAGGGCTTCACCAGAGCTTATTCAAATTATCACAAAAGATTTCTAAAATTAGCAATTCAAAAATATAACCCTAAAATATCTTACTGACAGAATTCTGATGGCTTTTCTCCCTATATTCATGAATTTTGTGAATTTGCTTGTGCCAACTGTGAAAAATTATGGTCAACTTTAATAAAAATAAGATTTGGAATAACATAATCCATTCTCTAGTTTGTTAAAGAAATATATATATATATATATATATATATATATATATATATATTACTCATATTTAGACCAGGGTAGAAAATTAAATAATCAAATCAAATAATTTTAATTACCGTGTATAAGGAATTTCATTAAATAATACGCTTTATTAAAACCTAGAAGCATAAATAAACTCGGTCGTTTCAGTAAAAATAAGAAATTTAAATTATCTATAAGACGCTTTACATCAAAAGAAGCAGTATTGAAAAGCGCAGTGGATAATTTAATTATTCCTAAACAAATGGAAATTACGTGCAAAATTTATATTAATGAACTCTATTTTAAATAACTGGTATTAAACAAAACGTACGGATAATAATTTGTATTGGCTAAAAATGAAAGGATGGAAATCAATTTTAATTGGAGTTAATTGAACCATTATTAATAATAAGCATAAAACTTGTAAAAACCCAATAATAGTCAAATCGTAGGAAGGTTATTTAAAATGTTACGTTTGAACACCCTGCGTGTTTTAAAAGGCAATTTCAAGTTAATTTGTTTGGATAAACATGTTGATTCTAAGGATATTGGAAACGATCAGATGCTTTAGCAGGAAATACAGAACACCTGCGTATTTTTAAAAAAGCTCATTCTGCGTAAATTTGGCAAATAATTAATGTTTCAAAGAATCTTGGAGAAACCGGGGCTTAGTATTTACGAGAATGTGCGATACGGGTTTATTAAACCCAGATAACAGTCCGCGTGGACTAAAATATAATCGATAATAAAGAATGTAAATTTGCACCAATACGAACAGGTTAGAAAAGGAAAGAGAAAATGCGTCAAGCAAAGACACATATTGTAAAAGGGCGGGATTTAAGCAACGTCAAGGGGTTGCGATTGGTTAAAAATAGGATGCATATATCAGAGGTAGAACAACAATTTCTGTATAAAAGTAATTAGTTTTTCTCGGACAACTTTGCGGGCCGTGTTGAAATTTTCTGAGATCTCAATGGGGTGAGGACTAAATTCATAAAAATCGACGTGCAGGCTACAGACTGGGAACGTAGAATGAGGAATTCGTTGGAATTACCCGTTTTAGGAACAAAGCGACGTGTCGGCTATTCGCTATATATACAGGCGGGAATATGTGTTTCTCTTTAGACTCTTAGACTTTCGACGATTCGATGCGTTAAAAGCTCGTGCTTCCGCGACTTGATATTAAACAGTGCATTTTAGTTTGATTAAATAATTTAAAGTGTGCTAGTATATTTTAGTGACTCAAAATAGTTGGTTATTTTACGTGCTAACATGAATGTACTTCAGTGCACTTAGATACAAGGTAATAAAAGTTTATTATCACGGTACCAATTAGTAAAATTTACAACGACAAATGTATACCCAAAAGTAGGCAGTTTTGGCGTATATTGGTAATATTGGTAAAAGGAAGTATGAATTTCTTTGCTATTTTGCGGGGTGTTAATGACTAAATGGTTCGTAAATGTGTCTGCATCCACTGAACCAGAGGCAGATATACACAGATGAGTTCCGGAAAAGCCTAGAAACAACTTTAAATTAATGGTGATGGAGAACATTTTTAAAGCGTTGACAACTTGAAGCTGTAAATAGAATCCGGTTGGAATGGTGTGATTTACAAAGGGACGATTACCCTGAAGCTACGAGGACAATAACCTTCAGGTAAATTGTACTATTTTGTTTGACATTTTGTGTGTATTGAATGACTTTATAATTGATTTACTTTAAATGGACATTAGTGGAATTTTTCTAACCATAAAATTTAATTTTAAGATGAAATTTGCTTGTTTAAGTAAAAGGGGTATTTTGTTTTGATGTTCGGGAATAGGATGAAACTTTGGGTAGGTCTTTGAGCTCAATTAGACAAACCTGGTTAATTAACGTAAAGGGTGGTAGATGCTCCTTTATACTCAGACTCCGGTCTGCTTATCTTGTTATATTAATTAGTAGGCATCCAACAAGGACTTTAATTTTGGATGCACAGTAAAATGATAATAAAATTAATCCGGAAATTCTTTTTAAAACTGAATTTTATGTTCAAATTTAATTTGAAAATTTAATGTATTCTGAATATTGATGTAAATAGAGTTAACGTTGATGTTTGTGGTAGGAATGTGTTTGTTTAATTTTTATGATTGAGAATGGAAGTTATCTAGAAGAGCAGCCGAGGCGATTAACAGAAGGAATCAACGGACCAGGTAATTCAAGAGGTTTCACAGCATTCTTGACGCCCAAACTGTGGGGCTCGAATGTTTTTTTTTAAAGGGCCAGTACCTAGAGATATGAGAAGATTCACAGCAATATATATATATATTGTTATGAATTCAAGAGGTTAAATTTGGGGTAAGCAATGCAAGTTCAAACACCCTGTATAGAGACACAAACAATTTATTTACGCGCCAAATTGATTTCATTTATTTAAATTAAACGAACAAATATTGACGTAATTTTATAATTAAGGATTGAAAAGTAATAGATTCATAAAGAAAACCAGTTTCAAAAACAAATAGAAACGCATAATTAATTTAATTTATTTTAATTCAACGTGTAATAGCATTAAGAAATACACCAGGGTATAGAAAATCAATAATCCGAAGGCAAAAGGGTTCGTGGTAGCAGACAAGGACGTCAATTTAATCGAATACCGTGAAAAGAAGCTTCGAGAATTGTTATTTTAAACGGTCGATAGTTACGAACACCTGCATGTTTTGAAAGGTTACCTTTGTCGAATTTATATGCATAATAACGCGGACTTTAAAGAAAATATGTACAATCGTCAGTTGCTTCAAATAAACAAGCTAACAAAGTTTCTTAAAGAGCGGAAGGGATGCACGATCAATAATACGCTACAGATAGAGACGGGTACAAAAGCATTCGTTTTCATAAAGCACGTACTCAGTCCACGTGGAGTCATGCGACGCGGTCAGCTATATCGATTTTCTATAACTCAAATGAAGTTGGAACGCGACATTTAATATGCATAAGACAGAGATAAAATTATTACAGGCGGAGTTTTATGATGACACAGGACTGCATCATTGGTTAAAACGAGTAGTTTATAAACAGACGAACACGCAACAGGTGAATGCGATTTTTCGGATTACATAGCGCTTCACGAAGTGTATTTCTGTGAGCTTTAAGGCGGTTAGATTAAAATTTGCAGAAGTATTGTTTTAAATTAAGTATTTCGCGTGAAGAGTGGCCTAGAGGTGGCATTTTGGATTGTATAAATACTCTAAGAAAATTAATAGGGTTCTCTTTTATTCCTCTTTGAATTTTCATCGCTTTCGTCGACGTATAATAATCAACCGAGGTTATAGTACAGGCTTGTGAGTATTGAAAAAAATTATAATACAGTAAAATAATATTAGCACTTATTGCGTGGTAAGTGAGGCCTTGTAGTTATTAACGTGTGTAGTGTCGAGTGAATTAAATTAACCGAGGTCCAACTAATACTATGACAAGCTAATAAAGTAATAAACAAAAGTATAATATACGTGAATTTGGATGCTGGGATGGAATGGTAATTGGTAGCAAGCAGCTCGGCGTATACTGAGGTTATCATCTGTGTGGAGGGTCAGAGCGCATAATCACGAAGCAAAGGGGTTCTGGACGGTCAGGGCGCATCGTCACGAGGAAAAGGGGTTCTGGATAGCATCTTCGAGGGAGATGGAGTCTAGAAGCTTTTCCAGATAACTCATGTGAATTTTCTGTTAATTGTTAAAGTTTTTGGAATTATTTGGTGATGTGTGTGTGTGACCATTAGGGTTATTAATGGTGATATAACGTATCGGAAAAGATACGTGTACTTGACAATTATTTGGGTTATTTTAAATATTGAACAGGATGTATGTAAAACTTACTAAATTTCATTATGAATTTAAATTAGATTGTTAAGGGTACATGGATTTATTAATTTTGTGGTAATTTTATATACAACGTAAAAGGCATACATTAATAAACTGGGTTATTATGAGCTCACCATACTCCAGTGTGCAATAAATATAGGGTATTATTTGGGGTCGATCTACTCCAATTGTATTAAATGTGTTTACTAATAAAAATTTAAAACAAGGACTTTACAAAAATATCACTTATTCAATTGTAACAAAATTGTATATATCTGTGAATAATGGTTTGTAAATAGCGGTAAATAAAGATTGTATGATTGTGGTATTATTTGTGCTTTTATTGAATGATGTTTGAGTGGAAAGGAAGAATGATAGTAAATTTAGGTATTCGAGAAGAGGCACAGCTGAGCTAGCCAGGGAAGCTGCTGAAGATATTTTGAAGCAGAAATTTGGGTAAGAATATTTTTATAAATTTTTTGTTTGTTGTTTTTTTGAAAATCAGTGTTGACACGGGCGATGTCAACCCATAGACCCCGGACCACAGCAATCTTAATTCTCGCCCAATCCGTGGGGCGAGAATTTCTTTAGAGATTGCTGTGGATCGTGGTCATAGGGTTGAAGAATCAAGAGTGAGTCATTAAATACTTATTAAAAAAGAAATAAAAAATTTACAACAAAACAAAATTTCTTACCCTGATCTCTTCTGCTGCAACAATCTCTTCAGCAGCTTCCCTGGCTAGCTCAGCTGTGCCTCTTCTCGGATACCTAAATTTACTATCATTCTTCCTTTCCACTCACACATCATTCAATAAAAGCACAAATAATACCACAATCATACAATCTTTATTTACCGCTATTTAGAAACCATTATTCACAGATATATACAATTTGGTTACAATTCAATAAGTGATATAAGTCCTTGTTTTAAATTTTTATTAGTAAACACATTTAATACAATTGGGCTAGATGGGCCCCAAATAATACCCTATATTTATTGCACACTGGAGTATGGTGAGCTCATAATAACCCAGTTTATTAATGTATGCCTTTTACCTTGCATATAAAATTACCACAAAATTATTAAACCCATGTACCCTTAACAATCTAATTTAAATTCATAATGAAATTTGGTAAGTTTTACATACATCCTGTTCAATATTTAAAATAACCCAAATAATTGTTAAGTACACGTATCTTTTCCGATACGTTATATTACCATTAATAACCCCAATGGTCACACACACACATCACCAAATAATTCCAAAAAGTTTATCAATTAACAGAAAATTCACATGACTTACCTGGAAAAGCTTTTAGGCTCCATCTCCTTCGAAGATGCTATCCAGAACCCCTTTTCCTCGTGACTATGCGCTCTGACGTCCAGAACCCCTTTGCTTCGTGATTATGCGCTCTGACCCTCCAGACAGATGATAACCTCAGTATACGCCGAGCTGCTTGCTACCAATTACCATTCCATCCCAGCATACAAATTCACGTACATTATACTTTGGTTTATTGCTTTATTAGTTTGTCATGGTATTAGTTGGACCTCGGTTAATTTAATTCACTCGACACTACACACGTTAATAACTACAAGACCTCAACTTACCACGCAATAAGTGCTAATTTTATTTTACTGAATTATAATTTTTTTCAATACTCGCAAGCCTGTACTATAACCTCGGTTGATCATTATACGTCGACTAAAGCGATGAAAATACAATGAGGAATAAAAGAGAGTCCTATTAATTTTTTTACACACACACATATAAATACTCAAATTTAGACCAGGGTAGAAAATTAATTAATCACTTCAAATAATTTTAATCACCGTGTAGAAGAAAGCTTTGGGAAAAGGTACGCGTTATTAAAACCGTGAAGCATAAAAATTCATTCGTTTCATTAAAAATAAGGGATTTAAATTATTTACTAGACGCTTTCTATAAAAAGAAGCAGAATTAAAAAGCTCAAAAGTAACCGGTATTAAACAAAATGTACAAATAATAATTAATATTTAATTAGGATTCACTAAAAATTAAAGGGTAGAAATTAATGCCATTCATTATTATTTTAATTGGAATTAATTGAACGGTTATTAAGGTATAATAAGCATAAAAGCCTGTGGAAAGTCCAAAGTTGATAAACAAATCGCTAATAGGAAGCTTGAAATAAGTGGAATATCCCAAATCGTAGAAGTGTTATTTAGAAGTATTACGATTGAACTCCTGCGTATTTTTGAAAGTCACGTTCTGCTTAAATTTTGTAGATAACAAATGGTTACAGAGAATGTTGGAGAAACCGTCGCTTAATATTCACGGGAAATGCTAATAAAGTGGGTTATTTAACAGTCCACGTGGATTGTACACAGCCGATAGCAAAGAGTATCGATTTGCACCACTCAGACCAAGGTAGAAAAGGAAAGAGAAAATGCGTCAACAGAGACACAGATAGTAAAAGGCGTGATTTGAGCAACGTCACGAGAGCTACGATTGGTTGTAATCAGATGCAGATATGAGAGGTGTAAACGTAACGATTTCGATACAAAATTAATTAGTTATTTTCGGACGTGGTTGCGTGCCGTGTGGAAAATTTCTCAGATTTTCAACTGGCGCGTCTGCAAAGTTAATAGAATCGAGTGCCCGACTGTCGAGAAGGGAACCGAGAATGCGAACTTCTGGAAAGTGTCCGTTGAGGGAAAAAAGCGATGTGCAGGCAAGGCGGTTATATAAACCCGGACTTTAAACAGTTTCGCTCTCTTAGATTTTCAATTTTGATTGAAGACTTTAAACAGTTTGCTCTTATATTGTTGGTGATTATTGAATACTTTAAAACAGTTTGCTATTTACGTGCTACGATACAAGTTAGTATGCGTTAGTGCACTTAGAAAAGAAGATACAAGGTAATAAAGTCTAGTTATATTTGCGAGTATTACTGTACTAAGTATCCAAATTTGTAACGATAAATGAATAAACAAAAGTAGGCAGTTTTGGGTATAGCGTGAAAGAAGTATGAATTTCTTTGCTATTTTTGGGGATGTTAATAATTAAATGATTAGTAAACGTGATTGGATCCACAAAACAAGATTCAGATATACATAGACGAGTTACTGAAAAGCCCTGAAACAACTTTAGATGAATGGTGGTGTAGAAAATTTGTAAAGCGTTCAGAATCAGAAGCCGTAAACATAACCCAGTTGGAATGGTGTGATTAACAAAGGACGATGTACATTGGAGCCACGAGTGCATTAACCTTCAGGTAACTTATGCTTTGTTGTTCGATTTTTTATGTTTTGGTGTGTGTTGAATAACTTTATAATTTGTTTACTTAAAATGGACAGTAGTAAATTTGTACAAACAACAAATTTTTAATTTTAAGGTGAAATTTTCTTGTTTAAGTAGAAAGGAGTATTTAGCATTTATGTTCTTGATTATGATGAAAATTTGGGTCTGTCTTTGAGCTCAATTAGACGAACCTGTTTAATTAACGTAAAGGGGTGGAAGATGCTCCCTTTTATTCAGACTCAGGTCTGCAAATATTGTTATAGTAATTAGTAGGCATCCTACAAGGACTTTAATTCTGGATGCAAATTAAAATGATAACAAATTTAATCATGAAATTTTCTGATACTGAAATTTATGCTGAATTTTAATTTTGAAATTTTAATGTATTGTGAATATTAATGTAAATAGAGTTAACGTTGATGTTTGTGGTAGGAATGTGTTTGTTTTTTTTTATGAATGAGGATGAAAGTTATCTAGGGGAGCAGCCGAGGCGGAAAGAGGACAGAGGCGATTATCAGAAGAGAATCACAGCAAATCGTAGCGCCCAAAAGTGAGGCTCGAGTTCAAAATAAAATTTTTTGTGATTTTATTACAGGAAACTGGCGAGGCTTTTTGTACATGTCACAGCATTTAATGACGGCCCAACGCTGGGGCTCGATTCGAAAACCTTAGTTCCCGAATAATGGTGAGATTCACAGCAATATATATATATATATATATATATATATATATATATATATATATATATTGGTTATTTATTTATATATTTATTTAAATACTTTTTATGTATTTGTTACTGTACAAATTTTGACTCTATTTTTCGTGCTTTAAATGTGTCTGGTCGGTCTACAAAAACAAAAGCTTATATAAGTGTGCCTCGACTATTCAGAACCTCTCTTTCTCAGGGTATCTACACCTACCTACCGTGGGTTCGATGATAGGTAGATGGTCACGCCACCGATCAAACACCACTACCTTAATTTTAGTATAGTTAACCCTTTTTAATGCGTATATGCCAAATAAACAAACAGATCCGCGTAGCCTTGTGTCAATTCAAATATACTTACCAAATGACTTTGACGCTCCGTAAAACACAGTACTCACCCGATTTACCCTCAGTTGTAGGCCTTTTCTTTAACTCTGGCTAACGATCTCGGCAACCGGCTGTGTCTTCACACTACGCTCCAGTTTCACAAGGACTACTTGGCTTTCCAGACACCAGGTTTTGATATATTTGCTTTTATTTTCCACCCAAATGTATAAATAATTAACTGAATTTAGAATTTTGAAAACCTTTACTTTTAACTTTCCCGCGCTAATTTTCTTCTACTTATCTCGTCGTTCTGTGTAACCACTCCTTCCAATCCAGCAATATACGATCCAATACCAATCTTTAACCTGCTCTTTCAATTTCTGTGCTGCTTTATAAACTCTTCCACCCAATATCTTTCAATCGCCTGTAATATCCAAATCACTTCCAACTCGTCTTCCTTCGGCCTTCTAAATCCACTCCAAATCTTATTTACCTCAATCCAAACCACTCTAAATATCAGCTCTTATTTACACCTGTCTCGGTGCCGCTCCAATATCTAATCTTCTAACTTTCCACTCTTCTTAACTCGTACTGTTCCCTCTGACTCTATATACTCTTTTCTAATTTAATCAAAAGCTTTATCTTCCAAAAGATTTTATTTCGACTTTAAAATATTCAACTTAATACATTTCTAACAAAACATGTCTTTTTACCAAAATTATTCTAATCGTTCTCGTTTATTATTTTTACCTAGGTGATATCGCCACCTTCAAAATTATTATGCCTACTCTTTATACATTTCTAAAACCCAACACCCAATTAAATCGTCACAACTAGTGTTGTGTCACTAATACCTATCAGTTATCTTTGTATACTTTACGATTATATAAGTAACTGTTCGATCATTTGTACATATGATCGCGTCGCACTTAAATCACTTTTTATATAGTATTTTCACATATAATTTTGATAATACAAGTTTGTCCAAAGGTTGATTCTATTAAATATGTGCCGAAATGTTTCACATATAATCCTGGCCCTGTGTTGTGAACAGTGGAACTTACACACACGCAACCGGCTTTTAGACCAGCAAATTTTCACTCTATGGATTATCAACGTACAACTTAGTATAAATCCTTGAATACTGAGTTTTCTCACGTCATCAAGTCATTCTTTCACGTATTGGCACTTTTACTCTAACCAATCTACTTTAAATACTTTACCATTTGTAAAGTACGGCAAACACAAAATTTACAATTACGTGATCTGGTCATTGGCTTTTTTTTTGCATATACACATCCTTAAAACAACAAAATACGCTTTATACCCTTTTAGCTATTACGTACACTTCAATATATATATATATATATATATATATATATATATATATATATATATATATATACATTTTTATGCAACCTTATATACACTCTTGTTTCTGCAATCAAACTAACAAAGTATTTATACGTCATCTCTTATTACATCAGTGCATTTCAAAGATCTTAATTATTTATTAAAGTCCTTTAAGGTAGATATTGATTTTTTAATTATTAGTAACAACTTTTTAAGAAACACCGAAAAAGGATGTTGTTTTGGTTTACAAACAAGTGTATAAATGATTTGAGCTTATTTTATGTAAAATTTAATTTGGATATTTATAAAATTTATACTTTGAACGAAAAGTCAAATAACCTTACGGGACAAAACAACCTGTGTATTATTATACTTTCGAGTAAAAAACTGAATCATAGAATGTGACAAACAAACGCTAAACTGTCACCTGTTAAGTTACAAACAAATTCGTGTTTAACCTTTTCGATTCTCCAAAATTTATTTTTAAATCTTCAACGTTCGTATGAACATTTATACAAATCAACCTGTTAAATATTGAACAAAAAAAATATCCATACCAATTTAAACTACTGTATAAATTTACTAAAAAGAACAACCGCTATATTTCCTGTGGTTTTTTTGTTTAACGAGAAATGAATAAAGAAATCACTCACCACTGAAGTTTGCATGACCTCCGGTAACTCCGGTAACAATCATTTACCGACTTATTTGAGAACGAACTTTGTACAATCGCCCATCAATTTTTGTGTTCAACTGCAACAACAGATGCGCATCCTTTACATATGCCTAGGACTATGAACTTGATTTGCATTCGAAAATAAACGCTTAAATTCTTGTTTGTTTACAACAGGGGCACCTTAACATTTCAACTTTGAAATACTTAGTAACATAAAACTTGCACTACAAAATTTAAATTCAAAATGAAAATAATTACATACCGTGATGATGTTGCATCAAAACCATATAAATCATCTCAAGGGTCGACTAACCAAAGAAGAATACTAAACAAAAATTTCTTCACTACTCTCTAGAATCTACCCTAGTGATGGTTTCTACTTCAAATCTAAAGGGATTCTTCTTTTCCAAGCCACGTGCCTGTTGAACTCCATGACTTTAAAAAACTCTACTCGACCAAGCATCCAAAACCTGTCTACTGATTACATCCTCAAATTAAAATAGACCAAAGTGTATTGCTAGGCGAGCAAGCGCAGTGAACCGAATTCTTGCATCAACACGTTCGCAAGTATCAGAGGAACCGAAATGCTACATTAAATTTATCAACACATATAGAGTTCTACAAGATAACGAATAAATAAAACTAGTGTTCTAATTTATACTTTCAATACCGTAAGGAATATTTGTAAATTAATAATTATAAAAAGGCGTGAATTAACTGGGAACGAAACCGTATCGTTACTAGCTGCCATTTTGTTTTTCAATTTCTGACCATATGGCTGGTCCGATTTTTCGATTAAATAACAGAAGAGGATATTTGCCAACATAGACACGTAGTCTTTTGCAAAAGAAGCTTGTACTGAAATAGTGAAATATCTAATCTATTCGTTTTGAAATCTTAATCGTTAAAACTATAATTCTTGTGTTTTAAAAGTATACAACCTCTGCAATGATTCCCAGTGATTAATAAGCTACGGTATGTTATTTTTTTATAGAAATATCAATGTAAGCCAGAAACTCAATTCGTTTGTTAAGCACATCTGTGTTCGAACATTCGAGTAAAAATTGCATTTGCAAATGAATAGATAAATCAAGGCACACATTGACTGCCTGGTGTTTCTAAAATTGAATCCGATTGTGAAATCTACCATCTTTGTATTTATATTATGCTGCCGCTGCACGTACTGAAATCTATATTCCGCTTAATTTACTCTTGTCTGTGTTTATATTATTATTTATAAAATACAGGCTGCTTGATACAATATCCACTCCATCAATCCTGAAACTAAGATTTGAACAGAAACACTTGCTTGTAAACGTCAATTTTCATCACAAACCCTTTTCCCACATCTATGCAGATACTGACATCGTCAGAGGATATAAAGTGAAGCCGAAAGTAGACGGATATAACACAGTCAAATGATAATAAGCTATAAGTTATACAAGGGTCATGCTATAGGTTAAACCCAAGTGGTTTCTTGCTCCCCTTAACGATTTGATATGAGCGATCCAGTCGGTGCATATATATTACAATTTGATCCTCATAGAGTGACCATGGTCTCCATGAAACGACAATGGTAATTCACGCTCCTGCAATCATCCTTCTTCCACAAATAAACATAAGTAGCTTTAAGAGCTGCTGTAGAACGTTTGTTTATGATTATAACAATGTATGTTATATTGTCTTCTAACTATATAGGCAGCTTTAGTTCGATCAATTACGTGTATTCTTAGCATGTGTGCCTCGAAAATAGGATGCTTGTTATTGCGATTGGATCCAACGACTTTCTCATGCCAAAATTAATTTGTTCACGTTTTATAATAAGTAGCTAAACTGTATTAATGAGACGCTTGCATTAGAGATTTTAAAATCGTCCTATTAACTTCCAATGGAATCAAACCGATTCGCTTGTATTTGTAATGAAAAGTTTCTCAGAAATGCAGCAGTACTTACACACCTTTTTAAACCGCCTACATAAGAAATTAATTGAGATATGTATTTATAGAACCTATTGTAGGAAGTAGAGAAAAAAATTGAGACGTTTCACGTATCTTTTTATAGAAGCTACGGCATACAGAACATTTTGAAGGCACTTATATTTAATATAGGTTGTTACGTTTATTTTCGGGATAAATTAATTACCCCTTTTCCCTTTAATTTGTTTTTCAGTTAAATCGATTCCGTTGCTATTCTTAAATACTTTATCAACATCCTGTATATTTTACCTGTTCATCATAAGTCGGATTTACAATAATTCTTTAACTGAAATCTATTTGCTTGGAAACGGCAAGTTTATGATAAATTTGACATAAGTCAATATCTTGTTTTAGGTATCCTTTAATTTGTTAAATATTCCGATAACGTATAATTGCGTTCTCTGTGGGTTAGATCTAAAGATTCGTCAAACTAAGGTCGCGTACTATCTGATAAAGCGTGTTTCCAAGTTTCCTAATCACGCTTTGATAACCACAATATGACTTGGAGTTCTGGTTGTTTAATTAAACAAATTTATGTCCACTTCTTTTCAAAATGTTAAAAAACACCCGTCGTAATTGCTAGATTCTTCGTTCCGTTTTTCTTTATGGAAATTTCGCGCACGCCTTACAGTATGGTGAGTATTGACGGTTTTATAAACCCGTACTTGTCGGCGTAAATAAATTAATATTTTTCGTAATCATTCTAGCTTCCTCCGGGGGGACACGATAGTCCCTTGAATTGTCGCTCCTTGGGGTACAGAAGGCTGCACCCGTTACGTGATCTCAGGTTCATCTGGCCCGCTCCGGTCCGAGGAGCGAATGAGAGATCCAACACCATAGAGGCGTGGGTGAATGTTTCTTTCCTGCTTATTTCGAGACCCTGTTCACTTAGATTTTACTGTTTGGGGCTCATACAGGTCTTGAATTAATTGTATGTACGAAAATGATTTATGATACTGGGATCTATTGCCATGGGATTACTATATTACGCTTGACTTTAGCTACTATCTATTAATGCGGGGATGGGACAAAAACTTGCTGGCACATTGGAAGACGTTATTGTGATTGTATTTGTAATTGTAGGTTATATGTTAGCATTATCAGAGCCTATGTGAGGTATCATAATATTATGATTACGAAACGAACTTGTGAAATCTGGCATACAAATACACTAGTTAGCAAATATTAATATATATGGTTTATTTTCACTTACTTAAACCGGTTTAATGCTCATTGTAATGTTTTCTTTTTTTTATGCTAATTAGAGTTTTTTTGTTAATGTGTTATTTTTTTGTTTTTTGTTTATTTAGGTATAACTGCAGGCGGGGATTTCTCCTACAGGTTGTACGGAGCGATTAATAATTTATTTTTATTTCAGGCCTTATTTAATTTTTATAGGTATTATACCCCGCCCACTCACCGACCGAGCCCGATCAATTTCTCTTTCTTTTTTCTTTGTTGTCTTTTTTTGTTGACTACGTCGCTGCACGTAGCAAGGTTATAAACAATGTTTTATGAATATCAATGCAGGTGTCTATATAAAAAGCTCCCTATTTTTTAAATATTATTAACGTTCGGTTCGTTTTTATACGAGGTGTTATTTTATTGACAGATTTTGTACACGTGGAGATCTTTCTTGGATCACTTTAAAACAACACGAACATTTTTGATAAGTCCCCTGGACTAACGGGAACTACTTAAACAAATGCAAAATTGGCAACATGAAATTCCTAAAGTTATCAATTGAATTGATAAAAATGGCCATTCTTAACCTTAGCACTTAATTTCTCTCGTAACATTGTTCAGCATTTCTGCAGTAATTTTATTTACAGCTACATTAATCCTTTTAATAAAATCTGCCCGAATTTCAACAGAAGTCTAATAACAACATCTGTTATAAAACCCCACAATATAAAATTCAATGGGTTTAGCTCCGAAGATCTGGCAGGCCAGCGTTGAGGCCCGTGACTCCCAATTCAACTTTTTCATTTTTTTTAGCGCTATTCTTGCGTAATACATGAAAGTGACAATATGCGGTAATGCAGTTTATTTTGCACACTTTATGCATAAAAAATATGATATGTAATATATCTGCAGCGATCGGGATATCGTTACATGCATAGCATAAAATGGAATTATTCATAAGAATCTGGAAACAGAGAAAAATGTTAGAAATATACTAAAAAAAATTGTAGTAATAAATGCATGTCCTTTTCCACGTCACCCATGAAGTAGTGTTCTAGACGCGTTTTGTTTTAACGTGGTATCGACTCAGGGTAAGTATCAGTAACGTTACAAGAGCTCGTATATAGACACCATTTATTTATAAAAATGTAATGCATGTTTCTGGTATCTACTGTTGAATATTTTTGTTGTTATGTAATTAAATTTCATATTCTCTAGTGTATTCATAGTCATTTGCGAATTTGTTATGATTAATAACGAAAAGCAGAAGTGCTTTTCGTTATAAAAATGCGTTTTGTTTCGAAGTCTACTACACGCTGTAGTGAATAGTTTGTTCTAAATTTTCTACAGTTACAATTCGGGTTATGTTGCTTGTTTAAATTGGCTGTGCGATGGATATCTCAGTAGTTCCTTTTAGGAAACGGTTTTAGTTTCGTTTGTAAAAAGTTAGAAATATGTTATCTTTTTTAATAAGCGCTCTTAAAAGGTCAACATAAACTACACAAGCTGAAGAACATAAATTATTTATTAGAATGCAATGGCCTCGTACGTCTGATGTTTGGTTATCCTTCGAGATGCAAGATTTCTATTTCCGGATGTTGATTAAGTTTCTTCATTCACGTATTTAAACTGGTTGGTAATGGAACATAATATCACTTACCTTTGTCCTATTCACCAAATATTCTGTCTGATTGTATTATTATTTATACGTACTCTTTAAGCAAAAGAATCAAGAAATACACAATTTCTATTTGCTTATACTAGGTTTTAATGCGACGTTTCAAGTTTTTAACGTTTTATCACAATCCCTAAACTCTTGATCGAATGGTATATATTTATTTTGTGTATCGTTCTAAACAATTGTTAGCTTTGTTAAAGTACTAGTTGTTTTCGCTAAAAATTGTATCTGTTTGCGCCATTATCTATAACACCTGCTGTTTACACAAATGAATCAAGAAATACATCGTTTTTATTTGTTTATACAGCGGTTTTAATGCGACGTTTAAAAGAAGGAATTTAAAAGTCTTTCGCG
The DNA here is from genome assembly GCA_036346225.1 of Platerodrilus igneus. Lineage (NCBI taxonomy): Eukaryota > Metazoa > Arthropoda > Insecta > Coleoptera > Lycidae > Platerodrilus > Platerodrilus igneus. The sequence continues at coordinate 6,702,570 of JARFIW010001480.1, forward strand.
TGTCATAATTCTTAAACTGTTGAATCAAATGACGTAAATTTTCTTTTTTTATTGCTTTCCATCATTAGGTCTTCAGTCCAGGAACTGGATAGACGTGTACCTCCATTATTTCCTATTTTGAACTAACCTATGTATTTCCCTGAAAATCCCACAGCCTACATCTTTCACTATCTGCGTGCAATAGCCTGATCTAGGTTTACATTTACCTCCTTTATCCTATCTCTGCTTGTAATATATCCCGCACTATTCCCCAAATGCCTTAGAACGTGTCTAATTTTTTTATGAATCACCGACATCTTTTTCCCCTGCTATTTCTAGGACGTTTTTATTATTAACCTTGTCTGTTTACGCTATCGTCATAATACATCTGAAGCACAGCATTCCAAAGGGCTTCACCTTTCTCTTGTCTGCTTCTCCTACTGTCTCTATTTCATAGCCATACGGTGCTGAGCTCCACACATACAATTTCAAAAAAATTTTCCCTGCTTCTATATTTGTTGTCCTTGAACATTAGCGCCGCTTTCTTGTTAGATACAGCTTTGTTCTCCTTATATTGTTTTCTAAATATGTACCCTATTTCACCGATATCCGATTGTATGTGACGTGGGTTAAGCAACCTGTAGCTACCAAGACCCTTCCCAACACTTGAAGATTTGCCGAATTCATAGTTTTCAATTAATCCTTTCACACAATCAACATACGTTGAAAATATTGTAAAGCTAACAACTGTAGTTGTTTATAATAATTGCAAGTGCATTTATTTTTTCGTTATTAGACTTCCGTCTTGGAACTGATTGGACGCATACCTCCACTGATTTCTATTCTGAGCTAGTCTCCACATTTCCCTGAAATATCTACAGCCTAGATACAGCTCAGTTCCTCTTCTATTGTTTTCTAAATATTTTTATTTATATATTTCACCCCTACCTCCATTGATTTCTATTCTGAGCTAGCCTACGCATTTTCCTGAAATTCCCAGAGCCTACATCTTTGACTATATGTGCGCAGTAACCTAGCCTAGATCAATCTCTAGCTCTCTTTATCCTATCTCTGCTTTTAATACGCACTATTTCCTCATGCTTTAGTATGTGACCTATCATCTCTCTCTGCTATTTTTTACTGTTTTCCACATATTTCTTCCTTCTGACACGTTTTAAGAAATATTCGATATAGGTTGGTTATGAAATTTAGCAATTTTGAATGCATTTCTTTGTATAAACATTTATCGAAAGTTTTTAATTTTTATGAAATCATATTTGTTGCATAAATACTACTCGCCTTTTTTAACATGAGCTATAGTAGGTATTTCCACAAAGTAAAGAATCTTATGCGTAATTCACAACCTGATTGAGTACAGTTACCTGCCGATTAGAAAAATAAAGGTCCTTGCAAATCATTTTCTGTGGTATGTCGCCTCTTTCCTTTACAGTACAGAAATTTTAAAAGCATCAGTTTAAATTTTAAGTCGCTATTTTTAAAAAATAATTTTTATTATGCGTAAATATCAATCTTGAGCATTGGGTAAAATATTTCTACGAAGTTGCGAATCACTTTATAGTTACGTGAAATATTTACTGTATTTTAGGCATATTTTAACTTGCAGTTAAACTCTGGCTAAATCCCATCTACGTTGTTTAGTAATTTTAAGACAACCATAATGAAAACATTAATTCAAAGTGAAGAGTTCCTGTGGTTTTTAATCGTGTTTCTACCTATCATTGTAGCTAGTTGTACGTCAACTTTAGAGAGCACGATAACTAACCAACAAAAGTTTCTGTACAATTGACGGTTTAACTCTCTGTAGTCACAATTTACAAGAAATTCTACTTCCGCGAGAGCGTTCAATCTTTAACATGCCGTAATTCAAATATGGTTTAGCGTCTGATTTTTAAAACTACGGTCTAAGATTTTAATATCGTACGTATCTTCTATTTTATTTCCAGTGATTGGAAACACCAAGTATATAATTTTCTTGGACAATTGAATGTAACCTAGAAATACTACCCGTATACTATAGAACTTCTATATCCTAAAATACCTACGAGTAAAAATTGCATTTATAAATGAATAGACAAATCAACACATTTTCAGTGCCGAATGCTTCTAAAATTGAATTCTATTGTGAATTCTAGCGCTTTTATGTTTTTATTAAGCTTCCGTTAAAGGCTTGGAATCTATATTCATCATTAATTCGTACTTGGATGTGCTTGTGTTATGAATTTTAAAAACAGACGGATTGACGCAATAGTCGAAAAATCGCGCACAAACCTTAAAAGCGACTACAAAAAAGCTATTTTTAAAACGTCAATTCCATCAGAACCTCCTTTCCTACATTTATGCAAATTCAAACGTCATTGGGAATATATAGTCAAGTTAGGTAGAGGTGAATAGATACAACAACACAGTTAGTTACAAGTTTACAAGCAGTTCATGCTACTGATTTAACCCTAAGCGACCTCTTGTTTCCCTTAACTGTTTGATACGGCTGCTCCTGCCGCTTGCATATATATACTGTCATTTGATCCCTACGGGGTGGACATGGAGACTACCGAAACGACAAGGGGAATTAACGCTACTCGTCCACCCCTCTTTGGTAAACACACATAAGTAGTTTTCATTTAAAAGTTACGATGAATATTCGGTTAACACTTATCTGTATTGCTGCATTCTCTTAACTAAATAGGAATGGCTTTAATTCGACTAGCAACCACATCAATCTCTGAGTTTTGTTTGTCGTTATTATCAAGCAACTAAAGTTGCGTTATTTTGCGTATTTTTAGTGGCGTTGCGTGACTTTTTCATTGACAGGTACGATCTCCAAGAGAAAAATGTGAAAGCGGTGAATTTAAAGTAGTTGTATACCCCTCAATTAAACAATCCAGCAGTATACAAATAAAAGATTAAGTAAATAATATTTTAGTCACTACACAAAATAAAAATTCTTCTTTGGAAATTAAACCACTCATAGTTTTTAAAATCATCAAACCACAACACACATAAGGGTGTATTTACAAAATAAAAAGTTATGCCCAGAGGAAACTTGATTATTATTTTTTAAAAATCGATTGAATTTGTCTGTTTTCTTTACTGAAGACATCAATAACATATGTTACGTTCCGTCCCTGAAATTAAATAATTTGACGAGAGTTATATATCCCCCAATTTATGTATGTATAACGAAATAGAAATAATTAGGAATTATTAGAAATTGTTAAAGAAATTATAAAGTAAAACACAACAATGTAATACAAGGATAAACCAGACAGGTTATTAACAGTTCATGAGAACGGATGCAATACAATGTATCCAGACGATAGTGACACTGCAGATGGCAGGTCACAGACGGTTAAGATACCATGATTACCTAGAAAGTAAGATTGTTACTCTGTATCAATGAATAGAATTAAGAATAAGCAGACATGAGCTCTGCAAGTTCCCGCAGAATTGTGAGGGGCAGAGACATTATAAATAGCCCGGGGAGCCCCAAGACCTGGCAGTTAGTCAAAGTATTCAGCTTTAACATTGCAGTTGTTTCAGCTACTCATAATAGTACAATTAGTAATTATTTTTTGATTTAGTTAATTTAATTCAAGTTTGCAAAATTCCACTTTAACCTCTATTTAAAAATTTGTTACGTTGGCTCGTAGCCGTGCGTAACAACCAAGAAAATCAGAGAAATGACCGGGCTCAATCGGAGAGTGGGGTTGTAGAAAGCAGACCAACATACAATGTACGCGGCTGTAAGGAGTTAGTGATAATACCTGCAATAAAAAAAATTAGTTAAGCAAACCTGAAAAAAAAAAATAAGCATAGCAGCAATGAAACGTCTAAGTTATTCAGTACTTTGTAGAATGTAAATAAAAGAAACTGTTTAGATAAACTATATAATATAACAACGGTAAAAGCAATACAGAAAAATGTTTAGTACAAAGTGAGGTAATATTGGGGAGTAGCAGAAACGTTTCTTCACACACCAATTAAACATAAATCAGACAAAATGTTAAAAAAAATAAATAGGTAAGACACAATTGATATGAGTAATTCAGTAAATAAATAGGTAAGACACAGTTGGTATGAGTAATTTAGTAGTATTGATTTTTTCTTCTTTCTTTTTTTTTCCTATGTTTTAAAATAGCCTGCAAGTCTATTGTAAAAGGTATCAGAACGACAAAGATATGGTAACGCAACGGATAGATATTTAAAGTAATAACAAGTAGGAAATAGTTCAACTTACAAAAGTCCTTCAGCAACGTTTCCTTGCAACTGAAGTGTGGGATTCAACGATGTCCTGCACAAACGAAGCACTTCACGCTTGACTGTGAGGGTGTTGAGGGAACTTATCACACGTTACACTAATCACACCTACGTATTTCACTGGTGTTAGCAGCAGACATTATCCCGCGTCGGAACTATGTAGCCTTGATAAATTTCTTGGTAATTCTATTTCCTAAGACAACAATTTCGAAATATTCTGAAGCACTACTTTAATTTCAACTGGGACCAAAGGTATATTATTTTCATAAGCATCCCAAAAAGCAGTGAGAAATTTCAACCAATACCTTTGTAAGCCGGTAATCTGTTATATTTCACAAATAACGAAATTTGCGCAAGCAATGATCTATTTTAGATTCTTTGTTGTTAGAAAATTCAGAAACTACAGTAACACTGTATTTAAATAATCCAAAGTATGCGCTAATCTGAAAAGAAAAGGACCGCGAAACTAGATCGCACACACAGTTTCAATATTAAAAGACAAAACAACTAAAAACAATTAGTAGGCACGCGTAAGCAATAAAAACCGTCCGTCAAATGTTCCGTAAAACACACGTGCAGGTCGAGTAAACACGTTCGCCTATCAAGCATACTTCCTTCAAAAGGAATTAGAACTACACTTTGTACAGTTAATATACAATTTCCATTTTACAAGAAAACAACCAAAAATCGTGCCGTGCTCGTACATGAACAATACGAAAAAAATTCCGCATTAATTCTCACTATTGTCAAAGCAAAGAGGAAACAGTATTTTTAACGTACTTAGTATATCGGAACAAAGAACAAAACACGACTGTCCGTCTGTTTCTTCAACTCGTTCTATTACAACCGCTTATCGTATCTTATCTAGACTTGTTAATAACATCAGGAACATCCAAAACGTGAATGCCGCAATCATATATAATAATTAATTACAAGCGGTTTATAATTTTCGATTTATCTATCTTTAAATTACTACACACGAGTTAATAAATATCAAATACAGAAACAGCAATTTGCAGAAATGCATTTATAAATTGGGAAACAGCGTAAAATGTTAAAATTACAAAACTGCCCGTTACAAATTTGTTAAGAAACTTGGAAGAAGTTTTTGAAAAAAGAGCTTCCAAGGCTCGAACCTTAACTGGCGCAATCGTACGGATGATAAAAGGTTACTAGAAAATCCAAAAATCGAAGAACTGGTGGTCTGGAATATCAATTCCAAATTTGGTAAAACCTACACAGAAGTTGGACGAGATACACGAATCGATCACATCCAACAAAACAAAACCTTGGAGGAGATATAAGAATCGATCAAATCCCAAACAAACCAACGTGGACAACGTACAAGAATCAACCGAATCCATGAAATCGACGAAAACATATCAATGTAAGTTCATTTCCTTAAAAAATCAATTGATTTTTTGACAAACTATATTTGATATTCGCTAGTATTAGAAATTTTTTATTATTTTATGTATGTACAAATTTTAACTATTTTAGCGCAATTTTATGTCATTTAATAAAAATAATTTACTTATATATCAAGGGAATTATTTTAAAATTTATATATGTTTAAAAAAGACTTTCTAAAAACCAGAGAACTAACAAAACGCATTACATGCGCAAATCAGACAATCATTACGAATTAAAATAATACGAAACATAACTGACGCAAAGATTATTAATTAAAAAGCGAAAACAAATTTTAAATTATAAAAATAGAACGATGCAATGTATTTTAACATTCTCATCACAGAAAACGAACGATTCAAAGACCCAACCTTCAAAGCAACCTATTGACCGAAGTGCATAACTGTAGAAAAACTTTTCAATTTACCGAAATAAAATTAACTTATTATTATTTAGAACAAGCCTGCAATTCTTACATAAGATATGATCGGAAGTCCTCATCGAATAAAGCTAATTATAGTGAAATAACTACTGAATAAAGCCATTCAAGAAAACGTTCATCATAAAACTTTACAAAGGCTATAATTAACCCATTTAAAAACGCGTATTGCAAACTTACGAAGCATAATTGAATATTTCTTAATACGGAGATATCTAAATATAACCTTACGCAATGTATTTAAATTATCACAGATTGAAGACAAAACCTATTCAGAAAAATCAAATAAAGTATAATTGCATATTGAATTATACCAAAGCATTCACAGACTAGAATTACACCTCCAGTAGATTTTAAAAACTTTGTAATTAAAGTACGAAGGAGACGTTGATGCAACATAATTAACTGAGAAGCAACAATCTTTTATTTTGTAAAATAAACAAGTTTATTGTATAAATTATAAAGGAAACTGAGGCAAATATTATAACAAAGTAATTAACTAAAAAATTGCAACTTTATTCAAGGCAACGAGACAGTACAGCTGACATGAAACATCTTAAACGTCTATAAATTACAACACCCACGGCTAAGAGATAATTATAACAGATTTAATTAAATCAGCAGAATTAAACTGAAACAAAGTCATAACTGACACAACGAAACATATAAAGTAAAATAATTACCGCGAGAAATTATTTATTCACATTGAAGCCTTCAGAAGAAAAACTCACGGCAAGATTAATATTCGCAAAGTATAAATTAAACGAATTCAAGGCTACAGCAATTAACTAGACATTACCGAGTATAAATCTCTCAATTCAAATTACAGTACCGTATAACTAAGTACAAAGACAAGCAACTCGATTCTTTAAATAACCTAAAACGACTTAAGCTAAAAATAACAAATAACCCGACGCAATCTAAACTCTAATAAACCCAACCAAAGAGTAACAATACAAACCGCGAAATAAATTTCAATTTTTACGAAAATTTGAAATTAATTAAAAGCGAAAGCAACCCTTAACAATAATGAGTTCAGATATGAAAATTTACCTCGAAATCATCCCCAGCTTTAACGAAGATCAAGCTCACCTGGGAATTTTCATCACAGTGTGTGAAATATTTTTGAAAACCTACAAACCCGGAGATAATGAAAAAACGTATTACTCTTACGCCTGATAATAAGTAAACTGACCGGACGGACACTAACGCTAATAGCCAGTCTAGATTACTTAGAGCAATGGGAAGACTTTAAATGAATATTGATAGCATATTTTGGCGATCAACGTAACCTAAAATGTTTGATCCGCGACTTAATAAACCTTAAGAATAGAAAATAATCAATTCCCGTACCAATTCGGAATGAGATGTCAAAATGTAAAAAGCTCAATCTAAACAAAATTAAAAATTGAAGAACCCGACCAAAATATCCGACTTTTAAAAACAAAAATGTATGACGAAATGGTACTAAACACCTTAATAAACGCATTACCAGGACGACTATTAGATAAAATCAGATCCCAACGTCCCCAGAATTTAGAAGATGCCATGAATATGATAATAGAAGAAGAAAATGTAATGTACTATCGAAACAGACTATACAACCCTAACGCGAATAAATGCTATTCACTAATAAAACCATACAGGCCGCGAGACAAACAAAGAACCAACCAAAATTCACACCATTTAATGCACAAACAAATCAACCGCAAAGTAATAACTCAAATTTTACAAAACCCGCATTTCAACCAAGATTCAACCACAACATAAACCAACAAAGACCAGCATTCAATGCAAACCGTATTAAAAATACATCAATGAATAATAATAATAATATCAATCCTAACGGTTATTATAAATCAACACCTACGAATACCTCATCTGGTAACACCACACAAAATACAAAAATAACGCACATCCGACCAGTCACAATCAAAAACGCAACTTTACATCGGATTTCATCAAGAAGTAGAAAAATTTGACAATGACCAGAATTCGCCTGAGTACAAAGAATGAATCAAACCATTCAGAAAATTACGAACGTGACGAACTATGCGAAAATTACGACGAGGATGCCGAAGAAAACGCGTGCTCAAATTTTCAGATAGACCGATTTATAAACGACCAAACCTAATAAATTTAAATAACATAAATCACCTAGAACTACCATATATAGAAATACCCCATGCCAAACTTACACTATTAATTAATACCGGAACCTCGAAAACACTAATTAGCCCCGAACCGTGAAGAAACACTATTTAGATTATGTAGAGAAAACCATTTAAAATTAAAACAGTCTATCAAACGACTCTGCATCAATTAATAGCTAATATTCCCTTACCTTTACCAATGTAAAAAATGAAACAGAAATTTTGTATTTTCGAATTCAACGATAAATATGACGGACTAATAGGAATGGACTTTCTAAGAAAATTAGGAGCCAACATTGACATAAAAAACCGTTTATTAAGAACGAAACACGGACAAATCCCCATTACATTTTAAAAAAATACCCAAACCTAACAAAAATACACGATAGAACCCCGAAGAGAAATGAAAATAAAAATCCCCGTAAATTCAAACAACAAAGTAGGAATAATAATTCACATTACATTTCTACAAGGAGTGAAGACCCCACCGCATTAGTACAAATAAAAGATAATTAATTATGCCACTACGACGATTTTAAACTTAAATGACTACCCCGTAGAACTATCATTAACAAACTCAATTAACGAGAGAAATTAAATTTTAACGAAATGGAAATAGATGAAAATTGAAGAAGACGGCCCTTGTGAAGTACAATTATTAAAATTTTCAAATCATTACGAAAACTGCGAAGCAAAACCCCTACAAATCACCAACATGAAAATTCAAAAAATTACCGAAAACAAATGGATTGCCATATTTCCATCAGAAGTAATAGCAACCGCACAATGCAATCAATACGAAAATAATCTACCATTGACAGGAAACAAACTAATCACCCTCGAGGAAGACTTATTTAAAATTGAAAAACGAAATAATCAGAGTTTATCAAGACCCTACAATAACCAAGAAATTCTCGAACTTACCGGAATTACAATTCAAGATACAACAACCAGAAAATGAAGAAATAATCAAAAACCCATTGCTAGAGCACCTAGACTTAGACGACCTCAACCACGCCATGAAAATAATGGACAGCTATAAAGAACACTTACGTGAACTAAAAACGCCGGAATTGCACTACGATAACATAAGCGTTTGGACAATTATGTTAATCATTCTAATTATATTATTGATCACATATGTATTTTACAAAATGTACCTTAAATATAAGAATAAAGAGAAAAACTTTAGATGTAAGGAAACAAGGGTAAATAAAGAAACAAATATACCCGTAGGGACGATGAATTTTAAACCACAAATTTAAACAATGAATTTTAAGTTATGAATTAAAAATTAAGCAAAAAAAGCCCTTAATATTTTATATACGTCGGGAGGAGTTATGTATTTCCCAATTTATGTATGTATAACGAAATAGAAATAATTAGGAATTATTAGAAATTATTAAAGAAATTATAAAGTAAAACGCAACAATGTGATACAATAATAAACTAGACAGATTATTAACAGTTCATGAGAAGGATGCAAAACTTTATATCTCAGACGATAGTGACACTGCAGGTGGCAGGTCACAGACAGTCGAGATACCGTGATTACCTAGAAAGTAAGATTATTACAATGTATTAATGAATAGAATTAAGCATAAGCAGACATGAGCTCTGCAAGTTCCCACAGAATTGTGAAGGGCAGGGACATTATAAATAGCCTGGGAGCCCCAAGACCCGGCAGTCAGTCAAAGTATTCAGCTTTACATTGCAGTTTCTGGGGCTACTCTTAATAGTACAATTAGTAATTATTTTTCGATTTAGATAATTTAATTCAAGTTTGTAAAGTTCCACTTTAACTTCTGTTTAAGTAAATAAATTTGTTAAAAAGCTTGGAGGAAGTTTTTAAAAAGGCAGCTCTCAGGCCCGAACCTTAACTCGCGTAGCTGATTAAAAGTTTCATACTCTGTACGGTATTTAAGGTTATTTGTGTTTATTAGCAAATTCGCTCCTTTTAATTTAAACGATTACTTATTCATCATCCTGTAGAATTTTATTAAATATTCAGTTGTAAAATTAATATATTTTTCGCTTATCTCGAGTTAGACGTAAAATTTGCGATTTGTGGGAAGTTTTTATTGAAATATGAACGGCTTTCAAACGAACGATGATCAAAATAATTATCATTATTGTGCTGATTTTCTGCGAATGAGGTTATTGGAGTTAAAACGATTGCCTCAGGCGACTCAAGTACTGCGTGAATACAAGTGTGAAGCTTTTTTGTGGCGATTCCATGCTTTTTCATGAAGCGTGCTTCGCTGATAAGTTTGCGGTGTAGATGCTATACCGTTACGACAATCCGTCGTATCCATTCTAAAACTGAATCACACCCTTTAAGAATAGAGTAGCTACGAAATACTAAAATGTCAAAATTATCTTCTGTTTTGGATGTACTATGTTGGAATTTGATGAGTTGCTAACTGTAGTCTTATGTATAAGGAGATATAAAACGTCATCCTGTGACAGTGATTTGTAGGAGGACGTTTCCAAAAGCACCGTACGAATGAAAAAGGGAGGGGGTTGAGACAGATCAATAGAATAATTGAAGAAAAGAATATATAGGTAGAGATATAAATTGCACGGGTTCGAGTGGTAGGACGGTAGATAGAAAAGTATGTGCCCAGCTATACGCTTAGCTGCTTGCGGAGAGTGGGGTGGGTAAATAACCACTCGTGGCGGAGGCTAGGTGAGATTGGCTAACTGCAAGAAAGGAATAGCAACTCGGAAGGCGCCAGGGATATCGTAGAAACAAGATCCAATCCATCGTCGCGATCCCACTTGGACGCATAAGTACCTAGTCATACCACTGCGGGAGAAGGAAGCACAGAAGATAGAAAAATAGTGGTCATCAAAGGACACCGCTAGCTGAATGAAAATATTAGTAATTACAATGAATAAACACAGTGATTCAAAATTCTTTGGTATACAATGAGGTACTGGCAAATCAACAGTTGATATATAATGAATTAATTTAACTTAAGGATTAAAGTACTCAAGATAAACTAAAATGGCGTAATGCACCAATTCTTAAACATCAAAATTACACCATATATTAGAATTAATCGTAGATGCCTTTAACGCACATTTCTTATATTACTAATGTTAAATTTACGCGTTAAAGATGTGTGAATTATTGCTACAAAAAAATTGACTGATAAATCAACTCTGCAGCAAATGTCCTAACAGTACGGTTAATTGTGGGTTTACACAATATAATAATTTTTGCAGCATAGGTCAAGTACCAGTTAAATTTCATGTGCACCTTACAACTAAAAGGTTTAGTAGGTTAGTTTCATGAAATAAACAAGCAGCCAACACGTAGAAATTTTAATGAGGCCACGTTGGTTAATTTAGGGTTAATCTTCAATATTTATGTGAGGAACTCCAAGCATTACCAGATGTGGAACATTCCAAGTAATATAATCATCTGACATCGACTATGATCAATCGAACAGCTGGTGGAATAACTACCATAAATTTCGAGATATATGAGGAACAAAATAAAAGGTAGAATGTAAGGTAGATGGCATAAAGTAGGATCTTATAGACTGAAACCAATATCGTTTAGGATTAAGTAATTATAGCATTACTATACATACTAAGAACGATAAAAAATAATGCGCGTAATACGAATATAACGAAGTTGCCTCTTATTTTATTGGTAAAGAATTAATTAGTAGTAAGAAAACTCGACAGAACCCATTATCAAGGTGTAAAATTAGCCGAACGGATAAACCATACAATGATACAAGAACAAATGCCTTCATAAACGTTATCAACTTTAGATTAGAATTGAATTGTGAGCTTTGGATAAATACCAACAATCAATAAACAACAAGTAAAACGACTGTAATAAGGTAGATCGTGAAGTGAAGGTAAGTCAAGGGATGGCGTGACAGTTCCCAAGAAATCTAATAATAATTATAAAATAGGAGAAACTGAACTGTATGAAAATTAGCACGTTACAAAATTCCGGTTGTTAAATTCTCTACAGCGACCGATCACTTCACCGGCAATAAATTTGAATTTTACTTTTTTTAATTCTTTTTTAAGATTTTGTTTTGGTATTTGAAATGGATTCCACTGCGATCAAGATCATCGGAATACAATATGGTGACAGCTGTTATTAGTAAAGATTATAGCCGTTAAATTTAATTCTACTACCTATAAATCCTTTTTTTCTTATATGATTTTTTTGAAGATATATCCTACGATTCAGGTATAATGATACTACCCAGGTCGGTTGAAGGATTGCATTCTAACAGCGACATGTCGGTAATTACGATAAATATGTAAGTAGACCTATTAACCCATTAACCGTTAAACTATTTTGATAAGGCTTGAAACGAATTTTTTTTATTATTATCTGACCCCACGCATGGGCGTCAGTGAAACGAATATTTTTCTATATATGTAGCTGGCTTCACTCATAGGCGCCAGTGATACTTATTGTTCCAAAAATCTTCCGACACAACTAGGGGTCTATTCCTTGGGTAGTGCTATGAGAAGTGGGGGGAGTCGAAATCTGTTTGCAGATCAAACATAAGTTAAACCAAATAGGCGCCACCAAGTCCTGGTGTAATTCTGATAATTGCATAGCATATTTCTAAGGCGGACGTGGAGACCCAAAGAAAAAAGGATCGCCTTCGCTGACAAAAACCTGTCTCAATAAAATAAGACGCAGCTCCTGTAAGAAATTGTAATAGTTAAATAAATAAAAAAGTGGAACACCATTTGTGTCCAGCAAAAATACATAAGGAAGTAGTAAAAAGGTATTTCCAATATAAAATTGGCATCAATTTCTTACTCATAAGGATTTTAGCTTTATGTTATTAGATTTGATCACACTTGATCAAAATAAAAAATCTTTAATCTTAAACCAATTGTTTACTAAAAAAATCTCTTTTAAAATAATGTGAGTTGTAACAAAAAATTAATCATTAACTGCAACAATCTTGAACTTTCAACTTTCATGTTTGTCTTAATTATTTTCAATCAAACACTTTACTTTAAAACATGAACTAGTTGTACAAATAGGGTTCTAACCTGTGCAGATCTGTTCAGGCAGATAACAAATTAATAGCTTCTAACAATGTTAGCATTTGAGCTTTCTAAATTACGTATACAAATTTTAATGTAGATAAAGCTGATCACAAAAATAGACATGTTTACATATATTGTATTAAAGCTGTTCAAAGCATTTGCTTTTAAAATAACATCTGTCAGCAGTACAGAGCAGAAAAATATATGACGTCAGTAACACCTGTTGACGTTACCGACGATTCATTTTGAGCAAAGCGTGTTGTTTTTTTTAAAACATTAAATCAGTGAACTTTAGTTTTACTACTGGTAAATCCAACTCAGCAATTAGTGAAACTTTTACAACGTACATGTATTACGCATCAAAGCAAGTTAACGTGTTCATAATTTTGAAACACATAAAAAGAACTTATAGCTATCTACGAACCAAAACTGCATTTGTCGCATTATAACAAAGAAAGACGGGATCCCCGTTTTTTCAAGCAACGATAACAGCGTTTGTAATTTAAAACAAATTCATCCAAACCAACTTCTATAATGACTTCGTCCCACGTGTCGAATCATATCCTGTTGCCTTACATTCTGCAGCAGTCGTAATCTCGAAGTTGAATTACGTCGCCTTCTAAAGGTAGCATCTTACATGTGTATACTTTACTGTGTCCTTGTGTGTCCTAAAAGTTGCATCTTACTTGTCGCGCTAAATAAATTAACTCAAATTATACAAGTTCGCACAATATATACATTACCGACCGTTATTCGAAGATGTCCTCACTAATTGAAATGGATTTGCAGATTGCCGGCCTGCAGTCGAGAGTACATGTTGATATTTCTATCACTTGTGGTCGACTTATCTTATAACCAGCTCGGGCGGTCGCGCCGTCAGGAGGGGAACAATCAAACAGAGATGTGCTTGTAAATAGCTGTATACGACACAGATATCTAAATATAAGTAGATTATTAAAGGACGATGCAGGCTTAACGTATTACTTTTTGAAGTTGAATGCAAATTATTATTGTTATTAATAAAATTGTTACATTATTCTTGAAATTACATGGAAGGATCTATTATCGAAAATAAAATTGTTACAGGCTTTAATAATTGTAATTATAACAGGACTGAAAGCAGTTCTTTCTAGATTTTGTTTAAATTCTTCCTGTTTAATGTGCGTGTTGTGTGTGAGACGTTATTATTTAAATTACTTTACAGGGAAATTAGGAATGTAGTAATTATTTTTTGCTACAATTTTTTAGTACTGTGACAATCCTTCGGGATATTTTATAAAAATATTGTTTTGTTGGGCTGGTTTTCCTTTTTTTTTGTAACATGTTTTTCTAAATAGAAGGTTTGTAAATGTTATTTTTATATTATGATTTTAACTAGAGGTTTGTAAATAAAATTCATTTCTTAAAGTTTCCGATTTTTTTTCTGTGGTGCACGTCCCACTCTCCGATGCTTTTAGTTAGCACGACATCAATTCTTTCGATTCCCCTTGTATTTGTTGCTGTATTCGGTGAGGGCTTACTGTTACTTTGCTTACTGTGCTTTACTTTTCTCTTGATCGCACGGATTATCAAAGCATATCTACCTCAAAGTGTTGTGAAGATCTTAATTTATCTAAAAGACTAATTTCTGTTCATACACGCCAATGCTGAAGACCTATCTTGGTGTTGCGTATTTATTAGATAAGTTTCAATTCGCTTTAAACTAGAAAAGAATCTTTTCAAAAGAACTTGTAGATGTGGAGGTTAACAACACCTCTACAAGCTTCGTCACTTCTCAAAAAATTAAACACAATTTTAACGAATGTCTACTTTAGTACGCTTCATTTTTCATACTTACTTTTTTTAGTTAATTGTTTTTATTTTTGTATACTTATATTACATGCAGAACATAAAAAACGAATTTAGCAAAGTATAAGCTACTGGGTCTTCTTACACTTAACCAAGCTCACCCTTTTACACGAAAATTACTAAATAACAAGTCAATTAAATCTAACAATACACACTCAAACACAGGCACGCTCTCTCACACACACACGAATTTACGCACCCACTTACGTACACACTTACACAAACACGTACACGCACACGCACATGAACACGCGCACGCGCACTGCCACGCACACACATACACACACACACACACACACACGTACACTCACCATCGTATTTTTGTTTAATTAATTTTTTGTCACGATCAAACTCACTTAAAGTTTTAAACACAAGTTTTAGAAGATCGTTTACTGTTCTATTCGCATGGACATCAGTAAAATGCAAAAAACTTTCTTATACTCTTTCTGTGGAGTAGTATTGTTTCTAACTGTGATTTCATGGCACGAAATACAATTGAGTTCTCTAGGTACGATTTTAGTATGACGTAATTTTGATACGGTATTCCGTGAAGAAAAGAAAGAAAAGTAAAGTAAGTAAAGGAAATAGCACGCACCGAATACTGCAACAAAAGGGAATAACACAAAGATAGAAAAAGAAAACAAGAAAGGAATTTTATTTACACACCTCTAATTAAAATGCATGTTACATAAATAAAATCAAAATGCAAAGAAAACAATATTTATCCAACGTATCCCGGGGAATTTACATAGTACAAAAATCTTCACAAAAATGATTATACACTTCTTAATTACCTCAAACTAATGTTTACCCTCAAACCTAATATTTACATAGACAAAATTAATAAATAAATATTTTACGGATTGTTCTGTCACTTATTTAATGCTATTTTTTAGCAACTTTATATTCACATAAAACAAAAATTACTGAAAGCGTATATACTTACATAGCAAGCAACAGAAATACAAAGAAAGATCCATCTACAGATCGAAATGCATTTCGTCACAGGTAGCACATAATGATGTAATAATATCGCACCTAAACAGTAAGGTGATTATACAAAAAAAATTATATAAACCAATTTATAGGACAGTCAATGTTGATCTGTTAACTAATAAATACTCAACCAATAACAGCTGTTGTATCAGCATATTTCGACGACTTGAGCGAAAAAGTTTAATTTCCACATCGGACATCTTTAATTGTGCGATGAGTAACCTAAAAACGTAATAAATAAAATACAGACCCAATTTTCCACGAGGAAAATTATAAAAACTATGTAGAGAAGAAACAGCAAGCCGTACGGCTTGGTATGGCATTCCTGTTTTTGGCTTGTCAAAGCGTGATCTTGGAGGTTCTGATAATTCATGGACGTCTACTGGATCGCATTTTACGTTAGTAATAACTGAATTTATTTATGTTCAACCAAAATGTGTTAAATTGTAAGCAAATTCCTTCCGTCGAAGTCACACATTCGCACCAATGTAGCGAAAACGGTGATCGACCGGATGGGTTTAGTATCACTTGGAACATCTGTAGCATTTTCAAAAGCTACGTTTGCAAAATAACCCCAATAATTACTTTTATTATGTAGTTATACATAACCCCTAATATATGCAACACACTTTACAATACCTATTACGCAGTTGGTATATTTAATCAGCTATGATTAATACATTAGGACATAATAATTATATCCCAACAATTGATGCAGTTGTTGTTTACAACATTTTATATTCTTATGTGATATAATAAAAATTTATTATTACATTTATAATGTAGATAAAATAAATACATTCCTAATTTACATCTTTATGAAATATTTGGTAATATGTACAGCCATCTGCCGTAAATATACGAAGTTACGAAGGTGTCGTAGTATATGACAACTTGTTGTTAATCGCAAAAGCAGTCTAAGGTCGCCTCTCATCAAACGAACATGGCTCGTTTAGCGTCCTCTGACCTGAGGATCGGAATAATGAAGGAAGTGAGTGAAGCGTCAAGAATGATGGACGTGATATTTCCTTAGGGAATTAATAATGCAAAATTTTCGGTACGTTAGTTTAAGATCTAATATTACAATTCGTTTAAGATGCACACACAAGATTGTTAGTCTGGTTTTTGGAAGAATCGCCGTGAAATTTACTTACATCTATCTCGGATGCTCGTAATTCCAATGCAGTACAATTGCTTGGTACAAGATTGCAAGATTTCACCTTATTTAAATTAAATCAATAGATTAATTATCTGCGAAAAGGCATGGTCAAAGTCCGTTCAGCCATAAGGTGTCGCATAAATAGCACGTCATCGATACATAAATCTGGTTGGTATAACAGGTGTTGAACTGCATTTTCAAGGTGCGTGCTTTTTATAATTTTATTCGAAAGATGTCACTTGTCAACTTCGTTTTGTTTACATTCTAACAATGGTATCATAAAACCTAATTTGACTATAAATATTTCATGAAATTTAAGTGAATTTAAAAATTAGAAACAGGGCGTATTTCGCATTGATTATGTAATTTGATAATATTGATCAATATATTTAAACATAACCCTAGTTTTTCTTCTTATTGTTCACCTCTTATTGTGACTAAAAAGAGACATTATAATAATCTAGTGAGTTATTAGAATTAAACGTTAAAGTTTAGCATTAACGTGAAATTTAAAATCAAAAGAGTCATATTTTCATTTTATATATATTTAAAGAAAGTTAAGTTACTATTGCACAAACATTTTTAAATACCTAAACTATGTATACGTTTCATTTTTGCTATAACATATAAATTTGTTAAAGGATATTATGCCACATTATACTTTTCTAAGAAACCTAGAACACTTTTATTTAAACAAAAAGGTATACAATCTTTGAGTATATAAAATACTTTTATGAAGGTTAATGGTACAAGATATAAAGGTACTTACAATATCATGTTATTTTGAAATATATTGGAGGAGCAAACCGCTGCCTCATATGTTATATTTTTAATCTTGTAATTTATTTCAGGTATCACATCGTAGTAGTCAACTTTTGGGTTCTACATTCCCCTTTTTTCTGAATGTAGTGGCGCTCAATATTTTGTTAATTTCTTTAATCTCAATTCTCACCCCTGAACCATGCTTTCTACCACTTAGAGTAAAGTCTAGAGCATAGCATCGGTAACATCCAATTCCCATAACAAAGGGTTGGTTGTACGTCCCACAATGCGGAGGCAATACTACAAAAAAAGATCGACGTCCAAGCAAAGCTCAACCAGGTTCTTGTATATGAAAATAAGCTCACGGTGTTACTTGGATGGCAAATGGCTGTAGAAATATAAAAGTAGCAATATAAAACGGCTAAATCTGATTATGAATTCAAGGGAAATCACTAGAGTGGGCGTATGCCAATTCTGCTTTACCTCGTACTACAAACAAACAAAGCAGGACGCTACGGAGTTTACTGACTCTAATAAACTCACTTACGTTGCGCTAAAATACGAAATCAATAATTCTCAATTAAATACCTGAATTACCATTGATAAAGCTGATTCTTTTAAGCCTTGACCACATGCTTGACCATATCTGCAGTTTTCAGCCATTCACATTTGGCAAACGGTTCTTCCATCTCATCGCCATGAGTAACCAGAAAAGAATGCTAGGTTTCTGGCTCTAACGAATAAATATCGCAAATGAATTATATCAATGCGGCGGTGTCTACAATACCAAACAACACGAACCCTTGATTAAAGCAGTTTATAAGCTGAATGTTTACGACACATTATACGGGGTTGTAATAATACACAACTGAAGCACTTTTATATTAATTCTGATGAAGCGATTAATATATAATAAATGATCCCAAACATGTAGGAATTATAAAATTGGCAAAACAAAACGATGCGAAAATATTTCTGCCTCAAAGTCTCACTTCTAAGTATAAGAATTGCCGTCTTATTAAAGGAGATCGGATATTTCTAATATTACAGAAACGAAACTAAACTGATTTTTAAAAAGGAATTCATGTGACCTCTTAAGATCAACTTATGGCTTCCTTCTCACAAGCGAACTACATTTCAATAAAATAAAACCCGATTAACAACGAATATACCTACTATAGGATAAGGAATATAGATAGAATCACACGCGTGGAATCATGACGTACTCCTAGGATGCTGATAATAAATATCAGATTTTAATGTTGGAAATAAAGTAAATTTGCAGTATTTAAATTATAATTACACGTACTAATAAAACCTACAGGGCGATGAATAAGCAAAGGTTTACGTTTAGGCAGCAGTCGAAATTGTTAATAAAAATTTGCAAATGATCGTGAATACAGTTAGGAATATGGAATTTAATCAAGTACGAGTGAAAATATTTACAAGCAGGGACGGCACGTAACAATTTGCAATTCTACATAGAAATTCTATAGAATTTTCTCTATTGGGTGACGGATCACTTTCATTGTGGCCCCTAAATGTCAGACCTAATTTTCCCAAACGACAAGTTACTCAAATTAAATTACTAATTATTTCCTTATTTTGTTTAATCAGTTTGTGTGTTTTTCACTTCAGGTTTGTATTGATTACTCAATGAAAATTATATCCTCTGATTTTTTCGAATAAGTGCAGCACCTTTTGAATAGGAATATGACTTGAAGAATCCGTATCTTTTTCCAAATTTATACATATTATTAGATCATAGTACCCTAAAGTATTCCACACGGACCTTTCACGAGAAAACAGCAAACATGTCCAGAAAAAAGGTTTATTCAAAACTTGCAACCATAATACCAGGTTTTAGACTTGTAAACCTACGATCAAAATGTGTAACGCATGATTTTAATTTTGTTGCAATTGTTAAATTTAATTTTATCAGCAAATGTACACGTGTTAAAAACCTTAGTCTTAAGTTTTTCAATAAAACAACCACATATATCAGATTGAAGGACCTCTTTAAACCGGTAAAGCTGATAGCAGCCATGGATGCGATTAACACAATTACATTACGTAACATCCGCTCTTTAAATCAAGTACAATTGCACTGCGTATCTACAAAATGCTTCTTACGGTCAGTCAAATTATATAATTTGGAATTTTTGCTTGCCCACTCGCCCAATAAATTAAATATTATACACGAGACAAAAATTTAAATAAATAGGCGCTAACAATAACATGAAGTGTTCCGTTTATAGCTTGTCAATACAAAGTAGTGTATTCGTTTCACAAACCGCACCGCCATATCTATAGCACTACTGAAATCTTGCAAGTTAAGGTGGAGTTGTATACCGTTAGCTTCTATCGTAAATGGTGTGATAGGTAGCAGTGCGTTCAGATAATTGCATACATCGGCTTTTACCATATGAATTTTATAATCTGCACGGCGGCATTAGTTTTATGTCATTAATTTAGAGGGGGCGTAGAGACCAATATGATAAACAAAAATTGTTAATAAACCTTGCTACGTACATTGACGTAACATAAAAAAATCCAGAAAAAGAAAGAAGTAAGTAAGTAAGTCCGGGCTCAGGCGGCGAGTGGGCGGGGTCATACCTATAGCTAAATTAAAAGGAACCTGAAATAAATAGAAAAAGAAATATATACACTCACTCATTCACACTCCAATCAAAACATACAACGGAAAGGAAAGAACTTATAATTAAAAACAAAATATATATACAAAAAAACAGTACCCAACCCCAAAAAAGTCGATGTACCCAATTTATATATTACATTTAAAAAAATTACCCTTGAAAATGGCGAGCTGTAGTTTTTAGGCAACTTCCCCTGACGGTAACTAGAAGGAAAAAAGAAAGAACCAAACGCAACCCTAAAAACCACAGCTCTAGAATGTCGTAAATATACACTTAGCCTAACTTTACAAACATGTAATATATTTTTAGAAATTTAGTAACAACAGATAGTAAGGTAGTAACCAAAGAACAGTAAATGCCAAAATAGTTTAATAATTTTCATAAGGAATAAAATTTAGAGAGGTCATATTTTAATAGTAAAACCCCAGGCTTTCTGGTTCCGAAGTCAGAATCGCGCATACCAAGAAAACAACAAAAAAAGGACTCACCCTTGCGTCACTCGCATCGGGGTGGAACCAGTCGCTGGTCTGCGTCAGCGGACAGGAAAGCTTACGTCCAGGTAGAACGCATTTGACTTCGCATTCCCGGAAGAAGCTCAAGGGATTAACGTGTCCCCCGCAGGAAGCACGCTAAATAATGCGTGCCGGAAATTCACATAAAAATAACGAACGAAGCCAAATAGAACGTGTTTTCTTGTGGTTATTCAAACAGCAAATGAATCGTTACATTTGTTAAAGCACCAAAGCAAGGAAATAAACCAGGAAAACTCTAATTTTATTAAAATAAATTCGCCGAATTTTTTAACAAGGGAAAACACACTAGCATTTAATTATTAAAATACTTTGAAAGTCGCCTATCTAATTAAGGCGTAAATTCCACGGGACGAAATTCTTAGAAAGGATATTTATTTTTCTAATAAAGCACAAAGATATATCAACTGACATAGATAGGATATTTATTATTAATTACAATACAAATTTTAATACACGAAAGGGTTATTTTTAATTAACGGAATTATTTTTTGCGTTGAACGCCAAAGGAATTTAAGATAAAAATTATTGTATATACACTAATCAATTAGTTACGAAAATGAACGTAACAACCTGTAGTCTAAAACAAATGGTTACGCTACAAACGGAGACACAAAAAAATATCAAAAATGTTTTACAACTACTGCAATGTTAACTAGGTCAATAATCAAATACATAATAACATTGTAATTGATTGTAGGTAATTAGAGATAATTTTACCGCACAGTAGTTTAATGAATTCTGATTTAAAAATACCATGAGCGGAAGTTATATAAACCATAAACTTGAGATACGGTGGCCAAGATGAGGGCCCGAATTCAAAAGGTCATTTGTCATTTGTGCCAGCATTCAAAGATCTCAGTACGATGTCTTGGCTCAATGCAGAGCGTTGTTCCTGCAGGGCCGGCACAAATATTCTGCGTTGATCTAATGTTTTAGTGCTACCCAACTGCTCGTTGTAATTGACGCATTTTCAAAATTGGTAAGATTGTTTCCTTTAAAAAAAGGTACAACGGTAGCCATTATTAATCAATTAAAACATTATTTCCGTAATATAGGGAAACCCCAAACGGTATTGACTGACAATGGAACGCAGTTTTTGAAAAAATGGAGAAAATTTCTAGAGGGGGAAGGAATAAAAACACAGTACATTTCCTACTATTACCCGCAAGGTAGCATGACGCAACGTTTGAATAGGGAGCTAGTAAAGTTATTAAGGGCATTGTCTCACGAAGGCCTCGCTAAGAGTGCATCTGTGTTGGACGTCGTTCAAACATGTCTAAATGAAGCTATACACGAAAGTACGGGATTCACCCCTAATGAAGTGCATTTTGGAAAATCACGGGAACAAACTTTGTTGATCAATCTTTGTATACCCGGATCGCGTGGCTTATTAAAAGACAATAATACAATCATAGCTCTCACCCATGAAAGACTATTGAGTAGAGCCTAGCGTCCTCAACGGCGACATGATAAGCTACACAAAGCTGTAAGTTTTGAAGTTGGCGAATTGGTGTACTGCCGCACTCACCATCAGTTTTCTGTTGTGAAATCATTTTATCTGCGTGTGTGATTCAGGATAACACTAGCATATTTCTTATAAAGATATAACAAAACAGCAGTCCTAAAACGTTTACTTAATTTGATCTCGGTCGGACATTTAAAAGCGGTCTAAGAGTAAAATGCTTAATGAGTTTTTTTTTTGTTTAGCCAATCAATCTCTATCACCTCCTCGATTTAATGGCATAAAACTAATGCCACCCTGTATAAGAATCAAAGTTCGTATACAAATTACGAATCTTATATGCCAAAAGTACTCATAATATGTACGAATATAAAACTGTTTATTATTTTATTATATTGTATAATTATATTTTATAAGAGGAAATATGGACGATTTAAAGTTTGACTTAAAGTTTAAAAAGATACGCATCGCATCATTCGCATCCATGCAGGATTCGTAACTAAGTATTTTACTTGAGTGTATATAATAATCAAACTATATTTATTCAACCGTGTGCGTTACAAATTTCTGGACACTCTTTTCTATAAATGAACACAATAAAAAGAAGACTCGGTAAACAAATCAATTCGGTTAGTAAATGTAATGAAAAACTTCTCAGCAAGGCAGGAATTAAATTATACACCTCTTTAGACGTCTCGGTGTGAAATGAATTGAGGTTTTAATTTAAACTACGTTGGATTGGAGCTACAGAAAAGTACAGTTCATTTCATGTTGAATCTTGCTTTTCTAAATGCTGCAACATAGAATGTTAGGGCGAACATCGGTATATAAACGTTTGTATGTAAAAGGCATTACGTGCGCGTATTTCTATGAAACACATTGAAGTTTTCGAGGTCTATTTTGATACTTAGGTCATTTAGACATTTAAATATAAGATATCTAGCTTCTAAAATTTAGTGTTTTGTCACGAAATGTGTACGTATTCACTTTAATTGTGCACTTACTATACCTTGTTGTCAACTATAAAAATACATTTACAAGTGAAAGAGCAAATTAACTGTGAATATAGTCCTTATGGGAAAATGAATTTAACATAAATATTAAATTAACTACATTCACAATGAAATTTAGTTGGTTGATACATAGTGTCTCTATATATCTGTTTATTTATCAATTCGGTATCTGCTCACATGATATTAACAATATATAAAAATTTGTAAGTGAGTTGATTGAAATTTTAAAGTTTGTTACATGTTAATTGAATTAACTCGTAACATGCCTTTTCAATTCCTGGATTGCCGAGTTCCGTCTCTTATAATTAGTAAATCTAGTGTACTTTGTGTAACAGTAAAGGAATTATTTTTGTTTCCTAAATCCACCCTGGATATTGTATAAATTATGATTTACATCGTAAGAATAAAATGGTTTGACACGCAAAAATACGATAACATATCCTCCGGGGACTTTTATCGCTTTCGAGAAAATGATGTAAACAGGCGAGCTCTTCAAGTGACAACAGTAGGAAATGTGGATGGTCCTGGCGCAGCGCCACCGCCACCGCGCCACTAATCGTTTTTAATGAGTTTTCTCATTAAAAATCCATTAACACTAATCGCTTTTTAATGAGTTTCTCATTAAAAACCCATTAGCACTAATCGCATTTTAATTGGAAAACTCATTAGCACTAATCGCTTTTTAATGGGGAAACTTATTAGCACTAATCGATTTTTAATGGGAAATCTCATTAACGCTAATCGCTTTTTAATGGGAAAACTCATTAACACAAAACGCTTTTTAATGGGTAAACCCATTAACGATGTTATCATTTTTCCTTACGTCAGATCCACCTTATGGGATCCACCACTCGGGACGTTTTTTCTTAGGGTATGATACACGCAGCGCCACCACCACAGCGCCACTCTAACCTAACCTAACCTGACCAAACCTAACCTTTGAGCACCCCCTGCAAAGTTATACCCCTTTAAAGTCCTGAACCTCTAAATTTTGCTCTTTGCTCTATAAGCTAATCTAACGAATAGCTTTCTTCGACTAGCCATTGCATCTTTCGAGATAAACCTATCTTGTTTGGTATCAATTAATATTAGAATTTTCTCAGCTACCCGAATCTCTAGGATTTTTTTAGATTGCATCATTCCCCAGGAAGCTGCCCTCATTTTAAGATTTTTTGCTGGTAGCGATTTCTGACTAACCTTATAAATTTTTTAGCCATGCGACACATCAAATTAATCTAGAATTTTATGCAGAATCTAAATCTCCAAACAAATTTAAAATCGAACCACCCTTACCGTTTTACACACACACCTTCTAAATTATAACTTTCCTGCAGTTCATACCTAAAAGAAAATCTAAAAACCATTCTTATAACTTTTTATTACAGCAATTTTTACTAATACAGTTTAAATTTTGTAAACCACATTTCTAAATACATATTCACAATTTTTATTCTTAACCTAAAACTCCTCACATCGGCTTATACTTATTAATATTTATTTCTAAATAGAGCACCTTTTCCAAAGACCAACCGGACCCACGTGTTTCAAATTCCTCTGATTTTGTTCTCATGGTTTCGTTTAAGACCTTGTACATATTTTTCAGATTACTAGAAGACGTTATAACCATATTTTTTGTGTTAAAGGATTTCACACCGGTAGTCTCTTCTCTCATTTTGATGTAAACGCCGTAGAGTTCGCAATAGACTTTTATTGCTGTATGTTGTGTTCTTTTTTTATTAAGTAATCGATTAACCGCTCTTTCTGCTTCCAAAGAAACTCGGACACTCCATCATCGACACTGGCGTTCTTTATGCGATAGCTAGCTATACGGTGGTTAATCGCTGTGCTAACCATTTCTACGCCATCTTCGCTAGTAGCGGTAACTGATGCATTTTTATGTCTGTTGCTTCTCAAGTGTGCGGCATAGATAGTCTTTTCCATCTTGAAATCGCATACTTTACACATAACGTCTTCCATGTTATGCGTATCAACAATCGCATCGCGTGCATATTTAAGATCCAAAAGGGTGGTAGCATACGCACACAAATAGGTTGCAAGTCTTGCGGTAGAAGATGCATTGCTACTATAAACAAAAACTTAATAAAACACTTTAAACCTTTACTAAGGGAATACCAAACTTGTTGTCTACAGGACACTTACTAATAAAGCAATTTAATTTTAAATAACTTTTACGTTATATTTTCGGAAATGGCAGGCTTGAATATTTTCTTTGAAAACAATCAAAGATTGCCGAATACACTCGAAGAGTGCACAAGCTCGGTCACTAAACCAATTAGCATTAATACTGAGTATTCTGTACTTTCGTAGGTTGCTCATGTCCTAGAACCAAATCTTCCGCATAGCGGTCGGTAGCACGTAATTATTTCTAGAACCGGCAAGTACTCGATATCATCCAAATAGGGAATTAGATGCTCGATGTCTGTCAACTCACGATTCCCTCGTAGAAGGTAGAAAAACTCGGTCAATCATCCATCTAACTTATACTTCGACCCCCTCCCGTTCTGGTAGTTTCCAAACATTTTTCAAACGACTATGGTCTCAGAATTTTTAAACCTCCGAGGGATCTATAAGTCGTGATCAATTACACGTTCGAGCTACCCGTAAACTAACATATTTTATAGTAGCAGTGCGCTGTATAGTACATGCATACCCCTTCTCTGCGCTACTGCTATTCTTGTAGTTGCTGTAGTCGCCTTTTTTTACTGCTAGGACCGCTGCACAAAACGCCATTCACCATTCACCATTCACCATTCTATACTTTCTTTAAAAGTATAGCACATCGCGCACTTTTTGCCTGATAATTAAATTTTGCTCATGTAGGCTTTTACTCTTTCGCATATTTAAACATCTAATACGATCGATTAACCACTTTCGATTATTCTAACGGGAACCACCATACATTCCGCCGCACCGTTCTTTTTGAATCCAACAATCCGATGGGCTTCCACACACTAACACCTAACGTATCTTTCCTACTATTTGTTAAACAAAAACTACCGGCATCGCCATGTCTGTATGTGGACGTAAGCAGATGTTTGTGGATGTGTACGAGAATATGTAACCATATACATTAATCAGTCTAAGCTATTTTATTTAGTCCAAGAAAACTACTATTTTTCTAAATCACAATTACTAATCACCTTTATAGGTTTAACATTTCTACCATTTTCCAATGACAGGTACTACGTACATAGAAACTTTAATTTCTTATTGGAGAGAATCCTTATTCTTTCACGCACTGTTGCGTTGTTGCATGCCCACCCTTTTGGGAATATATGCTCGTTATAGGTTGTAGCACCCACGGTTTTACTTAACTACACTTCGTAAGACCCCTTTAATCTTTTTAATCATGTCTTTCTCGCTTACAATACAGTAGGACTTAGCTCTACTACCAACAAATTCTAATACTAGACCCCCCATTAAATTTGTTTTTAAATTTCCCTAAACTTTTTTTGTTGACAAGCGGTATATTGTATTTATTATCTACGGGGTAGTCACTCTCTTAAGATAACTATATTTTGTTTGGTGTCAACTAATATTAGATTTTTCTAGCGAGCCCAAATCTGTAAATATATTTTAAATAGGATCACCCTTTACAAAGTTACGCCTTTTAAAGACCCAAACCTCTAATTTTTGCTCCTCTTTATTTAACTACATCTTTAGAACCTTTTTTTTCGCTACTCAAGACATATGCTTTAACCAACCATTTCACGAGAAATCTAAAACCGCTGTGTCCGGCGAACACCACGTGGAGATAACACGTATACTCTGTCCACCAGGATAGAAGCAGGAAGGATTTGAAAGAAGGGAAGGTGGTCGAAGAACTTAAAAATTATGGAATTTAAAAAATAATATATACAATAGATTTACAAAATTTATACAATTATAAACAACCATCTTATATCTTTATGCCCCCTGCGTAGGTTGCTGTACTATTAGAAATGATGTACCTTTTGTCATCTTCGCTCGATAAACTAATTTTATTAATAAGCTGCGTGTGCAAATCGTGTTTTTTACTCCGGATACATATACCGACAAGTACTCCATACCAAATAGGGATTAGATGCTTGGTGACTGTTAACCTCCGCTTCCCCCGTGTACGCCCAGACACATCCCAGCCCGTGCGCACCCCTGCCTATGTGCATTCCAACCCATGCGCACCCCTCTCTGTGCGACTGCTATTTCGTGGTAACGTCACAGCCTTTTGTAAATAAAGAGCAATGTAATACTATTCTAAAATTTTTATTCTGACATACATAACAAAATTTAAAAATATTTAATACCAAGCATGGAGTCATTTAAACTTAATTTCAATACAAAGTTATACACAAAAGACAGTCCTTTCTTTATGTTTGTTTGGAGTGGCTTTAATTTTATCTAATTTTATTCGCAGCTTAAAATTTAAATCGACATCCAAGTCTTCTATCTCTTTTTCTAGCCAATAGTTTGATACATAGAGACCGTCTAGGTTTTCAAATTGTAAAATGTACCGAAATTTGTCTCTATATACAAAGTATTTGATTCCACCGACAACCAGATCCATTCCCTAGTGTAATTCTTGCAGCTTATGACAATCTTTTATTCGCAGCTTTCCAACTATATCCTGCATACGTATCCTGTTAGCTTGATCGACTTCTTCTTGTCGGTATTGGAGGGAATCCTTATTTGATCACTCACTATTACGTAGTTGAATGTCCACCACTTTTAGGAATATATGGTCGTTATAGGTTGTAGAGCCCTCGGTTTTAAATGATCCGAAAGATTCTTTACTAGGCAAATATACAATGTTTAACGGAACTCCTTTGCGTGTGGTGTACGCCAAGGTTACGAAACCCGCATTCTTTACTTCGTCTTTGTTGTCTGTCATTTTGATAAATACCTTTTTAGAATAACCTTTTAAAAAGTATACGGATTTAGTACCAACCTTTTCCGCAAGAACGCCTGCATAACTAAAAGAGTCTTTCTTACTGACCGCAAATGCATATAGCTTGTAGAAGCCGGATGTATTTAAGTCAATCTACCGACACATAAAATAATCTTTTAATTCTTCCTCATTTTCTCTAATAAGATGTTCTTTGTCTAACACATCTTTGTATTGTTCGCGTATTGTCGCAGTGTTTTCCATGTAGTCCAACTTTCGCCTTTTTGCATTCATTTCCTCTAATTTCAGTCGTCTTTTCCGTCCACTTACAGCGTATGGCATGCATAATCGGTCAATTTCCTTTAGCGTGAACGGATAGAGTTTACTACCAATATTTACGCGTTGTCGTACAACCTCTGGGCGAATGTTAGACGTATTTATCAATCCCAATTCCGAAATGACTATTTCTCTTGGAATTGTAGAATATGGTGTTGCAGATTGTGTAAAATATGTACTACCTGCTTTAATGTAGCACTTGTGTAAGATTTTTATTTTATCTTGGCTATCTACCTCCTCTACTATCTCCAAATAATTTACAGGTAAACAGTTAAAACTAAAAGCCGAAAGCACATACTTTATCAATTTTTCCCTTTTTTCTGGTTTTCCGGACAACTTAGTTTTCAAGCCCGTCAATTTCTTTGTATTGCCATTCCCCCAATACACGTACTGTAGTAGGTTATTATACACTAAACAGCAGCTATTTTGTAGCTGGTCCGATAGCTTACTCAACATTTTGGCATGTGGTACCGAGTACATTGGCGCCTTTAGGAAGTATAACTTACTATCCTCCAATAAGGTTAAACAGTCTTTTAAAGGATTATACACCCGTTCCGCACTGACATAGCTTCCAATTGTACAGTTGTATATTGTCGTAATACCATGTTCTTTGGCCAAAGTAGACGCAAATTTTTCCCTTAAACGTACACCCTTTTGGATTTTTAATATGCACGCGATGCCATTGTTGATCCGTATAACATGGAAGACGTTTTCGGTGTTTCTACTAATTGCACTCGCAGTATCGACGATGCGATCCGGGTGCATGCATTGGTGGTGCTAAATGTACTGGACGAGAAGCAAGGATTGGCAAAATATGACGTCATTTTTTCTTACCCGCTAAATCCTTAATATCGTTCGGCTGTCTTCGGAAATCTTCGGTTTGTATTCTATAGGAAACATAAAGCAGCTACGCAAGAGTAAACTTTTTAGTTATAAGTTAGTTCGCTTACAAGTTTCACCAAAGTCCTATACTGCGGATTTTGTCTTGTACTAAAATGATACCTGCAAACGTTTTTAAATGCAACCCTTGCGGTGCTTCCTATACCTGGAAAAATGCTCTTAAACGGTACCAGAACAAATGTTGTGATGTAGCATCGCCCACGGTTAAGCGTATACATCCGTCAGCAGCAAAGTACTTAAACTGTGTGTCTTGCGGTTTCGCTTTTACGAGAATGGACAACAACACAGGGAAAAACAGCACGTTATGTCATTAAGCCGTAAACCTTCAGCTCCGACAGCTGTTAAAGGGTCTTGGACGAAACATCCTCGGATTATGTGTAAAGTATGCGATTTCGAAATGGAAAAGACTACCTATGCCGCACACTTGAGAAGCAACAGACATAAAAATGAGACACCAACTTTATACCCAATTTATTAATAAAATTAGTTTGTCGGGCGAGGACGACAAAAGGTACGTCATTCCTAATAGTACAGCAACCTACGCATGGGGTGCATAAATATATAAAATAGTTGCTATATTTGTATATATTTTATTGTGTTTCCTTGTACAAACAATTAAGGTAGGTCAGTAAACCGTATTAAATTGCTATTAATTGGCTTGCATTCAGCGTACTTTCCTTCTGTAATTAACGCATTTGTTTGGAGAAGATATACACTTTTAAAAATGAAGTTTGTATTTCCCTAAATCGTAGTCGAGGACATACTAGAAAGTACCTTGCGTTATTAATAATCTACAAGCAACGATGCATCGATTTCTAATGTACGGCATTAAAATACATTTCTTGTATTTCTCAAACATATAGTCAATAATATAATTAATAAAAAGAAAGGTCTACATCGCTTTCACGTGTACTTCGGGGTGATCCATAATCGTCAAGAAAATAGTTTGGAAACGAATTGTATTTTCCAAGTACATATTTAGCATTGAGTATATAATTATGTTATGACATACTTAGTAATTAAAAATATTAAACCATAAAATTGATAACTGTTTAAAATTTTAAAAGTTAGGGTTTTGAATATTCTAAAAAACAGTACATTACCGTTTGAAAATGGTTTTAAATATTAAACACTTATGGCATATAAAGGACTCATTTGTAAAATCCCCGCGGTTTTAGATTTTCGGAGATGGTTGGTTAAAGCATATGTCTTAGGTAGCGAAGATTTAGAGGTTTGGAGTATTTAAAAGTGTAACTTTGGAAGGGGTGGTCGGATTTTAAATCTATTTACAGATTCCAATTCTGCGTACAATTTCTAGATTAATTTGATGTATCGCATGGCTAAAAAAATTTATAAGAACGGTCAGAAATCGCTACCGGTAAAAAATCTTAAAATGAGGTAGCTCTCTGGGGGATGATACTATCTGAAAAATTCCTAGAAATTCGGATAGCTGAGAAAATTCTAATATTAACTGATACCAAACAACATAGATTTATCTTGTGGGTGGAAATATCTAGTCAAAGAAAACTATTTGTTAGGTTAGCTTATAGATCAAAAAGCAAAATTTAGAGGTTCAGTACTTTAAAGAGGTATAACCTTGCAGGGGGTGGTCCGATTTTAAATCTGTTTGCACATTTGGATTCTGTGTAAAATTCTAGACTAATTTCATGTATCGTATGGCTATAAAAAATTTATAAGGACGGGCAAAAATTTCTACCAGTAAAAAATTTTAAAGTGAGGGTAGCTCCCTGGGGGATGGTGCAATCTAAAAAATTCCTAGAGATTCGGGTAGGTGAGAAAGTTCTAATATTAATTGATACCAAACAAGATAGGTTTATCTCGAAAGATGAAAAATGGTTAGTCGAAGAAAACTATTTGGTGCAAATGTGGGACGAAATGAGGATGCTAAGATGAAAATGCAAGATATGTTTATCTCGAAAGATGCTATCTCGAAAGATGAAAATGGCTAGTCGATGAATACTATTTGGTCTAGATGAGTGAGGAAATGAGGGGTTCTGGAGGAAATGAGGCAGGCGGTAGTCGCCCCCATAAGTACCTACTAAGCAACTCAGTAGGACGCCAGGAAGAATCGCCAAACAGAAATTACGCATCAACCTTCCTAACCTGGTAAAACAGCAAGATCGTACTAAAATAACCAACGTCAATCACGAAGAAGTAACTGGTATGGAACCTCAATGTTTAGTAAATGTAATATATCGCAGGACAACGGTATTTACCAATCTTATTTATGACAGAAAACACTCTAACAAACACTCAATTTACACGTATAATAGAATGAAAAATTAGTTTTGTTTTACAAAAAAAGTGTATCTTTTAAATT
Source organism: Platerodrilus igneus (assembly GCA_036346225.1). NCBI lineage: Eukaryota > Metazoa > Arthropoda > Insecta > Coleoptera > Lycidae > Platerodrilus > Platerodrilus igneus. Next base: position 6,734,761 of record JARFIW010001480.1, read on the forward strand.
CAAGATGTGTGTTAAATAATAAAACAGTAATATAGCGATCGTAAGTTTTTTTTGTACTTTTTTAGCGACTATTACATATATTGCAATTGCGCCTGCTATACGACCAATATCCTAGTCGTCTGCGGGTGTAGAAGTTGCAAAAATCTTCGGGTTTTAGATTCAATTTTCTTGATACTCAAATGTTTTTGTCTTCATTTTTTTTTTGGTTAAAACTCAAATTTGGACATGTTCTATATTGGGTATAGCCTTTTTTCTTGTAATGTACGAAGTTCGTCACAAGACACCTTTTGGCTATGAATGGGCTAGTGAGTCTGCTAGTTCAGGAGTAACTCTTCTCTTTACACTGTGACTTGTCTATTTAATATTAACTTTTAATATATTTATTGTCCTGATGAAGCCCCTTACAAAAGTGGGCGAAACGTCGACTTTAATTTATAAAATGACACGGTCCCAACCCGGAACCATAAATATTTATATGTTTGCATAAGTCCCATCAGCTGATTTTTTTTAAATAAATACGTTATTATATATGACGTTTTAATATATAGTTTATATTGATTTTCGACTGCAGGAAAATTAATAATAATGCATTTATGCATAGCAGCTATACCTTGAACGATAGTTCTTCTCTGTATAAAACAAATTACCTTAGTCTTGGCGGGTGATTTCGATACCAAATTACGTATTGCAGACTTGTTACTTAAATGTTGACAATCATGAAGAGAGTGTTACTAGTAGTTCTAGTAGAACATTACTCTTGCTTATACGTTTATTGCCAACCTAAATATTTGAATTTGCGATATTTATGTGATCAATTCACACAACAATTTCATTAACGATCTCCGAGCAATTCTATAACTTTAAACGTGATCGAGAAGTTGAAGTGAAGTTTCTTTTTATTGAAAAATTTGGATGTGAGTCGGACACACCAATACTATAATTTTGACGTTGGGCGTTAGTGAAGCGATTTTTATTTGGTAAGACTTTATTCTTAGAGTTATCACTTTCAATAGACTCACGAGCTTCACAATATTCACGGCTTAGTCTGGGAATTACCCCAAGGGTGAGCAATAAGAATGGGCGTGGATGTAAAGTAAACTCAACTATAAACTAGAATCGAAATGGGGGAAGATTGAGCGCCACCGCATCTATATGGACGATAAATATCTAAAGTATCCTGCGAGAAGATGCAGAAACCCACAGGCTATAATGGTTATCTAAAACATATATAAGTTAAACAAAACAACATTTCTGGAAATCTCTTGAAAGTAGCTACTTCTACTCCTGTTGCGATGATCCTGAAAGAAAATGGCACACAATAAATTTTAATCTATAGACACAATTTGCGTCTCACAAAAGAAATACTACAATGCTCATAAGTTAAACAGCCTGAAATTGCCACTCTAAAAGTGTTATACCTAAAAATGGGTTTTAAAAAATCATTTTTATCACTCTCACAACATAACTCTGCTTGGGTGTCCCTGAAGTTTCATTACTCAAATTTTATCTTCTCGAGTGGTAACGTCATTAATTTAAATACTCGGAAATAAAAAGACAGTTCTTTGAATCAAAATATAAATTAAAGTAGTTCTTTTCTTTCTCTCCAGTATATGTTAACAAAATCTCAAGTATATTATTCGAAAATAAAATCATTGTTTTATGTGGAATAAGGATTCATAACTTCCCTCTTTAAATAATGAAATTTTGATATCTAAAACTATTTTCAAGAACAAACAATTTTAATAACCTCAATAGACATCTGTTATATTGGTTCACAATAAGCTTCAAATAAATCTCATACGTAATATTTGTTACAGAAATAGTATTCGAAATCAGAAAAATTAAATAAATTTAAATAATTTAGTTTGACATAGTACAAGAATAACACAGTAAATCTAGTAATTATCAGACATAGTATAAATAGATAAGTTTTGCTAGAATTGGACTTTTTATAAAGGTCACATGCATGCTTCACATGTAAACCTAAATATTTTGATTTACATCTACGGAATAATATTTCCCTTTCTTTTTTTATTAAACTTTAATTTCAACACCAAATAAAAAAATGAATTTGATATACAACTATTAAGACGTAATTATTCTCACGATCTTTTATTCTAGATCCTAAATGCAAAATTTATACTTTTACTAAATACAATATCTCAAACAACTTTGCGAGCATTTCTAAAAGTTTATAATCTTGATATTAAAGCTTCAACCATAACCACACAAACGAATTGAAACACTCACCGGAAATGGATGCTTGTATTCATTATGGTTGTAAATACCTGAATTTTGTACGTATGATATAAGCTCCAACTCTATAAAAAATTTCCCAACCATAAGCTTACGTCTTGTTTTTTTCTAAATATACAGCATATGGGCGACCTCCAAATCTTCTTATTATTCAAGTTTATTCGTAATCAATCTACCGATGCGCGTTGTTCAGTACTAACTATCACCTACCTATTGTACACATCAGTGCATGTTTAGTTGCCTGTATGTATTGAGGAGCATTCCGGCCTACTTAATTACAGTCCACTTAAATCATTGTAACTTACTTAGCTTTCTAGCAACCGTTGTATTTTTTAAAAAACAATGTAATGTCAATTATGTCAAAATAAATAAGAACCTTCATAAAATTAGAAGAATTAATATTAAACTATACACCAATCAAGCGATGATATCCTGCACCTAGTAAGGATCCTCGCGCAGTCGGAAGCAGTCCCTTAACACGCGTTAATTGATTTTGATGGCCGGTGACCACGTTGTCGCTTCATTCTCTGTTCTGGTCGCCTGGGCGGAATCCGAGGAAAGGTCCCATCTAACCCCCAGGACGACCGCGAACCCATCCTCGACCTAGATGGCTATTCTGAGACACCAGCTGGCACGTGAACGTGCTAACATCAACCGCTGTACTCGAACACAGAGGCCGAGTCCCTTTTTGATACTGTCAAAGAACAACTGATCTGTCAGAAGCGTCACTCTGCGCAAGCGCTATTTTAACCCAGTAAGCCTTTAAAGCGAATGCAGATGCCTACGAATTAGGCAATACAAGTGACTGGCGTATAAAATAATTTTAAGACGTCTTTCTCTTGTACAATTTTAAAATATTTGAGATAATTGAATAGATTATTACGATAAATCGAAAGCGAATTTAATTGCAATAACATTCACTTCTATTATGAAATTTTTTATTCTGAGGTTAATATGCAAAACAAAAGGATCAGATACTACAGAGTAGTAACAAATAGAACGACTTTAAAATTTGATACCATAGAATTTATATTTGTTACAAAGTTCAGTCAAGCTAATTGTTTATTGTGCCAACAAATAAGCAAATTAGAGCATTCTAGGTCAATTAACACTTTTGAGTTTAAACAAACGTATTTGCAGACTTTAAAATAGGCAAAAGTTAGCCTATCAAAAACATCGTTGCCATTGGATTCCCGTAAAACTCTTTTTTAAAAAATGTTAAATGGATTGGTTGCATTTTAGTATGCCGCATCCACCGGAATGCAAGTAAATATAAGTAGGTTGCCCTAAAATTTTTACTTTACAGTGTGAAAGTCTACTTACAAAATATATGGTTTACTGACATATCTCCTATTGAACCAGCGTGCAAACCAATTTCTGGCATTGCAAGTTTAAATGAGACTTAAGGAGTTCCATTACATGATGCAAATGTCACAATTTGGTATTCACTATCGAGGCATTAAACCATTGGTCAGCCTGTTATCAATGACAGTCATGGACAAATATTGAATGCTCAGACGCGCATTTAAAGCATACAATAAACTCTAAAATGTTCCTAAATCATCATCATAATTAGGTCTTCAGTCCTGGAACTGGTTAGACGAGTACCCTCATTGTTGCCTATTCTGAATTAACCTACACATTTTCCTGAAATTTGCACAGTCTACATCTATCACTATCTGCGTGCGATAGTCTGATCTAGATCTACTATCTCTGCTTGTAATATATCCCGTACTATTCCCAAAAAAACCTTAGAACGTATTTTGTCCTTCTATTTCTTCTATTTTTTCCACAGACATCTTTATTCCCCTACTATTTCTACAACATGTTTGTTATTAACTTTGTCTGCCCATGCTATCATTCTCATACATCTGCTTTTCCTACTGCCCTTGTATCATAGGCGCACTGTATTGTGCTCCACACATATGTTTTCAACAATTTTCTCCTTGTTAGTTTCTTAAAGTTAAAGTCCCTTTTTCCGTTCCTTTTTTCAAATTTTTTAATTTAAGAGTGGCCTTCATAATTACAATGTTGTGGTCAGTCTCTATATCTGGTTCTGGGTAGCTTCTGCAGTCTTTTACTCGATTCCTAAACCGTTGTCTAACAAGAATGTAATCTGTTTGATATCTTCCTATATCTCCTTGCATTTTCTACGTATATCGTGTTCTAGCATGATGTTGAAATAATGTGTTTATGATGGTTAAATTCTTTTTGTCGCAAAATTGTCAGCCTATTTTCCCTGTCGTTTCTCGTGACTAACCAAATAAACCTACTACCGCTCCTTCCTTACCCTCACCTACCGCTGCATTAAAATCCCCCGCAATTATTAAATTTTCATGTTCTTTTACATATCTTAGTATGATTTCGATATCTTTGTAGAACGCCTCAACCTCTTCCTCACTGTAGCTAGAGGCGGGCATGTATACTTGTATTAATACTGTATTTACCGGTTTAGATTCTAATAGAACCATGGGTACTTTTTCGTTCCTTTGTAGGTAGTTTTCTACACGTTGTCCTATCTTTTTTCGCAAAACTATCTCCACATCCGAATTTATTTCCTATGATCCTGTATGAATTACCCTAAAGTCTCCACTCCAAAAATCCCCCGCCTCAGGTCAGTGAACTTCAGATCCCTACTATGTCTAGTGCTAACCTATCCATTTCAATTTTCAAGTTCTCTAGCTTAACTACTTGTTTCATGCTTCTGACATTCCACGCTCCGACTAACAAAATGTTCCCCGCTCTTTTTTTAAACTTTTCGATCAGATGCTTGGAAGTAGTTTGCTCCCGGTGATCTGAATGCGAGACTATTTTAACTCCGAAGTCTTTTACTCCAGAGGATGCCCTTTTGTTACTTACAATTTATACGCTGTGTACTTGGAAGGTAATCTGGTGGTGTCCGTTGCCTTTCAAATCGCAGCAGTGTACCTTAGAATGCCATTCCGACCCCTATGGTCTCTGCCACTCTAAGTAACGAAAAAGCCGCTGCCCTCCTTCAGGGACCTGTCTTAATTCGGTTGAAGATCATATAAAACAATGTTCCTGTATCAACTCGATGTCAGAAAACGGGATTATTGAATTTATATTTTATTGCATCTGTCATTGAAAAATATTTTGATCATTTAGTATATTTAATTGTTAAACATTCTCACACTAATTAAAATTGTCTCGGACAGCAGCTACTCCTTTTGCCAGATAGTTTTGAGATTTATTTTGTAACTGTAATTCGTAGAACAGCACATATTTATTAAAAATTAATGATAAAATTTCCAAATTTCCTAATCGGTTATTCGATAAAACTCGCCCACTAATTGAAGACATCACAGAGGGCCAATTTGAGACAGTAAGAAAATGTTTGCGACTGCATCAATTTGGGTCAATTTAGGTAACTGGGTCAATTTGGGTCACTGGGTCAATGTGGGTCAATTTGGATCAATGGATCAATGTGGATCAATTTGGGTCACTGGGTCAATGTGGGTCACTGGGTCAATTTGGGTCATGGGTCACTGGGTGGTGGATCAAATCCTCATTTGGGTCACTGGGTCATGGGTCATATTTTAGGTGACTCATTTCATCTATGTCTAGAACTACTTCAAAGTGCAGGTCCATCCGGAACGGGTTCCTAAATAGGATTAAATAATTTCAGTGGTGTTATTTCACGTCACTATTTCAAGATACTTGCAAGCATGTTGACATTAATAGCTTATGTATTAATTTAACACATTTATCAGGTATCGATTCCACGAATAACGTTGTTATGTGCTAGCTACCCTTTGATATTCCTGTTAATGAAGTGTATCTTTTAACTGGGCAAAAATTTCGCTGTTCTAATTATAGCGTTCGGGTAAATGTCACCTAAAAGGGCAACAGCCTACTTGTTTACTTAAAATAGCCTTTCCACTAACTATATAAGAACGCCATCGCGAGCACACATATAAAACGTAAAAGTTGAAAATTGGAGATTCCATAAGCTTTTCGTGGCAGTTGCAAATTAAAATGATTCCTTTACCAAAACGCTTTTTTTCCATTAAATCCACTTAATAAATACGGAGGAAACGCTCTAATGTACAAACAACCTGATTAACTTAGTATAACCATTAAATACACGTGAGAAAAGTAAGTTTACTGAAGGGAAGTTGCTGAAAACAGCTACTTCAAAAGCCAATTTGCCTTTCACATCCTAATCTGAGACAAGCACGTCAAAGAGAAGCCACAGACGAATAATGCGAAATTGTCATTCAATCTAAAGCTCGCTTGTTTACTTAATAAAATAAAGCGAAACTTGGTGCGGGTAAAGCAAAGACCAAATAAAATTTATTAAAAGGGACGTTTTTCATTCTAGTGCGTTTGCACGATGATAAAGGAAGTAGTGACGCTAAATACCTCTTGTCGTTCCGGATAGTATCTAAAATCACCCCAAAAAGATGACAATATACAGCAGCGGTATGTCACATCATATCGTTAAGGTTAATAAGGCTCCGCTTAAAGTTAAACAACAACGTGTACCTCCTTTTATAACTTTTAACTAACTAACTGTATTATATCTACCCTCAAGTCGACTTGCTTTCCCTCTCACCAGGTCTGTATCTGCATCGATCTACGAAAGGGGTCTCTGATGGAAATTGGCCTTTAAAAGCCAGTGTTTTAAAACATAATGTCACCCATATCGTACATGATGTGCTAAAAATATTGTGCTTTTTTGTTTGAATTCTCGTGTTACTGTGGCGTTCTTTACTAATGAAAAAACATTATTTCAAAGCGATTGTTGTAAATAAGCAAGTAAATGACATACGCATCATCTGGCCAATTGAACATAAAATTGCAGACAGACAATACTTTCCGCATACGCACAACTATAATGGTAAACAGAAACGCATGTATCTAGTACGCGGAATTAATATAAATATGACTAGTTAATAGAAACTGTTGAGTAACATCATTGACCAACGAGAATCATAGAAAGAATTTCATATCCACCTTAAAAAAATTTCGAAATAGCTGTATGAGCAGAACGGAAGTAGATGCATCTAACACAACGCCCTATTTGCCGCGATGCAAACAATAACCTCTTATCAACTATGATAATGGAGACCATCACGGTCTTACACATCAAAAATCTGTTGGTACGAAATTCCCAAAACGATATACTTTTTGCTTCTGTCAATTATTTGCTTAATTAGAATATACAGAATTGTGGAGTCATCGTGACTCTCCTCCATCAAAGAAAGTTAATCCATTTTCATCAGTCGGAGAGTTAATGGCACCGATCTTCTAGAATTCAAAACAAATACTTGTACCCTTGCAAAGAACCAAACTATTAACGGGACCTATTATGATTCCCTTTTATACAAATTGAAAAAGGTTTTTACCAAACAGTTAACCCGAAAGAAATTGATATTCCACCATAACAAAGTAATCTAACACCTGCCACAATGTTCCGAATAAATTGGCTGAATAGCGAGTCACCCGATTCCTCAGATACACCCTTTAAGATCTTTTGCTTATTCAAAAACTTAGGCTACTTCTTGCCGAAAAAATAAATTCAATATAGACAAAAAACTTTTTGTTGCAACGGAGCAGTATATTGATATCTCTGAAGATACTTATAATAAGAAGAGTATCAAGGTGGTTCAGCGTACAGTAGAATAGAGCGAAAAGGCATGATTTGAAGTGTGTGTTGGCGACGGTAGAGGTCGAGTTATTAAAAAAGAACACGGAACTTTCCATCAGAATAAATTGTAGTCGGCAATAAATCATATTTTTTGCAGAATCTTTTTATTCTAGCAGCTTATGGGTAAAGAAATGGTTTGTTCTTCCTAATAAATAAATATTTCTAAATGTACAGTTAAATTAAACTCGTTTATTTACATTTCTTTTATTTACTAGTTATTTCTTCGTTTTTTGTAGCTCCAAATCTTTTTAATGTATTTGTGGTGAAGGATATGTACATAAGATTCTTTTATGAACAGGCTTTTCATTCGTTGCGTATCCAGAGACACAATAATATCATTATTGTGCACTGCAAGGACTTCTAAAACAGACTCTATGCACTCTGTAACAGTTTGTTGTGGTATCTATCACTGTATGCGCCTCTTGGAACGACAAGGGCGCAATTAGAAATTGCCTGGAGTGCAGTAGGCAGTAAACCAGGGTTTGTAAGGTAGAGCATGGACTGTATTGAGTAAAAGTAAGGAAACATAAATTTTGAATACAAAGTCACATAAATACTTAAAAGCACTTACCGAAGCACAACATCTGGAGCACTAACGCGGCACCTTTCAGTACTGTTTCTGGCCAGAGGTAAATAGGAACGGAGTAAGGAAATGATTATGGTAGGAAGACATTATAGAAAGTTAATATTGAATAATTGAATGAAACACGTTCGCGTTCGCGGATGGTTGTTAATCGACTCTTTTAATTATGCTATTTCTTATCTAGTCTGGCTTGATAAAGAATACCACGTTGGGAGAGCGAAATGGCGCGAACATAACCGCCCACCAAAAATGAACATTTTGTTTTTAAAAGATATATACAAACTTGAAAAGAAAATTGTATTACAACTGGGCATTTCCTCCCAGTAAGGAGCAACGGCTTACCCGCCGATACTCGGGATAGAAAAGAAGCAAAATAAAACCCGAAATTTTTTAAAAACTAAATCTAAGTTGGAGCAAAAAATAGGAAAAAGAAATAGTTTTCTAAAGGAAGGGGTATTATTTTATTTACCGACCGAGTGAGGGAACCGTGGGTGGTTTTTACCGACACCACGCGAACAACACCATCGCTACCGGGAAATAATTGCTCGACGCGTCCTAACGGCCACGATAGAGGAGAAGTTTTAATTCCGGGAAGAAAAACAACTTGACCCACATTGGGTACATCGGAGGAACAATTCCATTTGGTCGTTGAGATAAAGTGAGCAAATATTCATTGGACCATCGCCGCCAGAACGACTGGGTAATTTGGCGCAATCGTAGCCAGCGAGAATGCAAATTTATATTTTCTGGCAGAGTTATCTCTGGCATACTTAATATAGGGCCTCCAATAAGGAAATGACCGGGAGTCAAATAATCGGGGTTGTCTTTAGTATCCAAGGAAAAGAAACACAAAGGTCGGCTATTCAATACGGCCTCTATGCGAGTGAACAACTTTTCAAAAGTAAGACGTTATTTGCCAAGAGTGCGTAGTAATAGAGATTTTGTAGATTTTACAGATGTTTCACACATACCCCTAAAATTAGGAGCATATGGCGGATTAAACTGCCATTTAACTTGGCGAGAAACCAATGCGGAAAATATTTCATCTTGGTTTTGATGAAGAAACGCACTAGCTTCCTTTAACATACGGGCTGCACCAATAAAATTCTTTCCACAATCTGAATAGATAGTATCAGGAGCACCTCTCCGAGAAGCAGATCGATCAAAACACGCCATAAAAGCATTAGTAGTAAGTTCGGAAACTAATTCCAAGTGAACAGCTCTCGTGCACATGCACACGAAAACACAAAGATATGATTTGAAAGAAGAAGCATTACGCCGAAGGGAAGACTTAACAAGCAACGGTCCAGCAAAGTCAACTCCAACATGAGTAAAGGCACGAGTTAATGGTACACGGGACGGAGGCAAATTAGACATAATGGGTTGAGAAGGCTTGGAATTAAATCGGAAACATGGTATGCATTGATGTATTCGTTGTCGTATTAACGATCGTGATCCTAAAATCCAGTATTTTCTTAGAATAAGAGCTTGTGTGGTAAGAGGTCCGAAATGCAAAGATAACGCATGATAGTGGTCGCAAATAAGTTTAGATAAAGCTGCCCCTTTAGGCAATCACAGAGGATGTTTGCTATCATAGTTCAATTGGCGTCGCCGTGGATCGATGTAGTAAGCGTAAGACTACGGATCCCAAGGTCCCGGGTTCAAATCCCGACACGGCCGACTGCTTGAAAAATGGCAGGTGAGCATTTTTCACAAAAATTACGCCCTCGTTCGGATGAGAGGCTAAATGGAGGTCCCGTGTGTAAGTGTTGTCACACACGTTAAAGATCCCTACCTTGCCTGGAACGGCAAGGGTTCGGCAAAATTTTAAATTTCCAGGCAACAAAAACTCGCCTCCTGGTCAATGTAGTACCTACAGGTGGAGCATTGGAAATGTAAATAAACTATCATAGTTCAATTGCGAATGCTGTAAGTGACCGCCCACCCTAAGCAAACCTAGAGTATCGAGAAACGGCGATAATTTTCTAAAAGAGGCGGAGAGAGGTTTTTTATTTTTTATTTACAACAATTCTACTGCAAAAAATTGTTGTTGAACAAGTTTCACGCATGTTTGTGATGCATTATGTAATTCATCACGAGAAATAGGACCTAGAATTTTTCCCATGAGGTGACGGCAATTATAAATAAAACGAATAATATATGCCATTGCATATTGCAAGCGACTTAAAGAAGAAAAATTTCCCATGAATTCAGCAAAATCGCACTGTTCTAATGCAACCAGTAGTGTGGTAATTGATATTAATTCAGGTACTTCGCTCAAAGGAACAAAAGAGTAGTTAAGGTTAAAACAATCATCATTTAAATTAGATGCACCTTTACACCACAAATCGTGGCGTAATAATTGAAGAGGTGAGTCCACGAGAAGCGACGTCAGCAGGGTTAAGTTCTCCGGAAACATGGCTCCATTGATCAATGGAGGTATATTCTAGAATTTGACTTATTCGATTTCTTTCAAAAGGTTTTAACAAATATGTAGGCGTACGCAACCATATAAGTACGACTTGAGAGTCTGAATAAAGTTTAGTTTCCGAAATAGGGTATGGAAATTTATTTATTTATTTATTTATTTAGAGGAGCAACCTTGCTTTTGGCTTGTAAAAGATTAGAATTTACCGATTTATCACTAACAACATACAAGTAGACACAAGCGCCGTATCCCCTTTCGCTTGCATCGCAAAATCCTAGTAATCGATAAGTGCCGTGGAATTGAGACAAACTACGAGAAATTTTTAACTGGGATAACATAGTAATTTGGTTACAAAAGCCTTGCCATTCCTGACACCACTTATGATCAGGGGTATCATCCCAATCAATTTGTTGAACCCACAGTCGTTGTACCATATGCTTTACTACAAATATTACTGGAGTTAACCACCTTAAAGGGTCAAATATGCGGGCCATATAAGAAAGTACAGAGCGTTTTGTAAATTCACCTTTAAAGGGTATCACGTTATAAGTAAACACGTCTATTTCAGGGTTCCAGACTAAATCTAGTATCTTTATACCACTAACGTGATTAGAAAAAGGAATTAGAGTTTCTAATTCAGTTTGTTCGAAATCCTGTAACAATTCCTCAGAGTTACTAGACCATTTGCGCAAATCAAACTGGCCTAGAGAAAGAAGTTTTACTAGCTCGTGCTGTAGTTGCTTCGCTTCAGCAATACTTTCAGCACCGTTAATTACGTCATCCATATAGGTATGATACATAATAGCTTCAGGAGCCAGGGGGTAAGAGTTTCCTTCGTCTATAACCAATTGCCGAAGAACTCTTTGAGCTAAGAAAGCGGAAGGAGCTAAATCATATGTAAGAGTTCTAAGTTCGTACTCAGAAATGTTGTCTTGTGGAGTTGGTCTCCAAAATATATGCTGAAATTGACAATCTTGCTTACGAAGTAAGATCTGCCGGTACATCATGCGAATGTCCGCACAAACAGTAATTTTATGCGATCTAAATGTATTTATTATATCTGGTAAATTGCACTGTAATTTGGGACCAGCATATAATCTATTGTTGAGAGAAAGACCTAATGAATCCACGGCAGATCCATTAAAAACAACGCGTAGTTTGGTAGTACTACTTGTAATTTTCGAGATGGCATGATGTGGTAGAATATAATCGGATGGATTTTCGGCTAAAATCATATGACCAAGATCAAAATATTCTTGTAAAAACATATTATAAGAATTTTGCTTTTCAAGAGAACATGAAAGACGTTTTTCTAAATTTAGATAACATTTATAAGCAATATGTCGATTGCTACCGAGAGGTTTAATATTGTTATTGAAAGGGAGAGGGACAGTCAAACGACCAGAGGCGTTTCGAGAATAATTTTTTAGAAAATGAGATTCACAAATAACATCTTCTTGAGAGGGAACTTTGGACATTTTGACTTCTTCTAATTCCCAGAAATTCCTTATATCATTATCTACTGAATCAGAAATAAAAAGAAAAGTTGCATTAACTGCAGTGTTAACATTAGGAACCTGTCCCAATAGCACGTAACCGAATATTGTTTCAATTGCTACTGGTTGGCCAGGAATGATTCTAGTAAGATCAGAAAATAGCACTTCGGAACATATTTCAGCACCCAGTAGTATGTCTACGGGCAATGATTTATGAAATTTTTCATCGGTAAGCTGCAAACATTTAAATTTATGGTAAATACGAGAAGGCAGTGAGCAACCGGGAACGTTTCCCGTTATTTTAGGGAAGATTGAAGCACAGAATTAAAATTGATGATTCGAGTGATTAGAAAACAAAGTGCATATTACAGCTCCTTTGGATTTAATTGCAGAACCTGAAATGCCACCAACTTGGCGGAAATCATGTTGACGCTCAAACCCTAAGCGTTGGACACAAGAACTGGAAATTGCGTTGATTTGAGATCCAGAATCTAAAATGCATCTCACAGATAGTAACTCATTGTTTATATCTAAAACACGAGCTTCTACAGTACCTAATAAAACAGTGTACTTTTCTAGTGAATTTGCATGTCGAAACAACTTCAGTTGTGAGTGCGGCTTTCGAATCGTTAGATTCATTAATGTGTTCCCTAGCAAGTGGTTTATTCAACAGAGTATGATGAGAAGAGGAATGGCACAACTTACATTTACCATCAGAACAATCACGAGTATGACTGCCGAGGCATTTAAAACATCGATTTAAAGATTAAATAGCAACTTGACGATCGGCAATGCTAAGTTTTTTAAATGCCAAACATCCATAGATTTTATGGACTTCTCCACAATAGGGACAAATTATACTAGCGGTTTTAGTCGCCACTGAAGTCTGCGAATTTTTAACCAAGAAGGATTGGTTTAAACTAGATTTAAAGCGAAGGGGTGCACCTGGCCTTGGCGCTCTTTCCTTTTTAATATCTTCATAAAGCTCTGAAGTTTTGCTTTGCAAGGTTAAGAAATCGAACAGTTGAGTACAAGTAGGAACTGCCGAACCTACGTTTGAATCAACTGTGTTTTGAGTTTTGAATTCTAGGTTACGATAGCATAAAGAAAACAATAAAAAATCAGTCAAATCTTCAACTTTATTCGCTACCTTTCACGTGTTAACAGCATTAACATGAATATTAATAAAGTTTGAGAGCGATCCAGAGTTTTTAAATTGAAGTATTTTATTTAAGTAGTAGCTCGTAATTCTACGAGGTGAATTGTAGCGATCCTGAAGTTTCGTAAACTCTTAGTTCGTATAAATTGGCATCTAGAGCTAAATCCGAAATTAAAGTCAATGCTTCCCCCCTAAGAAGCATTCTCATGTAATGATACTTCTGGATTACGGAAATGTGATCGTTTTCATGGACTAAACTTTTGTATAACGTAATGAAATTTTGCCAATTGTCTAAACAACCATCAAACGGATTTATACTAAGAGGTTTTAAATAACTGGTAACAGGTTGAGATGTACTTGCGATGACTGCTGTATCGCCTGCAGAAGTAGAAGCCTTTTGCTTCATATCGGAAAATCGCGAACGAATAACATCGATTAAATTATCGAATGAAGATCTTTGAGAATTTATCTCATCCTTTTTTTCTACAGTGGAATTATAACTTAAAATTTTATCGTAAAGAGTATCGAGTTGTTGCTCAATACTTTGCATTCGAACATATCTCGCTTCGACTGCTGAAAAGCGAGTAGCCGTTTTGACATAGTCTTGGATTTCCGTTAAACGAGAAAAATAATCCTCTAATTTCTTTTGTAGAATGTTTCTAGTAGTCATGATTAAATGTTTGTTACGCACAAATAATACTTGCACGAATTTTAGATTAAGAGTACTTCCAAAGAAGAGTTTATTGTTTGTATACAAATACAAGTGTTATTGTTTTAAAACGTGTTGAATGACAACACGATAACGAAGTTATCTGATTGAAGTATAAATGCAGTATATTTAAAAGTACACACGTGCAATTTAAACTGGAAAATTTTATAGCAATTTAATTATCTTTAGAATTAAAGTGTTATGATTATTCGAAATTACAATTAATGTTGGACATACGTATTTATGTGCTTGAATTGAGGATGTGAGACGAAGAACGAGATATAACGTAGTTCTTAATTCGGCTCGTACGGATCAAAAACTTATGTATGCGCCTCTTGGAACGACAAGGGACGCAATTAGAAATTGCCTGGAGTGCAGTAGGCAGTAAACCAGGTTTTGTAAGGTAGAGCATGGACTGTATTGAGTAAAAGTAAGGAAACATAGATTTTGGCTTGATAAAGAATACCACGTTGGGAGAGCGAAATGGCGCGAACAATCACAATTTAAACAAAATTAAAAAGAAATTGTTTACAGTTTTGCATACCACGTCCTTTTTACTGCTATACCGTTATTAAAAATTATAATAAAAAGAAATGGAAAATCTGCAAAGAAACAACACCAGGACAGAACAATCATGTTCAGTTGGTGGTTTGAACTTTATTGAGATATTCCATAGGAAATATCCTCTTCGAGTCTCATACGGGCCTTACCAGTATCATGCTCATCATCATTATGTCTTTTGGAACTGGTTAGACGCGTATCCTCATTGTTTCCTATTCTGAACTAGCCTACAGATTTCACTGAAATTTACACTGTTTGTATACTTCACTATCTGCGTGCAATAGTCTGATCTAGGTCTACCTCTTCTTCTTTTTTCCTATCTCTGCTTCTAATATATTCCTCACTATTCCCTCATGCTTTAGTATGTGGCCTATCATCCTGTCTTTCATATTTTTTATTGTTTCTATATCTTCATCATACGTCTGTAGCACCATATTTCAAAGGCTTTTTCCTGTCCACTTCTCCTGCTGTCCAAGTTTCACAACCGTACAGTACTGTGCTCCACACATATGTTTTAAGCAATCTTTTCCATGTTTCTGTGTTTGTTGTCTTTGAACACAGTAGTTGCTTTTTCTTGTTAAATGCAGCATGACCTTGTGCGAATCTTTATTTTATATCTTTTGCGCTATATCCATCTTGCGTTAGTTGGCTTCCTAGGTAGCAAAAAACCTTAACCTCTTGTAAGTCCTCGTAACTATTTGTATTCTAGTTTTAAATTTATTTTTTCCTCCTTTGCATACTAATTCTTTAGTTTTATGTTTGTTAATTTTTATACCGTATCTCACTGTTAGAAATGTTTCCATTTCATTAAGAGCAGCTTCTAACTTTTCCTTGCTGGATGCTGATACCTCTATTTTATCTGCAAATCTAAGCATATCTATCTTTTGTTCCTGCATTGTAATTCCAATATCTTCTTGCATTTGACAGTATTTTTGCCTCTTCGGTGTACAAGTTACAAATTAATGGGGATAGGGCACATACCTGTATCACTCGTTTCCTAATATTTACTTCTTTACTTTCTTGCTCTAATTCTATTACAGCTGTTTGCTTTTTGTATAAGCAATGTATTATCCGTCTATCCCTAAAACTAGTTTCAATTTTTTTGAATATTTCGAACATTTTTTTTCATTTTACATTGTCGAATAATTTTTCCATATCTACGAATCCTATATACATTCTCCCTTTTCTATTGTTTTCTCCATTATCACCCCCAGAGCTAAAATAGCTTCCCGTGTTCCCCTGTTTCGCCTAAACCCAAATTGATCTTCTCCTAGTATTTCTATAGCTCGTTTTTCCTTTCGTCTTTGTACAATTCTAGTTAATATTTTTGACACGTGTGGTGTAAAACTTATTGCTCGAAAATTTTCACATCTATCCGAGCCTCTCTTTTTCGGTATAGTGACTATGATGTTACGTTTGAAATCTTTGAATATCTTGCCTTGTTCAGCGACTTTTAGAGTTTCTGCTTACACCTTATCAGTACCGGGTGCCTTATCATTTTTCAGACCCTTTAATGGTAATTCAAACTCATCTCTAAGTATAGAATATCTCAAGTCATCCTTTTCAATATCTGATTCCTGTTCCTGTTTCTCTCCTGCATATAAATTCCCTATATATTCTTGCCGCTTTATAGCTTTGTATCTCTGTTTCCCTGTTTCATCTGGTCTGTTTTTGTATTTTCGTCTTCTTCTATTGAATTCAGGATATTCTTTGTTATCCATGATTTCTTATATTCTTTTTGTGTATACTTCAGAATATCTCTGGATTTAATGTTATTCTATTCTGTTTCTACTTTTTTAATATAAGAAATTTCCTCGATATCTTTCACCATTTGATTTGACTTTTTTTCAAATCTTTCGTGAATATTTTTATTTTTTAGTTCCTCAAAGTCAAAGTGTTTTTTCAGTTCCTTTTTTTCAAATTTTTAAGAGCAGCCTTCATAGTTAAGATGTCGTGGTCAGTGTCTATAATTGCTTGTGGGTAGTTTTTAAAGTATTTTACTTGATTCCTAAACCGTTGTCTAACGAGAATGTAATCTATTTGATATCTTTCTATATCTCCTGACATCTTCCACGTTTATCGTTTTCTAGCATGATGTTGAAATAATGTGTTTGTGATGGTTAAGTTATTCTTGTCGTAAAATTCTAACAACCTATTTTCCTACTAACACTCCATCCCTACCTTCATGTACCACTGCATTAAAATCCCCCGTAGTTTTTAATTTTCATGTCCTTTTACGTATCTTAGTGTCTTCGATATCGTTTTTAGATCGTCTTTACTTCTTCCTTGCTGTAGCTAGATATAGGCATGTATACTTGTATTATTACTATATTTACCGGTTTAGAATCTAATCTAACCATGAGTACTCTTTTGTTCCTTTGTAAGTAGTTTTCTACACGTTGTGCTATCTTTTTTCGCATAACTATCTCCACACCTAAATTTCCTTTCTCTGATCCTGCATGAGTTAACCTAAAGTCTCCAATCCAAAAATCCCCCGGCTTTGGCCAGCGAACTTTGCTGATCCCTACTGTGTCTAGTGCTAACCTATCCATTTCAATTTTCACGCTCTCTAGCTTACCTACTTGCTTTATTCTTCTGACATTTTACGCTCTGGCTCGCAAAATGTTCTCTTCTCTTCCTTTAAACTTACCGATCACATCCTCCGTAGTAGTCCCCTCTTCGAGATCTGAATGGGGGTCTATTTTAACTTAGACGTCGCCGTGGATCAATGTGGTAAGCGTAAGACTACGGATCCCAAGGTCCTGGGTTCGAATCCCTACACGGCCGACTGCTTGAAAAATGGTAGGTGAGCATTTTTCACAAAAATTACCCCCTCTCGTTCGGATGAGAAGTTAAATGGAGGTCCAGTGTGTGAGTGTCGTCACGCAGGTGAATAATCCCTACCTTACCTTGAACGGCAAGGTTTCGGGAAAATTCTAAATTTCCAGGCAACAAAAAACTCGCCTCCTGGCCAATGTTGTACCTTAGGGTGGAGCATTGGAAATGTAAATGCACGGTCTATTTTAACTGTGGAATTTTTTACCTCAGAGGATTCCACCATCTTTAATAACAATTTAAGTACGCTGTGTACTTGGGAGGTAATGTGGTGGTTTCCCGTTACTATATATCGCAGTAGTGTCTTAGAATGCCATACCGACCCTTATGGTCTCTGCCCTACATGTGATTTTTCAATGCTTCAACCGAAAGTACTACATTGGTCAGGAAGCGATTTTTTTAGCTGAATATTTTTTAATTTTGCCGAACCCTTGCTGTTTTAAGTACGGTAGGGATTTATAACGTGCGTGGCAACTCACACACGGGACCTCCATTTTACCTCTCATCCGAACGAGTGTATTTTTGTGAAAATGCTTGCCTTACATTTTCAAGCGGACCGTGTTGGGATTCGGACTCGGGAGCTTGGGTGTAGTAGTCACACACATACCAATTACGCCACGGAGCCGCCCTATAATCTCTGCCACTGTAAGTACTGAAAAGTTGTTGCTCTCTTTCGGGGACCTGTCTTAGTCAGGTTCCTCACGAAAGAATTTACTACTTTGGTTGGATTACTTTAGATCACTGCAACACGTAAGCCAATTCACCTGTTCTAGTAATCTAGAACTTCTTCCAGGTGCAGGTCCATTCGGAACGAAGTATCATACTAAGCAATAAAAATTACCTTGTATTTTTTAGAGGAAGATTGCCACTATGTATCTACTTTTGAGATTGCAGTATCATTCCAAAATATAATAACTAAAATATGGTATAATAATAATAATTAAAAACAATAATTCATACAGTTAATAAACTTTAACGAAATCCATTGTATAAAAGCGTGTGTGCCATTAGTACTTGCGCAACAAAATCCATACGTACATTTTGTGTTGCAATGTACTTGAATTAATCCGATATCTAAGGTCATTAAGGACGACTTCTGGCGTATATATGTTGACTAAGTAAAACTGTATGTTTGCGGATAGTGATGTTGAACTTTATTGAATGCAACCCATTATTTGGGTAAATTTCACTAAAAAGGACAATTGATGTCCCGTATCAATTACTATGTCATGTAAGACACTTAGGTTTTGATTTTTTATATTATGTAAGTTTAACCAGAGGCAAGTTGTTCCAGCATATAAAAGCAGGATATTGCTGTACTTAATGGTTCAAAAGCTATTGAAGGCGCCTAAAAACGTCATTTTGGTAACCGTCCCAGGCTATAATTTTAAAGTTTAAGTTAATTCCAAAATCGATAGGTAAAGAATTTCAGCCTTAGCTAGGATCTAATATATCTATTAAAAGCTGCCCACTTGTGGCCTTTTCCTGATTTCGATTTTATTTTAACGAGAATTTCCGATAATAACGAATGGAGCCCACGGCAAATCAAGATGGAAAGTGGCTCTAAGTGGAGGAAATCTCAAAGGCAAGCGGCTAGTCGAACTTTATGCTCTGGGTGGAGAATGAGCTGTGGGTCGGGGTGTAATTGCAACCACTAATAATAAGAATAAGGCGCCACCGTATTTTTTTATACTGAGAAGACCAAATACAAGTCCCTTGTACAAGGCAAATGCGGAAACCTGTTTCTATAACCGCTATATAATTTTAAAGACCTCCTGACCTTTGAGGTATCTTACCTTATGGTTCGACCTTGATCTAGCAATCCTGCACTGCACCTGTGAACAGATTAAACAAAGAAAAGCACGGTTTGTGCATTCAAATTCAAAAATAATCAAATACTATCAGAATCGACTTTCATTCCTCTTAAATAAAAGATAATCTTTAGTCCGAAAATAAGTATCTATTCTTTATGATATCCAATAAGGTAATGTTTCGTTTACAAAAAATGTCTTCCTTTATAAGTTAATTTAAAATTAGGAAGAGTTAATTATAATGGCACTGAAAGTATCAGTACCAGTTAATATTTAATGAAGTTTATATTACAATTTAACAAAGCATAAAATCGCTTATTTAAAGAAGGAGTTAATTATGGTAAATTTACCTTAATTTCACAGATGATAATAACAACTAATTGTTCATAAAATATCAATTATAAAGATTCAATTTCTAAAGATTTAAAATAAAAGAATTTAATTTATCTAATTTGTAGTGACATCTTTTGATGTTTTATTGAGTTAATAATAGGATTTGTAAAACAAATTGCAGATTTCTAACATATGATTACGAAAAATATAACTGAGGTCTAGCCTTGACCTATTTTTATGGTTAACACAAGTCGACTACAGCAAAATTTATCTCGTTACTACGTCGAAAGTTCAAACAAATACGGATCTAATCATTTGTACATACCAAAGTTCAATTTACACTATATACTTGCGTGAATGCTGACACATGTTTTAACACGGAAAATTCCATACCAAACAAACATCTGCGCTGCTTACTGAAAAACCGTCACCTGGCTTCCATAAACTGCGTTTCAATAATTAATACCACAAGAAGGCAAATGTTGATTGTACTTGATTTGAATAACTTTACTTATGTAATTCCATATTATACAAGGATAAAAATTGTTTTCCATTACTTCAAATGAATACCATTCAGAAAAGAGCTTCTTTAGAATCTACGTTGCAATATAATTTACATTTAAATTTAATATCTCGAAAGTTCATGTTTT
This sequence comes from Platerodrilus igneus, assembly GCA_036346225.1. NCBI lineage: Eukaryota > Metazoa > Arthropoda > Insecta > Coleoptera > Lycidae > Platerodrilus > Platerodrilus igneus. The sequence goes on from JARFIW010001480.1 coordinate 6,755,253, forward strand.
AAATTGCATAATTTTCAAAAGTTACACTGAAAGTTTCAATTAATATTGTTATAGAAAATAAATTCACTTACTGTTCCTAATGGTCTTATTTAACCAAAGCTTCATCGTTCATTTCGACTGCCCTCAACACAAAAACGGACCGTTCGAAACAAATTTATGCAGATAGCATACACGTGCAATTTCCATTTTACACGCTTCCAACGATAAAATCAAAAACGGACATTGTTCCTTCGAACAATTATCGACCTGCTTGAACCTTTGCTTCGTCGGAAGTGACCGCTGAGCTTGTTGCTACCCAGTAACAAAGACACGTTGCGATTCCTGAGTGGAAGGGGATCCAGAAAGGATACCAAACGAAAGCTTTTATTTTGTCTCCGTAGAATTTAACTTTTAACATGAACTAAATACTAGTTCTTCATTGGATAATAGATAGAATTATATTAAGTGGATTGGATTACATTATAATGTGTTATATTATTTAACATTTAATAAAAGAAATGATTATACAGATATATATATATAGGTAGAAAATAAAATTGCTACACTGCCTCTTTCTAAGAGAAAAATTCTGGAATAAATACTAAGAATTTTTTTTTGAAATTATTGTTACGTATTCACAACTTATTATTATTAAATTTTACAAAGATAAAACAAAAATTACCACTTATGGTACAACATAATTGTAAATGAGTGACGAGTAACTACGCGTACTATACGCCACAAGGGGACAAATTCAGGAAGTCTTAATCGGTAGGGTGTCATTATCGTTTAATCATATTCGGGGTTAATATATCACTCATTTATACTCGAAACCTAAACAACAAAACATATAATACTACTGTATTATAACTCTTTAATGAAAATATCAAATTATCATGACAAACATATTTTTAATTTATTAATTTTAATTTACATATTTACAAAAGAAGGAAAGGACTCTCATTATCCTTGAGATCCACTCTAAACATAACTTCAAAACAGCAAACATGTCTTGAAATCACTAATGTTCAACAATTCTACCGCATGTATATGCAACCAAAATGTAGAAATATCTCTTTCAGTGAAGAGACAAGTAAAACGTCACCACGTCTTACTCCTCAAAAATTTCACTCACGCATGAATGAACAAAATAGAACATTGCTATCTCACGCAATATTCATTATAAACATAGAACATTGCTATCTCACGCAATATTCATAATTAAACGTAGAACATTGTCAGCTTACACAATATTCCTACTAAACATAACTATCAAAGTTACTAAAAATGTTGACCTCCAACCAATATTTAATATGGACTCAATTACCTGATTCCTATTATTAACACCTTGATTACAAATCAAAAAATACTAACCAACTATATACAACTTTATCATTATTCATAACCATAAGCATACCTAAACATTCCTTTATAACCTAGAACAAAAAATCATACGACAAATGAAATCATTTGACAAACGGAAACATGTAACTTTTATCTTGACTCAAATAAGTAACTTGCAACTAACAATATCAGCACAGTCTAGTGTCAGCCTTACTGCACTATGAAAATTCTTTTTATACTTCTTATCTAACATCTAAAATTTTAGACTACCAAACAGTATTCCAATACAATATTTAAACTCTTTACTAGAAGGTAAGACAGAAATGATACCTACTATCAACCATTAAATACGTCAACAACACTAATTAATGTCCAGGAACGTTCTCTCTTTCAAAATCAGCTCTGAACTCTGAATAAGGTTTTAAGTCCTTAACATGCCATCTGCCTGCTCTCGAACCATTCTCATTAATCAATTCATAAATTAAATTTGAAACTTTCTTTTTAACAATGCTCAAAACATATTTTGGCGCAAGCTTAGCTGTAAACTTATCACTTGCTTTCGAAAGAACTTTATTTGACCTCCAAACTTTGTCACCTACTTCGAAAGATATGTTACGTCTTCTTAAATTATACGACTTACTAGACTGCATGTAAGCTAAATGTAACCTTTTCTGTATGTCTATAAAAATATCAAACAGTCCTTGATGATCTGATACATACGAAGGTCTATCTCTAGAAATAAAATCAATATCAACTGAGGGTTCCACATCAAGACCATAAAATCTTCCAGATACAGGAACATGTCTACCAAAAACTAAGAAATTTGGCGAATAACCAGTGACATGATGTTTTGCAGAATTAATCGCATACTGAATTTGGGGTAACTCTATGTCCCAAGTATCATGTTCTCCAATATACGAACGTATAGCTGTTCCAACCGTTCTATTTATCCTCTCTACAAAGTTACATTGGGAGAGTAAACTGCATTAAACCAAATTTTTGAACGTCATATTTTGCACATACGGCCTTGAAATTTTTACCACTAAATTGTGAGCCATTGTCACAAATAATATATTTGGGAACACCATAAACTAAAAAAACTTTTTCCTCCAATACGCGTTCTATTAAATGAGCTTTTGCACTACGTAACGGAAACAATAACGTAAATTTTGAGAACCAATCACCTATAACTAACAACCATTTGTGTCCAACCTTAGACCGTGGAAATGGGCCCATGAGGTCTACAGCAACAATCTGAAAGGGGAACTTCACTTCCTTTTCCTTTCCCATTAAACCAAGGGGTCCTCTATTCGATGCCTTCTGTGCACCACACGTTAAACAATTTTACAAAATTTCAACACATCAATACGCATTTTTGGCCAATAAAATTCTCTTGTATGCGTGCCAATGTTTTAAAAAAACCAAAATGACCGGCCACTGAAGGGTCACGATGTATCCGAACAACCTCTTCCCTTTGTGATCTAGGGACTAAATATTTCCATTCTCTTACATTCGACGAGAGTGGTAAATTTGATGAAAGAAATTTAAAACATAATTATCTTCTACCTTCCATTGTGGGTAATCATCAGGTGAAGCTAAAATTTTCTCTCGAAGAGACACATACCAGGGATCCACATCATCTAACTTGATCTCAACCAAATTATCAACATAACTCACGACTGGAACTGCGCGACTAAGACAATCTGGAACTACATTGAACTTCCTTTTCGATGAACCAACTCAAAGGTATGCTGTCTTAAACGGACTGCCCATCTAGCTAATTTTCCGGTTGGATTTTGTATATTATTAAGCCATAACAAAGAAAAGTGATCTGTGATAACAGAAAAACGGGTACCTTCTACCCAAGGTCGGAATTTTTCTATAGCAAAATTACAGCGAGACATTCTTTCTCCGTGACTGAATAGTTTCGCTCAGTTCGGGTAAGTGATTTACTGGCATAAGAGATAACGTGTTCTACATCATCGATTTTTTGAACTAGAACTGCTCCGAGTCCTGTATCACTAGCATCGCATTCGACAATAAATGGAACTGAATAGTCCGGTTGCGATAACAATGGGGCGGAAACTAAAGCCTGTTTAATCTGTACGAATGAGTTCTCAGCCTCAGATGTCCAAACAATAGATTGGCCCTTTTTTCTTCCTTTTACCAAATCACTGATCGGTGACACTAAAGATGAAAAGTTTTTTATAAAACGACGATACCAACTACACATTCCTAAAAAACGTTTGACCTCAGTAGTTGTCTTAGGTCTGGGGAAATTTACCATCGCAGAAACCTTTTCGGGGTCTGTACGAAGAGAGTTCGATCCAACAATATAACCAAGAAATTTTAACGATTTCTTAAAGAATTCACACTTTTCAAATTAATCGTAAGGTTTGCTTCCTTAAGACGTTCCTTCACCGTTTCTAATAACTTCAAATGTTCCTCAAAAGATGATGAACACAAAATAATGTCATCTAAATAACAAAAACATGTGGCTCAAACTTCGGTCCAAAATTGAATCAACCAAACGCTGTTGCGTCTGAGCAGCATTCTTTAATCCGAATGGCATGGTGACAAACCTATATTGTCCTCTCGAGATAACACTAAACGCTGTTTTATCCTTAGATGTTTCGGAAAGTGGGATTTGCCAAAAACTCTTTCTAAGGTCTAAACTAGAAATGTAATTTGCACCTCTAAGTAAATTTATAATCCTATCGATATTTGGCAATGGGTAGCTATCATGTTTAGTAATATCATTGAGTGCCCTTCCGTCAAAACAAAATCTGTACTCACTGTCTTGTTTTTAACTAACAATACAGGGGATGACCATGGACTCTGACATTCTTCCACTACTCCCAATCTCAGCATCTCATCTAATTCTTTATCTAACATCTTGCTCATAAAGGGGACATGACATATGGTTTTTACGAAATGGTTTTGCATCACCAGTATCAATATCTAAAACAATTTTATCGGTACGCCCTAGTCTCTCTTCACTGCTAATTTCCTTGTAAGATTCTATTGCTATTCGTGCTTTTTCTTGTTGTGTTTCTAACAAATCATCCAAACTAAGTAATTGATTACTACAACTTAAGGGTACTGACGAATGACCAATATACGAAATGCTATTGTTATCATAATCTTGAATTTGCCATGTATTGTTTTTGAAATCTGCTATTAAACCAAAGGATTTTGCGAAATCGCTACCAAAAATAAATGTGTGAGGAAGAGATGGTACAACCAAAGCGTTAACAATACGATATTGTCTACCAACTCTAATGGGTAAATCAACTGAACCAATAACTTCTTGAAGAGCACCATCGGCAGTGGAAACTATTTTCTTCTCAGTTTTAAAACCTTCAAATTTAATTCTTCAAGAACAGAAAACGCTAACGAACCAACAACGGTAGTAGTACAACCAGAGTCAAACAAACCTGTGACATCTCTATCTAACAGTTTTACCATAATATACGGACGATTGTCTTGAGGTTTCCTTAAAAATAACGCGTCAGCTTTTGGCTTGACGTTCCCTTGACAAAAATCTTTAACGATGCCTAGCCATTTTGACCAATCATCTATATCAAAAAAATTTTCCTGCTTACACAACATAACTGTAGCCTTTTGCATGAAAGCGCGATGCCGGCCACTCTGCATCTGCCTATCTACTCGTTTTTTGAACACGACGGACAATTTATTGACTTAAATCCACTATATCCGCAGCTATAACAAAATATTTTACGAGGAATCTTACACCTCCAAAAAGTATGACCTTCATCTAAACAATTCCAACATGTAAGTTTATTTAATTTATATTTATTTACAAAGACTCTACTAGAGGGATTATTATTATTATTACTATTACTGTTGCCGAGAGATTGTATTTGAGGGGAAATGATTGATTATAAAACTGCGACCAGTTCGCGCTGAAAAGTTTCTTACAGGAGCTGACCAATTATTTTCAACTTGAAATTTTGACTTTCCTAATGTTTTCGGAACATATTTTACTGGACTTTGTACTAATTTATGCTTGGATGCATATGCTTCTTCCAATTTCTTACACAACCTTATCAATGTAGACATACTATCAATTTCCGTTAGAGCTAATTGACAAATAAAATCAGGTAATAGGTTCTTCTTTACCATTCTAACTTTTGTACATTCCGCAGGTGATTGTGGTAACCTACTAAACAAATTCTCCATATGAGCTATATAAATGACTACAGATTCTCCTTTTGTTGATGACGTGACCTAATCTTTTCCCAAATCTCGTCCTCTGAGTGTGATGGTAAGAAATCTTCCTTTAATCGAATAACTAATGAATTCCAGTTTGTTAAAGAATTTCGAACACAACGATACCATTCTAAACCGTTACCTGTAAACAATTCTACAGAAGCATTAAATAAATCTTCTTCAGATACTTTACGCGAGTGTGCCAACTCAGCTACTCTATCTAAAAATTGATGAACCTGTTTTGGATCTCCTGAAAATTTTACTGACCATGAACCAATTGGAATAGGGGTACTAAATATGAAACAGTATGAATAGGAGTACTGACAACTGCTGGAATGGTTTCTCTCATTGAAAATTCACCATAAGCGTTTACATCTTCATTCTTCTTAAGCTTTTCATGTAGCTCTGCCTCCATCGTAAGAATAGTTGCCAATGATTCATTCTTAAATAAAGTTACTTCATCTGAATTATCTAAAGGGATTTTTATTCTCCTAACTCGACCATCAAGATGTATCAATCTCGACTGTATCCTCTTAAATGTGGGGTCTGACTAATAATAAGAATAAGGCGCCACCGTATTTTTTTATACTGAGAAGACCAAATACAAGTCCCTTGTACAAGGCAAATGCGGAAACCTGTTTCCTATAACCGCTATATAATTTTTAAAGACCTCCTGACCTTTGAGGTATCTTACCTTATGGTTCGACCTTGATCTAGCAATCCTGCACTGCACCTGTGAACAGATTAAACAAAGAAAAGCACGGTTTGTGCATTCAAATTCAAAAATAATCAAATACTATCAGAATCGACTTTCATTCCTCTTAAATAAAAGATAATCTTTAGTCCGAAAATAAGTATCTATTCTTTATGATATCCAATAAGGTAATGTTTCGTTTACAAAAAATGTCTTCCTTTATAAGTTAATTTAAAATTAGGAAGAGTTAATTATAATGGCACTGAAAGTATCAGTACCAGTTAATATTTAATGAAGTTTATATTACAATTTAACAAAGCATAAAATCGCTTATTTAAAGAAGGAGTTAATTATGGTAAATTTACCTTAATTTCACAGATGATAATAACAACTAATTGTTCATAAAATATCAATTATAAAGATTCAATTTCTAAAGATTTAAAATAAAAGAATTTAATTTATCTAATTTGTAGTGACATCTTTTGATGTTTTATTGAGTTAATAATAGGATTTGTAAAACAAATTGCAGATTTCTAACATATGATTACGAAAAATATAACTGAGGTCTAGCCTTGACCTATTTTTATGGTTAACACAAGTCGACTACAGCAAAATTTATCTCGTTACTACGTCGAAAGTTCAAACAAATACGGATCTAATCATTTGTACATACCAAAGTTCAATTTACACTATATACTTGCGTGAATGCTGACACATGTTTTAACACGGAAAATTCCATACCAAACAAACATCTGCGCTGCTTACTGAAAAACCGTCACCTGGCTTCCATAAACTGCGTTTCAATAATTAATACCACAAGAAGGCAAATGTTGATTGTACTTGATTTGAATAACTTTACTTATGTAATTCCATATTATACAAGGATAAAATTGTTTTCCATTACTTCAAATGAATACCATTCAGAAAAGAGCTTCTTTAGAATCTACGTTGCAATATAATTTACATTTAAATTTAATATCTCGAAAGTTCATGTTTTAAATTGCATAATTTTCAAAAGTTACACTGAAAGTTTCAATTAATATTGTTATAGAAAATAAATTCACTTACTGTTCCTAATGGTCTTATTTAACCAAAGCTTCATCGTTCATTTCGACTGCCCTCAACACAAAAACGGACCGTTCGAAACAAATTTATGCAGATAGCATACACGTGCAATTTCCATTTTACACGCTTCCAACGATAAAATCAAAACGGACATTGTTCCTTCGAACAATTATCGACCTGCTTGAACCTTTGCTTCGTCGGAAGTGACCGCTGAGCTTGTTGCTACCCAGTAACAAAGACACGTTGCGATTCCTGAGTGGAAGGGGATCCAGAAAGGATACCAAACGAAAGCTTTTATTTTGTCTCCGTAGAATTTAACTTTTAACATGAACTAAATACTAGTTCTTCATTGGATAATAGATAGAATTATATTAAGTGGATTGGATTACATTATAATGTGTTATATTATTTAACATTTAATAAAAGAAATGATTATACAGATATATATATATAAGGTAGAAAATAAAATTGCTACACTGCCTCTTTCTAAGAGAAAAATTCTGGAATAAATACTAAGAATTTTTTTTGAAATTATTGTTACGTATTCACAACTTATTATTATTAAATTTTTACAAAGATAAAACAAAATTACCACTTATGGTACAACATAATTGTAAATGAGTGACGAGTAACTACGCGTACTATACGCCACAAGGGGACAAATTCGGGAAGTCTTAATCGGTAGGGTGTCATTATCGTTTAATCATATTCGGGGTTAATATATCACTCATTTATACTCGAAACCTAAACAACAAAACATATAATACTACTGTATTATAACTCTTTAATGAAAATATCAAATTATCATGACAAACATATTTTTAATTTATTAATTTTAATTTACATATTTACAAAAGAAGGAAAGGACTCTCATTATCCTTGAGATCCACTCTAAACATAACTTCAAAACAGCAAACATGTCTTGAAATCACTAATGTTCAACAATTCTACCGCATGTATATGCAACCAAAATGTAGAAATATCTCTTTCAGTGAAGAGACAAGTAAAACGTCACCACGTCTTACTCCTCAAAAATTTCACTCACGCATGAATGAACAAAATAGAACATTGCTATCTCACGCAATATTCATTATAAACATAGAACATTGCTATCTCACGCAATATTCATAATTAAACGTAGAACATTGTCAGCTTACACAATATTCCTACTAAACATAACTATCAAAGTTACTAAAAATGTTGACCTCCAACCAATATTTAATATGGACTCAATTACCTGATTCCTATTATTAACACCTTGATTACAAATCAAAAAATACTAACCAACTATATACAACTTTATCATTATTCATAACCATAAGCATACCTAAACATTCCTTTATAACCTAGAACAAAAATCATACGACAAATGAAATCATTTGACAAACGGAAACATGTAACTTTTATCTTGACTCAAATAAGTAACTTGCAACTAACAATATCAGCACAGTCTAGTGTCAGCCTTACTGCACTATGAAAATTCTTTTATACTTCTTATCTAACATCTAAAATTTTAGACTACCAAACAGTATTCCAATACAATATTTAAACTCTTTACTAGAAGGTAAGACAGAAATGATACCTACTATCAACCATTAAATACGTCAACAACACTAATTAATGTCCAGGAACGTTCTCTCTTTCAAAATCAGCTCTGAACTCTGAATAAGGTTTTAAGTCCTTAACATGCCATCTGCCTGCTCTCGAACCATTCTCATTAATCAATTCATAAATTAAATTTGAAACTTTTTTTAACAATGCTCAAAACATATTTTGGCGCAAGCTTAGCTGTAAACTTATCACTTGCTTTCGAAAGAACTTTATTTGACCTCCAAACTTTGTCACCTACTTCGAAAGATATGTTACGTCTTCTTAAATTATACGACTTACTAGACTGCATGTAAGCTAAATGTAACCTTTTCTGTATGTCTATAAAAATATCAAACAGTCCTTGATGATCTGATACATACGAAGGTCTATCTCTAGAAATAAAATCAATATCAACTGAGGGTTCCACATCAAGACCATAAAATCTTCCAGATACAGGAACATGTCTACCAAAAACTAAGAAATTTGGCGAATAACCAGTGACATGATGTTTTGCAGAATTAATCGCATACTGAATTTGGGGTAACTCTATGTCCCAAGTATCATGTTCTCCAATATACGAACGTATAGCTGTTCCAACCGTTCTATTTATCCTCTCTACAAAGTTACATTGGGGAGAGTAAACTGCATTAAACCAAATTTTTTGAACGTCATATTTTGCACATACGGCCTTGAAATTTTTACCACTAAATTGTGAGCCATTGTCACAAATAATATATTTGGGAACACCATAAACTAAAAAAACTTTTTCCTCCAATACGCGTTCTATTAAATGAGCTTTTGCACTACGTAACGGAAACAATAACGTAAATTTTGAGAACCAATCACCTATAACTAACAACCATTTGTGTCCAACCTTAGACCGTGGAAATGGGCCCATGAGGTCTATAGCAACAATCTGAAAGGGGAACTTCACTTCCTTTTCCTTTCCCATTAAACCAAGGGGTCCTCTATTCGATGCCTTCTGTGCACCACACGTTAAACAATTTTTACAAAATTTCAACACATCAATACGCATTTTTGGAGGTCCAGTGTGTGAGTGTCGTCACGCAGGTGAATAATCCCTACCTTACCTTGAACGGCAAGGTTTCGGGAAAATTCTAAATTTCCAGGCAACAAAAAACTCGCCTCCTGGCCAATGTTGTACCTTAGGGTGGAGCATTGGAAATGTAAATGCACGGTCTATTTTAACTGTGGAATTTTTTACCTCAGAGGATTCCACCATCTTTAATAACAATTTAAGTACGCTGTGTACTTGGGAGGTAATGTGGTGGTTTCCCGTTACTATATATCGCAGTAGTGTCTTAGAATGCCATACCGACCCTTATGGTCTCTGCCCTACATGTGATTTTTCAATGCTTCAACCGAAAGTACTACATTGGTCAGGAAGCGATTTTTTTTAGCTGAATATTTTTTAATTTTGCCGAACCCTTGCTGTTTTAAGTACGGTAGGGATTTATAACGTGCGTGGCAACTCACACACGGGACCTCCATTTTACCTCTCATCCGAACGAGTGTATTTTTGTGAAAAATGCTTGCCTTACATTTTTCAAGCGGACCGTGTTGGGATTCGGACTCGGGAGCTTGGGTGTAGTAGTCACACACATACCAATTACGCCACGGAGCCGCCCTATAATCTCTGCCACTGTAAGTACTGAAAAAGCTGTTGCTCTCTTTCGGGGACCTGTCTTAGTCAGGTTCCTCACGAAAGAATTTACTACTTTGGTTGGATTACTTTAGATCACTGCAACACGTAAGCCAATTCACCTGTTCTAGTAATCTAGAACTTCTTCCAGGTGCAGGTCCATTCGGAACGAAGTATCATACTAAGCAATAAAAATTACCTTGTATTTTTTAGAGGAAGATTGCCACTATGTATCTACTTTTGAGATTGCAGTATCATTCCAAAATATAATAACTAAAATATGGTATAATAATAATAATTAAAAACAATAATTCATACAGTTAATAAACTTTAACGAAATCCATTGTATAAAAGCGTGTGTGCCATTAGTACTTGCGCAACAAAATCCATACGTACATTTTGTGTTGCAATGTACTTGAATTAATCCGATATCTAAGGTCATTAAGGACGACTTCTGGCGTATATATGTTGACTAAGTAAAACTGTATGTTTGCGGATAGTGATGTTGAACTTTATTGAATGCAACCCATTATTTGGGTAAATTTCACTAAAAAGGACAATTGATGTCCCGTATCAATTACTATGTCATGTAAGACACTTAGGTTTTGATTTTTTATATTATGTAAGTTTAACCAGAGGCAAGTTGTTCCAGCATATAAAAGCAGGATATTGCTGTACTTAATGGTTCAAAAGCTATTGAAGGCGCCTAAAAACGTCATTTTGGTAACCGTCCCAGGCTATAATTTTAAAGTTTAAGTTAATTCCAAAATCGATAGGTAAAGAATTTCAGCCTTAGCTAGGATCTAATATATCTATTAAAAGCTGCCCACTTAATAAAACAAAGACGTGCGGAAGATATTATTTCAGAGCTTGTTTGAAACCTCGCAAGTATGAAATGCATTGCAAGGATTTCTCTGAAGCGCAATAAAAACACCTTCAAACTAATTGCAGAAGATCAAAGTCACTTTAAAGCAAAAACTTAATAATTTTCAGTGGGAGACTGCGTCTGAAGAAAGGAACACCAAGGGCAAAGCTAGAAAAATACGAAAAACAACAGGGAAAAAAGTGTAACAATAAACGGGTTATTAATGTTTTTAAATAAACAATTGGTACAATTCCAAAGACACGTTTTTACCATGAATTATCAAATGAATACAATGCAAGACAAAAAGAACAATTTGGCTTCTGACGAGATCATTATAAAGATTGATTTTTCTGAGAATTATTTAACAAAATATGTGACAGAAATATAATCCATGCACTTTGGTACATCAAAACACCAAATTGCCGTTCATACTGGAATTTATTATATTCGAAATCCACACAATAATAGGATTCAAAGTCGATCCTTTTGTTCGGTTAGTGACAATGTGGATGATCAGTCTTATGCAGTTTGGACAGATCTACATATTTTACTGGATTTGAGTACAAATTATCCAAATACTGCGACACTTACTTTTTTCTCTGCTGGCCCCACATCACAGTACAGAAACAGAAACAACCGCTATCTTTGTATGACAAAAATTCTGTACTATTTCAGAAATATTAAGACGATATCATGGAATTTCAGTGAAAGTGGTCACGGCAAAGCACCAGTGAATGGAGTAGGAGGGAGCTTGAAGCGAAGAACTGATAGTATGGTGCTTCGGGGCAATGATATCTCGTCAGCAAAGACTTTTGTTGAAAAACTGAAAGGTGGTTCCATAGACATTTAAGAAGATCAAAGTAATGAAATTGAAAAAGTGAAAAAAGAAGTCCCAAAAAAGTTGCTTTCAGTTACAAATATAACGTCCATCCGTCAACTGACTTAGAGCAAAGGAAAAAATACAAAGTTGTTTCTGAGAAAACTAACATATCTCCAGTGTGGCTATTGAAAAAAATGTCGACATTTCAGTTCGCAGCCCGCTCAGGGAGAACTTTTAAAGTCAAAACAAAAACCAAAAGCAGACCCCACATGGTACAAATATGATTAGTACCATTACAAATCTGAATGTCAGCAATGAGCAAACGCTAGAATTAGATCAAACTGCCAATGATTATCGTATCATTTTTATAATTTTAAGAAGTAAGTATTTAAATCTTCCTGAGTAGATGTTCTTAACATAATGCTAAATACCGAAAGTAATCTAACAATGTTACGTGGCAAACCAAAAATAAAAATGATTACAGATATTATGTTGACACCTGCAAAAATATTTCTATAGAATATTCAATATACTAGTATCCTTTAAAAATATTTGACAACCATTTTGTATTTTCAGTACCTTTTTAAAATTTTCCTTAATAAATTGTAAGATACCAACCAAACTACAACGATGATATCTTATCCAAAGAATAACGCTGTGGAAGATGATTCTTCTCCAAAAGACAAAATGGCGCTAAACAATATTCAAGTTTTTGGAGCATTATGTTTCTCGTGTTATAACAATATAACAAAGGATACAATCGACTATAAATGCAATAGTTGTAGAAGGACGTACCACTTACAATGTATTTTGAAGTATAACTTATCGATAGACATTATTATAACGAATAATAATCAATTAAAAGGTAAATCTTGCCTTGAAAAACTTTTGTAATTTGCAAAACAATATATTTATAATGTGATATGAATTTTTGATCACAAAACATTTAACTGTGAAGTACTTCTGTTCTTCGTGCTGGTTATCAAACCGTTACTTGGACAGTGTTTTGTCATTTCGGTAATATAGTATCATTTCGCTAACACTGTCATATCGGTAACACGGTAGTTTTTCAAATTTTTCTTGCACGTGGAGGTTTTAACGATTTGCAAACTACCTGTTGGTCTATAACATTCTAAACTAAATTAAGCTAAAGGACAATTTTTGCTTGGCTTTAATGGCATTTGATCACCAATTTAAAATAATGATAACCAAACAGTATTGCTTTATGAGGGCAATTACGTTTGATACGAATTTTGTAGTTGTTGTATGATGGGCGCTAGTGAAACGAGTTTTTGTTGTTGGAAGGGCGCCAGTGAAACGTATTTTCATTAATGGGCGCCAGTGCACAAAAATCTTCCGCTTCCTTCACAGAGAATCGAAGAAAGGGCCATCTTCCGACATAGCTAGGGGTCTATTTCTGGGTAGAGCAACAAGAAGTGGAGGGGGGGGGAGTCGAAACTAAGTTAAATAGTCGCCACCAAGTCCTGAGATCACGATAAGAGCAAAGCACAATTCTAAGGGCGGACGTGGAAACCCAAAGATAAAACGATCGCCTTCGTTAACAAAAACCTGTCTTCTAAAAATAAGACGCAGCTCCTGTAAGAAATTACAAAGATTAAATAAAAAAAATGTAAAACACCATTTGTGTCCTATAAAAGTATTGAAATAAAAATAATGTATATCCAATATGATATTGGCACAAAATTATTACCCAAAAATTCTACCTTTATGTTATCAGATTTGATCGCATTTGACTAAAATAAAAGTCTCAAAATTTAGCTAATTGTTTACTGAAGTAAAAAAACTTTCTTTTAAATATTCATAGCTTTTTAACATGTAAAAAAAATTCTCAATAATAACGTTTATAACAAAATCAAAATTTTGTCTTTTTAAAGCAAAAGACTGCTCTCTAAACATAAACTTGTTTTAAATATTTGATCAAAATAATTTGTAACCACAATGCATTGAATTATCATTTCTATCCTGGGCAGATCTTATCAGGTAGATTACAGTTTCATAATTATTACGCAGCGTGTATTTAAATTTTGCAATGAAGTGAAATAAACTTCCATGTTCCAAATTAAGAATAAACAAAAGTTCACTGCGATTACTTATCAAGTACTTCTTATATTAAGTATATAAATTTTGATAACCTCAAAAATTTTGTGTGAACACAAATGCAAACACTTTGCAATTGTCACTAAACGAATTTAAATTTTTATACTTAGTTTTTATAATTTATCTGTGAATAAAAGCTGACTTCAAGATTGAAGAATGTTTAATTTGAATTTTAGGAAAGCTGCACGAAACATCTGCTTCCACGGCAAACATCTGTCAAATGTTGCTACATCACAAAAAAGTATAACGTCGAAAATATACCTTGAAATTTATCTGAAGTTCAAATGGAACAAAGCTTACAATTATATAAACCTAACCTGACAAAATTTCTTTCTACGGTTTGTAAAACCAGTTCAACAATAATTGAAAGTGAAACAGGTCATATGTTCATAAACATGATAGCAAATTTCGTGTTTTTATATGACCGCCTGTTTATCAAAGGCTAACGACATTCTAAACACATGCAAAAATTTCTTAAATTTAATAACGAACCAAACTGCATCTGATATTCCTAGACAAATCCGAACAGAAATTCCATCAGTTCCAAACAATCCTATAAGCCATTTTAAACTTAGGAAGCCGTAACCATTCCTTGTACAGAACCATACAACTTACAAAACAAAATCTTCACTTGTACTTCTCTATAGTTTTTCGTAGGCGCGCTAAATAATTGAAACAAAATTAAATTAAGTTCGTAAAATGTATAAATTACAAACCGTTAGTAGAAGTTATTGAAATTTATTCAAGCCTACTATGACTTGACCGCTCACACAAATAATTCAATCGAAGGTCGCAGGCCTCTAGTCTCGACAACATCTTGATGAATTGATAGCTAAGCTGCGACTAACGAACCAAACTAGAACCGAATGATAGCGACGGTTCACAGACTCGCGGTTAAGGGTGGGGAAATACGAAAGAAACAGGATTGCTAGAGATGCTCGACAAAATAACTTTAAGTCACACAGATATTTTACTATAAGAAGATTATTAAAACGAAGCGTTTCATTATGTACTATATGGAACATTATTAGAGAATAAGGCACGCTTGGCGCATTATCCTCGTAATTCAATGCGAATAATTACTGATCAAATTAAACATGCTACACGTTATTTCAGTCTCAATTTTTATCAAAGTATAATGTAATACCTTTTGTGCCTAAAATCATTTTTTATGAAATATATACATACATAGAAAAACCACATAAAATACTTATAAATGTACATTTTATGGGTAACCGAAATGACGCCATCTTTGTCACCTGATCTATTGAAACAGCAGTAGAATTTTAAAAATAAATTACCGCGTATAGCCAGATACACAAATTGTCCAAGAGTCACCAGATAACATACAAATTATGTTAGATCACACAAAGAATACACTTTATTTTTAAAAATTTACCCACATTCTTCGATGAACACCAGAAATAAGTACACTAGTGCTTTTAACGTAGGTGCTGATAGCCACACGTAATAATAGCCGGCTGGACGAATCAAAGACGGCAAAACAAATGTTTATAAATGTGAAAGAAAACGTTACCAGACACGACAAAACATTTGTTTTTCTCCACTCATTTAATGCAACAGACAGTATTTCTGTATAACAGCTGTTCCAAATTAATCGAGTCTCTTAACAATTGTGATTTCAAGTTAATTTATTAAGAAATAGAGATTGTTAAATGGGGATAGTTTATTTGGAGGTAACTTCCAGGTCCACGTATTGTAATCCGTTTACAAATATAATGGTGTCAAGTTGTCTGGTTTGGAGGATATTCTAAGAATACATTTTAAAATGGCGGATTTTTTGTTTTGTTGATCAATAAAAATGAATCATAAGTCGCACCATAAACAACAAGAAACCTTGCACATTATTAAGACACTAATTTCTAAGGGAAAGTTTGTTTAAAGTAACAACCTATTTTGTTGATTGGTTACCATTATGCTTGGGTTTCAAAGTGATTTAAGACGTCAGCTTGGTTTAAATTGAATGATTTTGGTAGAGTCCTTTCGTAAGTTGAGATGTTTGAGTTAACTTAAATCAGGTTTGGTACCTTGGGTCATTCGATATTGGGTTGTTAGGAACCCGCGGTTTATTGAATTCGGTTCCTTGGGACAAGACATTCTTGTAAACGATTATAATAATAAAGCGTAATGAATAAGATTGCGAAGTAAACAACAATGATTTAATAAACAAATTAAATAAACTTAAAGCTAAATTACATTAACAACAAAGTTATTGAAAGGCAAGTTAAAGATGGTTTAAGGAATTACTTAACGTGACCATCTGGGACTAAAATGCTTCAGCAACCATAAAAGACTAGGTTACTATTTTGGTGGTTGGCTCTGAGCCGATTTGCTCCAGAGCAATGAATGAACTAGGACCATACACAGACTGACTGACTGACTGACTGGTGCTTTGTCTTTATAACTGCTGATAACATGAAATGAGTTTTATGCTGAAGGTTGTGGCAGGCGATAAAAGTGTATGTTTAATGGTGGTAAGCCAAAACTTCCCTGAGTTCTAGGACATCTGCAGGAAACCTAATTGTGGTTGTTACAAAGTAAAGACATGACTAAAAGATTAAGTATACAAAAATATAAGTGTGGTGAGGTAATTTCAAGAACATGACATTTGATAAACATGATGCAAGTTTTTCTAGAACAAAGGATGTTCGGCTTACTGATTCTGTTACAATGTAACATTTTAAAGTAATCTAAACTAATGGCTTCGCTATATACAACATTATTTTAGCATGAACATAATCATTCGACTGTCTTTTGTTTTCGAGGAAACGCCCACAACTTTTGTTTTTCTTATGGCCGCCATTTTGAATATTATGTGAATATTATGCGCCTTAAAATTACCTTTTCAACGATATGCCACATGTGTATAAAAAATGCAAAACTATCCTAAATTTTAAAAATAACTAAATTTGTATGTTCTTGAACGTTTGGTAATCCCAACAGGGCAAAAATTTGATTTCTACTTTCCAAACAGTAGTAGTAGTAGTAATACCACATACATTTTGTTAAGTAGAACTCGTAAAGTATTGGATATAAATCTTAAAGTTAACTTAAACATAAAACTGTAGCCTATCTTATCTAATTTAGGGAACAAAATTAAATGTGACCGAAACAGCAAACTATCATCTAAATTCCTTCCGCAGATGCTGAAAATGCTGTCCGTTTGCATCACGGCACATTCGACAATTAATTAAAACTTTCCGTACAACTCTGCATAACGTGCGCCTATTTATAGAGTTAAGAATGTCACGGACTCTTTCCTGCAGTTCGTTTATATCATGAGGCGGTTCAAACTCATATACCTCATTTTTAGCAAAACCCCATAAATAAAAATCAAGTGGTGTAAGATCTGGTGATCTTGCCGGCCACATAATTGGTTCACTATTGCATATACTATTTTGGCCAAAATGTTCAGCTAAAAGGGCGCTAACTTCTTGGGAATTGTGAGCTGGACAACCATCTTGCTGAAACCTTAGTTTTCGAAAATCATCATCATTTGGTACAAGTCCTCTAATAGCCGAAATTATTTGGTCTCTTAACAATTCCGTATATCTGGCGCCATTGAGGTTATTGACAAAATAAAAGGGTTTAATCAAATTATTACCTATAAAAGTATTAATTACATTGGTTAATTTACTAAAATATTTATATCATAATTAACTACCTAAGATACCACACCAAACGTTAAATCCATATCTCGTTTGAAATTTGCGTTGCGCCGTCAGATGATGATTTTCAGTGCTTCAGTGATGCGTGTTATGTTTATTGAACACCCCGCAATTGGTAAACCGCGTTTCGTCTGTCCATATTACCAATTCTGGAAATTGCGGTTCTTCCTCGCATTTTTGGATGTACCAATTACAAAAACGCATTCGTCTGGCGAAATCTTCTCTTTTGAGGCCTTGGACAATAGTGGGTTTATAAGTACGAAACTTTTCCTTTTTTAAAATATTATGAACAGTTGATCTTGGAATATTAAGTTCACGGCTTACAGATCTTACGGATGTGGATGGATTTCGTGTTACCGCTTCAGTAATGCTTAGAACACGTTCCCTATTGTTTACGTCGTATTGTTCCGTAGACTGTTCAAAAGCACCATAATTCAGTAAATTCATTACCATTTTTCTGAAGTATGTTTTATTCGGTTGTCGTCTTTCTGGATACAATTCCAAATATCTGGCGGATGCCGTATCAGCGTTCCGAAACGATTGTAAATAAGTACCTAGCATATCAAACTTTTCCTCATTCAAAAACTTGTAGACATGTGCCATTTTTTAAATTAAAAATGCAACACCACCGGCACCAAAACTTACAACACACACAAGTTTATCTAAATTTTAGAATTTGTTTGACATATAACTGTAACTCAGTTGTTTGGTTTTGTCACATAAACCCCTTGCCTACTATTATAAAACGATATCATTGTATCTCTAGTACCACCATAATCAATAATTTGGGACAAATGCTGTTTGTGTACATTATAAAATGTGTATTGTACTTTTCATAAAGTAGAAATCAAATTTTTGCCCTGTTTGGACTACCAAACGTTCAAGAACATACAAATTTAGTTATTTTTAAAATTTAGGATAGTTTTTGCATTTTTTATAGACATGTGGCATATCGTTAAAAAGGTAATTTTAAGGCGCATAATATTCACTTAATATTCAAAATGGCGGCTATAAGAAAAACAAAAGTTGTGAGCGTTTCCTCGAAAACAAAAGACAGTCGAATGATTCTGTTCATGCTAAAATACTCCTTTCAGAAAAGTGTCTTAATAATGTGCAAGTCTTGTCATGGTGCGACTTATGATTCATGTTTTATTATCAAAAACAAAATACGCCATTTTTAGTTTTCTTCGAATATCTCCAAAACCAGACAACTTACACCAATTTTGTAAACGGATACAAAACTGGCCTGGATTCCTCCAAATCTTTCCCCATTTTGTAACGTGCATTTTCGATAGTGTAACATTTTACGCTATACTCAATTCTTATAATACATCGTTTTTGGATCGCTGTTTGTATCAAGTAAATACTTCAGAATAATTCAAAATTGTATGCAATTTAACTGGTGTGTATTAATTAAAGATAGATAAATTGAAGATTGATTCCCATTAATTAATAAATTCCAAGGAATGAATGTTAAACAGCTTGTAATTAATTATAGATTGCATCGTTCTTGTCTTGCCGTAAATATAAATTTTGTTCCTTATGTGGATATACAAGTCTAGATAAGCGGTGGTAATAACGACGAATTGATATAAACAGACGAGGAGTAGAGTTTTGTTTTTTGTTCCGATATATTAAGTACGTTAAAAATACTGCTTTTCTTTCTGCTTTTGACAATAGTGAGAATTAATGCGGGATTAATTTTCGTATTGTTTCTGAACAAGCACGGCATGTTTTTAGTTGTTTTTCTTGTGAGACAAATGCTTTAAGGAACATTTGACGGACTTACTTTAGTGATACGCGTACTTTACTAATTTGTGGTTTTAGTTGTTTGTATTGTGAAATAATAGTCGTAGAACTTGCCAAACTGACCGATTCTTTCTTTAGGATTAATGTGTGTGCGATCTAGTCTAGTGTTCCTTTGTTTTATCAGATTAGTGCATACTTTGGATTATTTAAATACAGTGGATACTGTAGTTTCTGAATTTTTCTAACACCAAAGAATCTAAAATAGATCATTGCTTGCGCGAATTTCGTTATTTGCGAAATATAACAGACTACCGGTTTACAAAGGTATTGGTTGAAGTTTCTCACTGCTTTTTGGAGGTTTATGAAAATAATATACATTTGATCCCAGTTGAAATTAAACTCGTGCTACAAAATATTTCGAAATTATTGTCTCAGGAAATAGAATTAACAAGAAATTTATCAATGCTACATAGTTCCGTCGCGTGATGGTGTCTGCTGCTAACCCCAGTGAAATGCGTAGGTGTGATTAGTGTGACGTGATGGTGTCTGCTGCTAACCCCAGTGAAATGCGTAGGTGTGATTAGTGTGACGTGTGATAAGTTCCATCAACACCCTCACAGTCCAGGGTAAAGTGCTTCGTTAGCGTAGGACATCGTGAATCTCACACTTCCGTTGCAAGAAAGCGTTGCTGAAGGACTTTTGTAAGTTGAACTATTTCATACTTGTTATTACTTTAAATATCTATCCGTTGGTTTTGCAATATTCTTTGTCGTGTTGATACCTTTTACAATAGACTTGCCTGCTATTAAGAAAAAAAAAGAAAGAAAAAAAAATCAATACTACTGAATTACTCATATCTATTGTGTCTTACCTATTTATCTTTTGTTAACATTTTGTCTGATTTATGTTTAATTGGTGTGTGAGGAAACGTTTCTGCTACTCCCCAATATTACCTCACTTTGTGATAAAAAATTTTGTAATGCTTTTACCGTTGTTATATTATATAGATTATCCAAACAGTTTTTTTTACATTCTACAAAGTACTGAATAATTTAGACTTATCATTGCTGTTATGCTTATTTTTTTTTTCAGGTTTGCTTAACTATTTTTCTTGCAGGTATTGTCACTAACTCCTTACCGCCGTATACATTATATGTCAGTCTGCTTTCTACAACCCCCCCTAATCTCCGATTGAGCCCGGTTATTCCTTGATTTTCTTTGTGTTACGCACGGCTACTAGCCAACGTAGCATAAATTTGGCGCCCAACGGGGCTGCCACGAATAACGTAACAATTTAACCCAATATCTATTTCTTATAATAAACGAAATAACAATGTAGAGACTCGATATTTGGACACACTGTATATCAAATACTTTGTTATACGAATAGACCAGTATAATTATAAACACCACTGTTTTCTTAACAATATTGCGATGTCTCATAATTTAATTTATTTGGCTCAACTGTACAAATTCTATTGAACTTTCAGTTTTACTGTGGAGGTTCACACCTTAGCAGAGTTCCACTCCCGCATTTAACTCGTGTGTTATAAATTATAAATTACGCTCCACACGTTATACATATGCATGGATACAGGTAAATTCAGGAATTGTGACGAGTGTTTTGTTAGCAAAGTGTCGTACTTTTTACATTAATTTGTGTTAGATGCCTATAACAAAGTCGTGATTTAATCTGCACTATAAAACAAAGCAATGAACATAAAAGCCTTGTCAAATTAGTCGAGAGCGTATAAATTTTAGAGGTGCAAAGTTTAGTTTAATCACCTAAGCAACCTCTTATAATCTTTGTAGATTTGTCGTACCCAGTGCTGTCACCTAGAGTGTTTTCAAAAATTATTTTAAACGACACATGTACCACCACTGTTAGATTCTAAATTTTAAAGAACTTTTCTACTACACATTCCTGTTAGTACTAAGTTGGCATTGTTTTCGAACGTTTAAGTTTAAATGACAGTTTTGGCATTATACTGTCTCTGTGGCTTCCATTTGATCTATTTGTCTCGGTTACGGTTGAGAACCCCACGCTGGCTTTTACGTTGAATGTTTCCGGCTTCCCTCGAGGCAGACTTGCTTTACTCACGTGTGTTTAATGGTTAAACTATGCTAATCAGATTGCCGATACATTATGGAGTTTACTCTATGCCTACGAAATTACAGTAAATGGAACTAATGAGTCGTACGTTTAACAAACAAATCGTTTCATTTGAAAGTGGGCTCGAATGTCTTACAAAATTCGGTTTAAAATTACTAGCATAAAGTACAATATGGGGTTAGAGAAAGCACATCCGACAACTAGTTTTACTATTGTAGCAGCTTTTCTTTGTGTACAAATTGCCACCCGCTTTATTCCACTTTTTCTCAGTAGATTTATTTAGTGTATTTACTCTATCTTATAGGCGGCAGAGCCTCAATACATTATGAGAGGTTCCTGTTTAAGGTTTAAGCCCAGGGTAAAAGGAATGGTAAATGGCTTTGAGTAAAAAAGGACCCTCTAAAGAGATCTTCTAGCCAGTTAAACTTCTTCAACTTAGGGCAGAGCTATGACCTAGGGTCGTAGGATGGTATACCATAATAAAAGAATTTTTAATGGCGCCACCGTATCTTAATAATTATTATACTTTGAACCAATCCGAAGACCAGATACGGAAATCTTCAAAAAAAAAAAAATATCCTTGACGAGTAACACATAGAAAAATAATACTTACTTATGACTCTGCAAACTGGAATGGGAAGGACGATCTCGTACTATCTGAAAATTCAATCACTTCTAAACATTTTTGAACTAGGGCTTCATTAAAGCGTAGTTACTTTATCACAGAAAATAAATTATAAAAAGATCAACTAGTCAGAATTATACTTCAAGAAATATTTTAAACTCAACACGAATAATATATCTTTCTTCACTACAAAAAATTTATAAATATGGTTGTTTGCTTCTATAGAAAAATTATTGATGACTTCAATGAAAGAAAGCTTTAAAACAATTTATTATTCTTTCTATTTATTTACAAAAAAAATATATACCTCATTTGTACAACTTTATACGTACTGAAACTTTCGAGATAATTACTTTTGTTACGGTCTAGTATTAGTTTCTGATTATTTATATGAATTTTATAATTAAAACTTTGTTTATAGTGTTTCATTATTATTCTACAATTTATATATGATACCAGAATAGGATCCTTTTCGGGTTTACAATCAATAAATTAAATGTCCTGACTTTCGGTAGACTACAGAACTATATTTTTAATTGATTTAATTGATGGAATTAAAGGCGAAAAACACTTATGTTTGAATTTAACTATACTTCAGGTGTACTGCCAAAAAAATTATATTTTATAAAGTGACAAACAAAAATCAGCGTGTCACGTGTTTAGTTACGAATACATTTTTGTACAACCTTGTAAATTCAAAAATTATCATATAAAAATTTCTTTGTGTTTATAAGAGCATTTATAAAATATCCAACTATTAAATTCTGAACAAAATACTACGTGTCTAATTTAAATGACCATATAAATTTTACAAAAATTTCGTGTACCAATTTAATTAAACATATAGAATTTACAAAAATTATTTGTACATTTTAAGTAATGGTTCTATGAAATGAAAATTGATATAAAATTGGAGATGACTCACCACAAACAATCTGATAGGCGTCCGAGTTCATTAACCATCTAGAGCACTTACAAAACCAGATGCGCGCGGCTGGCACATGAACGGGCTTGACTTCTATACAAAACAACATCTGCCGAAACTTTCACCATCTTGCATAGCAACATTTAAGACTTTGTATTTTCAATACAATTAACAACCAAAAGTGCTTCTGTGTTCCATAACAAAAATATACGAAAGATTCATCGCTCCACAATTTGATACATTACGTGCTTACATAAAATTTGCGTTCCAATAATTAACTTTTACTTGAGTTTCAAAATTGGACATATTTTACTTTAACTATTAATTGTGTTTCAAAACTATATAAACATTTTTACTTCTACTTTTTACTTGTTACTTGCGCTGAAAAGAATTGTGGAAAATGATTTGGATGTAAACTTGAAAATTATTCACCTACCGTAGATATGCAATTCTTGAACTCACTAGGTCGATACAACAACTAAACGAGGCCATGGTATCCGTCAACACTATTGTACCGCTCTTTGGGACAGCATGTTTTTTCAAACCTGCTAGCCCACGTTTCAACACTTGCTTTGCTGACTACATTCAGATGGTAAGTAATGAACCTTGGCCACGAGGCAATTTTATTATTTAAGCACGCACAGAATGGGAACATATTATTAATATACATGCAGATTGAAGAAATCTTAAATTTTACTTCGAGTCTTTAAATATAGATGGAGCCCTATGTATGAATTGGTGATATATTGTTACTATCGGAAATTAATATTTTCTGTCTAATAATGGATATTTGTTAAATAGATATTTACAACAAAAACGTATATTTATGAAGCAGGTAATTGTATTCGTTACACCATTATCATTCTCTATCTATTTAAAAACGTCTTCTAGTCCAATTCAATAACGAATATTGTAGATGACAACTAAAAGTACCGCTTACAACCATTAAGATGGCCCCCAACGTTGATTACAAACTAAAAATCAATCAATATATAGTGGTTATTTATAGGATTAGTGGGATATAGGCATTATTACACATGAGTGGAACCCTTGCACGACGAGGACGTAGTCCAAGTCGTTTAATCTCACAAATGTAATAAGAAATACCGTTGCTTACATGTACTATACATTTTGTTATCTAACACTGTGAAAAATTTTATCTAGCATTACAGGATATTGAGAAAAATCTAAATATCAAATCTATTTTGTAAGTTTTGATTCAAAATAACGAAGCAATGGCAATGTTATGGTAACAAGATAAATTTGTTATAAACAAAATTGAGTTTTCGTTTTTATATTTTCTTGTGAAAGTAGTGGTATTGAGTGAAATAATGAGTGATTCAGAAACAGAAAACCTGCCCTTTGAAATTGCAAAAGGTGCTACAAATGTGGTAGTTTCACTTTTACCAGATAAATCGAAAATCAAGTAAAAACAGTTTTATAAACGATTATTAATTAATCGTAAGGATTGTCAAAATTTTGTTGTTAGTATATTTAGACGGGAGTAACTTCGATTATCTATTAATTGTTAGGTTGGTAAATCTATTTGTTCTTAATAAAAATAATCATTAACTTTGATCCCTTTTTTTAATATTCCACAGTGGGGTAATGTTATTCAACTAGTGGGATAATGTGCTTTATTATTCAACTGAAACAGTGGCAAATAAGTGATGTAATGATGCTCTTATAAAACAGTTTTAGATAAAGATTTTAACTGTGTATTTTAGTCATTCTCAATTAGCAAATATACACAATTATTTCTATATATTATTTACTTTTTGTTTATAACCGATTCTGAAAGTCACGTTACGGTTTTAAACGTATGTTCTAATTAAGTGATTTGCAATATTTACTGTTAAATTAAACTAAAAGACATTTTTGAATAATTTTTATTTATTCATTTAAGTCATCGTTATAATTTGAAGCTGTTTATATAGAATATATTGAGTTACAACGCAGCTAAGACCATCATCTGCTGTTTTTTCTTTACAATTAATCAGCACGCAGTTGATGTTGTTGACGTGCGTGACAAAACACACGCGCATGCGCACGCACATACGTACGCGTGCACGCACGCACGCACGCACGCACACACACACGCACGCACGCGCGCACGCACGCACGCACACACAAACACACAGAAATACACACACACACACACCATACACACACACACACACACACACACTGGATTTACGTTTTACCTGTCATCCGAACGAGGGCATATTTTTGTGTAAAATATTCGCTTAACATTTTTCAGGTTGTCCGTGAGTTACATATCCCTCAAATCAAATATATGTATAATTAAATGGAATTATTGAATCTTAAGTTAGCTTGCAACATTGTATAATTCAAGGACAGATAATAAAAGTTAATAGAAGTCAAGACAGAAGACATGAGAACGGATGTGAATATATTGTATTCCAGACGCAACGTGACACTGCAGGTGTAGGTCACAGTAGGTTATATAACCGCAATTACTAGAATTAAGATTGTTACTTTGTATTGTATAAATGAATAAGGAAATAAGCACACATGAGCTCTGCAGTTCCCACAAGCAATGTGAGGGGCAGGAAGAGCCCAAAATAGTCAGTCAGTCTTGAGCTTCACAACTTTAGCATTGTTGGTTCAGGCTGCTCTCCCTAATTTAGTTCATTTAATAGTAATTCCAACTTAGAATATTTTTGATACAGTACTTGTAAAATAAATTTTAATTATAATTTGTTAGAAGAGTTTCTGGTAGAAGAATTTTTAGAAAGGCAGCTCTCAAAGACCAACACATAACTCGTGCCGCAAATCGAATCTTTAATCTTGGGATTAGTAGTTATACGCGAACCTATCTAACCTGCGGAGCCGCCGTCAACGAACATTCACCAATTTTGACCCTTCAGGGCATAATACTCGAGCATTTATTCTTTATTGGCAGATTTGCCTTTGCAGTTTCTTCTTATTCTTGCGAATGAAAACAAAAATATAAAAATTAACATTTCCTCACGAATGGCGGTAAACAGCACCTCAATTGAGGACCACCAAAAATATGTTGATCAATAGAAACAGAAACGTTAAACAAGTGTCTATACCCTAATGGAGAGTACTTTATTTTGTTTAAATTAAGAACTTTCTACGGGAGTACCTAATCTATCTTGCATGTGAATTATTAGTACATTTGGAATTACCCGATGGAAATCAATCAATAGAGTAGTGCTATTGAAACAGTTGCTTCGTATTATTGAAAATAACATTGCGCTTCATTAGTATAAAGTTTGTTTCGTGTTTCTTTGCTCTCTGAGCTTATGAACAACCGCGTATAGAATTAAGACGAAGGAAGGTTACTATATTTATGAACAAGAAATAGCAACAGACGCCCAGTTTAAATTCACAACCCACTTCTCAACAAATTTTATTTCTGCAGCACCAAACCAATTAGATTATAACAAATATTTTCAGTGAAAACTTTAATTCTCGAAGAATAACTTGCGGTACTATTTAAAATTTTCTATTGAAACGCTTTTGCTATCTAAGGGTCGTACTTAAATTATCCTTAGAATGCTACTCAGGGCAGTGCTTAGAAGCTACTTAGAGTGGTGCTTAGTAGACCTAGAACTATGCAATTATCAAAACGATTTAAACATGCAAATATTACTTATGATTTCCAGTCGGCTAAGTCAAATCACACTTTAATTTCACTTTCCAATATAAAATATTTTTAATTCTTGCTTAATCGTAGCACTTTATTTGTTTTATGTCTTTACTGCTTCACTGAAAATATCAAGAATCCTTCTTTATAAATGAATTTACTGTTGTTTATAATGTTTAATTCAATTACGGAACATTTGTTCCAGAAATTTTCGTTCCACGTCTCGTGCTAAACTTGGCAAATGGCACGTGCACCGTGCTCTGTCTAATAATCGTGCTGCATTTGAAAAACATAGGATTTGATTCGTTGAATGCATTAATTTTCGTAGGTTGACATCATAATCATGTGTAAATTCAGATAATGTTTATTTTCTATTAAGTCGTAATCACCGAGTGTAATTAACATATTTAAAAGTATTGATTTATACCATAAAAATTTGCTAATCCACGTGACCAATTAAAAATAGTATGTTATAATAAAAATTAGAGGTTCCCAATTTAACATTTGCGTAACTTTTTTTATATGAACGCGATATACAGCTTAAATAAATGCGTTAATCTTATTGTTAACTTTTGATGCTAAATAAATGAACTATATGCATAAAATGTACATCAATCTCTCCAAAATAATACGTGCTTTTAATAAAAGTTTTGCTCCTTAATACTTATTAGTAGCATTCAATGCTAAATGAATGTAAGAATGTCATGGAAATGTTCCTCAATTTCATTTATATAAAGCGCATTTTCAAATACCAAACGCTTTTAGTAAACATTTGCAGCTTTATAATAAACTACTTTGGGTTGGGATTTTGGTCCTATAGACTAGGATGGTGTTATATGCTCGAAATATATATATATATATATATATATATATATATATATATTGCTGTGATAGAAGGTTACATAGAGGTCATTGAGCACTTTAGCCCATTCATGGTACACCCCAAAAACGGAAAAATTAAATCTTTCTAATTTAATTACTCATGTCGCGTAATTGGAAACACCCAGTATAATATTCCCGTGGTACGATAAGTTTTGTATAATATTATAGTAAACACGCAAGTTAAGAAGTCCGTAAAAATGCAAATCATATCACAATACTAAACGTCATTTAATAATGCGTTGCATATAATGCTTATTAAAGTGCTCCTACTAAAAATGCCATTTTACAACTTCATTTTTGAAAATTTTTAATACAAAGAAATCGTGAACTATAGCTTAAAATACTGTATTTTTAATTCAAAAGAGTACTTTGTTCTAGAATTTCTGAATGTTCAAAATTAATTTATAAGTAATATAAATTAACTTGTAAATATAAGCGAGTAACTCTAATTATCGAAATTGTAAAGAACGATAAGGCGTAGAACGACTTAATAAATTAGATAAGGTAAAGCGATAACAAAATGTTACAGATAAGCATTTACATTCATTCTTAAACTAAACCAATTAAGGAACTGCTTTCACGACTTATAATTAAAATTGGCGGATATTTAAATAACATGTTGCAATAAATAACAACATTTTCAACGAAATTGCGCTAGTCTGTTTGAACCAGATCAACGAGAAAATTATAGATATTTCCAGAGTTATTATATATACTGAAAATAATTAGAAAGGGTTAGTTACCATTGGTTTGTATATAGATTACTTGCCGATAATCTGTATGTCGGTCAATTACGAGACATCTATTGTCAAGGAATAAAGTCAAGTACACGTTAGTTTAGAATGTTTGTCAAGAACATTATATTTTAAAGTTATACAGTATAACGAACAACGTCTAAAGTAAACTTGTATTAAAATATGAGCAACTCAGATTGGACGGCATGGAAAGGCGTGGTATGGTTTTAAAATTTTCGAATTTGAACATCGTAAAAGTTTTTTTTTATTGGTTACACTTTAACGAGTTTTAAGCAAGAATGTTACAAATTATTTATATCGCTATCTAAAAGAAATTTTTGTGTTTAGTGACTTGGCATAAGAGAAGCTTTTGGAATACTAATTACAAGCAAAGTCTGTGTGAACTCTATATTAATAACTAGTAGTGATATTTTAGACTTAAGATGTAAATTACATTTTTAGGTTTTAATGCGTGTGTGTGTAGGTAATCCTTTGGAAAATATGTGATGAAGAGAGATGTAGCCATTATTATTATTTGTTTATTTGATGATATTATAATTTAGATGTTGGAAGTCTCGTTGTTTAATTTAATCTGAGCTAGGAAGACAATACGGGCATCTTCAGGCAATATTTCTCACCAGATCATTTTTGTTTTCATATAGCACCTTTTATTGGCTCCCACCTATGTGTCTTTATTCAAAAATGTTAAATAATTAACCACAAATTTAAAATATTTATATAGTAGTTGTTCAGTTGGTTTACGAAGATTTTCAATATTAACAAGAGGTTAATACGTGGTATTATTTCTAAGCATTACTATTTGCGCTTAGAGCTTTTATTGCCCAGATTACTCGACTCTGAATAAATAATACTAAATGCTAAAATAATGCAGAACAATGAATTTTTGATTAATGTTTTCATTTTCTACTGATAGTTAATTGTTTAGAACTTCAATATATCACATATTCCAAAATGAAAGCCATTGAGATTGGTTAAACAATTTAAAAACATTTTTTGTTCTTTGTTGTATGTATTTATATGTATACAGCGCCCATAATTTACTGGATATAAGCATTAGAGCAACGAAGCATTTACGTGTTACTACATGTCAATGTCAATAGCATGCACCTATTAACAGAAGGCCATTTGGTCAAAATCGGACCATCAGGTACACAGCCGAGCATCATAATCTTCATTAGGTCTCAGTCCTAGAACTGATTGGACGCGTACCTTTGTCTATTTTTTTCTATGCTAACCTATACATTTCTCTAAAATTCCTACAGCCTACATCTTTTACTATCTGTATTTTTTTAATATATCTTGGGTATTAAACCGCTCCCAGGACGCAACACAAATTAAAAGTACTCATTCTTCTAAAGTTTAAAAATTTTCACCTAATGTTTTAAATCAAAGATTAATAAATCAAAGTCACCTTCAATTTATGTAATAAATGTCGAACTTAAAATTTTTTATTATTTTGACAACAATCCTAGGTCATGGATCGAAACGTAAATGAAGACAATTTTAAAAAGATAAATTAAGAAAAATACAAAACAAACCACATCAAACATAAGGGAGTTTTTACTATCTGTGTGCCGAAATGTTCCCGGCCTTTTTTTACACTTTCCAAAGGGGTCCCCTCCCGGAAATCTGAATGGAGGACTATTTTAATTTCGGAATTTTTATCTCAGAGGTTGCCATTATCTTATAAAATATTTCTTGTAGACTGTGTACTTGAGAAGTAGTGTGGTGATTTTCCGTTGCCTTTCAAATTACAGTAGTGTGTCTTAGATAGGCATATCGATTTGTATGGTTTTTGCCACTTTAAGTACCGAAACGTCTGCTGCCCTCTTTTGGGTACCCATCTTAATCTGGTCCCTCGCTAAAACCTTACTAATTCGATTAAACACATAGTTCGGCTCTTTAGCTCACTGAAACACGCAAGCCATTCTACCCGTTCTAGTATTCTAGAACTTCTCCAAGGTGCAGGTCCACTTAGAACAGAAAGTCGAGCAACCCGGTAAAATAGTGGCCCGAAATTGTTCGATAGCCCGATTCAATTGTGATATAAAAATTAATAATACACACGATGCACAGTTATACAACGACCAAGAAAGTTGAATAGTATAAGTTACGGTACAAGGAAGTAGAAGAAGACAAAATTATGCTAGTAAAAACAACGAATGAGAAGAGAAAATACCTATGGATTTAACTAGACCCTTAGCACGTGATGAAATGGAGAAGAAGAATAGGAATCGAAAATAAACAAAAGTGAGAGACAAATTTTTGAATGTATTGAAAGAAGTGTAATTTAATACTTCGACTAGTACTCCAAAAGTGGAGACTTTTAATCGACTGAAACTTGTTACGTCAGATTCATAGCACGATACTCATGATGACAATCATTATCATTAGGTTTTCAGTCCTGGAACTGGTTAGACGCGTACTATCATTGTTTCCTATTCTAAACTAACCTACACATTTCCCTGAAATTTGCAGAGTCTGTATCTATCACTATCTGATCTAGGTCTATATATGCCTCCTTTTTCCTATCTCTGCTTGCAATATATCCCGTACTATTCCCCAAAAAAGATTTAGACTGTACTCTGCCCTTCTATTGCTCCTGTTTTTTTCCACAGATATCTTTGTTCCCCTACTATATGTATAACCTACTTGTTATTAACTTTGTCTGTCCATGCTATCATCCTCATACATCTGAAGCACAGCATTCCAAAAGGCTGCTACAGTTTTCAACGAACTTCGTTCGTTTATGAAATCGATTTGTCGTCCGTCTGTCTGTCCGTCCGAGGCCTTTTTAATGGTCGGACATCAATATGTGATACATCAATCGATTTAGCTCGGTGTCCTGAGCTTAAGTTTTGATGTCAGTTGAAATCGGGCCACGGGGACGCCGTGCCCCCGCGATACTCCGTCGGGAAAATTAAAATTTCAAATAGGTCCAAAATTAATGTGCGATACATATTTGGACTCCCCTAACATAGCTGAGTCGAAATATGGTACCCCCCACAAAATCTGACCACGGATATCCGACCCCCGGGGAATTAATTTTTATTTTATCTGAATACTTATAATTATTACAACATAATAATTTTAATTTCTTTAAATTGTTTTAAAGTAAGTCTACATTTGGAAGTTCGTTGCGACTATGCCTTGCATTTTCAACTTGTTCTATCTGCTTTTGCTATTGCCTGTATTTCATAGGCATACTGTACCGTTCTCCACCCATATGCTTTCAACAATTTTCTTCTTGTTTCTATGTTTGTTGTCTTTTTCATAGGCGCTTCTTTCTTGTTAGATGCAGTTCGGTCCCCTCCTTTTGTTTTATAATTATATACCTTATTTCTCCGACATTTAGTGAAGGGGGGTAAGCAGCACTTGAACACTTACCGATTTAATAGCTTTTCTAATATATCCTTTCCACGATCAACATTACTTGAAAATGCTTCACAACCAACACCCGTAGTTGTTTATAATAATCATCAGATTTATCTGCCCTTATTTTATCGTTATTAGTTTTTCTGTCTCAAAACTGGTTGGACACGTACCTGCACTTATTTATATTCTGAGCTAGCCTACTCAGTTCCCTGAAATTCTCACGCAGCCTATATACAGCTCGGTTCCCTTTCTATTGTTTTGGAATTTTGTGCACTATTTCACCGAAATTCAGTAAAGAGGGTTGATCAACCTGTGGCTGCCATGATCCCCCAACACTTAGACATTTGCCGAATTATAGTTTTCCAGTAAATTCTTTCACACAATTAACATTATTCGAGAATATTGTCCAACCAATACATATAGTTACTTATAATAATCACCATGTTTAAGTACAGTTACTCTTTTTGTCATTAGTTTATCCATCTTGGGACTAATTGGATGCGTACCTCCATTGATTTCTATTCTGGGCTAGCCTAGACATATCCCTGAAACTCCTACAGCCTACTCCTTTCACTATCTGTGTGCAGTAGTCTAACCTAGGTCTATCTCTTCTTCTCTTTTTTCCTATCTCTGCTTCTAATATATTCCGCAATATTCCTTCATGCCGTAGTATGTAGCGTATCATCCTATTTTTCCTATTTTTTACTGTTTTCCAGGTATTTCGTTCTCGTTTACCATTTTTAAGTACATCTTCGTTCATAAGTTTGTCTTTCCATGATATCTTCATCATACGTCTGTAGCACCACATTTCAAAAGCCTTCTACCTTTTTCTTGTCTGCTTCTCCTACTGTCTAGGCTTCACAGCTTACAGTGCTGTGCTCCACACATATGTTTTAAGCAATCTTATCGTTGTCTCTATGTTTGTTGCCTTTGAACAAAGACTACGTACATAGATACAAGAAGAAAACTGTTCAAAGCATAGTGTGGAGCACAGCACAGTACATGTATGAAATAGGGGCTGTAGAAAATCAGACAGAAAGAGATAGAAGTCTTCTGGAACGTTGTGCTTTAGATATATGAAGATGGTAGCATGGACAGACAAAGTTAATAACAAATAGGTTGTAGAAATAGTAGATGAGTAAAGATATTTGTGGAAAATGAAAAATAGGAGAAATAAAAGGACAGAATACGTTCTAAGGCATTTCTGGGGAATAGTACGGGATATACTACAAGTAGAGATAGGAAAAGAGAGATAGAGGTAGACCGAGATCAGACTTTAGCACACAGATAGTGATAGATGCAGACTGCAAATTTCAGGGAAATGTATAGGTTGGTTCAGACTAGGAAACAATGAGGGTACGCGTCCAACCAGTTCTAGGACTGAAGACCTAATGATGATGATGATGATGCGCTTTTCCCATCTTGCGTTATTTGACTAAACCTCTTGTAAGTTCTTGTTTCCTATTTGTATTCTTGTTTTTGATTTATTTCCCCCTCCTTTGCATACTAGTACTTTAATTTTATTTTTGTTAATTTTCATACCGTATATCTCAGTTAGAACCGTTTCCATTTCATTAACAGCAGCTTTTAACTATTTCTTGCCAGATGTTAATACCGCTATATCATCTGCAAATCTAAGCATAATCTTTTGTTCCTGTATAGTAATTCCAAATGTCTTTCTGCATATGACAGTATTCATTGCCTCTTCAATGTACAAGTAAAAAATTAATGGGGATAGGTCACATCCCTGTTTCACACCTTTCCTAATGCTTACTTCTCTATGTTCCTGCTCTAATTCTATTACTGCTGTTTACTCTTTGTATAAGCTATGCACTATTCGTATATCGCTATAACTCATTCCAATCTTTTTGAGTATTTCAAACATTTTTTTCCATTTTACATTGTTGAATGCTTTTTCCAGATGTTCTGACCCTATATATACCCTTTCTCCTTTTTCTATTGTTTTCTCCATTATTACCCTCAGAGCTAAAATAGCCTCTCATGTTCCTCTGTTTCTCCTAAACCCAAATTGGTCTTCTTCTAGTATTTCTTCAGCCCGTTTTTCCATTCGTCTTTGTACAATTCTACTTCATATTTTTGACACATGTGCTGTCAAACTTATTGTTCGAAAATTTTCACATCTATCCGCGCTTTTCTTTTTTGGTATGGTTACTATGATGTTACGTGTGAAATCTTTGGGTATCTCATCTGTCTCGTACATATAGCTTACAAGTTGGAAGAGACGTTCTGTTACTGCTTGTCCAGCGGCTTTTAGAATTTCTGCTTGCATCTTATCAGTACCCGGTACCTTAGCATTTTTTAGATGCTTTAATGCTAATTCAAACTCATCTCTAAATATAAGATAACCCAAGTCATCATTTTCAATGTCTGATTCTTGTTCTAATTCTGTTAGTCCTTCTCGTGCATATAAATTCCCTATATGTTCTTTCCATCTACCCACTTTCTCTACATTTTGTATAATGACTTTTCCTCTCGCGTTCCTTATATTTTTGCTATAAGGTTTTATATCCCTAAAATTGATTCTAATTAGTTTGTATGCTTCATCTGTCTTTCGTACTTCCATTTTAATTTGTACCTCGTTGCACTTTTCATCAATCCATTGTTCTTTAGCTTTCCTGCATTTGGGAGTAATTTCACATTTTATGGCTTTGTATCTCTGTTTTCCTGTTTCGTCTGATTTATTTTTATATTTTCGTCTTTCTTCTATTAAATTCAGGATATCCGTCCATGCTTCCTTATTTTCTTTTTGTGTATACCTCAGAATATCTCTGGCCGCCATGTCTAGGCTAGATTTAATGTTATTTCATTCTGTTTCTACTTCCTTAGTATCAGATATTTTCCCGATACCTTTGAGCAATTCATTTGACTTTTTTCGAATCTTACTTAAATATCTTTATCTTTTAGTTTCTCAAAGTCAAATTGCCCCTTTCCGTTTCTTTTTTTCAAATTTTTAAATTTAAGTGCGGCCTTCATAATTACGATGTTGTGGACAGTGTCTATATCTGCTCCTGGGTAGCTTCTACAGTTTTTTACTTGATTTCTAAACCGTTGTCTAACAAGAATGTAATCTATTTGATATCTTTCTATATCTCCTGACATCTTCTATGTATATCGTCTTCTAGCATGATGTTGAAATAATGCGTTTGTGATGATTAAATTGTTTTTGTCGCAAAATTCTACTAGCCTATTTTACCTGCCATTTCTCGTACCTAAACCAAATAAACCTACTACCGCTCCTTTCCTACCCTTGCCTACCACTGCATTAAAATCCTCCTTAATTCTTAAATTGTCATGTACTTTTACGTATTTTAATATGTTTTCGATATCTTTGTAGATCGCTTCTACCTCTTCGTCACTGTAGCTAGAGGTGCGCATGTATACTTGTATTGTTACTGTGTATACCGGTTTTTATTCTTATCTAACCATGAGTACTCTTTCGTTTTTTTGTAAATAATTTTCTACACAGTATCCTATTTTTTTTCGCATAAGTACTCCCACACCCAAATTTTCTTCCTCTGCTCCTGTATGAAATACCCTGAAGTCTCCACTTCAAAAATCTTTCGCCTCTGGCCACCGAACTTCGCTGATCCCTACTATGTCTAGTGCTAACCTATTCATTTGCATTTTTAGGTTCTCTAACCTACCTACTTGCTTCATACTTCTAACATTCCACGCTCCGACTCGCAAAATGTTCCCGACTCTTGTTCAGAACTTTCCGATTGCATCCCCCGAAGTAGTCCGCTCCCGGAGATCCGAATGTGGGACTATTTTAACTCCGGAATCTTTTACCCCAGAGAATGCCATCATGTTTATTTCAATTTAAGTACACTGTGTACTTGGGAGGTAATGTGGTGGTTTCCGGTTGCCTTCCACATCGCGGTAGTGTGTTTTAGACTGTCATACCAGCCCCTATGGTGTCTGCCAATCTAAGTACCGAAAGAGCCGTTGCCCTCTTTCGTGGACCTGGATTAGTCTGGTTCCTCACTAACGACCCTACTACTTTGGTTAGACCTGTGGTTTGGCTCTTTAGCTCATTAGAACACGCAAGCCACTTCACCTGTTCTAGTAATCTAGAACTTCGGCAAGGTGCAGGTCCATTCGAAATGGATGATGACAATAACAATAATAATTTTTCAGAATATTAAAAATTCTTTGAATTTGTCCGTAGTCAGTAATTACGTATTCGACATAAAATGATAAAGATGCTTATGTGTAATAGATTTTACTTCTTTCAGTTTTCTTCATAAATAAAGCTTCTGCTAGAAATGTTTAAATTAAATGCCAATCTTTTAATTTATTTGTAGGTAGAACTTGAAGCGTATGTTCGTATTGGTAGATCTAAGGAACAGAATTTAGTGGCTGTAACTCTGACAATATCATAAATTGTATAAACTCCTTTTCGTTTTCAGTATTATCGTGCACGGATACAGAACAGTGCAATCTGTTCTCGTAACTAATCCAAACCCGTTTGTAAATGTTCTATGAATTATAAAATATATGCCACATTTCGCATGCTGATCAGTACATGATGGAAGCAAATTCGGTGTATGGGTAGATGGTACACAACAATTCGCGGGTAAAGGCTCGCTTTTATATGTCAGTTTACATCAGACAAAGACCCTCTTTAAAATCTAAATTCAGACATCAGCATGGCAGAGGCAAAAGGATGAGCTTAAAGTCAGTTCAAAGCAGTCGAAGGCATATATAATACAGTTAGTTAGTTACAAGTTACACAAGAAGTTACAAGTTACTAGTTTAACCCAAAGCGACCTCTTGTTATCCTTAACGGTTTGATGCGATCGGTCCCGCCGGTTGCATATTGTCATTTGATCCCTCAAGATTCCTTATATATACATTAGAATTAGCGATTATTCTATATTGTCTTGAAAATAAACGGTGGAGATGTATTTAAGTTTTATTAACGACTTGCGTCGTTATTGTTTATGGGTCCACTTGATTAAGAAAACCAAGCTGGCTTTAATCTGGGTATTTCTGAGTTCCTTGTGGTAAACTAGTTCTACCCACGTATGCTTAATAGCTAAATTATGCTAATTTGATTGTTGATCCTTTATACAGTTCCTTCCATCCTTACAAAGTTAGGCTGAACGGAACTAATAAATTGATTGCATGTTTAATATACAAACGTTGCAGTTATCTATTGGTGTAGGAAAACTAAAACTTTAGAAGTAATTGACGTTCTTAAGTCATGTTTATACATTTCGTATAGTTTTTAACTTAGAAAACATTCATTCATATTGTAACGACAACTCTATTTGCACAAACAGCAGTTCCTTAATATCAAACTGATTATACAAATCGTTTCAACAACTCAGATTAACGGTGAAATTTTCTAAAAGCTCCTCTCACAACAATGTACTTCCAGGTAATCGCTATAAGTAAATATAAATATTAACTTCTACAAACTGCGATGCTATCTTCTTAATTACTAATGAAACACTATAATTAACTATCCAAACACTAATTGTTAATTTATATGGATCAGTGTCTTAACTTATGTCACATAGGGTAATTTACATTAACAGTACTTTATGTATAATTTAAACTTACAAAGTTAAATTATATAGTTAAAATTTATTAAATACTATACAGCAACTTGGTTGACACTCTTAATTTTTTAGTTCTATCGATCTGACGGCTCCTCATAGAATACCTAATAATATTCAGGAGTATCGTTCAATATATTACAACTACAGTGTATAACAAAATAAGTGTAAAACATTTCAGGGGGCGATTCCTAATCGTAAAAGAGATATAAAGAAACTTCATTGGAGCATCTCTTGTTAAGATACAGCCCCTTAAAGGAGTACATAAAATTTGTTTTTTATTTTTCTTTACAAACACTAAAAAGTTACAAAATTGAAATTAAGGTGACATTTTTTACTATCAAAAATACACTTACTCAGTAATTTATTTGGTTTACCCCATGGTTGTAAGGGGTGGAAAACGTAACCCCTAAAATTTATTTCCAATGTATTTTTTTGTCTTATTATTTGTTTGCCATTTAAAAATTTATTTTCAATATCTTATTTCAATCTAAACAAAAAATGTCTCTTAATTTTTTTGCCTAAAATTAAGCAGTGCATAGAAAAAAAATATTTTACAAACAACTACAGAGATACATCGTCATAAATGCAAACTGGATTACTATTGTCATTTTGTAGTTACTACCTGCATCAAAGTATGATTAAAGATGAATAAACAAAACTAATTTATTAATAACAAAACAAACAACATATAGAAATCATTGCAAATGTTCAATATGTCCACCTTCAGTCAATACACATGCGTCTAGACGTCGGCTCAAAATGGCATACATAAATGCGGAAATGGCTGATATGCATTACGTTTACGGTCTGTCGCAGGGTAATGGGTTAGAAGCGTGTAGAAGGTATGCTGAAATGTATCCTCAACGGCAGCTTCCTTCGCATAGAATATTTGCCCAACTTCATCAACGATTACGAGAATATAGTTTATTCGAAAAAAGAACGCAGGATTGTGGTCGCCATCGAGAAGTTAGAACACCACAGCTTGAAGAAGCAGTACTTAATTTGGTTGAAGAACAACCCACTAGCAGTACTAGAAAGATTGCTTTCAAGTTAAATGTTGATCATATGACGGTATTTCGAATTTTAAAGGAACAACTCTTATACCCCTACCATCTACGAGTACAGGCACTGTTACCGCGAGATTTTCCGAACAGTCTTGAATGTTCCAATTGGATGCTGGAAATTATTAGAAGAAATCCTGACTTTCTGAAGACGATCGAATTCACAGACGAATATACTTTTTTTCGGGACAAAATTAATAATTTTCATAATAACCACATATGGGCTGATGAAAACCCTCACGCTATTGTCTAAGCTAACCATCAAGAACATTTTTGTCTTAACGTGTGGGTCGGAGTTATTGGGGATTATTTAACTGGCCCTCATTTTCTACCTATTAAATGGTGAGGTATAGACTCAATTTTTAAGAAAAGTGCATCCAGTACTGCTAGAGAAAGTTTCTTGTGGTATCAGAAAGCTTATGTTTTTTATGTATGATGGGGCCCCCGTCCATTTTAGTTAAGCAGCACGTCAGCATTTAACCCAAACATATCCAAATCATTGAATAGATCAAGGAGGACCACAGAATTGGCCCGCTCAATCCCCGGATTTAAATCTTCTCGATTTCTCTACTTGGGGCCATTTACAGTGTTTGGTTTATCCTACTCCTGTTCGCGATGTGGAGGACTTAAGAAACCGCATCATCGATGCGTGCAGAGTAATTAGAGAGATTCCATGAATATTTGAGCGAATACGTGGCTCAATGCGCCGACGTCTAGACGCATGTGTAATGACTGAAGGTGGACATATTGAACATTTACTATGATTTCTATATGTTGTATGTTTTGTTATTAATAAATTAGTTTTGTTTATTCATCTTTAATCATACTTTGATGCAGGTAGTAACTACAAAATGACAATAATAATCCAGTTTGCATTTATGACGAGGTATCTCTGTAGTTGTTTGTAAAATAATTTTTTCCTATGCACTGCTTAATTTTAGGCAAAAAATTTAAGAGACATTTTTTGTTTAGATTGAAATAAGATATTGAAAATAAATTTTTAAATGGCAAACAAATAATAAGACAAAAGTTACATTGGAAATAAATTTTAGGGGTTGCGTTTTCCACCCCTTACAACCATGGGGTAAACCAAATAAATTATCGAGTAAGTGTATTTTTGATAGTAAAAAATGTCACCTTAATTTCAATTGTGTAACTTTTTAGTGTTTGTAAATAAAAATGAAAAACAAATTTTATGTACCCCCTTTAAGGGGCTGTATCTTAACAAGGGATGCTCCAATGAAGTTTCTTTATATGAAAGACCCGATCTCTTTTACGATGAGGAATCGCCCCCTAAAATGTTTTACACTTGTTTTGTTACACCCGTGTATTATTCATTTTTCCCTTTAAAATAATCTCTAAACTATAAATTAAATTTTACGGGTTTTATTACAACACGACCAGATCTTGTTCTATAGCCTCCAGTGGTATTGGATTCGTTACTGAACTGAACATTCCTTGGTTTGCTTGCCGTGTTACTAGAACTAGCCGGAATACTTTTAAAATCTGATATTTAGGGTTGCTTTCTTGGGCCTGGTGCACGTTGAGGGTAGGGTTTTCATTGCATGTTGGTTTATCGTCATTTACTACTTCGTTAATATCCGCTCGATTTCTCCTGAGCATTTGTCCTGACTTATCTAAAACCTGATATGACTGAGGTGTAGTTTCCTTACTGAATACCTTGGCTGGCTCCCATTTTTCAGCCACGTGGTTAAGTGTGTTCACATTTTGATTCGAGCTCAATTTATTTAAGTCCTTAGTATGCTTGTCAAAGTAGTCCTTGTTAATGATAGCTAGGCTAGTTTTGTAATTACGACTCATCATTAGTTAAGATGGTGAGTATCCCAAATATTTAAGAGGCGAATTACGATAATATTACATTAAGGTTTGGTAAATATCTGTCGTTTCTCCTAAGGACTTTTTCGTAAGTTCTTTGCTATATCCACTACCTTTTCTGCTAATCCATTTAAACTCTGATAATTGGAGCTTCTGGTCCCAATGTTAGAATTCCACTCCCTCGCAAATTGTTTAAATGAAAAGCTGTTAAATGGTATGTTATCAGAAACCATTATATCAGTACATCAAGATTTTGAAAAGATTGATTTTAATTTTCGCATGACTTCAGATGCTGATTTATTTCTAAGCATCACTAATTCCAGCTAATTAGAGTGTGCATCCATTATGGGTTCTCGCTTCTCTAGACTACCCGTCTAAGCGAAATCCCGGTTCAGTAGGTATGTACTTGGGTTGGGTTATTACTACGAGAGAAAGTATCTGAACTAAAAAAACTCTGAAATATTTATTGAAAACAATATTAAAAACTGACAACTCATAAAAAAACCTTAAAAAACGGTATTCAGGCAACTCGATACCGGTCACAACATACTCCCACCTGTGAAACTTGAAAACCAAAAAAGTTTCACACCATTGTTAAAATTGTATTAATACGTTCTATATCTAATCGGCGGTCTTATTTGTCTACCACTAGATGTAAATTTCGGAGTGATTACACTATTCTCATCACTTCCGTCGCCAATGGAACTTGTTACGTCGCCTTTTCCTTTTGCAGTACCACATCCCCGTTTCTCTTGGAGCGACTTCACGACCAATTCCTGAACAAATTTAACATCACGTACAACAGCATTTTCCTCTAATGGATACAACCTTTAAACTAGGCATAAGAGTTACTCCATTTCCGTACTTATACGTACTACATGTATTAGGTCGTCCTGTTCTGGCAATAGTTCCTCTGCACGTCCCGTGGGTCAGTCTAGCCGCTTAGTTTTATCATCTCCCACCAACACGACCTTCTCCAATTGTGATTGTTCATGACGACTTGATACTAAATATTAAATAACATCCTAAGCTGTCCAAGATATTCACTTCGAAACCTGCTATGTAGATTGTCACGCAATTTTGCATGCGAATTACCTGTTTACATAAAAATGGTCGGTCTACAATATCACAATCAGGCAACACACTTTTTGTTTGATTCCGCATAAACACATAACAGGAGTCAATGCACTAAATTATTGGTGTCATTTGACATGTATGTTAAAGGCCTCGAATTCATCATGAATTCACAGTCAGATAGGAGTCTTAACAATTCTTCAAAATCGAGAGAAGCTCTTCCTAACACTTTGCGTAATAAATTCTTTAATATTCCAATCAGCCTTTCCCAAAAACATTCCCATCATGCTGCTGTGGGTGGGTTTAACCTCCAAAATATAAGTTGAACGGCAGAACTTTCAACAATTTCAGTTCAATTAATTTTCTGCAACAAATTGTCGTGCCTACAAAATTCATACCGTTATCACTATATATGACCTTTGACTTTTCTCTGCGTGCTACAAATCTACATAACGCAAGCATAAAGCAAGGTGTTGAAAGCAAAATGGTCAGTTTCATATGCACCGCTCTATATATACCGCATGTGAACAGACACACACACGCCCACACCCACTACCAGTTTTCAAGTACAGGGGACGTGCCAAATCCACTCCAGTTACCTGGAAAGCGACTGCATAACACACATGATCCACGGGCAAATGGGGGCTATCAACTTAAAAAAGTTTAACGACGTGTCCTTTGCACCATACACATTTTGAAATTACTCGTTTGATATATCGCCTTTAACCTAAAGTCCAAAATCTTTCTCGAAGTAGACTGATTATGCCCTGCGTACCAAACACGACAGAATTTTACATAAGTCTCAAAAACCAACTTGTCAGTCACTAGATGATTAGATGGCAATACTGTTACGTTTTTCTTCAAATGGGCGTCAGTGAAGCGTTTTTCCTATTATTATTTATATCTGACTCTAGACGTTGGGTGTCAGCAAAACGAGGTCTTCCGACGTAACTAGGGGTCTATTCCTTGGGTAGAGCTATGAGAAATGGGGGGGTAAGTCGAAATCTGTTGGTGGGTCATACTCAAACTAAAACAAATAGGCGCCACCAAGTCCGGACTGATTCACGTTAATGGCATGGCATATTTCTAAGGGCTGACGTGGAGACCCAAAGAAAGAAAGATCGCCTTTGATGACAAAAACCTGTCTTAACAGAATAAGACGCTGTTCCTGTAAGAAAGTATAATAATTAGATTAATAGAAAATTGGAACACTGTTTGTGTCCCGCAAACATACCTAAAGAAATATTAAAAAGATATTTTCTATATAAGGTTGGCATCAAAATTCAACTCTTAAAGATATTAATTTCCTGTGGTTAGGTTTGATCACATTTGATCAAAATAAAAAACTTTAAGCTTGGACTAATAATTTACTAAAACGAATCTCTTTTTTTTAAATATAATGCAATGCAACAAAATTGAATAACTGCTTGAATTACTTCGTAAATTTAAAGTAAGGTTTATCAACCTTATTCATGATCAAATATATTACAGCAAGGTGTAACTTATTACACAAAGATATTCTAACCCGTTCAGGTCGATTACAGTACAAAAGTTACTATACAAATTTTCCTCTTTAAGTTAAAAGTACTAGTTTTAGTTTATAATGAAAATGATCACAAAAATATTCTTGTTTTCAAAAGTGGTAGTAACGCAGTGTTAAGCATTCGCTTTCAAGGATACGTGTGTCAGCAGCATATTCCAGACAAACAAGTGACGTCAGTAACACCTGTTGTTGTAACTAACAGTTTATACTGAAGCAAGGTGTTGTTTCTCACAAAATCAAATGAGTGAATTTTAAGTTTGACACTGGGAAATCCAGCTTAGCAATAGTTGAAGCAAATATCATATTCGTACTTCTACACATCGGAACAAAATAGCGTGTTTCTAAAGTGAAACACAAAAGAATTTCTTAGAACTACTACGAACCAAACAA
The DNA here is from genome assembly GCA_036346225.1 of Platerodrilus igneus. Lineage (NCBI taxonomy): Eukaryota > Metazoa > Arthropoda > Insecta > Coleoptera > Lycidae > Platerodrilus > Platerodrilus igneus. The sequence goes on from JARFIW010001480.1 coordinate 6,798,866, forward strand.
AACTGCATTCCTAGCCTTGATTAGGTACTTGTTTTACCATGCGAAATTTACTATCTATATTCTACCAAAGTAGCATTTTTACTCTGTGTAACAAACGATCCTCTTTAAATTAGATCAACTTTCCATCTTCCAAGTACACCGTACACGTCGTAAAATAAAGTGGTTTTCTTAAAGTCGATTAAAGTTTTCAAAATTCTAAGTGCATCGTAGATTGTAGTGATGTTTCTCGTCGCCTAATCTCTCGTCGCGCTAAACAAATTTTCCCAAATTAAATAAGATAATAACGTTTATACTTTACCAACCGCTATTCAGAAAATGTGCTCACTCATTAAAATTGATACGCAGATTACTGGCCATCGTTCTTTCATACATCTTGTTACTTCTTCTATGTATGGCCGAGTGATTATCATACTCGTTCGGACGATCGGAGGATCCAAGGGGGAGGTTGTCACACCTAAACGCGCCTGCGACTGGCTGTGGAATACACCGACATCCAACCACAAATAGACTAACAAATCAAGATGCTGTTTTAATGTATTATTTTACTTGTTAAATGTATTACGACATTATTTAATAAAAGTGTTTTATTATTTTCGCACTTTTAATGAAGGGATTTATCAACCAAAAATAAAATTGTTACACTACCCCTTTCCTAAAAGAAAAAAAAATTTATTTTTTTTTGACAAGGAATAAACTTTAAGTATAACAAATACAAAAAAAAAATTATTTTTTTTAAATATACTAGCCTCTTCTACATTCCTAACTATCAATACAAATTCTTATGAATTTATTAAAACGAGGGGGACAAATATTTACAAATTTGAGTGTGTCGGTAACTACGTGTACCTAACGTCTTTAGGGAGACAAAATCGGGGAGTCACAATCGGTGTAGGTCAAAATTGGGAGGGGTCAAATTAGAAAGTCAAACACTCCACGGGACAAAAAAATCAATCAAAATCCAAATTCAAAGTAACCCTTTAACTAGAGGTTCTTACTCCTACCAAGGCTCGTATTTACTAACTATAACCAAACATTTTACAAATCATCTTAATTTCCACAAATAAATACTCCACTTGCCGGAGCTCAAGTAGCTCTATCTACAAAAAAAAGGAATGCTACAACATCAAAATAGCATAACTATTCAAAATATTATCACTATAAGGTGACAATCAAAAAGAAGACCCTACTAATAGGTCTAAATTCAAAATATTATTATCACAAGGTGATAATCAAAACAAAGGTAACCTAACCAAAAGGTTACTTACAAAATTCAAATTCAAAATTGAACCAGTTAGGGTTGTACTCTCCTACACCCTACTGATTATCCTATCACTAATCTTCAACCAACACATCTTATTAGTGATGGATCAAACGGTGAGGTTCACCATGCAAACATTTGACCTTATCAGACAAAAAAAATTTTGAACGGTCAAAAATAAGGGAAAGAATAAATCAATATTCTCTCTACCTAGATATGTAGAAATCAAGACTAACAACTTAAATAGCCCACTTACTTCTACATCGAAAAGATATCTTTCAAAGACATTTTCTAACCACATCTTCGAATAACGCGCGACTAAAATAACCAGTATGCACACTAATGCACACCTCAAAACTACTACAAAAATCCTTAACCACTTGCTTCAATTATCAAACAAAATTTTCAAAATTAGTGAAACGACACTAAATCAAAAATCGGAACAAAACAAAGCAAACAACTACTGTTTTGCTGAACATCAAAGAGATGACTAGACTGGAACTAATCGTCAGGATCATCATTCTCATTTGGATACGATGCTTCAACGGGTTTCAAGTCCTTTACGTGCCATTTTCCAGCTCTTGTTCCATCTTCATTCTCTAATTCATACACTAAATTGGAATATTTTTTTCGAACTTTACTCAAAACGAACTTTGGAGCTAACTTAGCGGAGAATTTATCACCAGCACTCGAGAGTACCTTATTAGCTCTCCAAACACTTTCTCCGACTTGGAATGAAATGTCTCTTCTTCTAAGATTGTAGCGTTTACTCGAACGTTGATAAGCTACATGCAAATTTTCACGGACATTTCTAAAATATCAAACAAAAGTTGACGATCCAAAACATAAGAAGGTCTACTACTTGAAACAACATCAACATCCTCACCAGGTTTAAAATTATCACTATAAGCTTTTCCACTTAAGGGTACCTGACGACCAAAGACTAAAAAATTTGGAGAATAGTTGGTGGATTCGTGTTTTGCTGAATTAATTGCGTACTGAATTTTTGATATTTCTCTATCCCACGTATCATGTTCTTCTACGTACGAACGAATTGCAGTACCAACTGTCTTATTAATTCTTTCCACAAAATTGCATTGAGGAGCATAAACAGCATTGTACCAAATCTTTTGGATTTCGTACCTTGCACACAAAGCTTTAAAAACACGTCCAATCAACTGTGGACCATTATCACAAATAACAAATTGTGGTACTCCGTAGACAAGAAATACCTTTTCCTCCAAAAACTTCTCAATCAAATGTGCCGTGGCACTACGCAAAGGTTGTAAAAACGAATACTTCGAGAACCAGTCACCAACAACTAAAAGCCATTTATGTCCGCGTTTGGAACGAGGGAACGGACCCATCAGATCTAAAGCAATGGTTTGGAACGGAAGTCCAACCGCTTTTTCCTTTCCCATCATACCAAGGGGACCTTTATTGGGTGGTTTCTGAGCACCACAAATCAAACACTTCCTACAAAATTTACGTACATCAAATATCATCTTTGGCCAATAATATAATTCTTGGACACGAGATAAGGTTTTCAAAGACCCAAAATGTCCTGCTGTAGGGGGGTCATGACATGATTTAATGACATCTTTACGCTGAGATTTTGGTACTAAGTGCTTCCACTCTACAATATTCGCCGAATGCGGTAATTGGGAAGGTATAAACTTATAAATAAACCTATCCTCTACTTTCCATTGTGGGTAGCTTTTGGGTGACAACAAAATTTTCTTCCTCAAAGATTCATACCACAAGTCTACATTGTCAAGTTTGATCTCTACTAAATTAACTTCTGGATTTTCTAAGGGAACGCCACGACTAAGACAATCTGAGACCATATTAAATTTTCCTTTCCTATGTACCAAATCAAATGAATGTTGCCTTAATCGAACTGACCATCTGGCAAGTTTTCCAGTTGTATTCTAAAGATTACTCAACCAAAGTAACGAAAAATGATCAGTGACAACTGTGAAGCGAACTCCTTCCACCCACGGACGAAATTTCTCAATTGCAAAAATAACTGCTAAACACTCTTTTTCTGTGGTGGAATAATTGCGCTCTGTACGGCTCAGGGTTTTACTTGCGTACGAAATTACACGCTCTTCTCCTTTTATATTTTGTATCAAAACAGCTCATAACCCAGTGTTGCTTGCGTCACACTCAACAATAAAGGGTGCCGAATAGTCTGGCTGTGAAAGAAGAGGTGCTGAAACTAATGCTTGCTTGATCAACACAAACGAATTTTCTGCTTCCGCGCTCCAATTTACAGTTTGACCTTTTTTCTTTTTCTTAATGAGATCGTTGATAGGCCAAACTAATGACGAAAAATTCTTTATAAAGCGACGATACCAGCTGCACATTCCTATAAACCTCTTAATCTCCGTCGTGGTTTTCGGTCGAGGGAAGTTAACCATCGCCGATACTTTATCGGGATCTGTACGAAGTGAATTTGAACCTACTATATAACCCAAAAATTTAAGTGTTTTTTTAAAAAATTCACATTTACCTATATTTATGGTAAGGTTAGCCTCTTTTAGACGTTGCTTAACCTCTGACAATAACTTCAGATGTTCCTCAAAAGATGACGAACATAGTATGATGTCGTCCAAATAACAAAACACATGAGGTTCAAAACGTGGACCAAAAATCGCATCTACTAAACGCTGTTGCGTCTGCGCAGCATTCTTCAACCCAAATGGCATGCATGTAAATCTACATTGTCCTCGCGAAATAACACTGAAAGCAGTCTTATCTTTAGATGACTCACTAAGAGAGACTTGCCAAAACGATTTTCTCAAATCAAGTGATGAAATATAGTTCGCACCTCTCAACATATTGAGAATTCTATCTACGTTCGCAAGGGGGTACGAATCATGAACAGTTAAGTCGTTCAGGGTTCTACCATCAAAACAGAAACGATATTCTCCATCTGCTTTCTTAACCAACAAAACCGGAGAGGACCACGGACTGGTACACGGTTCTATAACTTTAAGTCTAAGCATGTCGTCCAACTCATCATTCAATATCTTACTCATATATGGTGACATGACATATGGTTTCTTATGGAAGGGTTTGGCATTACCTGTGTCTATGTCCATTTCGATTAGGTTAGTACGTCCCAACCTATCGTCGCTGCTAATTTCACTGAATGAATTTATTATCTCTTGTGCTTGCACACATTGAGCATCCGAAAGGTCATGCAAATCTAATAAGGAATCTTTAGTGTTCAAAAGGATAGAAGATGAACCTAAATACACAATGTTGTTCTCAATGTTACTCTGAATAAACCAATTATTATTTCTAAAATCAGCAACTACACCAAATAATTTTGCAAAGTCACTACCGAATATAAAGGCATGAGGTAGGGACGGAACCACTAATGCATTAAGAATACGACAGTCATTACCTACACAAATTGGTAAATCGACAGAACCTAAAACAGACTTTATTGAACCATCAGCTGTAGTAATACCTGTTTTTGCTGAACTAAAAATTTTTAAGTCTAATTTTCTAATTATCGAAAGAGCTAAGGATCCTACCACTGAGGTAGTGCATCCTGAATCTAGAAGACCGGTAATGTCTCTATCAATTAACTTCACCATAATGTAAGGTCGATTATCACACTGCTTCTCAATGAACAAAGTATTATTCTTAGGCTTCGCAGAGTTCTGACAAAATTTTTTTACAACTGTTAGCCATCTCAACCAATCGTCTTTACAAAAATATTTTTCTTGTTTACAAATCATAACTGTAGCCTTATAACGCGGAACAGGATGCCGACCACTATGCACCTGCCGCCCTACTGGTTTTTTGAACATTGTGGACATGACGTTGCCTTAACGCCTTTTCGACCACATCCAAAACAAAAAATCTTCTTGGTTGCTCTACACTCTCTAAACCAATGTCCACTACGGGAGCAATTCCAACAAACAAAATTATTTCTCTTATCGGGACTAAAAGAATTACAAGCCGAGGACTCCAAATAACTCTTATCCGCTACTGTTGCTTGAGGATTAACTAATTTATTTTGAAACACCCTACTCTTAACAGCACAAATTTTTTCATTCAACACAGGATGTTTGGTCTCAAATGGATGCTTAGAAGGATTACAAGTCTTGTTAGGCTTACTAGAAGATGCAGAAACCAAGTTTAGTTTCATCAAAGAAGCTTCTTCTAACCTTTTACACAAATTTACTAAGGTAGATACATCTTGAATGTCCGACAATGCAAGTGCTGAAATATATTCAGGAATTAAATTTCTTCTTATCATCTTAACTTTAGTGACTTCTGCTGGCTCGTTAGTCAGTCTACTAAACAAAGTTTGCATATGCGCAACAAATAAAATAATCCTTTTGTCTCTACCTTGACGACGATGTCTGATTTTTTCCCAAATGTCATCATCTGAAAAACCGGGTAGAAAATCTTCCTTTAAACGTTCTAACAAAGAGTTCCAATCTCTCAATGAATTTTTTACTGTTCTAAACCAAATTAAAGCGTCACCCACAAAAAGTTCACATGCTGATCCAAATAAATCAGCTTCGGGTACCTTACGAGACTGTGCTAAATCACTAACTCTATCTAAAAATGAATATAGTTGTTTGGGATCACCTGAGAATTTTACGGGGCATGAACCTATAGGTAAGGAAGGTGTTATGTACGAAATCGAATGGGTGAGCGCACTAGCAACTGAAGGAGATACTACAACAGACCGATCAAAATGGGTGGGCTCTGTACTTTTATTGATTTTGCCATATAACTCAGCTTCAAGGGTTAGTATGGTTGCTACGGTCTCGTTTCTGAACTTAATTGCTTCCTCAGAATTTATTGTAGGAATTTTCATGCGCTTAACTCGCCCAGAAAGGTGGTTTAACCTTGAACAAGCTTTCCTAAAAATTGAATCTGATGAATCACCTTCAAATTCGGACAAAACATTTCGAACTGACTCGACTGAAACAGAAATTTCTTTACTTTCCGTTGCAAAGTCTACTTCATAACACGAAAGATCAATCAAACAAACAGGCTTATCTACTTCTTTAGCTAACAATCTTCCTAAAATTTTCCTTTTCTCCAAAACTGGTCTCTCACTCACTATTCCTCTAATTTTCAGTTCATACTCCAGTTCTTCTTTAAGTAGACAAACAATTTGGAATTTTTCCGACATGATTACACAAGCCTAATGGAATCAAACCGATAAATCTAAATGATTTGGACCTTACAAAAATTATCAAAACAAATTCGGGCAACTAAAGGTAAAAGTCAAAAAGTGTATTTGGTAAAGTAATTTTTGCCAAAACAATATCAAAAAAAATTATATTGGGTCAAAACAGAATGAAAGTTAAAAATAAAGTTGACTAAGTTAATTAATTGACTGAATGGGGGTTAACGTTTCAACCAATCTTTTAAACAACCAAACCATAATATCCAATAAACGTTGAGCAAACAAATTTCGAGGCAAAACAATTTTTGAACAAACAAATTTCGAAGTAAAATTAATTTTGAACAAACAAATTTCGAAGCAAAAATACTTTTGAACAAACAAATTTCGAAGTAAAAATAATTTTTGAACAAACAAATTTCGAAGTAAAATAGATTTTGAACAAACAAATTTCGAAGTAAAATAAATTTTGAACAAACAAATTTCGAAGCCCCAAACGTTGCCGGCGCCAGTGTTACGTTTTTCTTCAAATGGGCGCCAGTGAAGCGTTTTTCCTATTATTATTTATATCTGACTCTAGACGTTGGGTGTCAGCAAAACGAAGTCTTCCGACGTAACTAGGGGTCTATTCCTTGGGTAGAGCTATGAGAAATGGGGGGGTAAGTCGAAATCTGTTGGTGGGTCATACTCAAACTAAAACAAATAGGCGCCACCAAGTCCGGACTGATTCACGTTAATGGCATGGCATAGTTCTAAGACGCGGACGTGGAAACCCAAAGAAAGAAAGATCGCCTTTGATGACAAAAACCTGTCTTAACAGAATAAGACGCTGTTCCTGTAAGAAAGTATAATAATTAGATTAATAGAAAATTGGAACACTGTTTGTGTCCCGCAAACATACCTAAAGAAATATTAAAAAGATATTTTCTATATATGGTTGGCATCAAAATTCAACTCTTAAAGATATTAATTTCCTGTGGTTAGGTTTGATCACATTTGATCAAAATAAAAAACTTTAAGCTTGGACTAATAATTTACTAAAAAGAATCTCTTTTTTTTTTAAATAAAATGCAATGCAACAAAATTGAATAACTACTTGAATTACTTCGTAAATTTAAAGTAAGGTTTATCAACCTTATTCATGATCAAATATATTACTTATTACACAAAGATATTCTAACCCGTTCAGATCTGTTCAGGTCGATTACATTACAAAAGTTACTTTACAAATTTTCCTCTTTAAGTTAAAAGTACTAGTTTTAGTTTATAATGAAAATGATCACAAAAATATTCTTGTTTTCAAAAGTGGTAGTAACGCAGTGCTAAGCATTTGCTTTCAAGGATACGTGTGTTAGCAGCATATTCCAGACAAACAAGTGACGTCAGTAACACCTGTTGTTATAACTAACAGTTTATACTGAAGCAACGTGTTGTTTCTTACAAAATCAAATGAGTGAATTTTAAGTTTGACACTGGGAAATCCAGCTTAGCAATAGTTGAAGCAAATATCATATTCGTACTTCTACACATCGGAACAAAATAGCGTGTTTCTAAAGTGAAACACAAAAGAATTTCTTAGAACTACTACGAACCAAACAAAACTGCATTCCTAGCCTTGATTAGGTACTTATTTTACCATGCGAAATTTACTGCCTATATTCTACCAAAATAGCATCTTTACTCTGTGTAACAAACGATCCTCGTTAAATTAGATCAACTTTCCATCTTCCAAGTACACCGTACACGTCGTAAAATAAAGTGGTTTTCTTAAAGTCGATTAAAGTTTTCAAAATTCTAAGTGCATCGTAGATTGTAGTGATGTTTCTCGTCGCCTAATCTCTCGTCGCGCTAAACAAATTTTCCCAAATTAAATAAGATAATAACGTTTATACTTTACCAACCGCTATTCAGAAAATGTGCTCACTCATTGAAATTGATACGCAGATTACTGGCCATCGTTCTTTCATACATCTTGTTACTTCTTCTACGTATGGCCGAGTGATTATCATACTCGCTCGGACGATCGGAGGATCCAAGGGAGAGGTTGTCACACCTAAACGCGCCTGCGACTGGCTGTGGAATACACCGACATCCAACCACAAATAGACTAACAAATCAAGATGCTGTTTTAATGTATTATTTTACTTGTTAAATGTATTACGACATTATTTAATAAAAGTGTTTTATTATTTTCGCACTTTTAATGAAGGGATTTATCAACCAAAAATAAAATTGTTACAATACTATAGACAAACGAAAATATTCTTTGTCGTTTCGATTAGAAATACGGGACTTCAGACGTATTAAACCAAATTCATCACGATACACATTTAACGACTTACTTTTATTATGGTTGTCCATAAAAGCTTCTCCTTGAACAATTTTAAAAATTAATAATTCCGCGGGATTTAATTAGTCAACTGTTAATACGGTATGACGTTTTGAACTTACACTTCTAATATTTTGTGTAAAACGCATTATCCATGCCATCATTCTCAGAAGTTTAATATAGCTTGAAGAGTAACCGAAATGCATGACCAGATCTTGTTCTATAGCCTCCAGTGGCATTGGATTCGTTACTGAGCCGGATATCTCTTGGTTTGCTTGCCGTGTTACTAGAACTAGCCGCAATATTTTTAGAATCTGCCGAAACATGACATTTATGGTTTTTTTCGTGGGTCTGATGCACGTTGATCGTAGGGTTTTCATTGCATGGTGGTTTATCGTCATTTACTACTTCTTTAATATCCACTCGATTTCTCCTGAGCATTTGTCGTGACTTATCTAACACCTGGTACGACCGAGGTGTAGCATCTTTCTGATTATCTTGGCTGGCTATCATATTTCAGCAATATGGTTAAATATGTTCACATTTTGATTCGGGCTCAATTTATTTAAATTCTTAGTATTCTTGTCCAAGTTGTTCTTGTTAACAAATTAAGTCCTCCGTAACATCAATACAAAAGGTTGGTTTTAGCAGTTCGATGGAGATAACTAGGTTAGTTTGACAAATACGACTCATCAATAGTTAAGATGGTGAGTATCCCAAATATTTAAGAGGTGAATTACGGTATTGCATTAAGACTTGGTAAATATCTGTCGCTTCGCCTAAAGACTTTTTCAGTAAGTTTTTTGCTATACCCACAATTAGAGATTCTGGTCCCATTGTTAAAATTACACTCCTGCACAAATTGTTTAAATAAAAAACTGTTAAATGGGATGTTATCAGAAACCATTATATCAGGATATCAAGATGTTGAAAAGATTGATTTTAACTTTCGCTTGACTTCAAATGCTGATTTATTTCTGAGCATTACACTATTAAATTAATTTTTAAAATTAAAAATTACCTTAATTACACTATTACATTACATTACACATTGACATTACACTACCACACCCCCGTTTCTCGACCAATTCCTGAGCAAATTTAACATCACATAGAACAGCATTCTCCTCTAATGAATACAACCTTTGAACTAGGCGTAAGAGTTGCTCCATTTCTGTACTTATACGTATTACACGTACTTGGCCGTGCTTTCCTGGCAATAGTTTCTCTACACGTCCCATAGACCAGTCTAGCCGCTTAGTTTTATCATCTCCCACCAACACGACCTCTCCAATTGTGATTGTTCCTGACGGCTTTATTATAAACCCTGTTAAATTAACATTGAATGAACATATTATTTTTCTTGAATGAAAGTCAGCTCTGAGCGATAGAACACACGTATCTCATAAATGATTAAAATAACTGCTTTTTTATAATTAAAGATTTTATTCACAACAACTAGCAGACAAAGGTTAATTTTGTATTAATATTGATAATTAGTTTATACAAGCTAAACTATGAGACATAGGACAAATGATTTTTAACTTATTCTAGTACTTATTCAACTGCATTTAAAAATAAACATTTTGTTTAGCTGTAACAAGAGGCAATCAACTAGGCTGTTATCGTATAATACGTTCCACAGTGTGAGACGCTGCTTTAACCTGTGAAATTCCTTCTCCTGATTTTCTATTATTTTTCTGTTCGGCCATATTTTTCATTTGTTTTATTAGGACTGCATTACGTGATAAGATATTTTGCAATACTTCTATTCAGTGGTTTGTCGATTATTCGACTCCATGAGACAGTTTTAAAACCATTTTTAACCGTCCATCAGAGTTCGTTTTCTCCATTTGTGAACTTCTCTGCTGATTTCTTCTAATATATCCAGTGCATTATCCACCACATGTGTTACTATTTTGTAGTTTTAAAGCTCTACTGGTTTTCATGAAAACTAATTAACTCAGAATAACCTAACCTAACATAATATAAACGTTACTTCTTGGCTCAAATTTTATATTATTGTGGACACTGTCTAAGCGCTAAATGGTATTTATTTTAATAATTTTATCTATCGACGTTGGCTATTTGGATAATACTCTTTTTCGAGTTTCGTTCTTTTAGAAATTTTTTTTTTTTAGTTTCGTGCTTTCTAGCGATTGCGATATTAACAGTATCTACTAGTATAAAATATTGCGGTGAATGTCGAATAGCTCTGTGGTAGAGAGAAGTAGACTGAATATAAAATTAAGTGATAATTTAACAAACAACATATAATTAATGGTTTTAATCAGTTCAAGCGTTTACTAAAAGCACTCACCTGTTGTTCATGAAGCCGTGTCAACGACAAAAACGATGTAAACAAAAAACTACTCTTCTCTTTGGCGGTGTAGCGAAGCACATTTATGACGATAGTGATGTTCTAAAGACAAGCGGTTCATGTAATTAATTTGTTCTACGTAGAACATGTAAAACAGTGATGCGGTCTGTTCGAACGACAAATCGATTTTCTGACTTCGTGGATTTTCCAGTCACTACACTGTGTTCTTGCACATGCGGAATAACAAAGTCTTATCACTCGCGGCACTTGTTGGCGTGTGCTTCAAGTAAAACCTTGGAAATTTTACTCTAACAAATTTAAATATACCTAGGCGAACGTAAATAATCTACAAACTCAACGTAAAATGAAATTTAGCTTTAATTATTTACAATATAAACGGAACAACTAGTATATGCTGATTACCTCTTTACATTTTTACACAGTTTTTTATGCGCATTTGTAATTTATATTTATAATACAGGGTGGGACAATGAAACGGCACTATTTAAACAAATAACAAACAAAATTGAGTTTTAAAATAAGTTGTTTTGTTCTACATAAATCAGTTCTACATAAATTGAAATAATAACATTACATAAAAAGAATTAATATTTGAAGATGATGTCAGTCAGATGACGTCCTTGTTTCTCCACACATAGCAGGGGCCTGCAAGTGAATCCTTGCGGGACGTTGCGTAACACTTCCAACGGAATGTTGTTTATTTCTTGCCGAATTCGATCTTTCAAATCTTCTCTGGTTCTTGGAGTATTTTCCTTGAGCACATTGGACTTGAGATAACCCCAAAGAAAAAAGTCTGGAGCCGTTAATTCAGGTAAACGTGCAGGCCACAGGATGTTGCCATTTTTGTTGATGAGACGGCCATGAAATGCGAGTCTAAGTAAATCCATCGAAACTGTGGCAGCATGTCTTGTTGCACCATCGTGCTGCAAGGGTTGTTTCTTTACCAGAATCATATTCATCGATTCCGGACAGACCAAAAGTTACCAACATGTCAGCATAAAGGCCACAGTTTACTGTCACTGTGTTTCCGTTTTCATTTTTAAAAAACTAGGGCTCGATATTAGCGTGAGATGATATTTCACACTAAACTTAACTTTTTCTGAATGGGGAAGTTTTTGATGGAGATCGTGTGGATGATTTTCGGACCAATATCTAAAATTCTGTTTGCTAACGAAGTCACTAAGGTGAAAGTGGGTTTCGTCACTCAACCATAACTTGTTAATCCTCTTTCCATTTCCGAGAACACGTAACATCGCTTGGCAAAAGCGCATGCGACTATTGTAATCTTGCGGTTTTAGGGCTTGAACTATCATTTATCTTGAATGGATGGTAGTGGAAATCATCCTTCAAAATCCTTCTTAATATTCGATTATTTACACCAAGTTGTATGCTGTGCCGTTTCGCTGGTTTTCGGGGACTTTTTGTTAAAGCTTGACGCGTTCGATCAATGTTCCTTGGAGTATGGCTTGTTTTTTCACTACCGCTTTTTTTCTTTGTCTTGCTAGCAGTGGTTTAAAAGTTTCTAACCCAAAAAGTTGTAGCAGGTTCGCCTTTTTTTGTTTAGGTAACAAGTTATGCGCAGTTCAAAAATATTAATTTTAGCGTATGTTTAAAATGGGTAGTGGTGCGAGAGCTGAGCCGGCAGGCAGAAAAAAGCGAGTTTTGCTTTGGTGCGGTCGTGGTTTTTACCCAGTGCCGGGGAGTGCGAGTATTAGGTTGGTTATTATTGCGTTATTTGATCACGGTGCGACGGATTAACTTGTTCCTGCTTAAAGTAAAGCTAAGTAATAGTATTAAGATTTAAGCTTTTAACCGTTGTTGGTGGATGTGTGTTAATTCGCAGGCGTTTTATTAAATATTTTAAAGGGTGAAATCTAGTATTTATTTCTTGCAAACTTCAACCCATTAGCATCCAAGAACCTACGACCCACTGTGTGGTGTTTAGCATTGGTAATCATCAAAAACTACTGCGCAAAGTGCCCATTAGGGTATGTGACATTTGGCGCCCAACGTAGTGTTGCTTTATTTGAAGCTTGTTTAGAGTCAGTGTACTGTAAATTCATACTCGGTGCCGTTAGGTTAAAAACATTGACATTGGGCTGTGCATATCGATCCGAGATATACGCTAAACTGATGCGCGAAGCAAACACGAACAAGGGTTTTATTGTTGTGATGAACTTACCAGAAATCGAAGGGTCGCCTATTGTTAAAAGACTAAAAGTTACGTCGAATGTCCCCCCGAACTATATTATAAACCTGAAAAATTTGTGAAGCGAAAGTAACTTGCAAATAAACACGTGCAAACAAATTGTTGACTATGCTCGTTTACAATCATAATATTTAGATGCAAAGTAACGCTGCAATTATAAGTTTAAGCTTAACGAAATAAAAAAAAACTGGTAATTACTGAAGTATCTTAGGTAGACAATAGTTATTAAAAGAACACAAAGCGGTGCTTTTGTGTTGGAATTTCACAGGGGATGTTGTAACCGATGTCCCAGAGGTATTGCACGCGTAGTAAAAGTAGGGAGAGTTATAGAAGTCGAAGAAGATGAGTGATAAAGTAGCAGAGATGTAAAAACAGTTAACTATGGCTGTAAATAATATGAATTTAAATAGTGTATGCTTGAGGGACACAATTGATCAGATGAATGTTAATATGGCGGTAAACATTAATAGGTTAAGTAACGATGTAATTAAAATTGCATATTCTGTAAAAACTCAGGAGGTAACGCATAGTAGTTCAGATAATATTGAAAAGTAGGGAAGGCAAACCCAGCGGAAACCGACGAGGGAACCTCCGTTAACGTATACGAACGCGATCGTGGCAATTACATTGTGTTATGGAAAGATCTAGCTGGAACAGGTTTGCACTTTTCACCGGAAGGGTCAATTCACCCTGTAACTTTTATAAGGAAAATAGAAAATATTTTTTCGGAAGCGGGTGTGCCGGAAACCAGAAAAGTTTCTTTGGCGGTTAATAGTTTACGCGGTTCGACTCAGGATTGAGGAGCTTTAAAAGAGCATAGCGTTGAATCTTTTGAAGAATTTATGAGTCTGTTTCTGGCTCAGAGAACTATTTCAAAAAGTTAAATTCGGATCTTATGACAGAGGTTCTAGAGCTGATTATTTTTTTAAGTTAGTTAGGGAAGTCCAATTTTTAACTCTACCGTTAGAGGAGCAGGAAATTGTTTCGTTGTTGAAAAATCACTTTTCTAGCGACATCCAACGCGGGATCGTGAACTGTGTGCCGAGGACACTAGACGCTGTAGAGAAATATTTGAGTGAAATTGATAATACCTATTCGCAAAATACGAATAATTCTAATTCGAATTTTAGTAATTGGCGTGATCGGCATGCAAATGTGAATAGGGAACAAAGCAGTAGTGGTCGTCTCAATGCCAGGCCGAATGTTTCTAATTTTACCCATAACAATAACAACAATGGTCAGGCAGAAAGCTTGTCGAATAATAGTGACGACGTGGGCAGAGGGCAAAATAATCGTAACGTTGCTGTGCCGAGTGATAGTCAATCACCCCCGGCGACAATAGCACCCCTCTTCAACATAAATACTGACGAGTTCTTATCGGAAGAGGAAGAGGAGAACAAACTGTGGACGGTGACATCGACCGTTACCCTTACGGTTGAAACAGTAGCAGTAAAAACGTTGTCAGACTCCGGCAGTCAGGTGACTTGCATATCCGGAGAATTTTTGTTAAAACTTCTGTAAATAAATTCTCATATTCCACGTTTGTCATTCACTTCGATGACGCTACAAGGGTCCATGGGGAACAACAAATGTACTGTCAGGGAGCAGGTATATTTAAAATATCGTATCCCGGTATAGTGGTACCAGGATTATGTCGAGACCTTATTTTGGGATGTGATTTTTTCTCTAATCATAGGATCCGGATAGATTTTGCTGAAAATTGTTTAACCGGTATTTTTGAAGGCGTAGAAAGGGTGGTAAAATTTAAGACGGATCCTAGAGTGGACTTGCAGTTAACAATTTTTAAAGTATCGGAAGATTACTCTGATAACGTTGACTTAAGGAAAATGAAATATTATACGCCGCAGGAGATTGAGGAGGTAGCCTACAAGGCAGTTACTTTTTCGAAAGTGAACAATAAAAAGTTGTATGAGTTATTAATGTTATACCGGGAGGTTTTTTCCGACCAACCTGGTCGTACAGAGGCTTATGCGCATGAATTCAAGCTTAGGGATGATACACCATTTTTTATGAGATCCTATCCTATCCTCCATGCCTATAAGACTGAAGTGAAGCAACAAATCAACGAAATGCTAGCCTGGGATATTATTGAACCTAGGCAGACGGAATATATTAATCCGTTGGTTACAGTACTGAAAAAGGATGGGAGCGTTTGAATATGTTTGAACGCGAGATTTTTAAACCAACGAATGATCAGGGCTAGCGAGATGCCTCCAAATCCATTGGAGGTGTGGTACGATTTTACTGTGGGGTCAGAGTTTGAGTACTCTGGACCTCACCGCCAGTTACTGGCAAATTAGTATTAAAGCAGAATATCAGAAATACACAGGTTTTTTTATACGAAGGACATACATATGTTTTCAAAGTTTTACCGTTTGGACTTGGTACGTCGGTGGGATCTTTTATAAGAGGATTAAGGAAAATCTTAGGTTCAGAGGTCGATTCGTTCGTAATCCCGTGCGTCGATGATTTTCTTGTATACTCACAGGGAGCGGAAGCGCATCTTTTGCATCTCCGAACTATATTTTAGAAGTTTAAGGACGCGGGCCTTACCGTGAAACCAAAAAAAATGTATTTTGCTAGGTAGACGGTAGTTTTTCTAGGGCATCTAATATCAAACGAGGGGGTAGCAATCGAGCCTTTTCGGATGGAGGCAATAAATTCGTTTCTTGTACCATAAAACGTTGAGCATTTAAGAGGATTTTTAGGCGCCCTAAACTATGTTCGCCGTTTTTATCGAAATTTGGCGTCACTGACTGTCCATCTACTGAAACTTTTAAAAAAAGGTGCTGCCTGGCAATGGGGTCATGAGGAGCAGGATGCCTTTGACAGAATTAAATCTTCTTTTATCTCGGCGGTCATGTTGAAACATCCTTGGTTTGACCGTCAATTCTATATCCGAACGGATGCGAGTAATTATGGTGTGTGGGGGTTGCTTGTTTCAGAAGAGCACTACCACCGCCAAAAGGCAGGTTATTGCGTTTACTAGCCGGACTTTACGCGGTCCAGAAAATAGGTATTGCGTCACTGAGAAAGAGGCGCTTGCTGTGCTGCACTGTTTGAGACAGTGACATGTATTTGTGTGGAGGCTTTTGATGTTGTTTAGGCTGCTTAACTCACGGTTAACTCGATGGGTCTATATTTCCAGGAATATTCGTTCAATGTTGAGTACTGTGCGGGGAAAGAGAATGCACTTGCCGACGCTTTGTCTCGGTATCCAATAGGGAGAAAGGGGGAGCCAGAAATCTTGACTAACGTTTCAGCAGGAATATGTGCTCTGAAGGAGTCTGAGCTATTTAAATCAGTGAAGGGTAATATGAAAAATGTTGCGAATGATCAACTGAAAGATGAGTTTTGTGCTAGGATTATGGGTAAATTATCAAAGGCAAAGGTGCAGTTGCGGTATTCGAAATGGTTTTTGATATGTGAAAGGGTTCTATTTAGGCGTGGTAGCAAGGATAGGCCGGGATTTCGTTTGTGCATCCCCGCTTTGCAAATGGTTCCGCTGGTGTTGCAGGAGCACGAGGACAATGGGCACTTTAGTGAGAAGAATGTTTGAAGATGCTGAGGAAGTTTTATTTCTTTCTCAGAATGAAACAGGTGGTTCGAAAAATAGTTGCGTCATGCGACTTATGTCAGAAAGCAAAGGTTTCTGCCTCATCCAGGGGTGGGTACCACAGCGTTTTGACCAAAGCGCCTAATAAAATTATATGTTTGGACCTCACGGTCGCTCTTCCGGTGTCTCGTGCAGGAGCAACTTATTTGTTAGTGATGATAGATGCTTTTAGCAAGTTAGTAGTGCTACACCCATTTAAGCGGGCTAATAAGTCTGCTATATTACGTTATTTGGAAAATAAATATTTCTTGGAAGTTGGTAAGCCGGAGGTGATTCTCTCGGGTAATGGCAGTCAATTTTCAAGTAAGAAGTGGGGTGCTACTTTAGAGTTGTGGGGTATCCAAGCGGCGCATACGTCCGTATATTACCCACAGGGGACTATGAAGGAACGCGTCAATCGGGAAGTTGGTCGCCTTTTGAGATCTTTGTGCTATGCGATGCATGGTAAATGGGCGATGGTATTAGATAAAGTATCAGGTTGATTGAATAAAGTGGCGCACGACAGTACCGGGTACAGCCCAAGTGAACTGCATTTTGGAATGCCGATAAAAAATTCCTTGGTAAGGGATATTGCGTTTCCTGGTGGTCCGAAGTCAGAAGTTAGTGTGAGTGAAATGGTTGCTGAAAAACGTAAACTGCGTTACAATAGCACGCATAAAGAACAACTAGAGTTTAACATTGGGGATAAAGTGCTGGTCCGGACCCACATACAATCGTCCAGCGAGGACAAAGTAATCAAAAAGTTTTTTTACTTTACTCAGGACTGGCTACCATTGTAACGAGGCGGAGTCCTAATATATATGAGGTGCGGAGTGACGCCGACGGTGCTCCTCTGGGTATACAAAATGTAGTCAATCTCAAGCCTTACGTTGTGCGTTGCCCAAGGGTCTTCTAGGGCTTGCCTGCTTTTTTGTTTTATATTCACTTTAGCTTCTAAGTTAAATACAATAGGTGGGTGATGTAGCAGGCCCGCCTTTCTTTGTTTTGGGTAACAAGTCATGCACAGTTCAAGAATCTTAATTTTAGCGTATGTTTAAAAAGGTAGTGGTGGAAGAACTGAGCCGGCAGGCAGAGAGAAACGGGGCTTGCTCCGGTGCGGTCGTGGCTTTTAGTCAGTGCCGGAGAGTGCGAGTATAAGGCCTGGTTATTCTTAGTGTTATTTTTAGTCTAAAATCAATGATTATAAATGATCACGGTGCGACGGATTAACTTGTTCCTGCTTGGAGCAAAGCTAAGTAATAGTATTAAGATTCAAGCTTTTAACCGTTGGTGGTGGATGTGTGTTAATTTACAGATGTTTTATTAAATATTTTAAAGGGTGATATGTAGTACTTATTTGTTGCAAGCTTCAACCGATTAGCATCCATGAACCTAGGACCCACCGTGTGGTGTTTAGAATTGGTAATCATCAATAACTACGCGGCAAAGTGCCCATTAGGGTATGTAACAAGGTGATAGCTTTACAAGATGGCACTGGAGCCATTGGGGGTAAATTAAACTCACGACGGCAAGCGCGTTGATCACTAACAAAACTATTAGAGTTTTTGTTATATGCCTTTACATCAATCGCGCGTTGCGCACTTGACCAACGTTCCATTGCCACTAACTTGCATATGTCTAGACGGCCAAAATCACGTCCCCACTCTCCTGTCGCCCACCAAGCCCGCTAGCTAGATCTGAAACGGTACCGTTTCACTGCCCCATCCTGTATAACGGACAGAAAGTAGATTGGGAATTCGCGGCTGTAGATTGCTGCGTAAAACATCCTGAACAATATAAAACCTGTTTAATACTTAGAGGTATACAGCAATCAGGAGGGCATCAGGGCGTATAGTAAACATTCGAAAAGTGATGCAACCATCATCAACATTCGACAAACAAATAAGAGATAAAAGCATAGAAGTGCCTATTTTATCTTATTCTGGGGCAATTTGAATATTATATGTAAAGGAATCAAATATTTAATATTCAGAGAGCCCCAAATGTTTTTTAAAAGAGCCGCATCGATCTTTGGGGCCACAGGTTGTCGTCCCCTGTTCTAGTTAATCAGTTGCTTTTATGCTTTATTTTAAGAATGATACTAATTTTTGTGGAAACAATTAAAGGAGAGATTGAATGATATGGCACCATTTATGACATGAGGGACTATTTAGTAAGGTCTTAGATTATAGGCTACCATATAGAAATAAAGTAGGAAGACCTAGACAAAGCTATATTAGTCAAATTATTAGAAATTTAGGGGGTGAAGGGTATGTAGATTCTTTTAGACTAGCTCAGAATAGAAAAGAATTGAGAGCTGCGTCAAACCGACCTTTCGTAAGGTCGAAAACAAAACAACAATTAATTTTTGTTCTGTTCAATTTTGAACATTTGTTATTTTTTTAAACCTTGTTTACCATAATATTGAATTAGTTAAACGAATTTGCGCAAAATCATTTTTGAATGGTTACTTAACAAAATTAAGATAATTTTTTTGGCAAATACCTTATTTTATTCTTATAAAAGTTGATTTTGAAAAAATTGAACTTGTTTGAAAAATTTCCGTCGCTTTTTATGCCGAAAACTTTTACACCTTCAGCGTGCATGCATGTTTTCGGTGCTATTCGTATATTGCTATCGTCGTCTAAGGGTCCACAAGTCCTTTTGTACCCAGGCCTACTACTGCTTATATCCGTTACTGTTTAATAGTCTTCCTTATGTACGCAAATCAACTTTTTCTTGACTACAAACATTTTTATATGAATTGAACTGTAACTTGCCCAACTTGAAGTAAAAGTAAATTATTGTACCATTAATACAAACTGAAATTTTGCATGAAATTAATTAAGGCAGAAGAAGACAATAAACGAGTAGATAGCTTTAGGCAAATTTGTAAACACAAAGAAAATACCTGCCGAACATCAAGACAAATTTCAATTTTTAGAGCTTTGTTTTAATAGCGCACGATGGCAGGTTTTCTGTAAATTTACTCAACCGAAAACATCTTGGGGCAAGTACTGAGAGTTTCTGTATTTTTATAATTAATTCGAAGAGCAAAAAGCTTGTACTTTTGAACTGAACCAGCCCGAAGCTTTGTTTTCGACTTCAGTCAGTTTACAAATATTCCTTACAAGGTTGTGTATAAAAATAGTCGTTGTAAAATGGAAGTAAAAGCTAGTAATAGAAGAAAATTAAAGACGCCGTTTTATAGTTTTCGGCAGTAAAATATATTTCATGTATTTTAGTACAAAGGATGTTACCAGCAACTCATGCGACCGTCACTAAGCTTTTGAATCTGAAATCTTATTTGTCACATAGATGATATATAGTTGAAGGTAAATAGATTTGTTTTAAGAATTTTAGTCTTTTATACAACTTTCAAACATTTACCTAATTACGAACAAAAAGAATCCGGTTTATTCACATTACAAATTTCGGAAATCTAAAAACAATTTTGTCATCCTTGTCGGTGAATAATCACTCCCAAGACTGATTGAACATTTTCCTTCTATTTTGTGAAGTCGCTCTCCCCCCTCCGCCGCGCGAATATAGTTATAGAAATCTCAGTTTTTTCTTATATCCGCTTCTAGGTCTAGAAAAAAGTAACAATTTATCACCACTACACATTAATACAATCTCCATCTAATCCTTGTTAATAATCAGAAACCCTAAAGCTTTACATATGTAAATCACAAATTTTTCTATAAAATGAATATGGATAATTTAACTATTCTTCTATTATCCTGTCTCAGTGTTGCTGATTAGTGTCCTTGAGAAAGCTTTTGTAAGGGTCAAACTACCTCGACATTTGACTTTAAAATTTAAAAAAAATTATCCACTCACGAGTAATTTTCTATACGCAAAAATCTTATACTCGCTTAATCTACTTAATAATAGCACAAATTGTCCTTTCAAGGGTGTAAAAAATTGTTATACTTGCGCTTTGGATCGTCAAATTTTGATTGGTATTCATATCTCCATTTCAACATGTTCGTGATTATAATTGCCATTTTAAGATCGTTTTTATTTAGAAATAACCGCATCAAAAAATTTCTAGTTCCATTTTAGATTTCCATTTTAGTTTAACCTTTCTACGTTCAAAACCAATTTATCACTTTTAGAAAGTACTTTTGTTTTAATTGTTTAAAATATCAAGATAACCATGCGCCAAGTATAATTTATATTTATATTGAAGCAATAAATACGTTGTCAGTGGGCTTCATAAAATATCGATTTGAGAAAAACCGCGAACAACCAAGGAAAAACCATGAACAACCGAAAAATTTCAAATACGTCCTCTTTCTTGATTGTTTTGATTACATTCTAGATGGTCTGACTCATCGCATGATGTAATAATTAACTGTAATTTTGTGCCTCTTTATCTTAATTGCCTGTCAGTTTAAGATTTATTGCAATCATTAAAGTATTACTATCTATTATTAATGAATGGACGGGCTTAGCGTGTATCTCTTTTTTACAATTTATGAGCTTCTGTTATAATTTATGACTATTAAAAACGTGTTATCTAATCTGGTTGATAGTTTTACCGGTGTTATCGCATTTCACAAACTTACATGTTTGATGCGTATTGATTCATGTTGGTCGTGAGCGTAAAAATAATGGATTTTTCAACGATCCACAAAAGTAGCTCTTTGAAAGAAATATACTTCGCATTAAGTACTCGCAATTGTGTTATAACGTTTTCAAGAGGAGTACTTGACGTTGAAGTTGTTTAGTATTTTTAAAGTGGGTGAATCTTTGTACCTTGGAGTCGTATTTATGGCATTTTTAACTTGCATTAGAATGCAATAAAAACTTGTTTTAACTGATATTTATAACATGCATTAGAAACATGTTTTTAAATTAAATTTATTGTCAAGAAACTTACATACAATAAGCCTATTTTGCTAAAAATATTATACAGGATAGAAATTAAATATTTGAAAATTTAATTTTCTTGGGTTTGGGTGGTTTTTCTAATAGAATATTGTGCTGAATGACCTTTTATGACTTTCTTATTGCATCAAAATATATATTTGCTGTGA
This sequence comes from Platerodrilus igneus, assembly GCA_036346225.1. Classification (NCBI taxonomy): domain Eukaryota; kingdom Metazoa; phylum Arthropoda; class Insecta; order Coleoptera; family Lycidae; genus Platerodrilus; species Platerodrilus igneus. The sequence continues at coordinate 6,820,828 of JARFIW010001480.1, forward strand.
ATATTCGAATACAGCCGCCCTGGCCAATAAAAATGCAATGGATGCTAGCTTAAAAGAAATTGTGAGTTCTTACTTTAATATTCCCGTTTTCTCCTGCCAGCTAAGCGATAAATATACTGGGGATTTTACAAAAATAAAATGAAACAATGAAATATCAACATTACAGGTAAAATTTTATGAACAATTTACAATACATTTATAATAACTTACTTCTACACACATTATCTAACAAATCTACTTACACACAGATATATAAAAAACTTACAAATGCAATTTACAGGTTAAGTTTAGAAAGAAACAAAATTTTGTCACTCCATACGTATTAATACAATCATCACTTAATCCTTGTTGATAATTAGAAAACTCCAAAACATGTAAGTCGCAATTTTTTTAAAAATTTTTATAGATAATTTAAATATTCTTCTATTACTCCATCTCAGTCTACTTAATCTGCGACCCTAAGCAGAAATTTTTGTAAGGGTCAAATCACCTCGTAATCTAACTCAAAGTTGCTAAAATAAATATCCATTCACAAATTATTTGCTATACGCATAAAACACTTATACTAGCTTGATCTAATTAATACTACACTTATCTTTTTAAAACAAAGTTATACATTTTTGCACTTCGAATCGTCAAATTTTTGTTGGTATTCATATCTCTATGACCACCTGTCTTTGCCTATAATTGCTTTTTAAAAGATCGTTTTCATTAGAATTAACTACATAAAAGAATCCTGGTTCTAAATTTTTAAATTTCCATTTTAATCAACCTTTATATGTCGAGTATAACTTATTATTTATATTGGAGCAATAAATTAGTCGTCCCTGCACTCCATAAAAAGCTATTCAGTAACTATCACTGATCGAATTTCGAAGTGCTTATGTTCAAGTCTCAAATGTTGAATGCCCGCTCCTTATTCAATTTCGGCTTTTATATTATCACAATCTCAATACATCTTTTCTCGAATATCGATTACATTCTAGGAGCCTCTGTAAAATATAGCCATTAAAACTTTTTACCTTATCTAGTTTCATAGTCATTTTTGGTGTTGCCGCATTACTCGAATTGAGGTATATTTATTTAAATTGCCTGTAAACGTAAATATACTGGATTCTAGAACTATCCCAAAAATGGTTTCTATAAAAACAAACTACTTCGCATTAGAAACTTCCCATTGTGTTATAACGTTTTGAATTAAATAACGTTTATTAACTGATATTTCTAAAGAGTACGAATGCATAATTGAATTTAGATTTTAGAAAAGTACGGATTTTTATATTTTTGCCTAGAGCTTGTTTTAAATGATATATGTTAAAGAAAACAGTAGTATTCTTAAAGTGGATAAATCTATACATCTCAGACTCGTTTTACTGTCTCTTCAGTCTGTATAAATGCAGTAAAATTTGTTTTTAAGATATTTTTAAAAGAATAAATACTTACATCCGGATTATTAATTTAATGAGTGCTTTAAGAATGGACTTCGTTTTTAAATGGTATGTCTTAACACTAAAAGCGTGTTATTTTACATGGGATTTGACTTATGTGTTAAAGGAATCCTGCGATAATATTCTGGTGGGTAAAAATTTATATTAGAACATTTTACTTGTCTCAGCTTTGGGTTGCTTTATTCTCACAGAATGTAGTGCTCAGTGACTTCTCATGGCCTTCTTATCACATCAGTATATATATATATATATATATATATATATACATATATATATATATATATTGCTGTGAAACCTTTTTTAAATCGAGCCTCACGAATTGGGCGTCATAAAATTGCCGTGTAACCTTATAAATATCGAGCCCCACGAATTATCAATTTTAAAACAAATCAAAAATTGCACACAATAGAAAAATTTTTCAAAAAAAAATAATTTCTTACCCAGATTCCTCTCTTCATCACCTTAATTCTTCAACCGCTTCCCTGGCTAGCTAAGTTGGGCCTCCTCTTGCATACCTAGATTCATTATCATACTCTTTATCTTTCACGCACACTCAATAAAACCACAAAATAATACAACAATCATACAATATTTATTTACCACTATTTACAAATAAAACTTCAAGATTATTTACATTTCGGTGGTCAAGTTACACCTCAATAAATTCGTTTCTGTAAAGTCCAGAATTTTTAACTAGAAATATCAAACACATTGAATGTAACAGGAGAAAATGGGCCCTGAATAATACCTTATTTTTCTTTCTTTATTTATAATTAATTTTAATTAGTACACTCTGGAGTATGGTGATCTTATGATAACCCAGTTAATTATGAATAATGTATGCTTTTTACTTTGCATACTTTTACAACAAACACAAAAAAACCCATTTACTCTTAGCAATAAAAAAATTTAACTTCCTGAGGAACGTTAATAAACCTTCCATACACCTTTAGATTTATATTTAAGTACCATAATAAAAGTTAGTTATACGTATTATTTTCAATACGCAAAATAATGCAAAATACCTTCATAGTTCACTCTCACACATCACAATAATTTTCATAGTTTATACAAACAACAAATTCTAAAGCGTTACCTGTAATTTCTTGAAGATCCCGACTCCGTTGACGAAGCCGTTAAGTTGTTTCACTCTCGGTTACGTGGTTCTGCTCTGCTCGCCGCCTCCAGCTATTTGTAGATGAACACTCTCTAAGTTGTGCTGCATGCTATTCATACACGATACATCCAAATACAAATTCAAATATATTACACTTATTTTATGGTTGCTTAATTTAATTTACGTTACATTACGTCACTTCACGAGCTTGTTAAATTATATGTTGCACCTCAATAAAATTTAGACTGGACACTATCCGCGTATCAAATTATGAGGCCAACACTGTACTATTTAATTTAAAAAAAATGTATATACTTACAAGCTCGTGGTAAATTTCTGTACGTAGTCTGAAGCGATGAAAATACTAAAAGAGAAGTTAAAAGAGGGCGATGCTAATTCTCTTAGAGTATTTATACTGTTTACTATGCCACCTCTCGGCCACTCTTCCCGCGAAATTCTTCATTTAACATAATACTTCTTAAAATTTTGGTTCAACCGTTTTTGAAATCTTTGAAATTTAACTCGTCGTTATGAGATTTTCCGAAAAACCCGCATTCAATATTCCTGTGTTTGTCTGTTGTACTACTAACTATATAGACCAATGAGATATTTAGTGACGTCTTGAAACCCCGCCTGTATTAACGTTATTCCTCTCTTATGCATATTCTATGTTTCATTCTAACCTTGTTTGAGTGGTAGAAAATCGATATTACTGTCCGCGTTCTATCTAACCCATGTGAACTAAATACGTGCGTTTCGAAATGAACTGTTGTTATGCCTGTCTCATTCCGAAGCATATCATTGATTGTCCATCCCCTCTGCGCTTTAAGGAAACTTTTAGTTAGCATTTATACGAACCGTCCGACCGTTTATCCGTTATACCTCGAATTTCGTCTTTTATCTACACAAATAAGGGGAACATGACATTTCAAAAACATGCAGGTGTTCAATTAACAAACGTTTTAAAACAACATTTCTAGGAGTTTACGTTTCAAGGTATTTTATATTCAACGGCTGGTCGTTTGTTAGCAAGGCGTTTCACCTTGGTATTATCGATTTTTCAAGCTCTTATACGTATTAGACATACTAACCCTTTCAACTAAACTCAATTAAATTATTTAATAATTTGTATTGGCTTCTACAATTTATTTTCTTTACGACCCTAACTAAATTTTAATCACTACTTGTAAAATTATGGTAATACTTGTTCCTTTAAATTAACTAAATGAAATCAATTTCGCACGTAAATTTTAGTTGTTTCCACTATACAGGGTGTTTGATATTGCCTTGTTTATACTTAAATTTAACCCTTTAAACCACTACAATATATATATATATATATATATATATATATATATATATTTAATTGCCGTGTAACTTAGGTAACCTCAGTAGATTCAAAAATTAATTTATTTTCATTTTTACAAAATCGAAAATTGCACACAGTAGAAAAATTTTATAAAAAAATTAATCTCTTACCCAGATTCCTCTCTTCATCGCCTTAATTCTTCTTCAGTTCCCAGGCTAGTTCAGTTGGGCCTCCTTTTGGATACCTAGATTCGCTATTATACGCTGTATCGTTCACGCACACTCTCAATAAAACCACAAAATAATACAACCATCATACAATATTTATTTAACACTATTTACAAATAAAATTTAAGATTATCCACTTTTTAGAGATCAAGTTACACCTCAATAAATCCTATTTTTGTACTGTCCTGGATTTTAATTTAAAATATCAAACACATTGAATAAATGGGCCCTGAATAATATCTTATTTTCTTTCTTTATTTATAATTTATTTTAAATTAGTATACTCTGGAGTATGGTGAGCTCATGATAACCCAGTTAATTATGAATAATGTATGCTTTTGTACTTTGCATACTCTTATAACAAACAAAAAAAAACATGTACTCGTAACAATAAAATTTTTAATTCCTGATGGAACGTTAATAAGCTTTAAATACACCTCTAGATTTTTTTTTAAATACCATAATAAAGTTAGTTATACGTATTATTTTCAATACGCAAAATAATGCACAATACCTTCAAAATTCACTCTCACACGTCACACAATTTTCATAGTTTCATAGTTTATAACAACAACAATTTCAAAGCGTTACCTGGAATTTCTTGAAGATTTCTACTCCGTTGACGATGCGGTAAAGTAGTTTCGTTGTACTCTGCTGGCTGCTTCTAGCTCTTTGTAGAGGAACACCATTTAAGTTGTGATGTTTGCTCTGCCTTTACGGTGCATCCCAAATCCAAATCCAAATTAATTACACTTCTTTTATAATTGCGTACTTTAGTTTAATTTAATTTAAATTTACGTTACTTCACGTCATTTACGAGCTTGTTTAAGATAAATGTTGCACCTCAAATCTGCTAAGCAACATATGTCAATCTCCATTATATTTACTTATTTTAGATTTTAGATTTCATCTCTTGTTTACCTCGTGGAAGAAAACCCTTAATATGCATAACTTTCGTATATAAAAAATAATAATAAATGTATAAAATTAAAGTACAGACAATGTTCCAAAACAAGTTTAGATAATATTAGAAAAGGCTCTTTCGAGACATGCATATTACTCTTTATAATGTTTTTAGTTTTGTATTTTGATGATATTTGAATCGTAGCTGTACCTATAGTTTCTAATCATTGGCTGTATTAAACACGTTGGCACTAAATTTTTGTTCTTCTGCTTAACTGATTTACTCTTAGTTCTTTAAGGTAAAAATGTAATACAAGTTTATTATTCTACGCCTAACGTTCACAAATAATATAGTATTTGCGGATGCACATTTTTTCCACAAGTAAGAACAAATTGATTACGTACAAAACTAGCACAATGAAAAGCTGTTAAATTTAGAAAACTTTATCGCGACGGCTTAAAAGGATGAAGTTTGTATCAATTTGTATCGAGTTGTGTTATTTATTATGTATTTGAATAGTGTCAAACAATTTTCAAACTTTCTACACTGTCCTTAATAATACAAATAATGTATATGTGCATGATTAAAGGAAGTTGTGACAATTGTGACCATTTAAGCTTTCCGTTCGACACACGATCGCTTGTTTAAAAAGGAACTGGTAAAGAATGAAAACTTTGTATCAAATTTATCGTATAAAGTTTAAAAAGTTTAGATGCAAGAACAGACATATTCCTATCGGACATATTCGTTACTGTCCATTGTACGACTACATCCAACTCAACAAAAAGAAAATCACCCAAGTTTTACGATACATCTCAAAACTCCGCCGACATTTCCACAAAATGGAATATCTTTCAGAACACCGAATTGTTGTTGTGTGCGGGCGTCTGCATTTGGCGTTGGTTATTGAAAACATCATCGAAGAAATATGACGCGATGAAATTTCGTCTTAAATCTAAAACTTGCTTTATACACAAGTAACGTCATAAATTTCGCAGTTATGGCGTAAATGAAGTCGAAAACGACAATGCACATATCGGAAGCGTATAGGAATCACCGTCTATAGCGACTCGAGTATGCCGAACACGTAGCGGGCATTACGACTTGCGCCAAGCAAAAAAAGTGATAGTTTTCACGATGAGTACACGCGGCTGGAATGAGAAACTTTGTTTTGTGTCAACGTGAGCTTGGCTTAATGCCGTGTTGGTGAATGTAGGCGACGCCAACACGTCTTGTTAAATTTTTATGCAGCTATGCGTTTTATTCTCTTTATTCGAGAAATGAAGTTAGTTATGTGTTCAGCGTCCCGTATAGAATACGTTTGTATGTGTGTTTACGAGCGCCGTGTATAAATTTTAAAAATTACTAGGATGAGGGAGAAACAGTATCGTTAGTCAGGGGTTTTGCATAATTAGTACGTTTGGGCGGATATGATGTACTGACGCAGAAAATAGAATTCAAAGCGTATTCGGGTCAAACAATCAGTGATTATATGCATTGTCCATTACAAGTTCTGGTTTGGAAGGGCAAACAACTAGAATGCAAGAATGACTACATGTTTAATAGTTTTACGTGTATATTTTCTTTTTACCTGGCTAGGAAAAAATCATATTATAGATTTTGCTTTGTTACGTTCCAATTTTGCTTTTAAAAATTTTCCTTGGTAATTCATAAGTCCTCTTTACGATAATTTTGTTACATCAACTACGTTGCTATACTCACATCCGTCAACTTAATTAATATTAAATACGTTGTCTAATTCTTTTCAACTCAAATCCCTTTTGCTTGGAAACGGCAAGTTTATGATAAAATTTAAATAAGTCAATATCCTGTTTAGGTAACCGTAAGCGCGTTATACCTTTCGATAACGTATAATTGCGTTCTAGTGGGTTTCCCATCTAAAAATTTGTAGAAATAATATATCCTACTATTCTGCGGTAAAACTGGGTTTTCCAGTTTCAACCGCGTTTCGATAACGCGGATGTTTGCTTTTCAAGTTCGTGTTATTTTGAATTCCTTTCAAACTTTGATTCTACAGGTTGTGCGTCGAAGCACTTGTAAAAACTACTCGTTCTGTTACTCCAAGAGCGATGCACGTTTCTCCTCTATCAAATGTGTAGATTTGGTGTGGATCGGTAAGCGCTCCTGAGTTGTTAATATTAGTAATATTTTTCTGTTTTTTGAGCTCTTAGCTGGAGGTTAAATTGCTTGTTGCGTAGCCCGATTATTCCTAGATGTAGATCAATTGCTTCTGCATGTAGGCCGCTGTTGCTGGTTGTTGCTCACTACCGTGGCGATGCTGTGTCCATTTGCTTCCGAGAGCTGATCAGATAAGTAACCCGACACATGTATGTGACTTGTTTTCCTTTTTTAACATACCCAGGGATAAACCCAATTTGAAATTAGATACGCTAATGTTTGTTCTGGTAAAATCCTTACCAGACAAGTTTCGAACTTTAATGCTTTTGCTTTTTGTACTTAACCCATCTGCTTATACGAAAGTATCAGCAGTATTTTTTTTTTACTGATTAGAGTTATAACAAATGCTTCGTATGGTAAAACCCTACTAGAAAGGTTTCTAAATTTAATGTTTTTTTAATTAACCCATCCACTTATACGGAAGTACCAGCGTTATTCTTTTTGGTACTGATTAGATTTATTGCATGTTAGCTACGAATTGCGCACTTCGTGGAACAATTAGTGAATTTGTCCATAGAGTAAAATTGTTTTATTAAATAGTAACCTTAGTTAATTCTGTTTTGCTGTTTAGATAGAAATTTCTACATTTGTGTTTTTTTTATTGTAAATAGAAAATCGTTGGCGATGTATTATTTTTGTGTTGCTAGGAACCCCTCCCCTCACCGCATTGGTAGTTAGCCTGGTATATTTATGTTTTCTTCAAGCTACGTCTTGGTACGTAGCAGCTTATACAAAAAATTGTATAGTCATTCACCTCTAACACACATTATAGTGTCTGTTGGTAGTAGCATGATTCGGCTTAGCCACATCAGGCGTATGCACTTACGTTTCACACCTTTCCCTGTTAAATAGATTTCTATCTTTTATTTTGCCCTGACTTCTTTTGATGTCATTTTTATACGGAATACTATTGTTCCTCATAAAACTCATGCGCGTTGGTATCATAAAGTTGGTCCTAATTAAAGAAGATTTTCAAAATAAAATGCTATGTGCGTTAGTGCAAAGCATATATCTCCTAGTGGTCGTAGCGCGGGTAAGTTTTTGCTGGCTTACAAGGTAACCCCCTTGGAAAGGGAAGTTTTAGCTTGTATTGAAATACGTTTGGCGCACCTGTAGAACTGGGGATCGTGGCAACGTTTGTGGCAAAGAAGCTAAACATGCCGACAGTTTATGGGAAGGTGTCGTTACCGTTAATAAAGAAAGCTACAAGGACACGATTGCGTTCAGATAACGACCGCATGCAGGAATGGAGATTTGGTACTTGAAATGTCAGGAGAGTGTACGGTAAAGAGTATGAAATCATGAATAAAATGAAAGAAAGGCACATGGATGTGCTGTGAGTGAGTGAAACGAAGCGGAAGTGGCAAGATGTTGTTGAATTAGATGATGGCATACTTCCTGTATGTTTGTTGTGGTTTGTTTTGTATTTTTCTTAATCTTCTTTGGGAATTAAATCACTCATAGTTGTAAAAATCGTCTCTATTTACGTTTCGATCCATGACCTAAGATCGTCGTCAAAATAATAAAAATTTCAAGTTTGACATTTATGACATAATTTGAAGGTAACTTTGATTTATTAATGTTTGATTTGAATACATTAGGTGAAAATTTTAAAGTTTAGAAGGATGAATGCCTTCTAAACTTTCACCTAATGTATTCCAATCAAACATTAATAAATCAAAGTCGCCTTCAATTTATGTCATAAATGTCAAATTTAAAATTTTTTATTATTTTAACAAAGATTTTAGGTCATATAAACGTAAATAAAGACGAACTTAACAACTATGAGTGGTTTAATTCCCAAGGAAGATTAAGAAAGTTGATGGCATGTGGGTTTGTGGTCTGGAGTAGAGAACAATGATTTCGAGGCGAAACGTGTTAGTTTAATTTTGAATGATAAAACATTGATGAAACAATATGAATCGGTGTCTCCCCACATATTGTGGGTAATAATGAAAGTGGACTTCAGAAAGGTCTTTTTAGTAGCATGCTATGCTCCGGTAAATGACAATAGGGAGTATGAACACCTTTGGCAGGAGTTGGAAAATGTATTATGCTACGTACCTAGGCGTAGCCGGAAGGCTGACTACCAAACGCGGAGAGTGGGGGGATTCATCCAGATACCAAAAAAATCATCGCCCACAATTATCTATTAACCATAAGAATAAATAAAGGATTCTGTACAAACAAGCAAAAAAATAAGAAATTAAGTGATACTTAAGTGATACAATTATGTGATACGAACAATTTAGTACTTTAGATACAAAGTGCGCATCTCGTATTTTACGCAAAATAAAACTAATCAGTAGAAAATAAACATGTGAGAGCTTTTGTTAAGCGTTTCTAAAATTGCACATAATACCTTTTGTAGAATAAACTAATCAGTAGAAAAGAATAAGCGTGTGGTAACTTATGTCATACATTTTTAACAATGGTACATCACACCTGTAGAAAGATAATATCGATTCGCAGCAACAAACAATAGTCCTACAGTGTCACGTTTCTTATCACGTAATTACACCAAACGATGCTAATGAATATCTCTTTGATATACAAAAAAGAAAACAAGTTGTATGCTTGTATGTGTCCGAATACTTTGCTTACACGCCATCGGGAGTGAATTAGCACCGCATCCCCACGGTCGTCGGGATCTATTCACTCTGCTACCATAACGGCACTAGCGATCTTCAGGCAACGGCAGTTAATCTGTGGCAAAGAACAGTTGGACCTACATAAACAAAAACCAATTTGGCCTCCAACTAAGAGCTAAAAAGAGAATCTGATTACGATGGGTAAGCGCGGAAAAACACCGATACACGCAAGATTTCTCCTACTTGTCGAGCAAATAAACGTGCATCGCTCTTGAAGTACTGGGACGAGTAATGTAGAAAATATTTCAATGCACAAGCTGAAGAATCAAATTAAAAGTTGGTTCAAATAACACGAGTTCGAATTGCAATCCTCGCTTTATCAAAACGCGCATGGTTGGCTGTATCGTCACAAGATTTGCAACGAATGCTTGACAGGCTGTCCGAAGCGTATGAAAATATGCAATTGAAGGTAAATGGAAATAAGACAAAAGGAATGATTTTTTACTGAGATCGCGGAATTGATTACTTTGTATTTAAAATAGGCAATGACACACCAGAGAAACTGATTGAAATCGTGTACCATGGTAGAAAGTTTTTGAGTAATGGAAATCTGAGTGGTGAAATAGAAGGAAGGACTAGTGCTGGAAGGAAAGTGTCTGGAAGTATGTGGACAGTGTACTGTTTACAGTGTATAGTGTACAGTGTACAGTGTACAGTGTACAGTGCACAGTGCAGTGTGCAGTGTGCAGTGTGCAGTGTGCAGTGTGCAGTGTACTGTTTACAGTGTATAGTGTACAGTGTACAGTGTACAGTGTACAGTGTACAGTGTACAGTGTACAGTGTACAGTGTACAGTGTACAGTGTACAGTGCACAGTGTGCAGTGTGCAGTGTGCAGTGTGCAGTGTGCAGTGTGCAGTGTGCAGTGTGCAGTGTGCAATGTGCAATGTGCAGTGTGCAGTGTACAGTGTACATTGTACATTGTACATTGTACGATGTACAATGTACGGTGTACGGTGTACGGTGTACGGTGTACCGTGTACGGTGTACGGTGTACGGTGTGACGGTGTGCGGTGTGCGGCGTGCGGCGTACGGTGTACGGTGTACGGTGTGCGGTGTACGGTGCGGTGTACGGTGTGCGGTGTACGGTGTACGGTGTACGGTGTACGGTGTACGGTGTACGGTGTACGGTGTACGGTGTACGGTGTACGGTGTACGGTGTACGGTGTACGGTGTACGGTGTACGGTGTACAGTGTACAGGATTGGGTATAAATGTAAAGATAACTAATTAAAATAGTATAATTTAAGGAGCCGCTACACTTGTCCACGTCCCCAATGCTCCACCCGAATATACAACATTGGGTTTAAACCTGAAAATAAACGTGTTTAAATAAACCTGACTTCAACGCCATTTACAACAGTGTGTTTGCGGCAACTGTTCTGTGTGAAAGCGAAACTTGGGTCTGACAGTAGTAGCTTGTTAGTCGTATAGGAATGAGGTTTCTAAGGAGTGTACGCGATAAAATATTGAGACACAAAGTGCCAAACGAATGGGTCAGAGCAGAGTGTGAGATGCAAGTAACCCTTAAGAAGTTGAGAGAACGAAGGACGCTTAGATAGATTCGATATGTGGAAAGAATGGATAGACTTACTAATCGTATATATGCAAGTAAAATTACTGGTGAAATTGCAAGTGTCAGACCGCGTAAAAGATGGTTGGATGTAGTAGATGAGGTTCTGAAAGAACGATTGGTGAGAAGTCTGAGGAATAAAAGACAATGCCAAAACTACTGTATGAATATTGCAGAGGCAAAAGAGGTGTGTAGTGACCGAGAAATGTGGAGAAAGATTGTGAATAGTGCTGGAAGTAAAAGTAGAGTAGTAGTCTAGAGCTATGCTCCGTATATTCCCCCAGATAGAGGCGGTAGGTTTGTTTACAGTGATTGGTGTGTTGTGTTGTTGTTGTGAAATGCTCCTTTGAAATACGACTATCGCGGAGGAAGCTGGATATCCTTTACAAATCTCCGACTACCAATTTCCTAAATAATTAAAACAAAAATCAACCTAAACTTAATCTTATTAATATAAAGGTAATTTCAGTACACATACAAATATACTTTTGTAAAATAAATGCGTATCCGAAAATCTGGCCAGGTATTGCCAAATTGAATCCTAAAGGAAATTTTTTAAAAATTTAAACCTAAGCCATCAACTAAACTATCATCGTCCATATTTTCCTGCTTTCCTATTTAATTAATAAACATTAGTAAATCTCAAATTATTGGCAATGTCGTTCATAAAACAAAAAAGAAACAGCTAAATACCAAATTTATGCTATATCATTGTTCTTTCCACAATACGTTTTCTTAATATTTTATACTAATAACCTTATCCTTAAATTATGTAACCATTCGACCCGTTGATAAATCCTTAAAAAATCATTATAATGTATAATTAATGTTCTACGTTGAAAAGAGTCAAACATATTTATGTGCAAACTGACATAAATTATACCTATAATATTACTTACAACTTCTATTTCGTTCATAATCTACTTTCCGTTTTCTTCCAATATTTGAGCAACCACTACAACACAACCCCAAAATTCCTTTTCAATGGTGGGACGAATAACTCTAATCCTCCCCATAAACGGTCATGACGACACTAATTGCATCCGCAGATGTACCGAAAATACCTTTTCAAGCGCAAGGGTAAATTCACATAGTTAATCGTATGACATGCTTCTCTCCCATTAAGCTGTCTGTTCATTTTTCTACAATGCTTTCACCTCACTACATTTTTAAATTCTAAACTAACATCCCTTAAATTTTTTTACTTTCCAAACTTAACTCGTTTACGGCTTCATACTGAATGGCCCATCTCCTCGTTGATGGACATCCCATTCTCTTATTGCTACATAATTGATGAATTCTTATATAACTGATTTTAATTCTTTTTTACTGCATCTAACAAATATATTCTACGCCACTGTAAGTTATATTTTATAACGGTCAGCGTCTGGTAATACAATGTGTCGAGTTTGTTCTATGCTTGCTGCACCACTCTTACGCTTACAGTCTATTACAATGTATTTATCTGTGCAAGTGCTTGTCACATTCCATGTTTGCTTTGTGGTTTTATAAACGTCATCGTTCTTTCGTCCTTACCATACAATATATTTTACACTTTTCTATCTGAATTGTTTCTATAGCAACAAAATTGAAATATCCTGATTAATTAGCAGTAATTATTTACGAAGCTTTTTATAGAAAGCACGTTTCTGTATTTTGTTCCTTCAAAAGTAAGTTTTATTTTCTTCACACCTAATTTATATGAGCATCGCGAGTTAAGGATCGGGCCTTTGGAGCTGTGTTTTTAAAAAACAACTTCAAACACTTAACACATTTATTTGATTTGAAACAGATAACTTGTACATAATAACTTTAAAAATAATTATTGTACTGGGCCAGTAGTCTAGGTAGACAACAATGCAAAAGCTGTATTACTCAGACTGACTGCCGGGCCTTGAGCTCCCGGGCTTTTTATAATAACCTGTCCCTCACACGGCTGTGGGAACTTGCAGATCTCATGTCTGCTTTACACTTTGTTACAATGTATCAATCTTAATTCTAAGTAATTGCGGTATGTTGACCGCCTGTGACCTGCCACCTGCAGTATCACTGCCCTCACGGATGCAAAGTTGCATGTCCGTTCACATGAACTGTCGATAACCTCTCTGGGTTATCCTTGTGTTACAATGTTGCATTGAACTTATACTTTATTTAACAATTTCTAATAATTCCTATTAGATTCAATATTTCAATATATATAGGTAATTGGGGGATACATAACTCCTCCCACCGTAAATGAAAAATTAAGGTTTTTCTTAATTTTTAAATACATAAAATTCATTATTCAATTTCATTTAAAATTCATTGTTTCTAAGGGTATACTTATTGTTTCTTTTTTTCTCTTTGTTTCCTTAAATCTAGAACTGTTTCCTTCATTCTTATATCTAAGGTACATTTTGTAAAATACATATATAATTACAAAAATTATTAAAATGATCAATACAATTGTCCAAACACTTATATTATTATAATGTAACTTTGGCGTTTTGAGTTCACTTAATTGTTCTTTATAACTTTCCACTAATTTCACGGCGTGGTTGAGGTCGTCTAAGTCTAGATGCTCTAGCTTCATAGGTTTCTTGATTATTTCTTCGTCTTCTTGTTGTATCTTGAACTGTAGTTCCGGTAGGTTTGCAAGTTTCTTTGTTGCTATGGGATCTTGGTAAACTCTGATTACTTCTTCTTTCAATTTCACATAACAGTCTTCTTTGAGGGTAATTAGTTTGCTTCCGATTAATGCTTGGTTATTTTCATCTTGGTTGCAGTGGATGGTTACTATTACTTCAGTTGGGAAAATGGCTATCCATTTGTTATCTGTAACTTTTTGAATTTTCATATTAGTTATTTGCACTTGTTTGGCTTCACAGTTTTCGTAATGATTTGAGAATTTTAATAGTTGTACTTCACAAGGGCTGTCTTCTTTAATGGTTGTTGTCGTCATCGATTGACATAAATATTGGTTTGGTGTTACTTCAGTACATTTTTCGTTTGTATAACCATATCTCAGTTCATTTAGGGATAGGAATTTGGTTTTGGGTATGATTACTTGGTATGTGCTAGTAACCTTTGTTGGAAAAGCAATTAAATGATAATAATGATAATTGTTACTTTCTACTATCGGGATTTCTATTAAAAATATTATTTCGTTATTCTTAATGTAGCCTTTTACTATAGCTATTTTCTCAAATATTAGCATGTTTGTCTCTGTTACATCAAAAGGTAGTTTACTGTTAATTATAAGTGATTTAATTCTTATTAATTCTTTTAATAAATCGGTTGGTTCAATAATACTAGAGCGTAGGGTATTTAATTTTTGAAAATGTTAATTGGGTTTTGCATACTGCCTAATTTAATTGGTGGTATACCGGGGTTGTTATATATTTTCTTTTATTATTATTACTTGGTTGTTCGTTCTACCTGGGTGGTGGTTGACGGTAAGGGTGATGATTGTCCATCTGAAATTACAGGGTGTCTTAGGTTTTTCAAATGAATGTGCTACACTTCGTTTACAGTTTTACCTGGTCGGTAATGCAGTTAACAAAATGTTACGCTTAGATTCTGGTACATTGAAATGGCGATAGATGGCTCTTAAAAGCCGGTAATACAATTACCAAAGTTCATAAGATACACATGACGTCACTGATAATTTATATTGCGCCATAATTAAGAGAAGGTACATAAAATATAAACAATAATAATTAGATAATCTACTCACGTGAAGGATCAGCTAACCGGCAGGAAATCACGTCATCGGTAACCTCGGCATCGCTGCTGGTAGAGTTGGACATCCAAATTATCTCAGGGTCATGGGATGCTCCAGGGTCATCTCCGTTCCTATATGCAGTGGAAGACGGGAATAGGGAATTAAGGAAAGATACTCAAGATAAGGAAATCTACATAATAAGATAACACGACACCCGGCACGACTGTTCACTTCAAAGTTCGGCGTAAAGCCACGTTTCCGCGCGAGAACCGCGGAACTCCCTACTCTTTGTAGCATTGCCTTACCCTATGGGATAATTCACACTTGCCAATTGCACTATTGTGACGTACCGGAAGCCCGCCCATTCATTTAAAAATGTTCGCGCGTCTTGCGTATTTAAAATTATGGCGGAAGCTTCCGCACATTAAGGACTATTGTAACATAAAATGTTAAAGTGCAAATTCAGTTTGCACGTAACAAATGTACTTTGTTATTTTACCGTTGTCTACTACTGCTATGTTTTTATCTGATATTTTCTTAATTATGAATGGTCCTAAATTTCTGGGTGCTGTTTTATGTTGCTTGCTTTGAAAGTTTTTCTCATACACGGTTTGTCCTATTGAAAATTTATTTGTGTCGGTATTTTTATTTCGGGTTGTGGTGATACGTTCTTTATCGTTCTCTAATTTATCTTTTACCTTGTCGTAAGTTATTTTTAGTTTTTGTTTGTGGTCTTTCGCATATTGTTGATATACTTCCTTATTGTAGTGTATGTCATAGGGATTTCGTGAATCTGAATGTCCTAAGGTTAATTCTAAGGGTGTAAAATTTGTTGATGAGTGAATTGTGTTATTATAGGCGATTAGTGCGTATGACATTAAATTGGTTATATGTTCCTTTTTATAATTTATTCTTAATAATCGAATTTGTTCTAACAGGGTTAAATGTAGTCGTTCAATTAGTCCGTTTGATTCAGGGTGGTTTTCCGTTATGAAATGAATTTTTATTTTGTGTAGTTCTAAAGTGTTTTGTATTGTCTCATTTTAAATTCGCTACCATTGTCTAGAGTTATTGATTCGGTGTTCCGTAAAATGTGAAATATTGTAAAAATCCTTGGGTCACGTCAATGCTATTTTTGGATGTGATTGGTATTGCTTGGCCTATTTTTGTGAATGCGTCTACAATTGTTAGATAGTTTTGTGCTTCTACTACTAGAGTATCGGCATGTAGTTTTTGAAATGGTTTGTCGGGTGTTTTGGTTAACATTAAGGGTATCTTTGGGGGTTTCCTATCGTATTTCGCTCTGTCACATAGTTCGCATTGGTTAATAAAATCTGTGGTCAATTCCTTCATGTCTTTAAAATAATAACGTCTTACAAGTTGCTTTATAGTTTTGTTAATTCCACGATGGTTGGTTTTTCCTTCGTGTTGATTCCTAATTACATCGTTTATTTCGTCGGGGTCGTCTAGTGTTATTAATTTTTTAGTACATATGATGAGTTCAGGTCCAGAGTTATTGAATAGTTTAATGTATAATTCTGAAAATCTTTGGTATAAATGTTTGGTGTTGAAATAAAAATAAAATCGTTTTTTCTCGGGGGTGTATTCTTTTAGAATTTTAATTATTTGTTCTTCGTTGTCATCTTTAGTTATTTGAATTTGATATATCTTTTTGTTATCTACTTTTGTATATTTTACTGGAATGGGGTTATTTAAAACTTCTGTTATTATAAATTGGTTGGGTTTCATATCGATTGCTTCGTTTAAAATTTTAATCGCGTTTTTGGTTCTTCGTTTTGTGTCGAATGTATCGTGTCGATCTCGTCTGGATCTTCCTTATTTCTGCTTCGTCTACGTTTCCTATAATGGATTCCGTTTCTAATGCATTGAGTTGGATTCTACTTAAAGCGTCTGCGTTGTTGTTATAAATTCCTTTTTTATATATAATTTCGTAATCATACTCTTCGAGTCTGATTCTCCATCTTTGTAATTTTGAATTCGGTTCTTTCAGTTTGCATAACCATACTAGTGGTCTATGATCCGTGTTACGTCGTCATCGAACAATTCGGTATTTTGTGACAATAAATACTTTGTGCGTGCATCCTACAGTTTGAGTGAAACATTTTATATACCGGCAATAACAGTGCATAAAGTGACAGTCGTACTCGAGCCTTTAAAGAGGCAAGTCGCCTTCGAACCCTTGAAAAGGACGGTTGTGTTAGAGCTTTGAAAGCGAGACCGACACCATTTTCGTGCGTGTTTCTGGTTCTCCGTAAAAGCTTTTGTGCGTGAAAGTGTCTATTGCCCCCAGCGGCGCAGGACTTAAGGTATTTATACCCTTTTACTAAGTAGTTTGATGTAGTTTTTTTGTTTGTTATTACATAACGCTCCACCATTATCGTTATTGCTATAAAAGCAATTGGTCCTTCATTATAATTTGCATATTTTTATCACACATTTATATCAACCTCCTTAATCACCATCAATCAATGGTCCAAACGATCCGAATTCACCAGTCTTATGGTTTTATACACATGTCCTAAATTAAATATTATTGTGCATTTCAGCGAGCTTTTAATTAAGTAAATATTTTAGCTTTTAAAATTTGTGTTTCAAGCTCCATTTAGCGGGTTAAAATATGTATAATAGTAGCTACATACTTTCTTTAGATTAAATTAAGCGATTTCGCCGTAATTGAAACCAGCAAGCGTTTTAATTACAAACAAATCCTTAACATAAAATTTGTCAGTTTTCAGTTTTAAATTTATTTTAGCGGTATAAAGCAAAGCAACCTGAAAACTATAAATCGCTTTGTACTTCTTAAACGAAAAAGGAAAGGGTTTGCTTTGTATTTAAAAGCTATTGTACGTTTTAGTATCAATACAAACCTTTTCAGGCGGTTTACGGTAAAATATTGAACATCTGCAGGAGTAATATAATGTAAAAGCTGCATCTTTCGGCAAATACGTTAAAACCACGTTTCCTGTGATCTTTTGATGGTAAGCCGCTCGGGTTGTTAAGCGGTACATCTTATATTCACGCTTTTGTTTGACGAACCGTTAGTCATAAAACGTGATTTATTGGTTATACCCTATTTTACATTTTTCGTGCTTTGAACAATCATAATATTTTAACATTTTTCGCGTACATCTGAGCGTTACGGTTTTATAGCATTTAGTGTAGATCTTTCAAAATAACAAAATAACTATGGCTCCGAAGAAGGCACATGTGGTAGAACTCCAATTACTGAAAACACGGATTTTAGAAATATTTGAGCTTTGTAATTCTATACAAAGTGACCCAAGTTTAAAGGCATTGTTCCTTATTCAAACAAGGGGAATACATGACCTTTATGCAAATTTCAATACAATTTTAGTCGCTGTCTTGGCCTCATGTGACGAGGTAGAATCATTAAATTACAACGCTGTACGGAAGGAAGTAGATTCCGCTTATTTTTCATACTGCTGCATCTCGATACGATGCAAGAAATGAAAGCACCACAAATTACAGAAAATGCTCCAAGCAGCACGGTATCAAAATTGTTACCGTTAAAGCTCCAAATTTTTAATAATGAGGTAACTGAATTTTCATCTTTCATCGATTTATTTGACAGCCTGGTCTATAATAACGCGTCGCTGTCCAATATCGAAAAATTAAATTATCTTATCAGTTGTTGTACCGGGAGTCTTTAAGAATCGTTAAATCTGTACCCATTTCGGGGATAATTTTATTATTTCCTATAACGCCTTGCGTGAGAGATTTAGCAATCCGCGTTTATTGGCAACTTTGCATTGGAAAGCAATGAAAGACTTTCTACCTTTAAAATCAGAAGACCCTAAGAAACTTAGGGCACTTATTGATTGTTTTTCGGAGAACCTTGCTGTTCTAACTAACTTAAAGTTTCCCACTGAACATTGGAACTTTATTCTGGTCGATTTGCTTTTAGAAAACTTGATCCGTTCACTAGAAAACGCTTCGAACTCCAATCGGATCCGAAGCAAATACCTAATTTCGAGGATTTGAGATATTTTTTAACCCAACAATGTGCAGCGTTGGAAACCTTTTCTTCAACCGCACCTGTTTCTTATTCGACGACTGTCCATACATCGCACACATCAGTGCCTAAGAAATCCTCAGCGTTTCAATTTAAACCAAGAGTTTCTTCTAACGTAGTTTCACTGGACACACCAAGTAGCTCCAGTGACTCAAAGAATTCATTTGCGCACCATTGTCCTTCCTGCAAGGGCAATCACTTAATTTACAGATGTCAATCGTTTCTAAAGAAAACTCCGACAGAACGTTTCGACATTGTCAAACGCTTACGCCTTTGTTTAAATTGCTTACGAACAGACCATGCGTCCATGCAATGCAAATCTTATAATTCCTGTCGAACTTGCGCCAAGCCGCATCATACCTTGCTACATTTTGAATCGCAACCTGCTTCTAGCCGTTCAGCTGAACCGACCGCTACACACATGCATAAAAATGCCAATAGGACGCAGTCAGCCTATCCTATTCCGGCAAATGTTTTGTCTTCACAGACGAATTCAAATCTTGGGGTTACTGTCTTACTCTCCACTGCTGTTGTGGAAGTTCAAGATCGTTCTGGTAGATACAAACCGATCAGGGTACTCTTAGATCCTGGTTCCCAAGCTAGCTTTATTCGAGACGATTGCGTGAGCAAACTTTGGCTTCCACGCATACGTTCTCAAGTTCCGATTTATGGACTTGGGCAGACAACTTCAGCAGTCAATAGGGTGCCGTCAGCTGCACCATTCGCTCTATGTTAGACTCTGAAAATCTCTAGAAGTCACAACTTTTGTGCTTTCGTCAATATCTGGCAAATTACCTAGCGTTGAAGTTCCTAATAATTGGGAACACTTATGCGGCCTGCACTTTGCAGACCCGACCTGGAACTCTCCAGGAACCATTGACATGCTCCTAGGAGCAGATGTTTATCCGTTCATCATCAATGGCGGTGTTATACATGGCAAGTTTCTTCAGCCTGCCGCCATAAATACAATTTTGGTTGGACTATTATTGGTCCCACAAAAAGCTTGCAGTCTGATACTGTCCAAGCATTTTTTACTTCTGTAGAAGATCCTATCGACCAGACCCTAAGGCGGTTTTGGGAGATAGAAGAGTTGCCATCCAAGCCTTATACTTCTCCGGAAGAAGAAAAGGCAGACTTGATTTTTGAAAACACGTTTTCTCGTGACCCTAGCGGTCGTTTTATTGTTGCGTTACCGTTCAACGATACTTTGCCCGTTTTTGATAAGTCCTTTGACATGGCTAAAAAACGACTATTTTCGTTGGAGCGCAAATTGCATGCTCAACCGGAGCTACGCGCACAGTACAACAATTTCATGCAGGACTATCTTGATGCGGGTCATATGGCATTACTCGATTCTCCGCCCGTTGGGAACGATAATTATTTTTTACCCCATCACCCTGTGTTTAAAGAAGAAGGTCATACTTCTAAAATTCGTGTGGTTTTGACGCCTCTGCAAAGGCTAAAAACAACGTGTCACTTAATGACACTCAATTGGCTGGACCTAGTCTCCAAAATGACATTTCGTCAATCTTACTTAAATTTCGCTCTCATCGTTTCGTTTTTACTTGTGATGTTCGCCAAATGTATCGACAAATTTTGATTACCGATGAACATCGAAGGTTTCAATTAATTGTGTGGCGGTTCTCCGCAGAAGAACCCATTCAGACATATCAGCTTAATACAGTGACCTACGGTATTAAGTCATCGCCTTATCTAGCATTAAAAACTCTTCAGCAATTAGCCATTGACGAAGGCAAAAGGTTTCCGTTAGCCGCTGACGCTATACGGTCAAATCTATATATTGATGATTTCGTCGCCGGTGGAGATTCTATACAATCGGCCCTCGAAATTAAAGATCAACTTATTCGACTTTTACATTTGGCTGGTTTTGAACTTCGAAAATGGAGTTCTAATTCAGTTTCTATTTTGGAAGGCATTCCGTCAGATTTTTGCCAATATACTTCTCTCGATTTCGATTCGGACGAATCAATAAAATATTAGGTCTTCAATGGTCACCTACAGAAGATATTTTCTCGTTTCGGTTAAACCATTAAACCAAATATGTACAAAGCGCAACATACTTTCACAAGTTGCCAGAATATATGATCCATTAGGATTTTTAGCCCCACTAACACTTTTGCAAAACGCCTAATCCAGCATCTGTGGATGTTAGGTTTAAATTGGGATGACATCCCACCAGCAGACATTTCGTCTCAATGGCAGCAATACCAAGAAGAGTTGCCGTTATTATCGTCATTAAAGTTACCACGTTGTTTACCCCCTTCGGATCCTTTTACTTGTCATTTGCATGGGTTTTGCGATGCTAGCGAGGTAGGGTATGCAGCGGTAGTGTATTTTCAGTTCATAAATCAAACTACCGGAGAAATAACTGTACAATTTGTAACCGCTAAAACAAAAGTAGCTCCAATTAAGCGCATTTCAATTCCACGTTTGGAATTATGTGCCGCCGTTTTATTAACCGATTTACTTTCTTTTACCATTCGTTCTTATCAAGGCTTGATTGACATTTCCGATGTTTCAGCGTGGAGTGATTCTACGGTCGCTCTCACTTGGATACGTTCTCCACCTTTTCGTTGGAAAACTTTTGTGGCAAACCGTGTTAGCCACATTCAAGAAATCATTGCACCTAGCCGATGGTTTTATATTAAATCTTCGCATAATCCGGCTGATCCTGCATCTCGGGGATTAATGCCAAGCGCGGTTATCTCATGTTCGCTATGGTGGGCGGGGCCTGAATGGCTTCACTACCCTAGTGACTCGTGGCCGCCTCAACCAACATTGTCAACCTCAATTGCTGAGGTAACTACGGAAAAGAAGATCCTAACATTTGTCGCTCAAACAGATCCAAACGTCATTGACATTTTACTAAGTCGCTTTTCATCGTTATATAAAATCCAAGGCATCGTGGCTTACATTTATAGATTTTCTAAACCCATGGCTCAACGTCATACGGGTCCCTTAACAGACATTGAACTACACAATGCTCTCATGATTATCGTTCGGCATGTACAAAATGTTACATTTTTAAAGGAAATAGCTTCGATTAAGGCAAACCGTAAATTACCTAAAAGCTTGCGAAAACTTTCTCCATTTGTTGATCCACAAAACATCTTAAGAGTAGGTGGGCGCTTGACACATTCTTCGCTTTCCTATTCCGAAAAGTTTCCTGCGGTATTGCCTCAGCGGCACCGATTAACCGAACTTATCATTCTGTCAACTCATGAAAGGTATTGCCATCCCGGTGTTAATACCACAGCGTATCTTATCCAACAGAATTTCTGGATCCTTTCTATTAAACATTCAATCAGAAATTATTTATCATCCTGTCATAGATGTTTTCGTACCAAACCGGTCCTGGTAACTCCTCCTATGGGAGACCTACCGGCAGCACGTATTACCCAAATCAAACCGTTCAGTATTGTTGGTGTTGATTTTGCTGGCCCTCTTTTAATAAAGGCTAACCGCCTGCGAGGCTCTAAAACTCTTAAGGCCTATATTTGTATTTTTGTTTGTTTTGCCACTAAGGCAGCACATATTGAACTTGTTTCGGATTTGTCGGCAGACGCGTTTCTTGCCGCTTTGCGACGATTTATAGCACGTCGAGGACGCTGTTCTCAAATATTTAGCGATTGCGGTACTAATTTTGTAGGTGCCTATCGTCAGCTTACGAGTTATCTGCATAGTGCAGTAACCTCAGAAAGGATAAAGTGGTCGTTTAATCCACCTAGCGCCCCTCACTTCGGTGGCTTGTGGGAAAGCGGTGTTAAGTCGGTAAAGACACACCTATCTCGCGTAATCGGCGAACAAAACTTACCTTTGAGGAACTGTACACAGTTCTTACACAAATTGAATCTGTGCTAAATTCAAGGCCACTCTGCGCTTTGAGTTCGGATCCAAATGACTTGCGTTGCCTAACACCAGGTCATTTCCTAACTATGGAGCCTCTTTCTGCACCACCAGATGAGGACCATTTAACCAACGTTGTACCATTAAAAAGCAGGTGGAAACTCCTGCAAAAACTCCACCAAGATTTTTGGGCTCGCTGGAGCCATGAGTACTACATACTCTGAACCAGAAGGTTAAATGGCACTCTAAGGTAGGTGTCCGACAAGTGGAAAAGGACACTATTGTCCTCGTCAAGGACGACCAGCTTTCTCCACTTCAATGGAAGTTTGGTCGTATTATTAATACTTTTCCCGGTGCGGACGGTATTATACGTGTCGCTGAAGTCAAAACGGCACATGGCACACTAAAACGACCTTTGGTCAAACTAGCGCCGCTACCGGTATTTTAATTTTATTTTATGTTTAGATGTATATACACATTTTTACATGTATAGTAGTATATTATTTTTACATATTTGCTTATTTACATATATATTTTTATTCTTTGCATAGTTGGTAATATCGCTCGCTGTAGTGCACCACCCTATCTTTCGTTACCTCCTTTCCTAGCAAGGTCAAATCCCATGTGATTTCCTTCACCCAACCTACTTCCCTCCTTTTCAAAATTCTATGAATTTGGTGGGCGGTATGTTACGTCGTCATCGAACAATTCGGTATTTTGTGACAATAAATACTTTGTGCGTGCATCCTACAGTTTGAGTGAAACATTTTATATACCGGCAATAACAGTGCATAAAGTGACAGTCGTACTCGAGCCTTTAAAGAGGCAAGTCGCCTTCGAACCCTTGAAAAGGACGGTTGTGTTAGAGCTTTGAAAGCGAGACCGACACCATTTTCGTGCGTGTTTCTGGTTCTCCGTAAAAGCTTTTGTGCGTGAAAGTGTCTATTGCCCCAGCGGCGCAGGACTTAAGGTATTTATACCCTTTTACTAAGTAGTTTGATGTAGTTTTTTTTGTTTGTTATTACATAACCGCTCCACCATTATCGTTATTGCTATAAAAGCAATTGGTCCTTCATTATAATTTGCATATTTTTATCACACATTTATATCAACCTCCTTAATCACCATTAATCAATCGGTGTATATGTAAAATTTTCTTCCGTATAAATAAGGTCTAAAATATTTTGTTGCCCAAATTATGGCTAATAATTCTTTTTCTATGGTACTATATTTCTGTTCGGTTTCATTTAAGGTTCTGGATGCGTAGCTGATGGGTTTATCGCTACCTACTTTTCCTTGGCTCAATACTGCGCCTAATGCTACATTCGATGCGTCTGTCGTCAGTATAAATGGTTTTGTAAAGTCTGGGTATTCTAATACAGGGTGATTCGTTAATATGTTTTAATTTTGTCTACGGTTTTAATAAATTCCGGGTGTGTTCAATTTTGTTTCCTTTTTAAACAATTTGTCAGGGGTTTGGTTATCTGAGCGTAACCTTTAATGAATTTGCGGTAGTAACCACTAAGTCCTAGAAATCCTTTAATTTCTTTGGTTGTCTTTGGTAATGGGTAATTTAGAACTGCATTTGTTTTGTCTGGATTTGGCATTACTCCTTAGGGTGTTATTACATGTCCTAAAAATGATACTTCTTTTTGTAAAAATTCACTTTTGTCTAACTGTACTTTGAAATGTGCTTGTCTAAGTCTTTCGAATACTTCTTTCAATCTTTCTATGTGTTCTACCAATGATGTGGAATAAACTATGATGTCGTCAAGGTATACAAGGCATTTTTCATTGTGTATTCCTCGTAGTATATTGTCCATGACTCTCTGGAAAGTAGCGGGTGCGTTCTTTAATCCAAATGGCATTCGTTTGTACTCGTAATGTCCTCTAGGTGTGCTGAAGGCTGTTTTGATATGTCTTTTCTTCCATCTCTACCTGATGGTATCCTGATGCTAGGTCTAATGTTGTTAAATATTGGCATTTGCCTAATTTGTCTAAAATTTCGGTTATATTTGGTAGTGGATATTTGTCATCTACCGTTTTTTCATTTAACTTTCTATAATCCATTACCATTCTGTACTTTCTCTTTCCGGTTGCGTCTAATTTCTTAGGTACTATTAACACGGGGCTGCTCCATGGTGAATTGGAGTGCTGGATTATGTCTTGGTCTAATAAGTCTGCTACTTGTCTGTCAGCTTCTTCTTGGCTTGCATGAGGTAGTCTATATGCTTTTGTAAAAATTGGCTTGTTGTCTGTTAGCTCGATATTATGTTTTACTGTGTTAGTGAATGTTAATAGTATTCCTTCGCAGTGGAATATGTCGCGGTATTCAAAACATAAGTTCTTAATTGCTCTTTCTTCTTCTTGATTGATGTCGGTATTGAAGCGGATTTTAGTTAAATTTTCTCTTAACATTTTGTAATGTTCTATTGGGTTGTATTCGTTTTCTAAATTTTCGTCTATTTCCATTTCGTTAAAATTTAGTTCTTCTACGTTAATTGGGTCTGTCAATGATAATTCTACGGGATAGTCGTTTGAATTTAATATTGTTGTGGTTGCATAATTATCTTTTATTTGTACTAAAGCGGTTGGGTTTCTACTCCTTGTTGAAATGTCATATGATTTATTATTCCTAAATTTTTGTTAGATTTTACTGGGATTTTTATTTTTCTTTCCGTTCGGGGTTCTATAGTGTATTTTTGTTCAATTTGTGTGTTTTGAAATTTAATTGGGATTTTTCCGTATTTCGTCCTTAATAAGCGATTTTTAATGTCAATGTTGGCTTCTAATTTTCTTAGAAGGTCCATTCCGATTAAATCCGTCATATTTGTCGTTAAATTCGAATACACAAAATTTATGTTTCATTTTAACATTAAATGTTCTCGGTATGGGTATATTGGCTACGAATTGGTGTATTGTCGTTTGATGGGCTGTTGTAATTTTAAATGGTTCTCTTTCTACATAATCTAAATAATGTTTTTGTACGGTTCTGGGTCTAATTAATGTTTTTGATGATCCGGTGTCGATTAATAGTTTGAATTTGGCGTAGGGTATTTCTATGTATGGTAGTACTAAGTGATTTATGTTATTTAAGTTTATTAAGTTTGGTCAGTTATGAATTGGTCCATTTGAAAATTTGAGTTCGAGTTTTCTTCGTCGTACTCCTCGTAAGTTTCGTATTGTTTGTCACGCTCGTAAGTTTCTGCATGATTTGATTCATTGTTCGTAGGTGTCTCAATGTAATTATTCTGGTCTGTGTCAAATTTTTCTATTTCTTGATGGAATAGTTCTTCCGATGTAAAATTGCGTTTCTGATGAGGGTTTTGTCGGATGTGTGTTATCTTGGTATTTTGTCTGGTGTTACCAGATGAGGTATCCATTGGTGTTGGTTTGTAATAATTATTAGGGTTGTTATTATTATTAGTCATTGGTGTACTTCTATTGGGGTTTGCGTTGAATGCTGGTCTTTGTTGGTTTAGGTTTTGATTAAATCTAGGTTGGAATGTTGGTTTCGTAAAAGTTGGGTTAAATGTTGGTTTTGAAAAATGTTTATATTGATTATTAAAATTTGTATTGTTGAAACTTGGGTTATTAATTCGCGGTTGATTTGTTTGTGCGTTAAAGGGTGTGAATTTTTGTTGAGGGATTGTTTGTCTTGTGGCTTGTATGGTTTTTATTGGTGAATAACTTTTATTCGCGTTGGGGTTGTATAGTCTGTTGCGGTAATACATTACATTTTCTTCTTCTATTACTATGTTCATAGCTTCTTCTAGATTTTGGGGTCGTTGGAATCTGATTTTATCCGATAGTCGTTCTGGTAAAGCGTTTATATATGTGTCTAGTGCCATTTCGTCATACATTTTTGTTTTTAAATGTCTAACGTTTTGATCGGGTTCTTCGATTTTTAATTTGGTTAGTATTAAACTTCTCACGTCTTGGCATTTCATTCCGAATTGGTAGGGGGATTGGTTGTGTTTCATTCTAAGGTTTATTAGGTCTCGTACCAGGCATTTTATGTTACGTTGGTCTCCAAAATATGCAATTATTAGTTGTTTAAATTGTTCCCATTCTTGTAAATCGTCCCTACTGGCGATTAAGGTTAGTGCCCTTCCGGTTAGTTTACTTATTACCAAGCGTATAAGCAATGCATTCCTTTCGTTATCTCCGGGTTTGTAGAAGGTTTTTAGGAACATTTCGGCTGCTCCAATGAAATTTGAGAGATGTGCTTCCGTGCCATCAAATATCTGTATTGTCTCCAAATAGAGTCGCATGTCTATGCTACTCATGTTGGTTAAGGGTTGTTTTCGATTTTGGGTAGTTTCAAAAAAATATATATATTTTTTTTGAATTGAGGTTTATTTCGCTGTTTGTATTGTTATTTTTGCTTCGGATTTACTAATTTTCCGTTTGGGTTGTAAAATTTCAAATTTTGTAGAATTTGGGGTTGGTTTTGCTATTTGTAGCGTTAATTATGCTTGGGATGTATTAATTTTTTTTTTTGATTAAATAATTTCGAATTTTGTAAAAATTGGAGTTGATTTTCTATTGGTAACGTTAATTTTGGTTTGATTTTATTAATTTTCCTTTTAGATTGGATAAATAAAAATTTGGTAAAGATTGAGATTTATTTTGCTATTTTTCAGCGTTATTTTTAGAATCGTAGTCGCTGTTATTTATATTTAGTTACACAGTGCGGTGATGTACTCGTGAGATTTATACTCAATAATGTTGAATTAATTACCGTAGTCTTGAATTTGCTTGTTTTTATGCGGCTTTTAATTTGTCTGGAGTTTCTGGATGGATGGATTTGTACTCGCTATAATTACTTTGTTGTTAATTTGTAATTAATACTCTTTCCGTGGGTT
Organism: Platerodrilus igneus; assembly: GCA_036346225.1. Classification (NCBI taxonomy): domain Eukaryota; kingdom Metazoa; phylum Arthropoda; class Insecta; order Coleoptera; family Lycidae; genus Platerodrilus; species Platerodrilus igneus. The sequence goes on from JARFIW010001480.1 coordinate 6,848,745, forward strand.
TTATTGAGTTGCGTAAACGTACAGTTCGTCTGTCTTGTATTCTAATTATAACTTGAGGTTAATTACTTCTGCACTTTATTGTTGCCATTAACTACTAAAAGATGTAGTCTTTGTTATTTAGTCAAGTTTCTTGGTAATAATTGCGTACGTGCTTAATAACATATGACTATACTTGTCGAGGTAATTAGCACTTACAGGTGTTAATTTCAATTTATAGGAATTAGATAATTTACTTCCGTACTCGCTAATGCTTGCATAAAGTGTTATGTCTGTTTATTTTAGATCTCTCGGTATTTAATTATAATGCTTGTTGGTAATTGAATCTCTCGTAATGTAGGTTTTAGGTGCAATTATGCGCGTTTCAATTAAAGCTTCTTACGATGACCGTTTAACTTTACTCAGTATCTGTAAATGCAAATGATGAGTAATTTTAATTAAAAAAACGTTTAGATTTTATACCGTGTTTGTACTAAGATAGTTGCAATCTTATTTGCTGTGGTGAATGCTGGATGTAATTTAATGCGCTTTTATGGATTAATTACTTGTGGGTATTAATGCAAAACTACGTTGCTTTTATTATGTCGTGATGGATTTATTACTTATGATGCAAATTGCGTTGTTGAAAGTTATAGTTTAGTTCTGAAAGCGATTTCTTTAAGGTAATAATGATATTGCGTTCGCGGACTTTGCTTATCTTAAGGTGGTTTTAGGTTACCGTAGCAGAATGTTTTGCTATAATTTATAAGGTCAATGTTTTAAATAATCGTTCCGTGATTGCTTTGAAGAATTAGCTTTAGCTTTGAAATTAATTTTGCGTTAGTTTACCGGTTTATAAACGTGCGTTGAATCGCGGTAGTTAATGTTTCTTATTTTGGTGTTAGTGAGTGTGCGTTCGTTATTTTTTTGGTTTATTTTGAGTTTGTTTTAATAATTGTGGTAAGAATCTCTTAAATATCAAGTCTCATTTGCTTTTTAAGAAAATCTCTTTTAAATTCAAGTCTCATAGATTAATACTTTCTCAAAATAAGGTCTCGTTTTTTTTTTGGAAATAATTCACTTTGTAATTATTTTCAAACCAATATTCATAACATAAAATTCATAAAACAATGATAATAAATGGTAATCAATAATAATAATACTAGCATATATCAATTATAGTTTCTGGTTTTAAAAAAAGGGTATAAAATGGAAATGAACTTACATTAATTTCATCTGTTTCTTTGGTGGGCTCGATCGATGCTGTATCTTGTCCACCTTGGTTTGTTTGTTGGATTTAGACGATTCTTGTTCTTTGTCCAACTTGGTTTGGGTTCTGCCAAAATTTCGAATTAAAATTCTTGGTCACCAATCTTCCGATTTTTGGATTTTTAGTGCCCTTTTGACATCCGTTACGACTGCGCCAGTTAAGGTCCGGGCCTTTGGAGCTGTGTTTTTAAAAAACAACTTCAAACACTTAACACATTTATTTGATTTGAAACAGATAACTTGTACATAATAACTTTAAAAATAATTATTGTACTGGGCGAGTAGTCTAGGTAGACAACAATGCAAAAGCTGTATTACTCAGACTGACTGCCGGGCCTTGAGCTCCCGGGCTTTTTATAATAACCTGTCCCTCACACGGCTGTGGGAACTTGCAGATCTCATGTTTGCTTTACACTTTATTACAATGTAACAACTTAATTCTAAGTAATTGCGGTATGTTGACCGCCTGTGACCTGCCACCTGCAGTATCACTGCTCTCACGGATGCAAAGTTGCATCCGTTCTCATGAACTGTCGATAACCTCTCTGGGTTATCCTTGTTTTGCAATGTTGCATTGAACTTATACTTTATTTAACAATTTCTAATAATTCCTATTAGATTCAATATTTCAATATATATAGGTAATTGGGGGATACATAACTCGCTTTACAATACAATAAAGGACGAATTGACTACGCTTGGCTTCTCTTTTGGATTTGCCTAATCGGTGACAAACATTAAGCTGGCAATTGTCTTTTGCTTTCCTTTAACCAGTAGAATGTATTGACGACGAAACTTTGGGTTCATTTTCGCTTTGTTTTAATATACTGCAACGAATGTTTTCTTGTTTGTTGTTGGTATATAGCGTTAATGAAACAAAAGTCCCAGGTACTGTTGCCGGAAAACGGCTGATGCAAAGTCCTTATGAACTAGCTCTGAACTTCACTTCAACGATTGAGCGAGGAGAGGCGGCGCCATGGATCAGACCGGCTTGCGTATGACTACTGAGCCCAAGGTTCCGCGTCCGATTTCCAACACGAACCGCTTGAAAAATGTTAAACTAACATTTTTCGCAAAAATAGGCTTTTGTTCGGAACAGAGTTAAAATGTAGGTCCCATGTGTGAGTGCTCTCACGCACGTTAAAAATCCCTATCTTGCTTGTAACAGCAAGAGTTCAGAAAAACTCAAAATATTCCAGATAAAAAACTCGCTTCCTTATTCAATATATTATCTTCGGGTGAAGTATTGGAAAATTAAATGTGGGGATGAGCGATGAGCAGGGAAGACCAGGGGGAATCAAAGAAAATTAAGATGATAAAAGGTTAAGCGCCATTGCACCTAACTAAATTAAAATAATAAGTTAACCTATGAATGATGCAAGAACCCTAGGGTCATGTTTCATAATGACAATTAATAATCACCAGAATGGAGTATATTCCTATAAAACACATTTTAATGCAATACAAACACGAGATCACAGCTGGCGCCTCAAGATTTAAAAATAAAATCAACAGTAAATGATACTAAATCGTTGCTACATAAAGCTTTTAAACTTTCACACAAATAATTATTTACCACTCTGTATAAGTTGGAACTACTACAACCAATAGTCGGCGTCTCTTTTAAAAACTTCTTACCTCAATTATATTAATCTCAAATCATCAAAGGTATAGTTTGCAAATAAAATTTCAAAATTAGTTCTACATAAAATTGGAGCTTAATTACTCAAGAACAAAAAAAAGAAGCTAGAAAATGATTATTTATTAATTGACCTTATTTTAGAACTTACAAGGGTTTAAATTAATTATCTGATGAAACCACTTTACTTTATATGTACAAAATTTTCATAATATCGTGAATAAGTGAAATAAAATAATTTCTGAGGTATGCTCAAAAATTAGCAATATTATTTATGATTATAGACAAAAAGTATTTCGTTAATTTATGTATATACGCAAACTTTTACAATTAGCTATATTTGAATTCAGCAGAGTTCTCACAGCAAATATTTAAGTTGTAAAATTGTGTATTAGAAAATTGATACTGAACAACATTCTAAAGATGGATTTTAATTAAATTAATTTTTTCGACGCTGGAGGTAATTTCCACTGAAACTGTTCTATATAAATTGAAAAATTTTAAATGGACACATTATGGTTCACAATTTTGCAAACATGTAAGAACATATATGAGATGGATTTATACCTTTCCTAATATTTCTACTTTGCATGTGTTCAACTTAGAACTATAAACTTGTAACGTGCATTTTTGTAGTTTAACATTTTACGCTATACTCAATTCGTAAATACATTTCTGCAACTACTATCTCTATGTTTTATATTTATTAACTCGTTTGCGAATAATCCCTTTATATTATATTACGCGATTATCGACTTCCACTCTCTACAATTCGATAGTGTGGTTAGGTGATCGAGATTGAAACACATCCTTAGGTGAATGCGTCGTATTATAATGAGTGGATATTATTGATTTTCTAGTTATCGATAAGAGGTCGTAATAGCAACGAGTTGAATAAACAGATGGGTAGTGGTAGTTTGTTCTTGGTTCCTATATATTAATTACGTTGAAAATACTGCTTCCTCTTTGCTTTGACAATAGTGAGAATTAAGCGGTATCAATTTTTCGAATTGTTCATGAACAAGCACGGCACGATTTTAGTTGTTTTTGTTGTGAAATAAAAGTTGTATATTAACTGTAGAAGTGTAGTGCTAATTCCGATTGAAGTAGTATGGTTTATAGGCGAACGTGTTTGGTCGACGCACGTGTTTAACGGAACATTTGACGGACTTACTTTAGTGATACACGTGCGTTACTCATTGTGGTTTTTTTGTTGGTGCTTTGTCTCTTGATATTTAAACGGTGTGTGCGATCTAGTTTAGCGGTCCTTTTCTTTTTTTATCAGAGTAGTGCATACTGTGGATTATCCAAATACAGTTGATATTGTAGTTTCTGAATTTTCCAACCCCAAAGTATCTAAAATAGATCATTGCTTGCGCAAATTTCGTTATTTGCGAAATATAACCGATTACCGGTTTACAAAGGTATTGGTTGAAGTTTCTCACTGTTGTTTTTGGATGTTTATGAAAATAATATACATTTGGTCCCAGTTGAAATTAAACTAGTGCTACAAAATATTTCGAAATTATTGTCTCAGCTAATAGAATTAACAAGAAATTTATCAATGCTACATAGTTCCGTCGCGTGATAATGTCTGCTGCTAACACCAGTGAAATACGTAGGTGTGATTAGGGTAACGTGTGATAAGTTCTAACAACACCCTCCCAGTCAAGGGTGAAGTGCTGCGTTAGTGCCGGACATCGTGAATCCCACACTTCAATTGCAAGGAAGCGTTACTGAAGGACCTTTTGTAAGTTGAACTATTTCCTACTTGTTCTTACTGTAATATCTATCCGTTGTTTTGCCATATCTTTGTCGTTCGGATACCTTTTACTATAGAATTGCATGCTATTAAGAAACAAAAAAAAGAGAAACAAAACAAATTAGTTTGAGTAATTTGAATATTTGGACAGGAAAGAAAAAAAATCAATGCTACTGGATTGCTCATAGCAATTGTGTCTCATCTATTTATCTTTTGTTAACATTTTGTCTGATTTATGTTTAATTGGTGTGTGAGGAAACGTTTCTGCTACTCCCCAATATTACCTCACTTTGTACAATCTATGCTCAATCAGCATGCTATGCTTTTTCTTTATTTCAGGTTTGCAGGACTAATTTTTTTTTTATTGCAGGTTTACTATTCTATTTTTTTTATTGCAGGTATTGTTACTAACTCCTTACAGCCGCGTTCATAATATGTTGGTCTGCTTTCTACAACCCCCTAATCTCCGATTGAGCCCGGTCATTTCTTTGATTTTCTTGGTGTTACGCACGGCTACGAGCCAACGTAGCATAAATTTGGCGCCCAACGTGGCTGCCTCGACAAACGTAACAAACTGTATCGAGTAACTTTAAATATTCCAAAGTTCGTGCGACGAAAACAAACTTTAAGTGCCAAACGACTATTTGCCAGATATGAAATAAAAGAGATGTGTGGTACAACATAATTTAAAACCCACTTAACGAAATATGTTGGAAATTCTACAAATAAGAATTTGCTCGAACCTCTTATGTTATGATGGTGCATAATTCTTGTATTCAACGGAAGCTTAAAACTTTCAGAAAACCATATCCATCAATTACCTCGAATATGCGTTCGATGTCGAAGTTCAACTAACACACTGCATACGTCCATTAGAAAACAAGGTCTCTATCGGCGCATTACGGTTCCATAAAAATAATATTGTTGTTTCTAATATAAAGTAATTCCGATACGTATTTTGATGCTTCTTTAAATTTAAGTTACTAAATTTATATTCCATTATTACGCTTACAATTCTTAAGACTATAAGATTTACGTCTAAAACGTGGTTACGTAATTAACTGTGTAAGAAAGTCTATATAAATTTAATAATACTGACCATTGTTAAAGGGAGAGAACACGGTAGTAAGACATTACTGTATTAAATAAGACTTTAGATGTGATTTTCCAATGCTCCACCCGAACGTACTACATTGGCCAGGAAGCGAGTTTTTTTTACCTGGAAAATTTGGAATTTTGCCGAACCCTTGCTGTTCCAAGCAAGGTAGGGATCTTTAACGTGCGTGACAACACTCACACACGGGACCTCCATTTTACCTCTCATCCGAACGAGGGTGTATTGTAGGTGTATTGTAAATTGGTTATTTCTCACGATTTCAATGCCAGGATAAAATAACAAGAATTCGCAGTCGAAATCTAGAATATAACCTCGTGTTTTTTTATTGTAATTACAGCTCTCTGGTGATATATGCAAATCATATCGACATTCAACTTGTAATATAATGGATTTAATTAACATAAGGTGTATTGCAAAAACATGTTAAGACAGGTATGCGTATAATTCCTTCTTGGTTACATCATCCCAAAATAATTTATACAATTAGACTGAACTTACAGTCAGATCTACCATATAATCTTTTAATTATATCAGTATGAATTTAAAATATAAGCAAATTATACTATCTTTCATTTTGCATGTATTAACTTTTATAACTCAAGGTGTAGCATCAAGGTTTTACATCACTCTCAAACTATAGAACTTAATAAGAGCTTTTCTTAGCACCAACATAATTTAGAAAATATGTGTTTTATTAATATATATTTATTTATTAAATATTTTCTAGCAAAAATTCATTCAAGAAATTTAATAGTTCTTCTTACGCGAATGGTTTCTCTTAAACGTGCATCTGAACAACGTAAAAAATCTAGTATATGATTTCCAAGTTGTTTATTAACACCAGGACTTGTTATCTGACACACAAATTTGTTGTATATCTTAATTCTTGCATTGGTTGTTAGCCATGTTAAACAATCGACTTTATATTAAAATTAAGTTTAAATGGCTCCATGCTTGGCATTAAATATTTTTAAATTTTGTTATGTATAATGCCAGAATAAAAATTTTAGAATAGTATTACATTGTTCTTTATTTATAAAAGGCTCTGACGTCACAACGACCTTGGAAAAGTAGCCGAAACTAGGTAGCCGAGAGCATAGCAAAGTGGTGATTGTGCCTATATGAAGAATTTTGTTATCTTAAGCAAAAACGTGCAAGTGGTAAAGAATTTTTTAGCTCTCCTCCAAAGCTGTATTTTGTATGAAGTAGCGAATAACATTTAGAAAATATACGAAATGTAATATAATGGTTCTAATTATAAAGTCTGCATGTAAAATCTTGTAAAAACAAGTTGTTCATTTCTCACGATTTCATTACCAAGATAAAATAACAAGAATTCGCAGCCGAAATCTAGAATATAACCTCTTGTTTTTTTATTATAATTATAGATCTCTGGTAATATATATGCAAATAATATCGACATTCAACTTGTAATATAATGGATTTAATTAACATAAGGTGTACGGCGGTGACTTTCGAATAACTCAAAAAACGAAAAGGGTGGACTGTATTTTTTCTATAGCGTGTTTCAATAAGCAACACAATTAATTAATGTTAATGCACATGACAAACCAACAAAGTAGCGTTTATTTTTTGTACTCACCTGCAACGGCAACGATGAAAGAAGTTGTAACCAATTAAGAGCTTGCAGCACACGAACTAGGGCGGTTCATCAAAGTGTATAATATCCAATTAACGGCATGTAACACGTGCACACGGGACGCGGCACATGAACAAAACGAAGCAAACACCAACGCGGTGTGTAACAATTCACAAAACAAGACGGCACTATAAGTACGACTGCGGTTTTTACGATAACGTTTTCAACGGCTATTACTTAGCGAGGATATGCGGTTTCTTCAACGATATTTGTTGAGCGGTTTTCAATATTAGGGCGACTTGTTGCTACGGCGGTTCTACAACATTCTTCAAAATGGGAATACTTGAACAAGCTAAGGCGGACTCTTCAATATTCTCCTATCTGCGGGATCTACGATACTTCAAGCTAATGCGGACACTGCAATGCTCTACTATCTGCGGGATCTACGATACTTGAACAAGCTAATGCTGGCACTGCAATACTAGTAGAACGATTTCGTTTAGAAAGTTTTTTGGATATTCCAAATTGATAATCTGGCGCGTCCGCGCGCTACAGACGTTTACCATTCACAAGGTTAATATACATCAAATAAACGCATTGGGGAAATTTAACTAATAAAATTTAAATCTATCGCGTCGAATTGAGAACAGCAAGCAAGCCCAAGTAAATAATAAAATCCTAAACTATAAACTATTTACAAAGACGGAACATAAGCTGTGTTGCAAAAACATGTTAAGACAGGTATGTCGTATATTTTATTCTTGATTACATCACCCCCAAAATAATTTATACAATTACACTGAACTTGCAGTCGGATCTAACATATAATCTTTAGCTTTTATTATATTTAATTTATACCCGTATGAATTTAAAATATATGCAAATTATATCACCTTTCATCGCGATTTATTTGCCTCTCGAATAAAAAAATTAATTTAATTTTATATTAAGATGTTCTTGCTTACATTTAGCAATTTCAATATATTTAAATATTTAATATGTGTGTATATATGTAAAAACATGTTAAGACAGATCACTCGTTATTTTATTCATGATTGCATCACCAAAATAATTTATACAACTACACTGAACTCGTACCCGGATCTAAAACATAACTTTAAAATGTATGCAAATCATGTCGTTATTTAAAACTTGGTAAAGAATTTGGATGGCGATGTAATCATTCTCAAATACGGAATGGGATTCCATAAGGTGTTCTGAACGGGGGCTTTGCAGCCATTAGGTGATTGAGTACTTCAGAGATTTTTAGGTTGAGCAAAAACACGTGCTGAAGAATCTCCCGAGAACTTCAAAAAATTATTTTTGTATTAAATATATAATATTAAAAAGAAACACACAATATTTTAATGTTTTAGTTAGAAAGAATTAAATTCTTTAATTGTCTCTATCTTTTTGTGGGTAGCGGTAGCAAATTCTTATTTAAATAAAATATAGATAAAACTTCCACATTAAGAAAAATGTATCTTAGTTAAATGTACGGGGATTTTATTAATTATAGTTTAGTAAAGTGCATGGTAGTTAATGACCTCGGGGTTGTGATATTTATAACAACATATCGATATATGTAAATTATATATGGCAACTGCATAACTTCAAATCATTTTAGCATAATTGTTAATTACCAAAATTCACAATTTCTACTTCCGTTAAAAACACATTAAGAAAGTGCATCTTGGAGAATTTAATAACTATAGTTAGTAAGTAAGTAAGTTTATTCATACCCATAATACAATAGTATTGTCATTATGAAACATGACCCTAGGGTTCTTGCATCATTCCTAGGTTAACTTATTTTAATTTAGTTAGGTGCAGTAGCGCTTAACTTTTTTTTAATCTTATTCGTTTCACCCTGTCCTTCCCTGCTCATCGCTCAACCCCACATTTGATTTTCCAAAACTCCACCCGAAGGTAATATATTGGATAGGGAGCGAGTTTCTACCGGGAAATTTTTATTTTTTCGAACTCTTGCTATTCAAAGCAAGGTACGGATTTTTAACGTGCGCGACAACACACACGCGGGACCTCCATTTGACCTCTCATCCGAACGAGGGCGTAATTTTTGTGAAAAATGCTCGCCTAACATTTTTCAAGCGGACCGTGTCGGGATTCGAACCCGGGACCTTGGGCGTAGTAGTCACACACATACCACTACGTGTATTAACTAAGACCGCAGGTTAATATGTAGATTGCCTTCTGTCTTCAACATTATCAAGCTCCTTCTAACCTAGAAAATTTATAACTGAGCGAAGGAACTCGAAAGCATCGGGAAATAATCGACCTCATGGTTCTCAAACAACAGACTGTAGTCTGTTGCCTTTTCTTTAACAATTTCTGTACGGCAGCTGCAGGTTTTGAATATAGGGAAAATCATATATTATTGTTTACTCTGGGTCCAATTTCACAGACATTCTAATAACTACTAGTGGTAGCCTGATTCGACATCACCTCATGAAGCTAAACACTTATATGACAGACATTTGGGTTTAACATTTTTTTACTGATAGATTGATTGTTGCCATTGCTTTTGAACTAGGTAATCACAGATGCATACTACAGTGCATGAGTATTCATGACACAAGGTATCGACGATAATACGTGTTTTTTTTGTCGACTTTGCTTCTGGTTGTTGTCTGCAAAGTTCATCCAGATCATCAAATTTATTTTTAAACATCCGAGCAAAACATCGATACATATCACGGTCCACTGCTACGCAATATACCAGCTATAGTATTCTATGGTACCTCGAATAGGTCACCTTGAATCTCTACCGTGACCACAATCTCGCTTTGCCTGTGGCGCTATACAGAGACATGAACCAATCATAGCTCGGTCCAGACTTTCGTTCATCCTCACGAGGGTATTGTTGTTCGTCTCATTGCTTGCCGTTTCTCGGATAATCGTATCAATATCACTATTGTAGAGTGCTAAGCAGTTAATGTTCGACTGTTGTTCTTCTTCTTTAAGAGTATATGGATCCGATATATCACATCGTTCATCCTTTTTTATAGCTTTGTACTGACACTCCCAGTGTATTTATAGCTTTAGTGACTGTGCGTACCTTTGTCTAGGATTGTATAGACAAACCTTGCCGCTCTCTTGAAAACCAGAATGGTGCGGATTGATGTCATATCTGGTTTTCGTTCGATCGCTTACGATATCGGATATTTGTCCTATCGTCACCATAGGTGCCATGCGACTAGTGCGTGAGCTTATTGACGTAGCTCTCGCTTACGATGTTATCTCCGGGCTTACACCCAAACTCAAGGTCACATGGCAAATGTATTTCGCAACCCAGCATGGCACATACAGGTGCCTGTCCAGTGCTCTCGTGAACCGGAGATCGATAGCTAATAAAAATAGGTCACAATCTCTCTTATGTTTGGTGACTACGTTGGAAAGGTACTTGCACAAAATGCGGTTTGTGCGTTCTACCATAGCATTTGATTGCGGGTGCAATGGTGTTATTCGAATCTGTCTTGTTCCTGTTCAAAATTCTTGGAATAAAGGTGACCCAAAATTTCTATCCTAACGGACGTGCAACTCCAAATAAGCTCTAAAAAGGCAGAACAATTCCTAAGCCAACACGTGAGCGACGTTTGCAGCTTCTTAATATGGTATGACATACGTTTCGGTTCCATTATGTAGATGCCCTACAACGTCCAACACCCGGCTTTTTAAAACCATCACCTGAAGGCTACTCACATATCGATTTCCATTCTCCAAACATTACACCAGGATTCAATTTTTTTTGTTCAAGCGATTCCATTGTGCCTAGCACTTTAGGGTGCTACCCAACTGACTAATATCATGCAAGGATGGACTTTCTCATCTGTCTTTCCATGCTAGAATAAGATCTAGGTCCTTGTCATTTTTCTGTTCGATCCGCAACTGTACTGGCTACCAATCGTCGTTGATCGCTGTACTTTGACGGACAAGATCACATTTTACTTGCGTGACGTACCATTTTCGGAGCAGAATCCGTTTATGTCCATTGTTACACTGTTCCATCGGCATTTTCTATTAATTATGGGTTCTCGGATTCTTCTTGAACCGCTTACACCGGTTCTGCCAGACATAAGCTGTTGTTCTGGCGTCGTGGTCCCTCGTCTCTATCAGTTGGTCACGAATTACACGTCGAACCACATCTACAAGCTTTCTTGGCTTTGTTCCTCCCCAGAGTGACCTACCTTGCCACAGATAAGGCGGCGCGTCGTTTGTTTCCCAATTTCGAACTTCAAGGCATAAACCAACGTATCGTGTGAAGTCTTTGGCTGGACCAGTCGTAGTACTTGCTCGATCTCGTCGGTTATTCCATCAATAAAGGTCTGAACCTCCATCAGCTCTAGGTGCTATCCGTTGCTGTTGGGTAGACTAGTTTCACCAAGAGCGCAATATCTGCTCTTAACTTTTGCAAATTTTTGTTGACCTTTTGAGGCATGATATTAAAGCCTCATAGCTTCTTTGACCATGGTCCTGTATGATTTGCAGAATATGTAAGATCTCACCTTGTAACGCGACAATCAACGCGCTTGCCTTTTCATCATCCTTCCAGCCGTTAGCTCTTGCGGCAATCTCGAATTGCTTGAAATATGTCTGCAAAGGTGGCTTTTCAACAAATGTGGGTGGTATTACTCTGAACCTTGACGTTCTGAAATTCTTGTGCGTACGGTGGTATCACTGGTGCCGAGAGTTCTGGTGTTTGTGTTTTTAGCCAATTAATTCGTTCAATTATTCTTAGAACCTCTTCTTCCATTTTTTGCGATGTTTTTAAATAGCTTTGCTACTACTTTTTGCGAGTTGTTTATTAACTGCGCTTCCAATTCTTATGAGCCGTCGGAAAATTTGGCTTCGGGTTTTTCCGGGGTATTTGTAGTTTCTTGAATAAATTCCTCTTTCAATTGAATGTAATTTTCTATGAATTTTTGTTCAATTGCCTTTGCGTTCTGATATAGTTTTTTTGCAGTTTTAATAGCTTTCTGTATAAACTTCTCTCTCAATTGACGGTGGTCTCGTTCAGTTTTTCTGTGAGTCTAAGGGCATATTCTGTAAATTTTCTGTAAAACTCGCATTCATTTCTTTTAATTTCGCTGCCAGACTTGCAGAGTTTTCTGCCATGCTTGACTTGAAGTCCTTCAAAAACGAAAGAGTATCGCTGGCTATTTTCTGTTATTCACGAGTTATAGTCATGCAAATAGAAATCATACAAATGTTTTTTTCACTAAAATCCCACTACCTGACACCAATATCGCGAAAGCTTTATTTGTACAAACAACATTCCTTTATCATCTAACTGATTATACAAGCCTTTTCAACGACTTGAGCTACATGAAATTCTAGATTTTCTCAAAACGCTTTGTTTCCCAATAATGCCTAACAGTACAAATATTAACTTCTAAGACTACAATGCCATTTTCTTAATTACTTAATATCGAAGCACTATAATTAATTCATATCGATCGCTATAACAAATTTCATTCGATCACTACAATAATTTATATCAAGTAGGGCAATTTGTATTAACAGTTTTTTACCCCCAATTTATTTCCTATCACTACCGTCAAAGACTTTAACTAGAAATGGTATTGCAATCAAAGCTTTAATTAGGACTGAACTAACTAACCGTCATCACAATAAGTTATATTTTATCCAATCGTTCTAATTATTTCGAGAACATACCAGAATACATAAAAAATATCTTAAATGTTGTAACGTGCATTTTTAGAGCGTAACATCTTAAGCTTTCTGTAACTACTATTTCTATATTTTATATTTATTAACTCGTTGGCGAATGCGTCGTATTATAATAAGTGGATCGCTGTTTGTATAAAGTAAATACTTTCAAATAGTTTTCATATTGTATGCAATTTAACTCGCGTGTATTAATTAAAGATAGATAAATTGAAGCTTGATTCTCATTAATAAATAAATGCCAACTTACCGGAAACGATTAACAGCCTGTAATTAATTATTAGATACGATTGTTACATTCACGTTTTAGATGTTCCTTATGTTATTAGCGAGGTAGATAATAGTCGATAAGCGGTTATAATAGCGACGAGTTGTAGTTTGTTGCTCGTTCAAATAGATTGTTTTACGTTGAGAAGACTGTTTGCTGTTTGCTTTAAAAGTTCTGTTCTGTGTTCCGATATGTGAAGTACGTTGAAAAATACTGCTTTCTGTTTGCTTTGATAATAGTGAAAAATTAATGCGGTATTAATTTTTCGAATTGTACATGAAAAACACGGCACGATTTTAGTTGTACTTTAACTGTAGAATGTGTTTACTCGACCGCACGTGCTTGTTTTACGGAACAGTATTTTAGTGATACACGTTGCTTTACTAATTGTGTTTTGATGGCGTTGCCCTTTTCTTATTGGAGTACTTCATACTTTGGATTATCCCAAATACTGTGGATACTGTAGTTTCTGAATTTTCTAACCCCAAAGAATCTACAACAGATCTTTGCTTGTGCAAGTTTCGTGTTTGCGAAATATAACAGATTACCGGTTTACTAAGGTATTGTTTAAAGTTTCTCACTGCTTATTGGGATGTTTATGAAAATAATATACCTTTGGTCCCAGTTGAAATTAAACTAGTGCTACAGAATATTCCGAAATTGTTGTCTTAGGAAATAGAATTACCAAGAAATTTATCAACTACATAGTTACGACGCGTGATATTGTCTGCTGCTAACCCCGTGAAATACGTAGGTGTGATTAGTGTAACGTGTGATAAGTTCCATCAACACCCTCACAGTCAAGGGTAAAGTGCTTCGTTAGTGCAGGACATCGTTGAATCCCACACTTCAGTTGCAAGGAGGCGTTGCTGAAGGACTTTTGTAAGTTGAACTATTTCCTACTGATTATTACTTTAAATATCTATCCGTTGCTTTACCATATCTTTGTGTTTCTGATACCTTTTACAATAGACTTGCATGCTATTTTAAAACATAGGGAAAAAAAAGAAAGAAAGAAAAATCAATACTACTGAATTACTCATACCAATTGTGTTTTATCTATTTATCTTTTGTCAACATTTTATCTGATTTATGTTTAATTGGTGTGTGAGGAAACGTTTCTGCTACTCCCCAATATTACCTCACTTTGTACTAAAAATTTTTGTATTGCTTTTACCGTTGTTATATTATATAGATTGTCGAAACAGTTTCTTTTTTTTACATTCTACATAGTACTGAATAACTTAGACTTCTCATTGTTGCTATGCTTTTTCTTTATTTCAGGTTTGCTATTCTAATTTCTTTTCTTGCAGGTATTGTCACTAACTCCCTACCGCCGCATACATCATATGTTAGTCTGCTTTCTACAAGCCCCCCTACTCTCCGATTGAGCCCGGTCATTTCTTTGACTTTCTTAGTGTTACGTAGCATAAATTTGGCGCCCAACGTGGCTGCCACGGAAAAAAACGTAACAGTGTAACCAATTGTAATCTTAGTCAAGCTTTTAAATTCAAACATTTGTACCTGTCAATCAAGTTTGTGTATAAACCCTTCGTTTACGTTCTAATGTAATTATTGTGATCAGCAGTACACTAAGCGGTGCTGCAGTGTGTGTTCATCCGAAAGTAGTTCTTATTACAAGAACGTTTGGTTATAACGTCGACAACATTAGATTTAATTTGGTGCAACGCGTATTATTATACCTATTACATATTATGCTTGGATGTATGCATCGTCTACGCAATACGAATATAGAAGTGAATTTCTTACGTTTTGATATTCATTTTCTAGAAAATCATTTTATTTTACAGCATCTGTAGTTTTTCTTTAGAGGAATAGGGTTATCCTTTTTCTTTAGTAATTATATTAGAAAAACTCACTACGTAGAACTACATATTGCAGTTCTGTTATAGTTAGACTTATATTTTCTATTTACTAGTAAATCCAACATAAAAAGTAGATTTTCTCTGTGTAAAGTTCTAGAGTGTTTACTGTAGACGGTAAAGTCAACTCCATCCTATTATAATGTACAAACTCTGCATTTAAACGGCTATTGAAGACTAACCTAAGAGGTTTACGTAACCGTTTCCTACAGAATTTAATCCGACTAACCTCAATTATTTAATTCCCTAAAGCGAAAGCACCGAATAATTTGATAATGGCGTTATGGAATAAATTGCTGTATAAAATACGAGAATTAGTTTAAGACTTTACCATAACCATAGTTGTATATATAAACCCACTTGAAGTAACTGCGATTTTAATAAATAAATAAAGAGATGCTACTTGTTTTGGCGCACCCAATGACTTAATTTGGTATTCCACTTGAAAACCCTTTACGGTTTATCCTCACTAACGAACGCTACTTAGTTTGAAAAACATTTTCAAGTGTTAAAGCACCGCGAGCTAGTTGGCTTTCAACCAATCGGGCAAGAACTCTATTTGTTCTCACTATTTGAAGTTGAGAAAGCCACGTTTACTACCGAAGGTAATTTAAATAAATTGGAATTCGTTCTGTTTCAAAGGTATATTATTTGGAAAATTTTCGAACTAAAATCGGCAAAGAAACTATTTAGTTACTTGGAAGGATTAGCAACTTGTTTAGTTTCTAAAGGATATGCCATTTTAAAAACGTTCCTATAGTATGTAATAGCATCCCGTTTATCACAATGTATATATTATAATGTAATTAAGGGCCGCTATGCTTGCGGCTACGTCCCCAATGCTCCACCTGAAGGTACTACATTGGGTTTAAACGCGAAAAGTAAACGTGCTCCAAATTTAATCTAACTTCAGGTTAATCAATACTAAATAAAAATCTAACAAACTGAAACTAAAAATAGGGTTTAAAGAATGGTATCCCTAGCGTTGATTCTGGAGTTAGCCCGATCCACAAGACACACGCAAAAATGAATGGGGAGGGATCCGTAATACCTGATAGCAGCTGCCAGTTCTGCATACCGGTTCGACCTGAAGGATCGTCTTAAAACTATCCAAATCTAGCTAGCTAATATTAAAAATGAATTCAAGTTTTCTAAGCATTTGTCAAATGTTTAATTGTGAATCCAGATGTTTTCCCTGTTTTATATATTTACAAAATCGTCCTCCCTGGTCTAAGTATTTATTCAAATTTCATCCGAAATTTGTCCCTAGCGTTCCCTATCATTCCCTAACTGACACATTATAAGTACAATCTTCTTTCCTATATATACTGCCACCAAAAATTGGCGGCTAAACGTCTAGCAAATAAAATCAAGCCACAGAACAAAAATATAAATATAAAATAAGTATAAATATAATGTCAGTATATAAATAAACATAAAATAAATATATAAATAAATTAATAAATATCTAAATAAGCAAAAGCATGCAACAGTGCATAAATTAGCAAATGCATCAACCAAATTATCAGTTGCGCTCACATAAGCATTATTATGGCTAGCGCCATTACGTACAAAACATGCTAGTTAGACTATTTCAAAATCTCCTTATTAATACAAGTCTATGCTTATGCGAGTACAGCCGCCACAATTTTAATCCTACTTCGTATATAAATTTTCCAAGCATCCGAAGATCTGGTCGTCTTTTTACGTTTATTGGTATGTTACTGCTAAGGGAGATGATGCACTGTTAAAGTTTTTGGTGGGTATGCACTAAACGTTCTAGCGGGGGTCACAAACACTATCACCTTTAAGTTCTGGGGGGATGCGCGGTTTCACTCTATTTTATTTTCGTTATGTATTTGCTGATTTAAGTTAATTAGGGTTTACTGATTTATTTTGTTGTTATTTATTTGTTTTAGTTTATTCCCGATTCCAATTTTTTCGCGCGTATAAGGTGGGACAGTGATTGTTTTAGTGGTATGTGGTTTGTCGTGCACATTAGATTTTGGTTATTGATTTTTACTTTTGTTTTTATTTTCCTTTTTTTATTTTTCTTTATATTTCTTTTTATTTATTCTTTTTAATTTTATACAGGTTTTGGTTATATCATGCTCATGTCCGTTTCACATGCCAAGTCAAAATCAAAAATTTTCAATCCACCCTTACCCCCTCCGATTTACGCGCGGTATCACCGTCTAATCTCGCGCCCTTTCCCGAAAATTCTGACTGTACAGAACGCTTTCTGGTTAGCCACTTCGCTAACTTCCTCTACGCTCTTTGGCCATGCTAGTCCTGTGATAGCTTTTTTTTCCTGTGGGGTTGGAGAAGTTTTTATAACCTCGCCCCCGGCTGGCTGGTTGCATCAAGTGCGTGAGGGAGTGTGGGATTTGCCTAATTAACCGGGATACCCACTAAACTCCCTTCCCCCTTTCCTCTGGTAACGAAGCCCCCTGGAACCGCTGTTAGGCATTGCATCAAGGTGCTTGAGGGGTATGGTTGTAGTAGTGTTCGCTACCTTTCTTGAGTCTGCCTTACTGGTTGTTAGACGTGTTGTGCCGTATTCCATTCTTCTTGCATCTTGTGGCTCATAATCTTATGGATTATATTGTCTTCAGCATTCTACCTGTCCTCGCTTTCCAACAGGATAATGTGCATGTTTTCTCTTGTTATGGCTTTTCTACACTCAATTTCGGCCTCGGCTTTTTCGTCATTCCATTGGTGGCAATCAAACATAGTGTGGTTTGATGTGTCACACTGTCCGCAGTACCAGCACTCTTCAGTGTCGCTCTTACCAATTTTTTTAAGATATGATTGAAACACCCCGTGACCTGTGAGAATCTGTGTCATGTGATGGGTTATCTCGCCCCATTTTCTTTTTTTCCATTCCTTGATGTTTATAATGTATGTCTTGATGTTACCTGCGTAGCTGTCCCATTCGGCCCGCCACTTTTGGAAAACTGTATCAGTAGCCCTATTTTTGGCCGCTCTCCCTTATTTATGTATTGCACATTGTAATTCTACTTGCAGCTTAATCGGAAGTAAACCGGCGATAGCTTCTAGCGCTACGGTGGATGCTGTTCTATACGCGGCTGTTATTCCCTGGCATAATCTTCTATTCAGCCTTGCTATGAGGGTTTCGTAATGCTTGTACTTTAAAGCCTTTTCCCAAATTGGCGCAGCGTATAGGATAGAGGATAACGCTACCTCAGCCAACATCATCATTTTCTACTGCCTAAGTCCACCGATCCTCGGCATTAGCCTATTCAGCGCTCTAATAATGTTGTTCACCTTTTCGCATGTTTTTGTAACGTGTTGGGTCATTTTTAGGTTTGAGTCCAAATGAACTCTCATATATTTAATACTTAATTGGCAAGTGATAGCCGTATCACCGAGTTTTATGTTCACATCACCGGTTTTCCTGCTTCCTGACCACATCAGCGCCTCCGTTTTAGGGTGTGCAAGTTTGATGCCCACTGCCCGCTTTTTGAAATCTATCCTTGCCAGGGCCTGTTCCCCTTTTCTTTGGAGACTGTCTTTTATTTTGGCTAGCACGATTAGCGCCAAATCGTTTGCATAAGCAATTAGCGTGGCTTCACCTCCGACATTTGTTCTTAGTATCTGGTCGTAAGAAATATTCCATAGCATTGGGCCCAAAATGGATCCTTGCGGTACTCCCGCAGTGATGGGTACCTCCGACCCGCCTTCCGTGACTGTTGATCTGTTGCTCAAGTAGCTTTGGATGATCTTAATGATGTGACGGCTAATCTTTGCCTTTTCGAGAGCGCTGATTATTTTGTCCCATGGTGCAGAGTTGAAGGCGTTCTCGATATCAAGGGTAATCATTACGCCCAGTTTACTATTCTTATAGGCTCTTTGCCTATTTTGGTCCGTTATTTCCACTACCTTCTCTAAGGCCGTTATGCATGATCTATTTTTCCTAAACCCATACTGGTGTTCATGGAGGACTTTTTTCTCATTCAGTTCTTCTTCTAGCCTAAATTTGATGAGGGATTCCGGTAGACAGATAGGTCTATACCTGGGTCTATCCGTGGGGTGCGCCTTGGGTTTTTCAATCAATACTAATCGGGCAACTTTCCATATATCCGGGAACGTGCTTTTCAACAGGCATTGGTTCATCAGCTGTAGCATGGTATCCGGGTACTTTTTAGCTACTATCTTGATCATCTCGGGTGGTATAAAGTCTGGACCTGTTTCCTTTCTTGTCTTGATATTTTTTACCGTAGTTTCCAATTCCTCCTTAGTGAAAGCCTTTATGTCGTGGTTGGCCAATTCAATTGTCCTGTATCTGATTAAACCATGATTCGGGAAGGGTTTATCTATTTGTTGACTGGTCTCCTGCTCCGTTAGTTTTACCCGTGGCAGACAAGACAGTTTTTTTTGTAGCTATTCTATATCCCTTTTCTCATATATCTTCATTTAGCTCGTCACAGAGCCTCCTCCAAGACGCATTCTTTTCCTTTTTTATCGCTTTTTTCAAGGCGCGCTTAGAGCTCTTATACTGTTTTACCGCGGTCTGCTTCTCTTCGGCCGTCCCCGCTCTCCTGTTTAGATTTGTTTGGTTCCGTCTGTCTTTAGTGCAGACTTTTCTGAGTTCTGCAATCTCAGGCGTCCACCAGTAAGCTACTGGACGGTTTGGTCTCAGTGATTTTTTTGGGCGGAGATGCCTATTGCACTTATCTTGGATGTGATCCAGTACAGCTATCGCCAACTCATTTGCACTAAAGCAGTTTTTTTTCAAATTCAACACAACTCTCGTGGGAGATAACCCATCCCTGCTGCGTGATTTGGTCGGCAACTTCGCGGTTTCTCCCTTATCTGTGAGTAGTAGTCGTAAATGTAGCGTGTATTTTACGTATCTATGTCCTGCGATAGCTAATTTCATGTCAGCTAACCCTCGATTTGCCACCTTGAGTGGCAGTCGAAGAGCACGTGCTCTGCGCTTTCTGCACCCTCACCGCATTAGCAGCGGTCGTTGACGGTTAAACCAAACCTATGTAAATACGCTTTCAGGGCACCGTGCCCTGTTATCAGTTGCACCATTTTATGATCGAGTTTCATTTCGATCTTACCTCTAGTTTCTATGCTCGGTATGAATTTGCCGGTTAATCTGCCCATGGCGGCGTTATTCCACCTCTCTCCCATTGTCGGATTGATTTTTCCCGCAGCTTTCTTTTAATTATAGATCTCGGTCTCGACGAATGTGATATCCGGAAGTCTCCCGTCGCGGCCTCTTTAGCTAATTCATCAGCCCTATCGTTTACTACGTTACCATCGTGCGACCTAACCCAACAGAACTTTAAATGCCGAAACTTGCGCGCCATATGCGCTATCCTTCAGACGTCCGCTTGGAGGTCTGTCGAGGTGTTCATGTTTGTTAAAGCCGTCAGCGCCGATTTACTATCACTGATTATATAATATTCGCCTCTGCCCGAATGATTTATTACGTAATCGATAGCCTCTCGTATGGCTACCAATTCGCATTGGAAGATAGTGCTCCAGTTCGCGAGTTTGGTTTAAAACCGAAACACCTCCCTTTCCTGCTTAAACACGACAAACGCCCCGCTTGCTTGTCCGTCATCCATACCTGAACCGTCCATGTAAATTGTGATACCCGTCGCGTCCCTATCATCTTCGACAAACTCGATTCCTCTAATATCAACTGGGTGCCCCAACTCTGATACAACGATCTTTCTCTCTACCTCCCTATTAGGAAGATTAATATCTTTGATAATTTCGCGCCTTTCCCTATATTTATTAATCTCCTATTTCTAATCTCCCTAACGACATATTCGATAGGGAGAGTCCTACTGATCACCAGGACCGCCTCCGTGGGGGTGGTCCCGTATGCCCTCGCCGCCTTGAGCGCGGTTATGCGTTGCACGCTCGTCAATTGACGCATCTCCCGGACTTTACAACCTTCCGCCCATACAGAAACTGCGTACAGCATTGTCGGATTAATTGCTCCGGCATAAATCGTCCTCAGTGGTTCGCCCTTGAAACCTCAGTTTATTTTCGCTGCCGCCATCATTTTGTTTGATATTTCGCTGCCTTTGCTATTAACGTACTACACATGAGCTTTCCAATTTAACTTATCGTCAATCTTTACTCCGAGGTATGTAATTGCTTCCTTAAAGGGTATTCTCCTCTCCCCTCCTAGCTCTAGCCTAGGGGGTCGCTGTTCCGATTTCTTTCCGAAATAGAGCGTCTCTGATTTCGCCGTAAATTTTAATTTTACCGCCTGCGACCATTTGTGTAGTTTATTAAGCGCCTCGTTCGATTTTGTGCGCATATCCATTAACAATCGCGATCTGACAATTAAAGGCGTATTATCCGCAAACCCAACGATTGAGCATCCTGTGGGCAACTTGATCCTAAAGATGCTCTCATACAACAACTTCCTAAATGTGGGACTAGAGCATGACCCCTGCGGACATCCCTTTTCCACCTCGCGCGACAAAGCTTCACCCGGAATTTCAACCTGTGCCAATCGCCCCGAGAAATAGCTCTATATCAAAGACTTTAATAAGTTTCGCGGACAACTTGAAACAGTTTTTTTTTCTTATTATTTCTTGCACCACTTTGTGTGCCAGTGTAACTAATTTTTCGAATGGGCGCCAGTGAAGCGTATTTTTCTAATTTATATCTGACTCTAGACGTTGGGCGCTAGTGAAACGAAGTTTTCCGACATAACTAGGGGTCTATTCCTTGGGTAGAACTATGAGAAATGGGGGGGTAAGTCGAAATCTGTTTGTAGTTCAAACTCAAACTAAAACAAATAGGCGCCACCAAGTCCGGACTTATTCACGATAATGGCATGGCATATTTCTAAGGGCGGACGTGGAGACCCAAAGAAAAAAAGATCGCCTTCGATGACAAAAACCTGTCTTAATAAAATAAGACGCTGTTCCTGTAAGAAATTATAATAGTTAGGTTAATAAAAAAAGGGTGGAACACTATTTGTGTCCCGCAAATATACATAAAGAAGTATTAAAAAGATATTTTCTATATAAAGTTGGCATCAAAAATTTACTCTTAAAGATGTTAGCTTTCACTGGTTAGGTTTGATCATATTTGATCAAAATAAAAAACTTTAATCTTGAACCAATAATTTACTAAAAAGAATCTCTTTTAAAACAAAATGCAATGCAACAAAATTTAATAAATAATTGAATTACTTCGTGAATTTTAAATTAAGGTTTATCAAAATTATTCATAATCAAATATTTTACAGCATAGTGTAAACTTGTTACACAAAGATACTCTAACCCGCGCAGATCTGTTCAGGCCGATTACATTACAAATGATACTATTCAAGTTTTCCTCTTTAAGTTAAAAGTACTAGTTTTAGTTTCCAATAAAATGATCACAAAAATATTCTTGTTTACAAAAGTTGTGCTAACGCTGTTCTAAGCATTTGCTCTCAAGGATACATCTGTCAGCAGTATACTACAGAAAATATGTGACGTCAGTAACACCTGTTGTTGTAACTAACAATTTATACTGAAGCAACGTGTTGTTTCTTAAAACATCAAATTAGTGAATTTTAATTTCGACACTGGAAATTCCAGCTCAGCAATAGTTGAAACAAATATCATATTCGTGCTTTTACACATAAGAACAAATTAGCGTGTTTCTAATTTGAAACACGAAAAATTACTTAAAGCTAACTACGAACCAAAGACTGCTTTTCCCGCCTAGATGAGGTACTTGTTACATCATGCGATGTTTACTGCATGTAGTATGAACTCAGCTCATCCTAGACAGCTTCTACCACATGGAGTTGTTCCAGGTGTAGAATTAAATACAAAGTAGCATCTTTACGCTGTATCACCAAGTGATCTTCTTTAAATTGGTTAAACTTTCCATCCTCTAAGTTGCATTTTACACGTCGTAAAACAAAGTGGTTTTAACAAAAGGGATTGAATTTCCTATCTTCTAAGTTGAATTGTTCACGTCGTAAAACAAAGTAGTTTTCTTAAAATCGATTAAATTTTCTAATTTCAAAGTGCATGGTAAATTGTAGCAATGTGTCTCGTCGCGCTAAACAAATTATCTCAAATTAAACAAGTTAATAACTTTTATACGTTACCAACCGCTATTCAAGAATGTGTCCTAACTCATCAAAATTGATACGCAAATTACCGGCCTGCGTTCTTTCATACATCTTGTCTCTTCTTCCACGTATGGCCGACTAATTATCAAACTCGCTCGGGCGATCGTAACGTCCAAGGGGGAGGTTGTCAAACCAAAACGCGCCTGCGAATGGCTGTAGAAGACACAGATATCCAACCACAAATAGAATAACAAATAAAGATGCTGCTTTAACGTATTACCTTACTTGTTAAATGTATTTCACCATTATTTTAATAAAAGTGTTTTATTATTCTCGCACTTTGATGAAGGGATTTAATAACCAAAAATAAAATTGTTACAAACTCCTATTTTCTAACTCGCAAACAATCAATGGCCACCATGCAGCATCAAATGCTCCTGACATGTCCAAAGCAACAACAACACAGTACTCTTTAGCATCTCTCGCCTGTTTAATTTCCCCGACAACGAACTCTAATGCATCGATAGTCGACTCTCCCTCCATAAAACCGAACTGTCGGTTATTAAAACCGCCGCTGTCACGCACTAAGTGTTCAACGCGATTCAAAACTTCCCCGGCACCGGTAGCAAGCTAATTGGACGATAGCTGCCCGGGTCTGACGCATCCGTCTTTTTATGTTAAGGTATGAATTTCACGTTCTGGACCTTCCAGCAACGCGGAAAGACGCCCCTTTCTAGACAAAGATTAAACAACCCAGCAAAGACACAAAAACTAACTAACAGGCACGCCTTCAGAGCTGCGTCTCAAGTGATTTAGTCATGCACCGGTGCATTCTTACAGTTCATCCTCCTAAGAGCCTTGAGGACCTTGTGAACTAGGACTGCCTTATCGACACCTGTTCCTTGCGCCTCTGTAGCTTCCAGACGTATTAAATCGTGCGACTCGTCATCCTCCTCGGGATTATCCGAAGAGAAGAATTTCTCTAATAAATATTCCGCCGTGGTTTTAAAACCTTCCGTATATTCGCCCTTTGTTTTTCTTATATTACCGAGCGCGATTTTCTGTTGTTTAACTCTTATTACGCGGTATGCGGTTCCCCAAAGTTCTTTCTATGAGTTTCGCGTGCAGAATTCTTTGAATTTATTTGTTCGCGTTTCTTGTATTAATATCTTATATTCGTGGTAACTTTGATTGTATTCTATTCTCTGTTGTTGTCTTATATCTCCCGAGGCGCGTTGACAATGTATATATTGCGGTGATGTTCATACAGTCTCCGTCTCTATTCGCTAACTCTCTGATTTTATGGATTCTATCTTCTAACTGAATAAAATCACTGTGACAAATACAAATATAATGATTCGAAATAATCGTCCTACAAACAATCTTTTAAATATCAATATTATGAGTCCACAACAACTTTCTTTTACGAACACATCACCCTTGCCGTCCACCTCTACCCAGGTAGAACGGACGACATTATAATTTGAATAAGGGCCGCTTTACTTGCAGCCACGTCCTCAATGCTCCACCCGGAGGTACTGCATTGGGTTTAAACGCGAAAATAATCGTGCTTCTTATTAATCCCAACTTCACAATTAATCCACCTTAAAAAAAACATAAACAAAAATCTAACAAACCTAAAATCTTACAAACCTAACAAACTCTAACAATCTAACAAACCTAGAAATCTGACAAACTGAAACAAAAACTAAAAACCAAAACTAAAAGCAGGGCTCAAACAATGGTATCCCTAGCGCCAACTTTGGAGTGTACCCGATCAACAAGACACAAGCAAAAATGAGAGGGGGGAGGGATCCGTAATACCGGATAGCAGACGCCGGCTCTGCTTACCAGTGCGACATCCATCCCTAGCTTTCCCTATCATTTCCTAACTGATTTATATTATGACTACAATCTTCACAATTCTCCTCTTCCTTCCCAAATATATACTGCAACCAAAATGGCGACAGAGCGTCAGACAAAACAAATATGCCACAAAATACTACAATACATGCTAATAAATATAAAGTGTAAATATAAAATATAAATAAATATAATTAAATAAATATATAAATAAATGTTTAATAAGCGTTAAGCATATAGCAGTACACAAAATAGCACAAGCATCACCCTATTTATCAGGTGCACTCGCACAAGCATCATGTCGGCTAGCGCCATTATACACAAAACGTGATTTCTAAATTATTTCAAAAACTACTAATTAATGTAAATCAATGCTTGTGCGAGTACAGCCGCCACAATTTAAGTCTTACCTCGATGATAAAATTCTCCAGCATCCGAAGATCTGGTCGTCTGCCTACATCTAACTGTAATTTACTTCTAAGGGGAAGATGGGATGCACTGCTTAAGTCCAGGTGGGTATGCACTAAATGTTCTGGGGAGGGATCACAATCACTATCACTATCACTTCACTTTCAAGTCCTGGGGGGGATGCGCGGTTTCACTCTATTTTATTATCTTTGTTTATTTTATTGATTTAATTTAATGAGGGTTTCTGATTTATTTGTTATTGTTTATTTGTTATTATTTATTCCCGATTTCCCGATTTTCCGCGCATAATTATGGAGATAGGCAGTGATTGTTTTAATGGTGTAGGGGTTTGTCGTGCATATTGGACATTTGGGTATAATTATCATGTAATTTTTATTTTTATTTTTATTTATTTTTTTTTTTTTTATTTTTTTTAATATCAGGTTTTGGTTATATCTATGCTCGTATCCTTACTCACGCCAAGTCAATCTAAAATTTTTCAATCCTCCCACCAACCCCACCGAATTTTACAAGCGGTTGTCATTGTCTAATCTCGCGACCCTTCCCGCGAATTCTTTTAAGGCAGTCCAGAACGCCTTCTGGTTAACCACTTCCCCGACTTCCTCTAGGCTCTTTGGCCATGCCAGACCTAGAATAGCTAGTTTGCTATCAGCCAACTCTCGATTTGCCGCTTCAAGCGGGCAGTCGAAGAGCACGTGCTCTGCGCTTTCCGCGCCCTCGCCGCATTCACAGCGGTCGCTGTTGGTTAGACCGAACCTTTGTAAATACGCCTTCAAGGCGCCGTGCCCTGTTATCAACTGAACCATTTTATGATCGAGCTTAACCTCAATCCTACCTCTAGATTCTAAGCTCGGTATGAATTTGTGGGTCAACCTGCCCGTGGCAGCGTTGTTCCACCTCTCTTCCCATTGTCGAATTGATTTTTCACGCAGCTTTCTTTTAATTAAAAACCTCGGTATCGACGAATGTGATATCCTAAAGTCTCCCGTCGCGGCCTCTTTAGCTAATTCGTCAGTCTTATCGTTTCCTACGTTACCATTGTGCGACCTGACCCAACAGAACAGAACGGATGACAACGAAATAATAGTAGAAGAAATAAAAAACAACCCCGGTATACTACCAGTAAAATTGGGAAGTATGCAAAACACAGTAGACTATTGGACTTTCGTACAGAACTTTGATTTAACTGAATTAAAACAAGAATTTGATAAAATTAGAGATAATTATGGCAACAAATTTTAGCTACATTAGAAAATGCTGTAACATTTTCTAAATTAAATACTTTACATGTTAGTATAATAGAACCAATTGATTTATTAAATGAATTTAGGAATCAAATCACTTATAACTCATAGTAAACTACCTTTTGAAGTAATAAAATCTAATATACT
The DNA here is from genome assembly GCA_036346225.1 of Platerodrilus igneus. Lineage (NCBI taxonomy): Eukaryota > Metazoa > Arthropoda > Insecta > Coleoptera > Lycidae > Platerodrilus > Platerodrilus igneus. Next base: position 6,875,725 of record JARFIW010001480.1, read on the forward strand.
TGTATTTGAAAAAATAGCCATAGTAAAAGGTTATGTAAAGAATCATGAAATTACCTTTTTAATAGAAATTCCTATTATAGAAATTAATACCTATAATTATTATCATTTATTTGCTTTCTCTATGAAAGTTAACAATCAATAACAAGTTATTATCCCAAAGACCAAGTTCCTTTCTCTAAATGAACTTAGGTATGGATTCACAAATGAGAAATACAAAGAAGTGGCACTAGACCAATACTTATGTCAATCAATAACGATAACAACTATTCAAACAGATAGCCCCTACGAAGTATACCTATTACGATTCTTTAATCACTACGAGAATTGTGTGCGACAATTAGTACAAATTACGGATTTGAAAATTCAAAAGTTACGGACAACAAATGGATTGCTGTATTTCCTCAAGAAGTAATAGCAACCGCCAATTGTAACAAAAACGAAAACAGTTTAGTCTTAATTGGAAGCAAAGTGATCACTGTAAAGGAAGATTATCAAAAGATTATCAAAAACCGATGCAACTAGAACATCTAGATCTCGGCGATCTCAACCACGCAGTGAAATTAATGGACAATTATAAAGAACAATTAAGTGAGTTAAAAGTGCCAAATTACACTATGACAATGTCAATGTTTGGACAATTTTATTGATCATTGTATTATTTTTATTAACTGTATATTTAGTGTACAAAATGTACATTAAATATAGGAACAAAGAAACAAATGTGAACAAAGAAACTACAAATGTAACTTTACGGACAATAAGTTTATTCATGTAACTCGGGAGGAGTTACATATCCTCCAATTAATATGTATATAAATTTAAATTCAATTATTATATGATTGAAGGTAATAATATAAAAGGTTAACGAAAGTTCATATCAGACATGAGAACGGAAGCAACTACTTTGTATTCCAGACGCAACCTGATACTGCAGGTGCAGGACACAATGAACTGCAATAAAAGCAGACTTAATTAAGATTACTAAGAGTAAGACATTGTATGTTATCAAGAAACAGCAGATGGTGATATCTGCATTTCCCACAAGATGATGTGAGTGCACGGATTACATAAATACCCTGAGGAGCCCCTGATGGCCAGTCAGTCTCCAACTTCATAACTTTAACATTGTTTGTTGTTCAAGCTACTTACCCTAGTTTTTAATTATTATTTATTGATTATTAACTTCAAGTATTTTGTCACTTTCAATTAGTTTAGTGAATATAAACGTTTAAGTTGATTGCAACAGAAATAAGTCATTTTTGTAATTGTATAGTTGAGAATAAATTCGACTGAAGAGCTTTTTGGAAATAAATGTTTTTAAAAAGAGACTCTTAAAAGCCCAAAACCTATCTCGCATTCGGCATAAAAATAATAATTTTACTCGTATACAAGTAGCCTGAATTATACGACAAAAACTTTAACCATTCTAAAATTAAAACGAAGAGGCGATGACAGACTTTTGATTAATTTCATTAATTTACGCATGTTTAGTTTTTATTTAATTTTTCCAATGACTTTCTGTAAAAGTGCAACTTCTGAAAATCTTTAAAAATTCTTTTTATAAGAACCCTTAGAGAACGTCGCCATGAGTGATCTCTACAGTTCTAAATATTTCTGAAATAAGTTTCCTTATTTCTAGGAAGTTAACTATTTGTATGTCTGTAAGAACAGATAGAATTGTAGACTGATCCGTCAAAGATAATTTTTTCGCAACATTAGGTTTATATCAGACCGTTAAAACGAACTTTATCGATTATTCAACATTGCCAAGTGCTTACTTATATAGTTCCATATCTCCACTATTAAAACGGAAGCCTTTTCCGAACCATTGCTGGCCGTAGCTCAGCTCGCAGACACTACAGGATATGAGAAGTCTGTTTATCTTGCAAGTTTAGCTACATACAGCTTTGGAACTTAAGCTGCCTCGATACATAAACCCTTATCCTTTATACGGCAACTTGGCAATGAGCTAAAGAAGCAAACTTTAAAATTTATTAAAACAAAATCTAGATTCCTGTCTAAAGTTACGCGAGTTCACAATTTTGCAAATAAACTTGCTTATTAAGCATGATTCACTTCAGGGAAGTTTTGCGACTGATCATTAAAATAAAGTTGCATTAATGAAGACGCCCTTAAATCAATGTAAACGCTTTTACTAACAGTGCCTGCTACGCGTTCGCTTCCTTATGGCTTCTACCTAATTGACTTTAATTTGACAGAAAAATAATTATAAATAAAGTAAGAGTAATTTAGTTGGACCGAATCCTTGACGATACAGCAAAAATGAGAAACAAGTCTTAAAGTGTTTAGATCGTATCGGAAAACGAACTGATGAGGTATCTCACAAATTGAAGGAAAGAAACTCGAGTTTCCTTCAAACAAAAAATCAGTTAATCAGCTCGGGTTTCAGTTGAACGCGACTACTTGGCCCTTTTGCTAAATTCAAGTTGCCGTAGGTGATGCCTGTGCTCAACTACGTTCAGTTATTTCATCTCTTTAACTTGAAAGGGAAACTAAGCGTTAATAACGCACGTTTGGAGAGGAATAAGTTAAATTGTCGCGGCTTTATTTGAAAATAACCAAAAATTTTTTAAAATAACCCTGTTAGGATATTGATAACTAAATTCAAAGAAGTTTTTAGAAAGTGTTGCTTCAAAAATTAAGACTGAAATGTTCTAGTTTTTATAGTTCTTACATTAAATATAGAAATTTTTACTTTTGAGAGCTTCTTCTGTTGGATATAAATAATTAACACTGGAACTTGTAATTCCGTAATTTAGAGGTGATTCAAAGTATTTAAAAAAAATTGTAATATTCAGAGTAGAAGCTTGTCATCGCGATTCTTGTCTGTCGTAACTACCATTGGACTAAACTGGGAATGACCTAGTTCTGTTTAACTTAGTTTCAAAGCGATTGAACGATTCACAACTTAAAAGTATTTTTAGAATTTTTTATGTAGTTGTTTATTAACCTATAGAGTATAAAGACGTGTTTCTCGCAAGCTCTAGTACTCTGTTTTTATCCAAACTAGAAAGTATGTACATTTTGTACAGTTTAATTTGATTTCGTTTACGATAAAGTTTATTAGATTGAGCTTACCTATTACTAATTTTTGACGTAACTGGCGAACTTATTAAGTATAGTTTATACTTAGGGTTGAACGAATTCCTATTAAAAATTTCACCGTCATCGATAACCGCTTGTCTTATGGAAAAAAAAACCACACCTAAAAGCGGAGAACTATTAATGTTCATAGCATGAGGATACAAAAGGAAACGGACAATCACCGCATTACCGTGTTAAAGGTTCGTAAGGATAGTTTAGGAAAATATACAACACACAACACATCAATCACGGTATTCCCTTTCGGGGTAACCAAATCCAGCACCCCTTTCGGGGGGAGATCTGCAGGTTATAGCTCTATACCAGTACACAACTACTACTTTCAGCACCATTTACAATATTTCTCCACACCTCTCGATCTCTAGACACTTCCTTTGCTTCTGCAACTTTCATACATTGCTTTTGACACGCTCTTTTATTTCTCAGACTTCTCACCTGTCGTTCTTTCAGAACCACTTCTACTACATACAACCATCTTTTACGCGATCTGCCCCTTGCAGCTCTACAAGTCATCTTACTTGCATATATACTCTTGGTAAGTCTATCCTCATTAATTTTTTCCAGATGTCCAAACTATATAAACGTGCTTTACTCGTTCAACTCCTTTAGGGTTACTTGCACACCACACGCTGCTCTAACCCATTCGTTTGGCACTTTGTCTCTCAATGTTTTTCCGCACACACTTCTTAGGAACCTCATTGCTCCAGTATTTATACGATCAACATGCCTCTTTTGCCAGACCCACGTTTCACTTCCATAAAGAGCAGTTGGAATAAGCACACTGTTGTAATTGGCCAGCTTTATATTTATAGTTGATCCTTCGTTCTGTTCTGCCCACATACTTCCAGACACGCTTCTTCCGGCATTTGCTGTTCTTTCTATTTCGCCATCCAGCTTTCCATTACTCAAAAACTTTCTACCGAGGTACACCGTCTTGCACTTTCTCTATTATGTCATTGTCTATTCTAAATACAAAGTCATCAATTCTACCATCTTCGTCAAAAATTATTATTTTCGCCTTATTTACATTCACTTTCAATTGCATATTTTCACACGTTTTCGACAGTCTGTCAAGCATTCGTTGCAAATCTTGTGACGATTCAGCCAATAATACTACCTCATTCCAATACAACAGCACGCTGATATTTGTTTCACCAATGTTCACTTCTTCCATTCCTTTGCAAACTTTCTTGATGCATTTATCCATACATACATTGAACGGCTATGGAGACATCACACAGCCCTGTTTTACATCTTCCACAATGTTATAGTATTGCCCCATGTTACCGTTCGCACGTACACATGCTCTAATGCCTGTGTCCATCGTACTGATATATTTTATCAAACACTTACTACTCGGTATTGACGCAAGGCTATCCATAATTCACTTCTGTTTACAGGGTCATGCGCCTTTTTCAGATCCTACTAATCGTGCATACATTTTCTTTCTGGCATGCGTACACTTTGTGACAATTTGTTGCATTGTGAACATCTGATCTATTCAACGTCTTGTAGGCATAAAAAACCACATTGAAAGTCCCATAACTTGCTCTGCGTTTTCTCGATCACAATTTTTTCATACACTTTAATGGATACGCTCAACAAACTTATTCCACGATAATGTTTGCATTCATACTTGCTGCACTTACCTTTGTGTATAGGGATAATGATCGTACTCTTCCAATGCTCAGACACCTTCTCTTGTTTTATACACAACTAACTGTATCAATTTGCACAAACATTTAATCAGCACCCCACGCCCTTATTTAAGCATTTCACCTGTTCTTCCATCTGCACCTGCCACTTTGCCATTCTTCAGGAGACATCACCGCCTTCCATACCTTATTTACATTGCATTCGAACTTTATACTATTATCTACGTTTTCGACCAATACTTTACTGCTTTTTCATCATCCACACGGTCAGAAGACCATATTTTAAGACGCTGTCACATGGTGGCAAGAACAATACAGAAGTATCCTTCTCGTCACAATGTCACAGCGTCTTAAAATACTCTTTCCAACCGTTTCCCACACTCACTTTGTTTCAAACAATTTCATTTCTACTGTTAGCAATGCATTCATGAGCTTGTTTTCAACATTTCTTATCCTTTTACCTATTTCCAAAAGAAGTTTTTATTCTCTTCAAAATCACTCTGCATTTGTTTACCTTCCCTCTACCACCGTTTGCACTTTGCTTGCCTTTCTTACGGTCCCGTCGGCGCGGCACAAGCGACACAAAAGACAGTTGGTAACGATATTACATAATGTGAAAATCGACGCTCAAATTTCGATGACGTCACACAATATGCAAATTATGGCACGTAATTTTCAAATTTCTAAAATATATTATCAATCCCACACGGGGTACTTACGTGAATATGTAATGCTTCCTACAGAATTACTTCATGATGGCGGCTTGCATCCGGATTACTTCAGGCTAGCGGCTGCGGGGCTCCGTGGACTCGTTATCTCTCGGGTCGTGGACTGTTGTTAGGCCAGGTTGTATCCAGATTCGCTATCTTCTTCCTATGTAGAGGTACGATAAGGAACGGGTTTGGAGAACGATAATCAAAAAAGGCAAAGGAAATCTACATAATACAAAGATACGATACGATACCAGACCAACTGCTCTTCTTAGCGTTTCAAAGGCAAGTCCTTCCGCGTCTTTCGGAAACTCCCCACCTCTTTTCGTCCACACGCGTCGACGCGAAGTCTTGCGCTAGCACTTCTGAAGTGACGGAAATACGCGCGACAAGTCTTTTAAATTTATGGCGCGAAATTCCCGCATATTAAAACTATATTAAAAAATGTCTAGTGCCAAAATTTTTGGCACGTAACACCTTCACTACTTCTTTCGCATCTCCTTATATATTTCTTGAAGTTACTCTCTTAACTCGTATTCTTTTTCTCCAAACATTCTCTTATATGCTGCTTTCTTTTCCCTGACAACCATTTTGACCTGATTGTTCCACCATACATTTCTATTACATGTACCAATCATTGTCATTCCTCATACTTCTAAAGCACATTCCATCACACTGTTCTTCAAACAGTCGCATGTTTTCTCCACATCGACAGACTTCAGAGCATTCTCCCATTCCTGTTTGCAGTAACATAACTCCCTCTCTAATATAGTATCGTACTTTCCCTGTCAATTCTTCCAACAACCGTTCTACTTTTGCTCTGGATTGCCTCTCATTCTGTTTTCTTCTCCACGCCCACTTTCGGCTAAGATTAATTCTGGACAAAACTAGAAAACGATCGGTTCCACACTCAGATCCTCTCATTACTCTCGCGTCCTTTACCAGTTCTCTTAAACTTTCATCAAATATGACCAAATCAATTATACTTCTCGCATTTCCTTTTTGTCATGTGTACATGTGTGTTTTTATACTTATACCGTGTGTTGGATACAAATAGTTCTCTTTCCATACATAAACTCACTAACATATCTCTATTTTTGTTCGTTTGTAGATCGCAAAAGGTACCTACCACATGTTCAGCATTTTCTCTATGTACTCCTACCTAACTATTCATATCATCTAATGAAACAACACGATCTTTCTTTTCATGTTTGTCTAATACATTTTCTAATGCCTGGCAAAACTGCTCACACTCCCTATCGTCATTTACCTGAGCAAAGCATGCTACTAAAAAGATCTTTCTAGATCCCACCTTCATTTTAATCCACAAGATGCAAGGAGACACCAATTCATATTGTTTCATGAACACTTACTCGTTTATTCAAAATTAGAGCAACACTTTTGTGGCGAATTCATTGCTCTCTACTCCAGACCACAAACCCAACATAACTAATTCAACAACATCTTGCCTCGTTTCACTCACACTCAATACATCCATGCGCTTTTCTTTCATTTTATTCATGATTTCATACTCTACTGTACACTCCCCTGACATTCCAAGTACCAAATCACCATTCCTAATTCATGCGGTCGTTATCTGATCAACAAGGTATTTTCCATTTCAGTCCCCCACCATGACTTTGACGGTTCAAAGCTTTCATAAGAGTCTTGTTAGTAAGTCTAAATTAGGTTGAACAGGTTACAAGCCTAGATCGCAACCGTGACATTGTAGCTTCCCTACTAACGATAATGACACCTTAAAGTTCAGTGTTGGCATGTTTAGCCTTTCTGCCACGAATGTCGCTACGATTCTCAGTCTTTCAGGTGCGCCTAACGTCTTTTAATACAAGCTAAAACTTCCTCTTCCAAGGGGGTTGCGTTGTAAACCAGGAAAATGATTGTCCGCGCTACGACCACTAGGAGGTACATGCTGTGCACTGGCACACATCGAGCGCTAAGAAAGTATAAGGTTACAAATTATATTAACGCATTCATCCCAAGGTTAAAGGATGTGATACATGAGACCCAATTTTTTCAGTACACAAATTGGCGGAGGAGCATTGCTAGAGAAGCTAACCAAAGAAGTAACAACCCACAGTGCGTGCAGCAGAACTGAAACAATACCAAACCTCGTTTTCGAAGCAAACACCCTTGCAAGCAGTGAGATATTTGATCACTTTAGAGATGGTTCTAAGCTGCAATCTTCTTAGTTAAATAGAAAACAATTTAATTTAAAGCTGTATCTAACAAGATAGTTCTCGCGTAGTCGGTGATTCTAAATTTATCTTTTTAACTTCTTGGATTAACTTACAACATAATTAATAATACATCTATTCCATTAGAAATAATTTTGTTAAGTAAGAGCGATATTCAGCAAATAAGTTATATCACAGACTCTTTAGTTTTAAAATACGTGAACAAAATTTCTTCACATAATAGTTACGTTTATGAATAATTGTCAGATCTGGCAGTCTATATCAAAATTTAATGAAAGATTTTTTCTTTCACAACGTATACAGTTATGAAAAATTAGTAATATTAAGTGAGATTATTACACTCCACTAAAGGATCGTATGACCTGAAATAATGGGGATTTTATGGCTAATAATTTGAGCATACGTATAGAAGGAAATAAAAGATTCAGCAAAGGTAATAGACTCACATTTATTCCACTAGTTGCTAACTGTTACCCTTGGGTTAGTTGTGATCAGGTTTCAGTTTATCTCCTGCTGTTCACTTGTAGACATAAAATTCAACGAACCCAAACGGACTCAGAATTGTGGTATTTATTGGCTTGAGCGTTTCTTTATTGACCTGAGGTTTTTGCGCATCAACCACTACCATCCCGCTTAGCTCGAAGATTAACGTGAAAGTGAGCGAAAGTAAGTGAATTCGGTTCTCACACGTGATCTATCAGTTTTAGGTCTTATAAAATTTTAATCTTTCGAGTAACGTTTACAATTTGCAGCATAACAATTTATGTATGAATTTTAACGTGACGTATAAATATTAAATTTTATTTGGGAACAATTTGGAATTATCAGCATGCTTGTTTGTATATGTGTGAACATGGTAGATGAACATCATAACAGATTAGTTAGATATTCGTTAAATTTAATTTGGTTTTGGAATTTACAATGAAGTAGATACAAGGATAGTTACCTGAAACGACTAATTTGCAATTATTTTTACAAGGCCGAGTATGTGCCTATCATCTGGTCTTATTACCATAGAAGATTAGTATTTTTATGCAATTGAAGATACGTTTTCTTTTAATTAAAAGTTTTCTCAAATTTTGTCAACACTCGTATGGGGTTAAGTGCGTTTTGCACAATGATAAAGGATTGTCCATTTTTAAACGTGTATGTCAATTTTGATTACTTGTTTGCCATGCTCATTATCTAAATATTACAAATTTAATATTTACGGTATAATACCTTTTAGTGTTAAAACTTAACATTATTGATTAAGTTCTTAATGTTACTAAAACAAAAATTTGTGAACGATATGCGCATCTCGTAACAAATAATTCATGTTTATTGAAAAATTTAAAATTCACTAAGAAAATGAATTATCTAAAGTAACAGTTTAATTTTTATATATCATGAAAGATATAAATATTAACAAATGATCAAATTTTTCAGCATAAAAAATTTTGGCTATACAGTTTTCACCTTATGTTTACAAAAAATTTTTATTCGGTAAATAAAGGACATGAAATTCACAATTTCCAATGAATTCCTTTCTGCCATTGAATTATTTGCTCATTCAGGAATTTAGATATACTTAGCTTTCACCTCTAACATTGAAAGTTTTTCTAGAAGAGGATCCAAAGGTAAAAAATATTTGCGTTTTAAAATTACATGTTTAATTCCATTATTTTCTAAAAATTATGTATGGGATTAATGGGTTGGTGGGAGTTTGGTTGGGTGTTGGCTCCAAGTAGTTTTTGTTTTACGTTTATTCAATTCGATGTGGTAGCAAGGATATGCTTTACTTATTTTAGATTTCCAGATTTCAGAATAATAAAAATAGTTAGTGTCTAGCAAAAAAATTAATGCATTTTTTGCCAAACGTTCAGAAAGCAGAATCTAGTTATTTTTGTTGAGTTTCCATCCTTCATATAAAAGATCCCTTTACCTTCGCTGTATTCACTTTGATTTGTGATTAGGTGGCGTCCGCTCTCTTTTTAAGATTGCTCTATTATCCTTACCTCCCATTGCTCATGCCTCTTCCGCAGCTTTTGCACTTACCTTAGCCATTTATTGCATCTCTTTTATCCAAGATCTGTGTTGGAACCTGCCATAAATTTTAATTGTATACGTTTTCTTGACTTAAAACATTGTGTTGGGAAAGGGGCTGCTTGCAATCTCAAACAGGTGTAATCCTTTCTTTGTGATTTGATTCCATTTCTTTCGGAATGCCAGTCTAACCACGATGACAAGTTTCTGAGAGACCTAACGGTACTTTAACGGAGTGAGTTACGGAGACATTCGTTAACGAGACTGAGAACGGATGTGAACGTTATCGTGTGTGTCTCGGTTGCGATAATAGAACCGTAATCAGTCGAATGCATAAACTATGGTTATACCCTATGGGATGGATGAATTCGTTTAAAAGAAGTCCACTAAAAATTTCGAAGTTGTGTCACGGAAATTGGTAAGTGTTGAAAAGGCTTTGTTACTTATAATTGATTTGATTCTTTAGTTTACAAACTCCAATGCCGTCACAGACTGATTTGAAAAGAAAAATCTCTTATAAACATCTAGACGGCGCTTTAAAACAAAATTTTACCATTTAAATGTTTTGTTTACCTTCTAACGTAAAAATTTTGCAACAGTTGTATTCACAGACTCTACTTCGTCCTTATAACTCACTTCACTGACACATCCCATAACGTTACTAAACTATGCTTGTCTTTTCGATATTTTTTATGTACTTTAATTTATTGTTTTCAGTTAGTTAAATTTCCTATGTCGTGTCACCTAATTGTCGGTCACTTTTATACTAATAAGAACGTACAATTTGTTATACATATACCTCTTCCAATACAAACATTTCTGCAATATACAAAAGCAGAATGCTTTTTACCATCTCTATACATTTCCTAAAGTTATTCAAATGTATATATTCGAAAATTGTTATTAATTCTACATTCATTTTGGGAGTTTTTCTGCTTATCAACGAACTTCGTTCGTTTATGAAATCTATTTGTGTGTGTGTCTGTCTGTGTGTCCGAGGCCTTTTTAATGGTCGGACATCAATGTGTGATACATCAATCGATTCAGCTCGGTGCCCAGAGCTTAAGTTTTGATGTCAGTTAAAATCGGGCCACGGGGACGCCGAGCCCCCGGGAAAATCCACAGGGATAATTAAAATTTTAAATAAGTTTAAAATCAATATGCGACACATATTTGAACAATTTATGGCATTTCATGCCAATTATTCCAATATTATAGACATTGTTTAAACTTAAATGTTGATTACCGAAAATAATTAGATTCATATAAAAAAAAATTTCTTATCTTATTGATGAGAACTAATATATAGCTTTTAAAATATTTATTCAATAAAATAAAATATATTAAAATGTCTCTTTTGTTGTTGATAAATTTTTGTATTTTATCTGAATACTTATAATTATTACAACATAATAATTTTAATTTCTTTAAATTGTTTTACAGTAAGTCTACATTTGGAAGTTCGTTGCGACAATGCCTTGCATTTTCAACTTGTTTTTCTTTGGAATCAGAGCTAACGCAGTTTTATATATTTCATCTAGAATTATTTTATTTTTGGTTTATTTTATTGAGTTTTTTTGTAAAGAGTAAATTAATTTATACTCAAAATTAACCCTATGCAAGTTTTGCCATTCTGAACGGACCTGCACCTTGAAGAAGTTTTAAAATACTAGAACGGATAGAATGGCTTGCGTGTTTCAGTGAGCTAAAGAGCCGAACTATAGGTTTAACCAAATTAATGGGGTCTTTAGTGAGGAACCAGACTGAGACAGGTCCCCGAAAGAGGGCAGTAGCTTTTTCAGCACTTAGAGTGGCAGAGACCATGGGGGTCGTTGTAGCATCCTAAAACACACTACTGCGATGTGGAAGGCAACAGGAAACCACCACATTACCTCCAAAGTACACAGCGTTCTTAATTTGTAATAAACATGATGACATTCTCTAGGGTAAAATATTCTGGAGTAAAAATAGTCCCCCATTGAAATCCCCAGGAAAAGACTACTTCGGGGGATGTTATCCGAAAGTATAAAAAAAGAGGCGTCGACATTCTGCGAGTCGGAGCGTGGAATGTTAGAAGTATGAAGCAAGTAACTAAGCTAGAGAACCTGAAAATTAAAATGGATAGGTTAGCACTAGACATAGTAAGGATCAGCGAAGTTCGCTGGCCAGAGGCGGGAAATTTTTGAAGTGGAAACTTCATGGTAATTCATACAGGATCAGAGGAAGTAAATTCGGGTGTGGGGATAGTTATGCGAAAAAAGATAGGACGACGTGTAGAAAAGTACCCACAAAAGAACAAAAGAGTACCTATGGTAAGAGGAGACTCTAAACCGGTAAATTCAGTAATAATACAAGTACACATACCCACCTCTAACTACAGTGAGGAAGAGGTAGAGGTGATCTACAAAGATATCGAAGAGATATCAAGATACGTAAAAGGACATGGAAATTTAGTAAATACGGGGGGGTTTTAATGCAGTGGTAGGTGAGGATAGGGAAGGAGCGGTAATAGGTTTATTAGGTTTAGGCACGAGAAATGACAGGGGAAATAGGCAGTTGATTTTTGCGACAAGAACAATATAACCATAACAAACACATTATTTTAACATCATGTTAGAAGACGATACACGTGGAAGATGCCAGGAGATATAGGAAGATATTAAATAGATTACATTATTGTTAGACAACGGTTTAGGAATCAAGTAAAAGGCTGTAGAAGCTACCCAGAAGCAGATACATACACTGACCACAACATCGTAATGATGAAGACCGCACTTAATTTTAAAAATTTGAAAAAAAGAAACAGAAAAAGGCACTTTGACTTTGAAAAACTAAAAGATAAAGATATCTACGAAAGATGTAACAAATAGTCTAATGGATTGCTAAAAGATATCGGGACAATTTCTGGAACTAAGGAAGTAGAAACAGAATGGAGTAACATTAAACCTAGCTTAAATGTAGCGGCCAGAGATATTCTGGGGTATGCACAAAAAGAAAATAAGAAACTATGGATAACAAAGGATATCCTGCACTTGATTGAAGAAAGACGAAAATACAAAAATAGATTAGACGAAACAGGAAAACAGAGATACAAAGCCATAAAATGGGAAATCATTCGCAAATGCAGAAAAGTTAAAGAACAATTGATTAATGAAAAGTGTCAAGAAGTACAAATTAAATGGAAATAAAAGACAGACAAAGCGTACAAACTAATTAGTATGAATTTTGAGGATATAAAGCCATATAGCAAAAATATAAGCGACGCGGGAGGAAACATCATTATGGGAAATGTGGAGAAAGGGTTTATATGTAATGAATATATAAATAACTTATATGTAGGAGAGGAACCAGCAGCATTAGAACAGAAATCAAACATTGAAAATTATGACTTGCGATATCCTATACTTCGACATGAATTTGAATCAGCATTAAAAGGTATGAAAAATGGTAAGGCGCCGGGTATAGATGAGGTGCAAGCAGAAACTCCAAAAACCGTTGGACAAGCAGTAACAAAACGTCTCCACCAACTTGTAAGTTATATGTATGAAACAGGCGAGAAACTCAAAGATTCCAAACGTAACATCATATTCGCTATACCAAAAAAGAGGTGCGGATAGATATGAAAATTTTCGAACAATAAGTTTAACAGCACACGTTTTAAAAATATTAACTATAATTGTACAAAGACGAATGGAAAAACGAGCTGAAGAAATATTAGGAGAAGATTAATTTAAGTTTAGGCGAAATGGCAACACGGGAGGCTATTTTAGCTCAGAGGATGATAATGCAGAAAACAATAGAAAAGAAGGAAAGCGTGTAATATAGGGTTTGTAGATCTGGAAAAAGCATTAGAAATACTCAAAAAGTGCAAACAGCGATAATAGAATTAGAGCAGGAACGCAGTGAGGTAAATATTAGGAAAGGGGCGAGACAGGGGTGTGCACTATCACCATTGATTTTTAATTTGTGCATCGAAGAGACAATGAATACTGTCAAATACAGGAAGACATTTGAAATTATTATGCAGGGACAAGAGATTGATATGCTTAGATTTGCAGATGATATAGCGGTATTAGCATCTAGCAAGGAAGAGTTAAAAGCTGCATTTAATGAAGTGGAAACAGTTCTAACAGAGTATGCAAAAGATGGGGAAATAAATAAAAAACAAGAATACAAATAGGTAAAGAGAACTTACAAGAGGTTAAGAATTTCTGCTACTTAGGAAGCCAAATAACGCAAAATGGGAAAAACACAAAAGATATAAAAAAACAAAGATTAACAGAAGGTCGTGCTACATTTAACAAGAAAAAGCTACTACTGTGTTCAAAGACAACAAACATAAAAACAAGGAAAAGATTCTTTAAAACATATGTGTGCAGCACAGCACTGTGACTGTGAAGCCTGGACAGTAGGAGAAGCGGACAAGAAACAGGTAGTACCTTAAAATGTGGTGCTACAGGCGTATGATGAAAATATCATGGACAGACAAAGTTAAGAACAAAGAGGTACTAAAATGGTAGGGGAAGAAAGAAATATATGGAAAACGCTAAAACATAGGAGAGATAGGATGATAGGCAACATACTAAGACATGAGGGAGTAGTGCGGAATATATTAGAAGCAGAGATAGAAAAAAAGGGAAGTGAGGTTAGACTATTGCACACAGATAGTGAAGGATGTAGAATGTGGGAATTTTAAGGAAATGTGTAGGCTAGCTCAGAATGGAAATCAATGGAGGTATGCATCCAACCAGTGCCAAGATGGAAAAATTAATGACGAAAAAATAACTGTACGTAAACATGATGATTATTGTAAACAACTACAGGCATTGGTCTTGCAATATTTTCAACTAATGTTAATTGTGCGAAAGGATTTACTGGAAAACTACTAATACGGCAAATGTCTAAATGTTGGAGGATCCGTGGCAGCCACAGGTTGTTTAACCCCCTTCACATACCACTGAATCTCGGTGAATTAGAAAATAGAAAACAACAGAAGGGGAATCGAGCTATATATAGGCTGTTGTGGGAATTTCAGCAAACTGTGTAGGTTAGCTAAGAACATAAATAAGTGAAGGTACGCGTCCAACCATTTTTAAGACGGAAAATCTAATGACGAAAAATAAGTACACTTAAATCTGATGATTATTATAAACAACTACAGGTATTGGTTGTGAAATATTTTCAATTAATGTTGATTGTGCGAAAGGCTATATTGGAAAAACTATTAATTCGACAAATGTTTAAGTGCTGGGGGAACTTGGCAGCCAAAGAGTGCTTACCCCTTTCACATACCACTGAATATCGGAGAAGTAGGGTATATAACTGTAAAACAATAGAAGGTGACCGAACGGCATCAAACAAGAAAGATTAGTAGCTATGTTCAAAAACAACAAACATAGAAACAAGATGAAAATTGTTCAAAGTATAGGTGTGGAGCACAGCACAGTACGTCTATGAAATAGGTGTAGTAGCAGCCAGAAAGAGATAGAAGCCTTCTGAAGTGTTGTGCTTCAGATGTATGAGGATGGTAGCATGGACAAACAAAGTTAATAACAAATAGGTTATAGAAATAGTAGAGAAATAAAGATTTCCGTGGAAAACAAAAAAAAAATAGGAGATATAGAAGGGCAGTATACGTTCTATGGCATTTTTGGGGAATAGTACGGGATATATTACAAGCAGAGATAGAAAAAAAGAGGTAGGTGTAGACCGAAATCAGACTTTCGCATGCAGTTAGTGATAGATGCAGACTGCAAATTTCAGGTAAAATGTGAAGGTTAGTTGAGAATAGGAAACAATGAGGGTATGCGTCTAACCAGTTCCAGGAGATGCAAAGTTTTGAATATATAAACGAATTGGATAGTCTTATTTATAACCTAAAAGAATCATATGTGAAAATAGGTTTTGGCGGGAAATTTAAACAAGAAAATAGTGCAAAACAAATCATAAATATTTGGCAACAAAATATCCGTAGCCTTAAAAAAATATCATTGAAGTAGTTAGCTTGTCAGAAGACGAGACTAAATAATATTGAACTTGAGGTACTTGTATTAACTGAATCTTGGGAAATAGATCCATACTTTTATAGATTAAAAATAGATGAGAAAAGTACCTTACACGGACTATAAAAATTATTACAAGAACTAATCAAACAAAAAACATAGTAAGACATCCTTGCACAAACTGATGTCAATAGTGCAACGTTAAAATTCATAAATAAAATACAATTGAATATAGACAAGTAAACAATACAAAAAAACAAGAAGATAATTATTAGAAAAACATGGGTTACACCGGGTATTCTGAATTCTAGACGATGGAACAGAATTAAAAGATGAACAAAAAAAGCAAATGCGTTTAATGAACGTCATATATATATATATATATATATATATATATATATATATATGTTGCCGTGATAAGAGGTTGTTAAGGGGTGTATTGAGTAGTAAGGGTCGCGTAGTAACTGTAAATAGCAATGGAAATCAGAAAACTGCATTTTTTAGCAGGAAAATAAATAATTCGCACATTATGTAAATAGCAAGCATTTAACACCCTGTACATAGACCGTAATTTACTTTAATCAATGCCAGTAAGCACATCTTCTAATAATAGAACGCGTATTCAGCAGAGAAATAATCATACATGTAATTAAACTACGTTGAGGAGTGTTCAACAAGTTATAAAATAAATACGCAGAAGATAAGATAAAACTTAATAAATCTTCTGCATACCTTATTGACAGAGGTATGTTACTGTACAGGGTAAAATGGCCTACTCATTGTAACTACAGTACAGTTTTAAAGAACATATTTCTTACTTAAAAAGAAATTTTGGCAATAATGTAACAGTTGTATTCGATGCTTATGATGGAAATAGTAATAAAGCATCAGAGAGAAATCGTCGGTCATTGAAACTCTGTTTCAAGGAATATCAATTTCCGAAAGATATGCCAGTAATTGTTACTCAGGAAAATTTTTTGTCAAATTATAAAAACAAAAAACGATTTATACCATATCTGGTAAAAGAACTAGAAGAAAAATCAATTAAATGTTGCCAAGGGACAGGCGAAGCTGATGAATTAATTGTAGAGACAGCTATTCAGGATAACACCGAAATAAAACAAGTTATCGTGGCAGAAGACGTCGACATTTTAGTAATTCTGAATGCAAGGACTATGAATCACGACGAAATTTATTTATTAAAATTAGTTAAACAAAATGTTCAATCTGTAGTATATTCGTCGAAAAGCATCGAAACGGATTATTTAAACAGCTCCAAATTGATTCTTTTTTCTCATTGTTTTACTGGCTGCGACTCAACATCAGCGTTCTTTAATAAAGGAGAAAAAATTTATGGAACATTTAGAAAAAAAGCAAGATTTAAGAAATATGGCAGGAGTTTTTTATAACAGTACATCTGATATGGAAAATATTTTAGAAGCTGGTAGATATTACACTATATTTATTTACGGTCAAACTAAAGACCTACAGATACATAAATTCAATGTCGTCGATAATTTATCAACATATCTCGAGCAGATGCGCTATGAAAGTTTCATTAAGGCTACGACGAAAAATAGTGCTGCAAAATTAGCATCTCTGGTTCCAACAATTGCTGCCCTTAATGAACACATAAAATGGGCTTACTTGCAAACGCAGATGTGGCTTGGAAACAAAAATATTCATCCGACTGATTGGGGGTGGACTAAAAATAAAAATGGTTTAAATACCGTAAAAATTGAATGTATACCTGCACCTCAAGAACTATTAAAAATGATTTTTTGCAATTGCAAAAGAGGATGTGGTGCTGCTTGTGGTTGCCGAAAAGTTGGTTTATTTTGTAATTCAACTTGTACATGCAGCGGAGACAACTGTTACAATTGCCCACCACTATTGGAAGAAGAGGTATTAAACTAAGAAGGCTGAGATGTTGAAAATAATTGTTAAAGAATTTATGTATAATAAATAAAACAATTTCTTTTGAATAAAATTTAAATAAAATTTATTTTAAATAAAATGCAGCCAAGAAATTATTTTTAAATAATTCCATAATTTTTTGTCATCAGTTTTGGTATATGGGTGGTTTTTAAAGATTGAAAAATTAAGATAGTGAAAAATTATTTAATAGATAATAAGGGAATTTTTAGTTTGATCGATTGTATAACTAAAGTATTACAAACTATTAATAAGCAACTTTTTATCATTTTTTTTCTGGAAGAGGTGTTTGCGTTTTTTAAGGGTTGAAAAGTGACTATAATAAAAAAGTTTTTCACGAGCACTTACCTATCCTTCATTATAATTAAATGCACGCTTTAAAGATATAAAGCTGTCAAAAAATTTATTTTAAATAATATTTCGAGTATAGGGTGTTGCATGCCGAAAATTGGCTATGTATCATATTTAGATAATGTATAAATATGTGAGTAAAATCCCGCCACTATTTTAAAATAGACTTGTTCATTTCCGTCATTTCGGACAGTTGCGTCGGCGCAAAAGAATGCGCAGACGCGGAGTGAATGGCACAAGTACGCGGTTTGCGACACGACATCATTATTAGCCACGAGACCTCGAAGCACGTAACGTCTACCGGTGTCGTGTTTTTATCTTTTCTCTTTATAGGATGTATGTTCCTCTATCTTCTCTCTACCTTTTATTGTTACCTCTACTTGTATCCTATCGTACCGCTACGAATGACGAAAGGGGAGAGACAAATCTGAATCAACAATGGCGTGGTGTGACCCACAAGGAGATGGCCCTGAGATTTAACTGCAAGGCGCGTTTTAAGTGAGTACTTTGCTTTATTTAAACTTTAAAATAAGAATTGCATCGTTGTAAACGTGTTTGGTATTTGATACAATTTGCCACGTAATTATGTCATAATATATACTATTGCCCAATATTGAGAAACGTGGTCCGTGGCAGTGGTACTAAGTGTAACAAGGGGGTGGTTTTTGAGGATTGAAAAATTTAAAAATAACATATACCATCATCCATGTAGTGATATTAAATATTCGTGTTCAAAGTATATTTTTATCAATATAACGCTTTTAACCCAAACCTTATTTAGATAATTGGATGTTACCGGTGCTATGCTCTAGACTTTGCTCTAAGCGGTAGAAAGCAATGGTTCAGGGGTGGGAATAGATATTAAAAAAACAATATATTGAGCGCCACTACATTCAGAAAGAAAGGGGAATGTAGAACCCATCAGTTAACTACAACGATGAGTTACCTGAAATAAATTACAAGATTAAAAAATATAGCATATGAGGCAGCAGTTTGCTCCTCCAATGTATTTCAAAATAACATGATATTATAAGTACTTTTATATCTTCTAGTATTAACCTTGATGAAAGTATTTTATATACTCAAAGATTGTATACCTTTTTGTTTAAATAAAAATGTTTTAGGTTTCTTAGAAAAGTATAATGTAGCATAATATCTTTTAACAAATTTATATGTTATAACAAAAATGGAACGTATTTATTATTCAGGTATTAGAAAAAAATGTTTGTGCAATAGTAACTTAGCTTTCTTTAAATATATACATATATATATATATATATATATATATATATATATATATATATATATATATATAAATTGAAAATATAACTCACTTGATTTTAAATTTCACGTTATTACTAAACCTTAACCTTTGATTCTAATAAAAATGCAACAATATTTATAACATGTAGAAATCGGATCCGTTAACTACTTACAATTTCAATGTATAGATTTTAAATTCATTAATATAGTAAGTAAATTGAACAACGTTTCCTAAACAGATGATAAAAGAAGCAAAAATATACTTAGTCAAAAAAATTAAATCAGTAGCATGATTTATACAAGTTACATATCTAAGTAAGTGGAAGTATAGAATATTGATAAGCAAAAAAACTTTTCCATAAACTCATCAGAGTATTAAAATGTCCCTCTTTAATCATAATAAGAGGTAGACAATATAAGACTTTACTTGATAGCTGTTATAGCAAGTTATGATTAATTAAGTTAGAACTAGGGTTAGGTTTAAATGTATTGATCAATATTTTCTAATTATTCAATCAACGCGAAATACGCCCTGTTCCTAAGTTTTAAATTCACTTTAACTTTATGAAATATTCATAGCCAAATTAGGTTTTATAATACCATTGTTATAATGTAGACAAACGTAGTTGACAAGTGGCATCTGTTGAATAAAATTATAACCAGTACGCACCTTGAATATTCAGTTTAACACCTGTTATACCAACCAGATATATGTATTGATGTCGTGCTGTTTGCGTAACGAATTATTGCTGATCGAACTTTGCCCAAGCCTCTTCGCAGATAATTAAACCATTTATTTAATTTAACTAAGTTCAAACTTTGCAATCTTGTACCAAACAATTGTAGTGCTTTGAAATTCTGAGCATCCTAGATAGACGTAAGTAAATAACACTGCGATTCTTCAAAAACTCGAAACAATCTTGAGTGTGCATCTTAAACGAATTGTAATAATAGATGTTGAACTAACGTACCGAAAGATTTCTTTTCATTGTTAACTCACTAAAGAAACATCACGTCAACCATTCTCGACGCTTTATTCAATTCTTCCATACTATTGCGATTCTCAGCTCCGAGGACGCTAAACGAGCAATGTTGGTGTGATAAGCAGCGACCTTAGACCGCCTTTCCGATTACGAACAAGTTGATGTTTACTCGACACCTTTGTCCTCGTATATTTTCGGCAGATGACTGTACATATTACCAAATATTTCATAAAGATGTTAATTAGGAATGTATTTATTTATCTACATTAAAAATGTAATGTATTTTTATTAAATCACTTAAGAATATAAATTAAATGTTGTAAACAACAACTGGCTCAATTGTTGTGATATAATTATTTTGTCCCAACGTATTAACCATAGATAATTCAATATACCAACTGTACAGTGGGTATTGTAAAGTGTTGCATATATTAGAGTTTACGTATGATTACATAATAAAAGTCCTTATTGGGGTTATTTTGACAAACATAACATTTGAAAATGTTACACGCTTAAACCTTGTTTTTGAAATTTTTTTCGCTAAGGAGTAGTTTTTACCCTTAAAAAATTAAAAGCGGCAGTCGGGCTTATGTCACTTTTGAAACTGAGGGTAAGATAGACTTCGTGTCAAATTTTCATCCAAATCGGTTCTTATACAAGGAAGTCGGAGGTTATCGATTATTTTCAGCTTCAATGACTGTGTAACAGGCATTTTTGTAGTTTTAACATTTTACGCTGTTTCCCAATTTGTAAATACATTTCTACAAATAACTATTTCTATATTTAATATTTATTAACTCGTTGACGAATGCGTCGTGTTATAATGAATAGATTGCATCGTTCTTGTCTTGCCGTAAATATAAATTTTGTTCCTTATGTGGATATACAAGTCTAGATAAGAGACGATAAAAGTTGTAATAGCAACGAATTGCAGAAACAGATGAACAGTCGAGTTTTGTTCTTTGTTCCGATATACTAAGTACGTTAAAAATATTGCTTCTTTCTGCTTTTGACAATAGTGAGAATTATTGCGGGATTAAGTTTCGTATTGTTCATGAACGAGCACGGCACGATTTTAGTTGTTGTCTTGTGAAATAAAAGTTGTATTTTAACTGTAGCAGTGTGTAGTTCTAATTCCTTTTTGAAGAAAGTATGCTTTATAGCGAACGTGTTTGATTGACCACAAGTGCGGTTAAGGTCATTGACGGACGGTTTTAGTGATACGCGTTGCTTTACTAATTGGTTTTTTGTTGCTTTTCTGTTGGAAATAAAAGTAGTAAAACTTGTTGTACTCGACCTGCACGTGTGTTTTACGGAACATTTGACGGACGGTTTTATTGCTTACGCGTGCCTACTAATTGTTTTTAGTTGTTTTTCTTGTGAGACAAATGCTTTAAGGAACATTTGACGGACTTACTTTAGTGATACGCGTACTTTACTAATTTGTGGTTTTAGTTGTTTGTCATGTGAAATAGGAATCGTAGAACTTGCTAAACTGACCGATTCTTTCTGGAGGATTAATGTGTGTGCGATCTAGTCTAGTGTTCCTTTATTTTATCAGATTAGTGCATACTTTGGATTATTTAAATACAGTGGATACAGTAGTTTCTGAATTTTTCTAACACCAAAGAATCTAAAATAGATCATTGCTTGCGCGAATTTCGTTATTTGCGAAATATAACAGACTACCGGTTTACAAAGGTATTGGTTGAAGTTTCTCACTGCTTTTTGGAGGTTTATGAAAATAATATACATTTGATCCCAGTTGAAATTAAACTCGTGCTACAAAATATTTCGAAATTATTGTCTCAGGAAATAGAATTAACAAGAAATTTATCAATGCTACATAGTTCCGTCGCGTGATGGTGTCTGCTGTTAACCCCAGTGAGATGCGTAGGTGTGATTAGTGTGACGTGTGATAAGTTCCATCAACACCCTTACAGTCAAGGGTGAAGTGCTTCGTTAGTGCAGGACATCGTGAATCTCACACTTCCGTTGCAAGGAAGCGTTGCTGAAGGACTTTTGTAAGTTGAACTATTTCCTACTTGTTGTTACTTTAAATATCTAGCCGTTGCTTTACCATATCTTTGTCGTTCTGATACCTTTTACAAAAGACTTGCATGATATTTTAAAACATAAGAAAAAAAAAAGAAAGAAAGAAAGAAAGATCAATACTACTGCATTACTCATATCAATTGTGTCTTACCTATTTATTTTTTTAACATTTTGTCTGATTTATGTTTAATTGGTGTGTGAGGAAACGTTTCTGCTACTCCCCAATATTACCCCACTTTGTACTAAAAATTTTTATATTGCTTTTACCGTTGTTATATTATATAGATTATCCAAACAGGTTTTTTTTTACATTCTACAAAGTACTGAACAATCTATGCTCGATCAGCCTGCTATGCTTTTTCTTTATTTCAGGTTTGCAGGACTAATTTTTTTTATTGCAGGTATTGTTACTAATTCCTTACAGCCGCGTACCTTATATGTTGGTCTGCTTTCTACAACCCCCCCTAATCTCCGATTGAGCCCGGCCATTTCTTTGATTTTCTTTGCGTTACGCACGGCTACGAGCCAACGTAGCATAACTTTGGCGCCCGAACAGGGACTGCCACGAATTACGTAACAACTGGACTAATATGTAAGTAATACAGAACTATAAAATTTATAAAAAAACATGAAATATGTTCTTAATTGGAGGAAACTTTCGTTAGTTAAGCTCCATGAATGTAACAACGGATCCACGGTTATTATTTTGTCGGGCTATTAACAAAAATGATTGTTGTTGAGCTTGTTCATAACGCAAGTTTGTAATTTCTTTGCTATGTATGAAGCAATCTTATAAATTAGAGAGCAAATAATGCATCTAGTCTATTCTAGGTTATGTTTAATCTACATGTTTGAATAATAAGTGAAACTGCAATTTCAGTTCTTGCCACATATTCATTATTCATATTCAACCTAACCAGAGTTGTACGAGGATTAGTTCGAGATTAACGTTTAAATCGCTTAAATTGTTAGTACTCGGTTCAACCCTCTTCTATAACACTGAACTCGTTCCATTTATTAGGGGTAACAAATGCCACAAAATCAAACTGCCAGATCGTCATATACGGGATAAAGCACAATTTAGTTAATTCAATAAAACCACCTCAAACAACCAAAATATTTCCACTCACAGCTCGCACATTTTACAAGGTAGATTATTACGGGAGGCTTTTAAAATGTCCATTCCATTTTGCGTAATAGCTGTTGTTAATGGTGACCAAGTGCGTTCGTAATGGGCTAGCGTCGTTACGCTTTTTCTCCAACATTCTACTCGGCCTTAAAGCATTTTCGACTCGATTATTATTGACTTTCAGAGCTTGAATTATCTAATTTGATACATAAATCAGGAAACATCTTAAGAGATTCCGCAGGTTGGAGTTAAGATAATGGCGTGCTTAAGACCCTCGGGCTTCTATAAATAATATCTAATGAGGTTATCGAATGTAATATACTCGCGATGCAACCGCCCGCCACTACCAAATGTCGCATGAAATTAGTTCGATATTGCGGCGATCGCGCAGCAGAGTAGATGATGCTTTGAAGAGGCCCTCGTTAATAATTGAAGAACTCAAACTTTGCTAAAAGTGAAACAGACGTGAAATGTTGGGTTTATGTTTGAATGTAGGGTGTATATTACTTGTGGAAAGTGTCCAGAGGGATTACGCGACCTCCCCATCGAGCTAGCAAGTGTCGCAGCTTGTTAGTTATCGGTAAATTGGTATCGTTATATCGTTCTAGATACGAACCGTGCATCTCAACGCGATGTATTTTTTGACTTTCAGAATCCCAAAGCGTTACATGTCCGGCATTAAAATACTTCTCTACATAAGCGATTTTTATATACAGAATGTAGAAATTTGTTGGGAGAATTTTCTTTAGAAACTACTGGAACTGACTAACCCCAATAGATACGCTTACACGAGCAAACGAGGGTTGAATTTTGATGTGACACGGGCTAATTATTTCATTTAAGAAGAATTTTAAATTTGCCCTGTAAGTTGACTGTAGATTTCGCAACTTTCTAAACATTTTAATTATTATAATACTTCTAAAATTTAATTTACCTTTAGCATCCTATTTTAGACAATATGAAAAGGATTTATGATTATTTCACAATACCGTGAGATAAATTAGAAACAAGATTAGAAAGATCCCACGCACTCTCTGTCTGTCTAAAGAGGCGAGTAACTATAATAACCGCCAGTAAGGGATGGTAGTAATCCTAACACAAGAAGTTCTCTCTCACCATTTCTTTCACACTACTTATTCAAAGTTTAACCTAGTTTTTCATTATAAGGATATTTCGAAGGTTGTAAATGTCATTTTAGGTGAAACTTTTATACAGGGATTAACTGTCACTACTAAAAGTCGAAATCTTTCACACTAATACTGTTACGTTCATTTTCGGCAATAATTGGTTATTTTATTTACAATAATTTTCAATTCAAAACCTTTGCTAATTAATTATCCGTTTATTTAAATTCCATGCCTACGGTTAAATAAGATCGTCGATTTATAATTAAAAAGAAATACGCTGGCTAATAATTTTCAACTAAAAATCCACTTTGCTTCTAAAACGAAACTATTCAGTAAATTAAATATCCTGTATATTTTACTTGGTAAATACTTCCGCTAATTAAGAATAAATTCTACTTCCCAGAATTCCCTTTCGTAAAGTTTACGCTATACTCAAATAGTCGATAACGTGTTCCAAGTATCCGATAATTGCTTCTTATGTGTTCTTTGTTGGAAGAATTCGTCGAACTAAAAATGCGTATTATCCCACTATAAACTGTGTATTTCCAGGTTATTTCGGAATAGAAATATTACTTTGAACTCACTGGCTGAACGAAATTGCTTTTATTTGCTTTCCAATCTACGCAACGGAGACGTGTAGGAATGTTTGGATGTTTTCGTTTTTTGTTATGAAAATTTCGCGCACGCAATGCGGCGTGGTAGGTATTTAGGGTTTTTAGAAAATTGTATTTTTTGTTGAAATTAAATTAAGTTTTACTGGTAATTGCTCTAGCTTCTTCCGCTGGCATTAAAGCCACGATGAATGGTCGTCCCTTGCTGTAATGGGAGGCCAGGTTTGTTCTTTCTGGGTATAGGCCCACCTACTCGTTGCCGTGGACCAACTAGTGACTCAACCCTGACGTCAGCAACTTCGAGGGTGAGTGTTTTCTTAATCTATCATTTACGATTGCAACCATATCGGTTGGGATTTTTGGTTTAAGCTCATGCATTCCTATATTTAATCCGTTTGGACGACAATTAGTGAATTAGTTTGAGATTTATTGACAGTATATGAATGCATTACTATTTGCTTTAAATAACTAAGAATGTACAACTTATTAAAGTGAATATGATTTGAAGGCTTGCTAGCACGTTTCAAAATGTTGTTGCCATTAGATGTATATACTTAGTTTTAGATTTACCATGCTGATTTAGAACTGTTGGTTTTAGAGGGGTAATTTCGCTTAATTTTCTTTTTTGTTTAACTCAATCTAGGGAGTAACCTAAAACCGGCAGCTCACCATTTAAAAACAAATAATTTGTTCTTTCGGTTAATATTTGTTTTAAATTTAGTGTGTAATTATTTATTGCGTGTACATATTGTGTTTAATTATAGGTTTCTTTTGTTGATATGTTGTGTTTTTAGTATAAATGAGCGTGTGAAAATTTTCTTTCTTTATTTCAGGCCTCCCTTAATTTTTGTTGTAGGTATAATACCCCGCCCATTCGCCAATTAAGCCCGGTCCATTTCTTTTTTTTTGTTTTTTCTAGGCTACGTCAATGCACGTAGCAATTCCTAAACTTTCCGTGCATTCTTTAAAAGTCAAAAGATTAAATTTGTTTTTCCGGTCAAATTTATCATAGTAATCTTAATAAGTCAACAACAACAGTGTTCCTTGGGAATACGGCGACAAAATATGCTCGGTATGAGACTCAATTGCGAAGTAGAGTGGGTTCTGTGGCGAACTACAAGGAACAGGGTAACAGTTTGCTGAACGCCAAGGCACCAAGAACTAACATGTTGGCGCGACAGGAGTGGCCGATATTCAGTTCCAACAAATTCGGGATTAATCCCAAAGGAGGCGTAATCTACACAATAACAATGCAGCATCAACAAATGCACAAAATGAACTTATTACAAACGTCTCTATAATATAAACTTAACGGCAGGCAATTCATTACTAGATTACTAAACCTATAAATACACAACATGTAACAGGCACAATGCTGTACAGGATGTACGGGGTGGCCCAGCTCGCCGAATGAGTCAGTCGAGTCTAAGCCATTGAAAGTAGCAGACGTGTTATTGAATTAAGCCGTATTCAATTATTAATTTATAAGTTAGGTTTATGTGTTTAACGGTCATGGCCGTTACCAGTATCCGTATTGTATCAGAATTATGCTGTGTTATTAATTGACGGTTATTAATAAATAAGTTAGGCGTGCAACTACCAGTTATTTTCATAACTACATGAACCTACTCCTACTAAATAATTTACAGTAGTACTTTGTTCATTTCAACAACATCATTACATGATACCAAATAATAAATAAGTTACATTTGGCGCCCAACGGGGGCTGTAGAAAAATAACTGGAAAGTAGTAAATTGTGTTTTAAAAAGAATATTCTCGGAGTGTATTTGTGCTAAAATTTCACGAAGGGTTCGTTGCTAATCCACAGGAAGTGAAAGTTTTCAAGGTTTAAACAAGATACCGGTTTGCATCGTAAACAGCACAACCAGTAGATTGTTCTGTTTTGTATAGACTATTAACTATGTTCTATGCTTTATTAACAGGGGAAGAGTGAACGGGTTGTATGTTCTGTATTAAGGATATTGAGGGTTAATGTTATTTAAAACTGAACGTTTACATTGAGGTATTTAGTATCAGAGACACAAAGGTAGGGGATGCAGCTACTATACAAAACCGTCGTTTAAATTCGGCTAGTTATTGGCCTGGTTGATAATATTGTTGAATGTCAGTACGAATTTACACTAAGGTGTTATTACAGGTGTTTTGGAAAAATATTGCGATTATTGTAAAGGAAAATGCCGCCAAAAAGAAATAAAAGGGTTAGTGAACCAGAATTGAATCCAGTTACCGATACTATTCAGCAACTGTTGGAGAGCAATAAAGCATTGTTTTCAAATATAACCGCAATGAACATGAATACAAATCTATTAATGGAAAGGATTGATGAATCAATTAATACTGTTAATAATGGGTTAAGTAGCGTAACGAGTGAGGTATGTTTGAGCGTAAGGCAAGTGGCAGATCAGATTTTAATTGATTTGAAGGAAATTAAAACTAATACTAATGAAAGTGATATGTTTGATGATAACGTTAAGGCGACTACAAATGTTAATAAAAATTTTAAGAATCAAACGTTGGATGCGAAAGTTGGTAATGGCAAAAATTTTGAGAAAAATCGGGATTTCACATACATTACGTTATTTAAAGAATTGGGGGTACGAATTTAGCTTTTAGAACGGCGGAATCAAAACACCCAGTAGCTTTTATAAACGAATTGCATGAAATATTTGTCGAAGCGGTTGTTCCAGAGGAAAAGCAAGTAGCTTTAGCAATTAAGGCACTCAAAAGTTCTGCAGTAGACTGGGATTGCATAAAAAGGAAGTCATTGTATACTTTCCAGGATTTCAAAATAGTTTTCTTAAACAGATATTGGGGTCCGGAAGAACGCCGTGAGTTTTTCTGTAATTTGAAATTTGGAGAGTACAGGTCAGATAGTAGAGCAGACTATTTCATTAGGGTCGTAAAAAAATGTGTGTATTTGGATCAGAATTTTTCAGAGTACGAGGTCATAAAGCTAGTAGCGTCACATTTTGACTTCGATACTAGCGAGGTATTTTGAATGCTCGGTATCGATCTTTTGATGAAGTGAAGAAATATTTTTCGCAATTTAGATGAAATGTATAATTGAACAGGATTTCAGATAGTCAGGGCGACCGAAATAATTATAGAAGGGATCACAGAGGTAATGAGGGGGTACGTATGGTAGAAATTGTAGGCAAAATCGTCGCTTGGACGATAAAGGAAGCCATAATGAGGGAAGTAATGCTATGGTGGATGAGGTGATAGTACAAAAACGAGAGGTTAATAGTTTAAACCTACTTAGGAATGGAGTTTCAAAAAGCATTGTAGAAGTGCCCGAGAAGTCACCATCGATAAATATGCTTTTCGAGCAAAACGGGGACGGTTTATTAGAAGAAAATGAGGAAATTCGGAAAAGGAAGTGATCCTCATGCCGATAGTACAGGGGTATGTGCAAAATATCTCTACTACTATATTAGTGGATAGTGGTAGCCAACTGTCCTGCATATCTGAAGGTTTTTTGCGCGATATTTGGAAAAACCATGATCCTATTTCAATTTTACCTGTCAACAACACTGTTATTGTTGGGGGCTTTGTACGGAAAAGATAAAAAAATTAGGCAGCAAGTATTGGTGGAATTTAAAATTGGGAATCTGTTATTCGAGTTTGTCTGTGTAGTGGTTCCTGCGCTGATACGCAACGTAATTTTAGGTTGCGATTGATTAGCCCACTTCGAAATTAAAATTTCTTTTGATTCATTAACGATAATGGGAAATTTTATGGGTTCGCAGCTGACTATAGATTTTAATAGTGAGAAGGTAGAATCCTCAGGGTTAATAATTGACGAAATAGGGGTTGGTAAACACAAAGTAATCAAAGGAGAGCTAGCCTGTCAGGATTTGGGTTGGCTTCATCCGTTGCAAGTTTTATACGTGCGTTAAAATCAATTTTAGGGGAAGAAACCGACGATTTTGTAATACCCCATGTCGATAATTTATTAATTGTATCCCGAAGTGCAAATTTGCAGTCGAACATATAAGAAAGATTTGGACAAAATTAGTACAAGCAAGTGTTACACTTAAATTGAGTAAGTGTGTTTTTGCACAAAAAGAGTGTCACCCTAACCAGAATTTGGCAGGGACAAGGACCGTATATAATACTTCTGTTTTTATTTTACACTGAACATACAGAAAACAGTTGCATTTCATGTGTCCCTAAGCTAGTCAAGAGCCGATGGGCGTGGATCTTTCGGGGCAGAGAGTGCAAATGTAAAATTTCAATGGGCGCCAGGGTGATTACCCCTGAAACGCAACTAAACCGTTGTCTGTTAATCAACCAATTAAACCAACCACCGTCCAGTAATATTTGACTGTTTAAAACCTAACCTACTACACTATCTCAAAATAAATTATTAAAAGCACACGCTACTCTTACCAGATATTTATATATTACACATACTTGAATAACTATATACATATATAATAAATACGAGACCCCAAACTGTGGCCTAGCTCAACATATATATATATATATATATATATATATATATATATATATATATATATATATATATATATCAATGAAATTATTGTAAGAAAACAATTATTTTATTATTATTACCTGGTTACCAAGGCTGAAGACAAGATGCTTTGACTTCCCGTTTCTCCGGTTTATCTAAGAGAAAAAAAGATAATGGAACAAAATACTTTATCGTAAGTTTCCACTAAGTGCACTATAGATAACTAAACCTTGCTAATTTGGCAAAATCTCGACCTAATAATAATTAATATTAGACTTCAGTCTCAAGGCTTACAATGCATCTCACAAATTAATTTGCCATGTTTAGGCATTAAGTAAAATAATGAGAGTTCGACTATTAGTCGCTTAAAGTTTTATTTTGCACCCTTGTGTTTTAATATTAGTACTCACGACACCGCAGTTTTATACTATCCGTTTCGAACCGCCTCCAGGACCTTATGCTCCAAACCTTCACGGCGTTGATCCTCCAACAGATGTAAATAGATTGTAATTTTAGTTGTTAGTTGTAGTTATTCTTATCCCTTAGATCTTAGTCCTAAATTTAAGTGTAGGCAATCCTTATGGCAGAAAATGAAACTGAACCTGAACCATGCAACTAAAACTGGACACCGGACTGAAACCTGACGCTGAAACCCTAAAATAAACTATAAACACACTAGTATTCCTAATTTAACTTACCCGTGCTATCACGGGATTAATATTTTATATACAATTTCTAATCGGTACGTAACCAGTTTTCTTCAACTTCTTACTACCTATCTGTCGATAACAAATCATTCAAAATACGTTACATTATGATATCAATTAATTACCTCTCACGCAAGACTATAAAATCAGCGAATCTGCAACTACTTCTTCGACACCTGTCGACCAGAGTTTCTACTGCACCACTGCTTAATATCATAGAATAGACCCTTTAGAAATAATTAAATTCTGGTTGAACAATCCCGAGTACTTCGGAAAAAGTATACACTTTTAAATTGTATATAGGCACCAGCCAACTTTTTACTTCAACAAGAAATTTTCGTAGTTTTCTGCAGACTCAACCGCTTTCTACAACGCCATACGCAAAAATGAATTAACAAGATTTCACATCTGTGTACAAGGTTAATAAATTTATTCTTATCACGACCGAAAGTATAAATTTACGATATTCTATTTCGCTATTAATTGTGAACGAATTTAAAGGTGAAGCTGCTATGCATTAAATACAATAATACCCTAGCCTGACACGGTCTGGTACCAAAAATAGATCAGAATTAAACAATGTTCTGGAAAATTATCAAGACTGTTGAATTTCAAAATAACAACATGCGGGCTCAAGCTTACACTAACAAACAAAAATATGTACAAATTTGTACGGTTGCGAAGTAGCCGTTACAAGAGGTTCAGTTCGTAGGGCATGTTTTGTCGTCACGGGGTATTCGGGTAAAACCAGAACGGGTAGAAACTATCTTGAACTTTAAGCGTCTAGATAATATAAAAACATTAAGGGCCTTCCTTGGGTTGGTCAACTATGATGCACGTTTCATAGAACATTTTTCACATCTGACTGTTGGGTTACAAATAGCAGACATTTCTCAAACCATATCAAAATTAAACTAACTACAACCGCTCTGGCAAAGTTAGACGTAACACTTGGTCTTCTAATGTAGATTATACAAATGATCCCAACTAGTAGTAAACCAGTAGTAACTAATATTAATCAACTATTAGTAGTGGATTAATACGTAAACGAAGAGCGAGTACTAGTACCCTGAAATGGTAAGACTAAGTTAAAAATACATAGAAGTGCAAACTACGTACCATAGTGTGGGAAACCTAAAGCAGGGTTTAATACACAACGCAGAAGTATTCTTTTGTGAAAACTTTAAAAGAAATCAATAAGGTCCTCAAAACGTAGATAGAGGTTTTTAAATCCGTTGAACGTCAAAGTCAGAAAGTAACCCAATCCAAACAAAAATCTAAACGTATATGTTCCAACAATGATTTCTGTAACCGTTAATATCTTCTGAAATCAGCAAATAGAACCCTGCCTTTTTCGTACGATAGGTTAGTAAAAGATAACGTCTCACTAACAGACAAGTATGACGAACAAACTAAATATAACAAATTAGTTAAAATAATTAATACCCTTCTACCAGAAAAAATATTTTTAAACACTAAATACGTATTTCGACCATTATGTGGTCATCATCAGTCATCATCATCATTAGGTCTTCAGTCCTGGAACTCATTGTTTCTTAATCTGAACTAACTTCACATTTTCCTGAAACACAGGTTGCATCTATCACTATCTGTATGCAAAATTCTGATCTCGGTCTACCTCTACCTTTTTTTCCTATTTCTGCTTGTAATAGATCTCGTACTATTCCCCAAAAATGCATTAGAACGTATCCTGTCTTTCTATGTCCCCTATTTTCTTTTGTTTTCCATAGATATCTTTATTCCTCTACTATTTCTATAAGATATTTGTTATTAACTTTGTCTGTTTATGCTATCAATAATTTTCTTCTTGTTTCTGCGTTTGTTGTCTTTGAACATAGCTGCTGTTCTTTCTTGTTTGATGCAGTTCGGTCACCTTCTCATGTTTTACAGCTATATACCTTATTTCCCCGATCAGTAGTATGTGAAGGAAGCCGGCTCCGTGGCGTAGTTGGTATGCGTGTGACTACTACGTCCAAGCTCCCGGGTTCAAATCCCGATACGGTCCGCTTGAAAAATGTTGGGTGAGCATTTTGCACAAAATACGCCTTCGTTCGGATAAGAGGTAGAATGGAGGTCCCGTGTGCGATTGTTGTGACGCACGTTAAAGATCCCTACCTTGCTTGGAACAGTAAGGGTTCGGCAAAATTCAAAATTTTTGAGGTAAAAAAAACTCGCTTCCTGACCAATGTAGTACCTTCAGGTGGAGGATTGGAAATCACATGTAAGGTATGTGAAGGGGGTTAAGCAGCCTGTGGCTGCCCAGGATCCCCCAACACTTAGACATTTGCCCAATTAATAGTTTTCCAGTAAATCCGTTTGCACAATTAACATTAGTTGAGAATATTGCAAAACCAATACCTGTAGTTGTTTATAATAATCCTTATGTTTAAGTACAGTTATTTTATTCGTCTTTAATTTTTCTATCTTGGGACTGGTTGGATGCATAGCTCCATTGATTTCTATTATGAGCTAGCCTACATATTTCCCCGAAATTCCCACATCCTACATATTTCACTATTTGTGTGCAATAGTCTAGCGTAGGTGTACCTCTACTTCTCTTTTTTATCTCTGCTTCTAATATATTCCGCACTATTTCCTCATATCTTAGTATGTGGCCTATCATCCTATCTCTCCTATTTTTTACTGTTTTCTACATATTTCTTTCTTCCCCTACTATTTCTAGTACCTCTTTCTTTTTAACTTTGTCTGTCCATGATATCATCATCAAACGTCTGTTGCAACACATTTCAAAGGCGTCACCTTTTTCTTGTCTGCTTCTCCGTCCAAGCTTCAAAGCCATACAGTGTTATGTTCCACACATATGTTTTAAGCAATCTTTTCTTTGTTTTTATGTTTGTTATCTTTGAACACAGTAGTTGTTTTTCTTGTTAAATGTAGCACGACTTTGTGCTAATCTTTGTTTTGTATCTTTTGTGCTTTTCCCATCTTGCGTTATTTGGCTTCCTAGGTAGCAGAAATCCTTAACTTCTTGTAAGTTCGTGTTACATACTTGTATTCTTGTTTTTGATTTATTTTCCTCTCTTGTGCATACTAGAACTTTAGTTTTATTTTTGTTAATTTTCATACCGTACCTCTCTGTTAGAACTGTTTCCATTTCATTAAAAGCAGCTTTTAACTCTTTTTCAAAGTTTTGTACTACCAAAAGCACTCCTTCCGTTTCCGGTCGGAGCTCTGTGTACATGTGTTAGCTGTAGAATTACCATAGTTATCCAAGTAATTGTTGGTACGATCTAAGGAATCATAACTGATTTAATGAACCTTTTGCGGTTTCACCTCAATTTAGCTTGTATTCAGACATGCAAGGCTTAATCTTTGAGACAAGCATATGACTACTGGTAGGATCAACCAGGGAGCTGCGCCGGAAACTAGGCCGTGAAACCGGGTACGCTCCGTGAAGTTTCGCTCGGCAACCGACTTTATGCCTCGTAATCTGCAAACTGCACCGAAAATGCAGTTCGTCCGTTTTACGTGAGCTGCGTGCGTAGAACGTATCTTTCGATCCGGAAACTCCGCGCTCTCGCTTCGGATATGACTGCGTCGACTTGACTCACTCCGCTTGTCGAACGAGACGCTCCGATCCGTAAGGACCATGCAAAAATCACGCCGACGGGACGTTCAGGCGACTTTAGAGCTATATCCACCCCTAATTATTGGATTGTTGCTTTTTTTGCATGCTCAACGCACTCTTGTGGCATCACGTATAGTGAACGCGCCCTTCGCAAGTTAGAACAAGCGACAATTGTGTGTGTTTCAACACCCAGTCGTTCGATGCATGCGAACGCCGACGTTAACCGTGTAACGGCTCGCCAAGAATTCGAACGCACTATCTGTTCATTCTCGCTCGGAGAAAAGAGAGTCATCGCATAATATAAAATTATTACTTGACCGCACGAAGCGGCAAATAGAAGAGTCGTCCGCTTAGCGGGGTCGGTGCTAGACGACACTGAGAACGCAACACCTGACGCCCACGGAGCGCGCTGCGAAAAATCTGTCAACGAGTCTACGTCAGCACACGCGATGCAGGGTCGGTCGACTACACGAACACTGTATAAATATATTTTAGTTAAACTGCACGAATACACATCTTAACAAAACTAATGTATGTCAACATGCATGTAGCAATACTTCTCCAATTTGTTATTTGTGTTCTCGTGCTACTTTGTAGTACGTTCTTTGTTCTGTGTTGTCGCGTCTTTATTAGCTTTTGTGTTATTATGTCTGTTGGTATTTTATGTATTGTTGGTAGGTATTTTGTTGGGCTGTATTTCGCTAGGTTTTCGGTGTTTGTTGCATCTTTTGTGTATTGTGTTAATTGTTTTATATATTTTTTATTTTATTTATTTTTGTTTGTATTGTATGTTGCTGACTTGTTTGCTCTTTTTGTGTGTATGTGTTTTTTGTCGATTTGTTTGTATGTATTCTTACAGTGACTAGTGTTCATGCATATATTAGTAGTTGTAGTTCATCCTTAGTTGGATTGCTTTGTATTTTGAACTTGTGATTGTGTTAATGTATGTTATCGTTACATTTGTTTGAGTTGTCTGGTAGCTTGTGCATTTATGGTTTGATGTAATTGCTATTGTTATGTTTCTTATGTTTCTTCCCAAACGCTGAGATTCCTAAATGAAAATGATTTTTTCTTAGTTCAACAATTTGACTTAGCTATGCATTCGATAGATAATAATGTACACATTAAGTGATGATAGCCACGATGTGAAAGCATATTTTAGTAACAGCAATATAATATCAATTGTGCACCCTTTCTTTTTACAGGTAGGAATGGGTGTACAGCAGAGTCTATACAAAACTATGGCAGGATCAGCATCGACCGTTTGTGGCTGCGGTAGATTGCAAAAGGCTATATCTCAGGGATTTTTACTTTTAGATACTTTGAGAACAAAGTTCAATTTTACCTAAACAAGTTATAGGGATGTAATTTAGAACATGACAAAAGAAAACACCTTAATACAACTTATATATTGACGTTTCGTTAATAACATTAATAAAAAACTAAATATATACCCTTATTTGCTTATAACCAAATTTTCATGTGATAAAATCACTAAGTGTAGTATATATAGGTACGCTCTCATAATTTTAAAATTGTCTTAAACACTACCAGTTAAGATATTAGAAACTCTAAAATTATAATTGTACTTAGACACAATTTCTAGTTATCGTGCTAAATAAAAAGAAATCATAAATACGCTCTGTTGTATTTAGCATTAGTTAAGAGAATTTGAATTAAACATTTAAATTGAACCTAACCTTTAAAATCCACAAAAAGGTTTCATGAAAGCTTTTATGTTTACACTTGTAATAAGGTAATGTTAAATTAGTTAAGTTGATAGGTACGTAAAATTATGACTTTATATTTTACTTGCATTATTTTTCTAGATTTTTGAGATTTAAAGTGTTCCGTCACAAAAGTAAATAAGATAAAAATCATACCTGTATTCGTGAAATATAAAAGAAACGTATACCTAGGTATTGAGCCCCGGCTTGTATAGAACTATAGAGGTTTCAGTTTCTTCTTACTGCTTGTTCAGACAAACACCATCCATATTTAGTTTAGTGTTAACCTCAAACTTCAAATATGTAAGAGCCAAACCTTTGCCCCACAGCCATATGTTTCGTTAACGGACATTCATTTGATTTTCGAAGTAAATAAACGCAAACATGAAATTCTTGTACGATAATAGATAATATTTGTAAGGTAGTAGAATTAATGCATATGCTTAGCTAGCTTAGCATATATAATTAGATACTCCACCAGAGAATATTTTACCGGAGGACCCTAGAAAATAAACGTGTTACAAAAACGAAGTATTGTAATACGCCACGAGGAACCGTTTGAAAGTTTTATCTGTAATCAACTTACTATTTTTAAACATTTTGAATGGGTTATTCAGGTCAGCTTTCTTCGTATGCATTAAACTAATATTCTAAAGCGATATTTTTGTGTTTTAACAAGAATAAAAGAAAAGGACACATTTTACATACCAGGTACATTTTAGCATTTGAAAGAACTTCTTTATCAGGAAACGGCATATGCAGTCGAAAGCGGTCAGATATCAAAAGCTTGAAAATTTATTCTGGTTTGAAGATAAGCACACATTTTGAGAGAGGGACAAACAAGAAAACCATCCTAAATGACAGATTCATGTATACACCAGTTGTGTATTTATAGACATTATTCAGAGGCTTACCAATTATAAAATTACATCTGATTAAAATTTATATTATTTATACAAAAGAAAAAATATTAAATTAAAACTAAAGGTCGACGTATTTAGTGTATTATTTTATAATACTAAAGGGAAATGTTACACAAATTAAAACTAACTTGTGATTGTAAACGGTATTAATATAAAATTAAAATGAAGAAATACTTGTATAAGAATGTAATATGGCGAGGCTACGGCAAATTGACATGTTACAATTGTACCACGACGTTATCTGCTATCGTACGATTTCGCATAAGACCGAAACTTTTCTGCACTTTAAGCGGTAAATGCGAGGAAAAGTTAAATTATAACGAATATTTTAAAACTAAATAACACTAAAAATAACCAAAACTACGATATTCTGGGTCTTACTATACGTTCTTTTCTCTTTCTTATAACTGAAGTGAAATAATACACAAATAGCTAACATAATTTTATTTTAGCTTATACTGTATTAACCGCTTTCACGCTTAACAACTTGGTGTAACACTTAAGCTCACCTATTTTCGCAAACGATGTAACCATAACCAAGTAACAAACAGTGGTTTGGGGCGTAATTATAATAATATGACACTGGGGACAATTTAGTCTCAAGATTTGTTTGAAACGAAGCCATAGCCATACTACAGCTACTGCCGTCTCAAATTAATGAAAATGAGGCTGGGACAAAGAAGCACTTAGCAGCGTGACACGTCCTCGTTCAGACACAAATTGCAGCTTTTGTCGCAGTAAAATCATCCCCGAATACCGTTGTTCACCAACACAAATTTTCCCTTTATAACTCGACGAACGATCCAAGATGGAAATCGACCTACACTTACAAAATGCTCTTGTACCGAAGCTCTTTACTGCCAAATGCTGGATTACACGAATTTGCTATTTCATCGCACGCCAGACATCAAAGATTTTGAACCCTTCGCGGTTCTAACGGTATTTTTAGCCTTTCAATTTTATTTAGTTTTAGAATGTGAGGGTTCGAAGGGTGTGTGCGTATCTTTTTCAGCTATGTGTTTCAGCAATGTATTTATGATACGTTTGTTTCAGAATGACCGTCGAATATACGCTGAATAGTACAGAGGCTCTACTGAAAATCGACAACGTCGAATTGGAGGACGAAGCTAGTTACAAGTGTGAAATTACTTACCTAGAAGTTAAAGAAAACTGTAATGTGGTGCAAATTATTAAACTTCAAACTTTGGGTAAGTCGTTTTATATCTCTTTTTTGAATTGTGTTGCAATATAAGCTAATAGTTAAATCCAATGCTGAGAGAATAAGTACCTATTCGCTTTTTTATTGAATTTTTATTCGCCCTACAGTAGTTTCGTTGAATAGGAGTGAAAAACTAATCTACGGTTCGCTGAAAAACGAAATTGAGGTTCATTTCAAAGGGCTCAATCGGATTATAGTAAACTTGTATCTTATTGTTTCAAGTTGATTACGGTACATACTCAGGCGCCAGATTAGCATTGGGCGTCCAATAAAACTCACGAGAATACTATTGTCAGCGAAGCGAGAAGAGTTTAAGATCCAACCCTATTATTTCCCTAAATTAACTCTTTCAAAATTACTTGATTGTTTTGTATTATTGCCAAATTTTGAATTTTAATAGGGTACATGCAGGGTGTTTTTCAAGCGATGAATTACTTATATCTAGAGCAGCAATGATTGGAGAGATTTGAAAATATGCAATCGCGATTGATCAACGGTATTCCACTTATCTAAAATATTGTAAAATACTCTTGAGAAGTTATATTTGAACTGCCTTCTACATTTGCGAAGTCAATACTATATTATGAAAATTTCTCATAAATTTCCATAAATTATGCTATGATCCTACAGGATTATTCGTGGAACTGTCATGACCCGACGTTGGGCCGTCATATAAATATTGCTGTGTTACTCTCACAATTATTCGTGCGCCATCATTTGGGCGGTCATATTTGTTATTGCTATGAATAAACAGGAATTTATCGTGGACCGACCTTGTGTCGACCAATAACAAAACTTGATGTGATAACACCTTACTCTGTATCAATGGCGTATTCAACTTTTAACTCCTCCTCTCTTTTTAAATTCGGCCTCGACTAGCTTATATTTTGAATTATAAAATGAAGTTAGTTGATTCTATATAATAAAAACAAATATTATGTACAGGTTTTGAAAATTATTTAAAATACACTTTTCAATCAATTAATGTTGTAAATTTTATTTATCTCAAAAATCATATGCTTTTCAATCAATCTAAAGTCACCAAAAAACGTATTGTTTTTATAAAAAGAAGCCTGGAACGTTCAAAACCCCTTTTATCATATTACGTACTTTCTACGTATGCAAGTTCGTTGTTGACTCCGTCACACTAATTTATATTAATTAAGCAAATTCAATATTCAATATTTAAATTCAAATAGAAAAAATGTCTTAAAACTAAAAAATCTAACCTGGTCTGTTTTCTTCGTTTTCCTTCTCGCAACCAAAATTATCGACGCATCCATTATCAACTAGAATTTTCCATGCATCATACCATCCATTTGGATCAAAATTATTCTCCACCAATTCAGAATTATTATATACCCATTTAAAATTTTATCTATTCACACTTAGATTTATTACATTTGAATTATTGTCGTCACCCTCTGGATTATTATTATCACCAGCCTCAGAATTGGAATTTATTCTCACCAGACTCAGAATATCATTTAAATTATTATATTACTTGAATTATTATCGTCAAACTTAGAATCATTTTCATCCGCCTCCAACTTAGATTTAGAATTTATTCTCACCGGCGTCAGAATTGGATTTTATTCTCCCCGGCCTCAGACTTAGATTATTATACTCCCCGGCCTCAGACTTAGATTTATGCTCACCAGCCTCAGACTTAGATTGTTCGCACCCAAATAATGCTGTGTTACTCTTACAATTATTCGTGCGCCATCGTTTGGGTGGTCATATTTATTATTGCTATGAATAGACAGGAATTATCGTGGACCGACCTTGTGTCGACCAATAACAAAAGTTGATGTGATAACACCTTACTCTGTATCAATGGCGTATCCAACTTGTAACTCCTCCTCTCTTTTTAAATTATCAAATTACACTCCCATAAATTTTATCATTCGGTCTCGACTAGCTTTTATTTTGAATTATAAAATGAAGTTTAGTTAATTCCATATAATAAAAACAAATATTATGTACAGGTTTTGAAAATTATTAAATACACTTTTCAATCAATAAATATTGTACATCGTATTTATCTCAAAAATCATATGCTTTTCAATCAATCTAAAGTCACCAAAAAACCTATTGTTTTTATAAAAGAAGCCTGAAACGTACAAAACTTCTTTATCATATTACGTATTTTATCTGACAGAAACGCATGATTTCATTAGAAATTGCAGAATATTGTTCCGATCCAGGAAATTGAATATAATTCTATTTTTTTATTTTGCAATATATAATAATTGTATGTAGTGATATCAAAATATAGACAAATAAATTTTTAGAATGCAGTATTGAAATGAAGTTTCGCAGACTGTAAAATTTAGATATCTACAGATACAAATACTTGAATCAACTATCACATCCACAGACTTTTGTTTACTAAATGAAGCTACAAATCTTACATGTTATAATAATAAATTTTCTAACAAATGTATGCATCTTTCTCTAGGAATACTGCAAGATCTTCTTCAGTTCAGAATAATCTGCCAATTCCGTGAAGATATATCAGTTTTTACACAAAATACGAACCAAACATTTCTCCATTATTTTGGTATTTAAGATTTTAAACATATTTAATAACTACAAAAATGTCAAAATACCCGTGTATGTACTATAGTATAGTAGAGTAGTAATATAGTAGGAATTTTAAGTAAAGTCAAAACAGTTTTAATTTATCAGTACTAAAAACCTTATTATTACACATAATTGGAACGAACAAAATCAACCAAATAATTTGTTACGTTCAATTTTCGTTCTACTACATTTTTCTACAGAATTGTAAATACGTGCTTCAATTACTATTTTTGGATATTCTAAACGAGACAACACACTTTCCTCTGTTTTTTTCACTATTCGAAGTCTGGCTTTCATTCGTAAACCACATTTGGTTACTTATTGATAGATACAAGTCCTCTAGCTAACACCTGTTTTATATTCAAGTTTGAAAAAAGCTTATTGTCTAATACTGAAAAACGCTCATTATTGACATTGTTTCACTTTCCTTTGCGTGTTGAGAACGAATACACAATTATTCTTTAGTAACATTTTCTAAAAAATTTCAAAAAAGAAAGTTACATAAATACTTTATTTAAAACATTCCTTCTAGTGTAACTATGATATGTCTGCATGGTGGTGAAGACTTACTAACATGTTCTGTTATAACACTTATATCCTAGAATTTAATTTTATCCTGTGATTAAATTATACGATTAAGTTAGGGTTGTATATCCTTCTACATGAGTCCATAATTTGACAGAGAAACAAAGTGCTTTTATTGTTTCTGTCGTAAATATGGTCAAATGTGACGTCATATGAATCACAGGCCACTTCCCAAATTCTCATACGAATCTCATTACTGGAGTTAGGGCATATTCTCGGGAATTACGCAAGTATAGATTTAATTTTCTGTAAAATTCAATTATGAAAAATATCGTCCGCACTTTGTGCCAACGTTTTTAAAGTATGCAGTAACAGTATATTAATTAGCATAAGAACTAACCAGTATGTGTTAAAAATTAATTTTTTTAAATAATTTAACTCAGATATAAGGTAAGTTCTATGGTAACCTTATTACGTAACATTTACTTCGATGTTTTCGAGGCTGAAAATATCCTTCTTTTTTAGCAAAACTTTAACGTTACTTTTACTTATAACAATCGAGGTTTAAATTTCATAAATAGTTCTACTTTTTCAAATTTGAAAAAGTAGAACTTCTTTTTCAAATTGGTAGTTTTCTGAGTGCAATCATGGTTGATAAACTAGAATTGTTTAAACTATACTTTTGTGCTAATTGGTAGGTCGTGCGCTACTAGCGTTTGTGGTACAACAGATCCACCAAAGATTTTCATGTTAAATTGTGCTCTATATTTATTGCGAGCTTCCTTTAAACCACTGTTGTTGCCAAAAACCATACAGTTAAAGAAATTTTCTAAACAAAAAACTTGCTAGAATAAAACCATTATAGTTATGTATTTTTTCTTTATGTTGCTTTGGTTGGATAGACTAACGTTCTGTCCTAATATATTTGTTTTTTTTAAATACTTTAGTATTTTTTTGTTTCAGCTAGATAATTAGTGATATCGCATTTCTATTATTCTTTGCCCCAATCTCCAATTGTCCTAGTCAGTTCATTCTTTTTGTTGTGTCGCGGATTTTACCGTATTATAATTTCTGGCATTCAACGTGAAGCTTAGATTTTCTATACCCAAAGTTTGGCCCCGTTACATTGTTCATCTTTATATCCGTTTTGATATTCCTGTATTTTTATTTAAGTACATTTCCATTCTTTTATTCGTAGCTGTGAAATTCTTCATATTCTGTTTCACACAAGAGCATGGGACTTGTTTCCACCGATGGTTCTAAACTCAAAAGCACTGGCACCGAAATTTTCTTCTATTCCTCTATATTTTTGTCCATCATTCCTGTTGCTTTTCTTTAGATTTAATCCGTTTGTTCTTTGGTTGTACCGAGTAATTTGTTTTGTTGTTTCCGTGAAAATTTTTTTTGTTGATGTGAGCTCTTGTTTGTTTGCGGTTGGCACTTATTTACTTTTTACTTTTTTTTTGTTATTCTTGTACATTTTGGCACAGTGGCGCTTTTACGTTAACCGGTTGTGAAAACATACCTCCAATATAAACTAGATTTTCATAACTTTGATTCGGGGGCCAATGTGAATAAATTACGCAGGTCCGCGAAAAGAGTCTACCGTATGGAACGAAAGAAAAGACTCGCTTCTATTTCCGTAGAATCCGATTTCGTTTTCGAACACGAAGTGGATACAACTTGTATCCAAGAGCTGCTACAATCCCTCGATGAGTGTGATGGTGACAAATCTTCATTTACTGATGTGGGCTAGTTTCCTGTGGCTACACAACGTCGCTGTACAAAATGTCCGCAACAGAAACGGAACCGAAACCCCATTACCAATCGTTACTTAACTAGGCTAATCTCCCAAGTGTTTTGACAATAAAGAAAAAGTCGCCACATTACTACCTTGCTAAAGACGCTGGTAACTACATCTAGTCCTGCTCGCACTCCTAATGCCGGGTCGGATTACCCTACATTACTCGCTTCCTAGTCGGAATCAGACGGGGAACCTAAATCAGTCCCTTCTATTGTACCTAGGCAGAATTCTACTTTCTTGTCTATCCCTAATTATGGCCAATCAGTGTCAAAATGGAAATTGAAGTATTCTGGCGACTCGAATACACTCACGGTGCATAATTTTCAAGAGAGGGTCAAAAAGCTTCCAAGAGCCGAGCATGTTTCAGAGTTTAAGTTATTTCAGTCTACGGTAAATTTGTTTGGGTCTATCTTTGT
Source organism: Platerodrilus igneus (assembly GCA_036346225.1). NCBI lineage: Eukaryota > Metazoa > Arthropoda > Insecta > Coleoptera > Lycidae > Platerodrilus > Platerodrilus igneus. The sequence continues at coordinate 6,918,926 of JARFIW010001480.1, forward strand.
TGTGGTTCCGCAGTAATCGTTCCAGATTTTCGAATTAGAAGACGTTATCCAGCTTACTATTACAACATTTTGAGCCTCAGATTATAAACGTCGGCTATTTAACGATACCTTAAAACGAACCCAATATCCTTCTGAGGGTATTGTTGAATGCCTATCTAACATGACTGCAATGTTTTGCCGTCATGGTGTCATTCCTAAAGATGTGTAACTAAAGGTTTTTAGAAATCTATCCCTACCCTATCCGGCTCAGTTGCCCCCTGTAGACTCGTTGCGGTAGATAGTGGAGGAATGCTTGAGGCTAGAGCGAAAGAAATTCTGCGTTGATAGCTATGTACCACTTAGTCGAGACAAACACTCATACCTGAAACAATATTTTGTATTTGAATCCGCCGCAGACTGCTAAAAATACTACTGGATCCCATAATCGGTCAGTCATAATTCGCCCAACACCGATTACTAGATATACCTATTTTCCAGTTGCTACTCCTACTTCTGTAACCCATTCTACTCGCCAAGTCACGTGCTTCGTTTGCTCACATGTGAAGGATGTACAACAATGTAAAAGTGCCTATTACCAACTAGATACCGGTAGCACTATGCCTACAGCATATTCCACTCGTCACTAAATTAGTAAGGACGCAAAATAAATAATATAACATTTTGTTTGACCAAAGAAGTCGCCTTATAATTATGATGAGAACAAAATAAGTTTTGTAAATAAATTCTATTCCCTATATGTGAACTACCCCAGTAGCAAACTGGTTGGCCATACTGACAGTATGAATTTTACTATTCCAGGCAGCACCACATACTAATATAAATAGGCTTAAATGGGTGCTACAGACAAGCACGTAATAGTAGTAAAAGAAATACTGAGTGGTATAATCAGTACTATATTATAGTTAGCCAATGCTGGTGGATTAAAAAAATTATTCCGTACGTATTTTAATATTGAAAACAGCTCCAAAGTTGTTACGTGCCAAATTGGCACTAAACACTCCTTAGCTTAATTTTGATGTGCGGGAATTTCGCGCCACAAATTCAAAAGACTTGGCGTGTATTTCCGTCACGTCAGAGTGCGTTTGCGCCAGACCGCGCGACGCGAGCGGCGGAGAAAAAGTGGGAGAAGTTTCCGGGGGACTCTGTAACGTGGCTGTTTTGCCTGGGACTTCCAGAAGAGTGGTCGTGTTAGGTATCGTATCGTGTCTGTATCTTTTTATGTAGATTTCCTTGCGTTTTGTTCAACTCTCGTTCCATAACCCTTCCTTATCGTTACCTCTACATAGGAAAGTAGACAATTTGAAGCAGCCTAGGTCGGACCATCGCCCACGACCCGGGTAACGAATCGGAGCCCATGACTGCCGTAGCTGGTCGGAGCGCTTTGGAAGAATGCTGGGCGTACCCTCCGGTGAATACCTTAAAGGGGGCCATCAGCAGCCCTGATGGACGTGCTGATGTCATCTTTATTTAACCTGTAGGAAGCTGTACCTATTTATGTAAGTACCTTATTTGCTTATACTGCATTTTAAACATTTATTTATTGCGTAATTGCGCATTTAATTTTGCATGTTGTGTGACGTCATTGACAGATGGGCGCGCTTAAATCTGTAACCAAGATAAGGGTTACCATCTGCCGGTGCGCTACGTAATCTCGCGCTTGCGGGATTGTAACTTTAACTTTTAAATTGTAAGAATTGGCGCCTTTAACGTGTGAGGTTGTAAAATAAGGCTTTTTTCCTTTGTTTTTTAGGTTGTAATTTCTTTTATCAATATACAATGTATTAACTAATGTTATTTATAGCTTTTTCACTAAAAAATTAATTATTTAATATCTGTTAAACTTGAATTTTATGTTCGTGTTTTGGAACGCACCACATTGCTTTAGATGTCAAAAACAGTTGTTATGGTAACTTAAGGTAGTCGGCCATTTTGAAACTAAAATATAGCTCCTGTTTATAAAATATGTTTTAATATAATGTTCTTTCAATTTTGAATGTGGTATGCTTTTGTTGATTTCAGTTATATTGTTATGTGCACAGTTTTTTTTTAAATGCAAATTCAAGTTTTTTAGGAAGGATCAACAAGTTAACCTGACTTTCAATTTACACGTGAGTACACATAAATAAATAAGCATTTAAGTAATTGCATGCCTTAAACACTGTTTATTAGGAAAATTATCTATTTATATTAGATTAAAATATACCCCTTGCTTGTTTTTCGACTTTAAAAAACCGTTTTAGAAATTGTAAATCAACATTATCTTGTCTGATAACATTTTAAAGGAATTTTCTAGCAATCTACCTATTTAATTATGACATTCGAACTTCTTTTTAAAAAGAAACCTTGTGTTTAAAAGTATATAATGTAGTGAATTGCCCTTTAGAATATCTTTTGAAAACGCTAGACTAACGGGATCTTGTTTTATTTGTTAAATAACACATATTATCTACCTTTTTTATAATTTGGAGTGTCTTTTTGTAACTTAACAGTGATATATTTCTTTTATTAAACACTAATCTTAAATATATATTGTGTGGTACACGTTGGAGTGTATAAATCGGGACTGCTCCAGAACGTTTCCCAAAGCGTAAAGCTTAGCAAATGGACTGTAATTGTATGCAATTGGAGGTTAGGCGCGAAAAACAGTAACATAGGTCAAACCGTAGTTAATGTTTTGCTTACCTTGCAATGTTGTTCACCAATTTACTCCCGCGAAGTTAGGTGTTGTTTACCGGTCGACGCACTTGGTCGGGCAGCAGCACTTATGCACTCGCGGTTATAGTTACTAGGTGTTGAGTCGGTGAAACGATACGAGAGAGTGTCATGTTGGTGAAGCGAAAAGGCTTTATCGCTCCGCCATATGTGTAGCACAACAACAATATACGATAAGGCCATCTATACTGTCAATCGCTGACCTCCAACTGTATGAAGTTTTAACATACCCCCCACCCAAAATGGTAAATTTTGTTGTATACCGTGAAATGAATGGGAGAAAAAATTAAAATAGAAATTTTAAAAAATGTTTGAGTATGTATAAATTATTCGAGTACTCTGCATTTTGCTTCCTGCATTAAAATATAAAATAAAACATAATTTGTAGAGAAAGAAGAAAAAAAATAAAAATTGCATGTTAGAATGCTGAATTACTTATGGTGGCGGAAGTGGTACCACCTTGTTAATTGGGCGGACCGCTTCGCCTGTGGTTGTTTTTAGCTTTACAACTCTTGTTACACCATCTTTACCCGGTAAAAGCTTCGCCACTCTCGCCAAAGGCCAATACGCCGGGGGTGAATCGGGAGTAAAAAAAAGTACTAGATCCCCTTCTTCTATGGTTTTGGAAAGAGTGTTCCACTTAGGCCTTTGGTGTAAGCTGTGCAAGTACCTTATGGACCAGCACTTCCAAAAGCTCTGTACAAGTTGTTGGGACATTTGCCAACGACTAAGCCGATTTGCAGGAACTTTTTGTAGGTCCACTTCACACCGCGTAATTAAAGGTCCACCAGTTAGAAAATGGCCCGGAGTCAAGGCATCCGTGCCTTCGTCAGGGGACGTTGTAAGTGCGCAAAATGGACGAAAATTTAAGATTCCTTCTATGCGGGTCACAACTGTGCTAAATTCCTCCAGAGAAAGTGTCGTTCTGCCCACTATTCGTTTCAAGTGAAATTTAGCACTCTTGACGCCGGCTTCCCAAAGCCCCCCAAAATGGGGTGCATAGGGAGGGTTGAAACACCAATCTATACCCCTAGAGGATAAGTAGTGCGCAATGACGGGATTAGCTTGATCAAAATGTTTATATATTTCTAACATTTCTCTAGCCGCCCCGCGAAAATTGCGGCCCTGATCGGAGTATATGTTCGTGGGTAACCCGCGTCTGGCTATAAATCTATCTAATGCAGCAAGACATGCTTCCGTTGTTAAAGCTGTGACAACCTCCATATGAATGGCACGTGACACCATACAAATAAAGAGGGCAATATATGCCTTTTGAAATTTTGTCGATCGCAACGAGGATAGCTTGATTGTAAAAGGACCGGCAAAATCCAAACCGGTATGCGTAAAGCATCTTCCGGGTTCGAGGCGATAAAGCGGAAGATCTGCCATAGGAGGCTGAATAGGCTCCCCTTGGAAGCGATAGCAAGTCAGGCAGCGAAATATTCTACTTCGAATTAATTGACGGATACAAGGAATCCAAAATGTACGGGTAACTAATAATTGAGTTAGCCGCGGACCCCCATGACCTGAATATATGTGATAGTAATCACATATTAATACAGCTAACCTGCTGTTTTTTGGGATAAGGTAGAAATGTTTGCTAGTTATGGAAAGGCTGGAATGGCGCAAACGGCCCCCCACCATGACTAATCCCGTGGGAGAGAGAGAAGATGACAACGGACGGTATATTTTTGTGCTAGGTTGCCCTTTTTCTAGTAAGACGATATCGTCGTAGATGTGCTCGTACTGAGTAATTCTAATGGCAAACGTGAGAGCGCTACGATACTCAGAGGCATTTAACGGACCAGTAGTCCTTGCAAGATTACGTTTGCGTGCAAGGCAGTTAAACGTGAACCTTTTACCGTACGCAAAAATTCGTTGAACTTTTAGCAAGTTCGAGGACCCTTGTAGTACTACCAAGTATTGTTTCACATCAACAGTAGAGACGAGTGCGTATTGTACGGCTTTAAACCCGTCTGCAATATTGTGTGTGTATTTATCACTTGGCCAATCACAATAATCGCGGTATAAAAAATCAGGACCCTGCCACCAGAGTGTACAATTCAGTAGTTCGGATGGCCTCAATCCTCGGCTTGCAGAATCGGAAGCATTCGCAGAACTGGGAACGTATCTCCATATGGCTGTGGGTTGATTTTCATGAATTTGCACCACTCGGTTCGCAAAAAATAATTTTAACTGATAAGGTGGCGTACAAATCCACGTCAGTGTGTTTGTAGAGTCACTAAAGCATATTGGATCTAGTAAATTGATGGTGTCAAATGCTAATGCTGTATGTTTCATTAGTTTTGCCAAAAGACATGCCGCTCTAATTCAAGACGAGGAATGGTCCACGTTTTCAAAGGGCTACACGGGTTTTGGAAGCTATCAAATGTACATATATTTTTTCATCAACTTCTAATCGCAGATACACAACAGCGGCCATCGCTACGGAACTGGCGTCGGAGAATCCGATTAAACGGGCTTGACTGTTGCCGATTTTCCAAATAGATCGTGGTATTGTTAGGTATTCGAGAAGTGGCAGTTCAATTTGAATTTGCTGCCATTCTTGAAGAATTTCTGCGGGCAATTGTTCATCCCAATCCACCTTTTGTAGCCATAGGCGTTGCATAAGGCATTTGAGAAGAACCGTAAATGGACTCAAATAACCATTAATATCAAATATGCGTGCTATGCGTGACAAAATTCCTTGCTTAGTAGGGATGTCTGCAATATTTGGAACTTTACATCTAAATGTATCGGAACCCATATCCCAACAGAGACCCTGAACATCACGTGTTGTCAAAGTGGGTTTAGAGTTCGGTAGATTTAGAACGTCCGTTTCCGACTTATCAATAACTGAAGTGTATGAACTTGCCCATTTTCCTAAGTCGAAGTTACCTAGTTTTAGTAAATTGATCAATTCATTTTTTAGAAGGAGAGTTTCTTCTACAGAATCGGATCCATCAAAATATCATCAATGTAAGTTGATGATCTAAGGGCTCGGGAAGCCCGGGGGTACGAGTGACCCTCGTCTTCTACCAACTGCTGTAGAACACGAAGGGCAAGGAAAGGGCTACAAGTAGCGCCAAAAATAACGCGGGTATGTTCATATTCCGTTAAAGGTTCACAAGGGTGAAACCTCCAAAACATATGTAAAAATTTTCTATCTTCTGGGTGAACGACTATAGATCTAAACATTTGTCGAATATCGCAAGTGAGTGCGACTTGAGGTATTCGAAATCTTGTTATTACAAGACCAATATCAGATTGTAATTTGGGGCCCGGTAAAAGAATATCATTGAGACTTGTACCATTAATATCCCTATCGGCAGGACTAAACACGACTCGAACTATTTTTGTCAAAAATGCTAAACGTAATTGAAAGTTAGGTTTATATATGGTACTTGTACACGATTTAGATTTGTAAATTTTCCAATTATAGCCATCGGCCTCGGTAGCGTAATTGGATAACGCACAGTTCCGGCAAAACTGAGATGCAGGTTCAAATCCTGTCCAAGGCCTTATATTTTCCTTCTTTCAATTACTAGCTCGATTTGAAATGATCATTTGGGCTTTACTTAAAAAGTCTAAGTTATTATTTCATCTTATTAATTTCAATATATATATATATATATATATATATATATATATATATATATTCGAACGCATACTAACAAACGTCCATATGCGTGCAATTTGTGTGATTATTCGGCTCTAAACGTACTCTAAAAGAACATTTGCTGTCATATCCTAAGTAACGTCGATTCGTATGCTATTTGTGTGATTTTACCGCTTTAAGAAAGAGTTTTCATGCAAGATATTTGCTAAACGAACGTCCATTCGTATGCAGTTTATGTAATTATTTTACATTACAAAATATGTACTATAAAATATCATTTCCTATCACATACTTACGAACGTCGATTTGCATGCAAGTAGTGTAATTTCGCTGCCTCACAAAAATATCTTTTACAAAAGCATGTACAGTTGCATACCAACAAGCACTAAAATTTTGATATATTTTGTATCGTTTCCAATATATGAAGCACATCTCTGTCCGTCTGTTCTAGTTTAAAAAATGTGGTTAAAAAAGTTGTAACATCAGGAGTAATAGTAAAGAACCCGTTATTTAATTGAATAATATTTACTTTTTAAGGTGTGTGTAATAGGGTTCTTGCATTTGTAGAAAGATTAGTGTGTGATATCCATCATTGACCAAAATGTTCAGCAGTTTGTTTAGTAAGTGTATTAGTAAGATGTTACCAATTATTTTCCACTCGTATTTTTTGTACAAATATAGCTTTTTATTGGATAGTGCATTTATATTTAGTGAATTTGTTTCACTGTTGCAAGTCTCACTTATTAATATATTGTGTGGATCCATAACAACTAATATATCATCGTTTGGCTCGGCAGATTGTTGTGAAGGAATCCCCGCATTGTTATTACTATTTAGGTCGCAGTAAGTTGTCAGAATTACTCCATGTTCTTTAAAAAAAAGTTTAAGTACTAACAAGGCTGATAATTATCGACCTCATTCTCAATGTCCAATTTGGCACAATGGTTATTTTGTGGAAAGTCTTATTTTCAGATTGGTAAAAAAGACTTACTAATAAATAATTGTTCGGAATGATAATTCATTACTTAGGTGTACTAAAAATTATATTTACTGTTAAATAGCAGCAACATATTAAAGGTGTAGCTTCACGTATTGTCTAATACACTCATAGATAAATTCATCTTTTTTTACTTTTTCCTCAGAGGTAGGCCAGAAAACTAAAAATCAATTTTTGTTTTATAATGTAAGTTTCATTCTTTAACTTGTATGATAAACGAATGAACACATAACAACAACGTCTCTTTTTAATATTTTCATTACACTCCCATGTGACGGCAAGTTGATAAATTACATTGGTCGATAAAATCACTTCCGTATTATGGAAAATTATTCTATGTGCAAGAAATTTATGCGTAATTTTATTTAGGTACTAAATATTTTAGGTACATTTTTATTATGCACATTGCAAGTCCGTGCAGTAACTATTGTAGAAAATGAATTTATGCATCGCGAAAATTGTGTGTAGTGTTTGCTTTTTTATGCAAAATGCAAGTTATGCATAATGATATTTATGTACAATGAACGCGAGCCAGTTCCAGGACTGAAGACCTATTGATGATGGCAACGACTAGACATGAAAATATAGACCATTTTTTCAAGAAATTTGATCAGAAATTTCAAAATTTCTGAACGATTTTTTTTTAAAGATCTAACATTTTGGTCGTCTGTTATCTAACATTTTAGACAGACCTGTTTTCCTACTTGTAACCTGTGCTTTGGCCGTGCCTAGGATTTTTATTTCAGTCTTATAGTTCGGCGAGGTGGCAGGGCGGGAACGACGAAAACCCCTCGGTCCTCCGGATAACCAGGATTTCCTGAGACCCTCTCGCGCTCTTCAACCGCCACCTCCCCGCTCTGTCTGTGACCCAGGCTTCGTTTCCGTTCCTTACACGTGGAGGCAGCACTTGTTGTGGTTACCGTTGTTGTTGTTGTTGTACAGGTGTGTGTTTGAGTGTGTGTGTGTGTGAGTATTTGTCGATGTTTGGGTGTTTGTGCGTGTCTGTGTGTAGTGTGTGTTTTGTTTTGTGTTTGTTAGTGGTTGTGTTGGTGTTGGTGTTGTTTCTGCGTTGTGTTCTCGTTCTTTGACCAGGACCATCGGCTGCCGGAAATCCCAGTTATTGAGGGATAACACCTCGCAGAATTTGTACCCTTCGATCCGCACCATCGGCAGCCGGAAATCCGGATCATTGAGGGGCACAATTTGTGTTTGTGTGTATTGTGCATGTGTGTGTGTTTTGTTTGCGTTTGTGTGTTTGTATGTGTGTGTGTGTGTGTGTGTGTGTGTGCGCGTGTTTTATTTTGCGTTGGTTGATGATTGTGTTGGTGTTGATTCTGCGTTATGCTCTCGCTCTCTGACCAGGACCATCGGCAGCCGGAAATCCTGGTCTTTGAGGTAAAGTACCCCGCAGAATTTGTACCCTTCGATCCGGATCATCGGCAGCCGGAAATCCGGATCTTGAAGGGCACAATTTGTCTTTGTGTGTGTTGTTCGTGTGTGTGTGTGTGTGTGTGTTTGTGTTTGCGTTTGTATTGGTGTAGTTGTATATATGCCCAGTTCCCAAAAGGTTAAATTGATCCTTAATATTTTGAAATATTACAGGTTACAATAGGGTTGAAAAGAAAAACTACAAGTTGACAATTTGTTGCCTCGATTTCTGATAAGTATTGTTTTTGTTCAGAGGTGTTAGCACAAAGGTTTCTATTCTACTACTAATCCTAACTTAACTTAAAACTACTGTTAGTCGTTGTTTGCTAGAGACGGTTGTCGGGTTAAGTAGGTTTTGGTCGGGTTTGAGTACCTCCTTCTGTCTTCGAGAGCAGTTGCTCTCGGAAATTCCGGAAGACAGATTATGGCGTCGGGGGCAAGGCCCACGGAATCTTACAGCAGTTGTTTTTCGGTGTCTCAGTTCGGTGTGTGCGCTTGCCTGCCGTTTTAAATGGCCTGTCGAGGTTACGACTGTGTAGTATCTGTGTAGTCTTTTGAGTCCGTGCGTTCAGGTATGGGAATAAAGTGTTCGTTCCGTATCATATCTATAATCGGGATGTTTTGTAGTTTGGTTCTGTATTCGTGTAGTTTCTGGGTGAGGTCTACACACTCGAACAAAATGTGCTCGGGCGTATCAACCTCCCCGGATGTACATGTGTCATTCTGGGCTAAGTTCATGCGGTCCCGAGAGTTCGGATACGGGCCGTGGCCAGTTAGGAAGCGGATCCGTCCTCTGTTGGATGTAAGATGTTTGTTTTTTAGTTTTTCTGTTACAGCGTACACCCTTCTACCAGTATTGCTGCCATCTCATCTAGCTTGCCATTCCGCGATTATGTTTTCTTTTATCTTTTTTTTGGTGGTTGGAAGATTTTCGGTTTTTAGAAGTTGTTTTAGTCTGTTTTGGTTGTTATTTGTCAGGTGACATATTGCTGCTCTTTGCTTGCTTAGCAGATCGAGTAGCATTGTCCCAATTAGTACATGAAGAGCGTCATGTTCCGTTGTTCTATATGCCCCTATCAGTCTTAGAATCACGCTTCGTTTAGTTGAGGAAAGGTTTTGTTTTGTTTTGATTGTGTTCAGGTGGTGGCCCCAGGTGCTCGCAGCATATGAAACTATTGCCGCAAGCACGCTGTTGAGGTACAGCCTGACACAACAAAGGGGATTTTGTAATGCCGCTGCGCTAGTGTTGCGATGTTTTGCATCACCTTTGTGGCATTATTGCACACGGTTGTTATATATTCTGTGAAATTTAGTTTTTCGTCTAGGGTTATGCCTAAATATTTAGATGAAGGGGATCTCCTGATGTTGATTTCTTCTATTTTGATTATGGGGTCACGTGTGAGTGATCCCTTCATAAGCATGTATGTGGTTCTGTTGGGTGCAATGCTCATCTTGTTCGTTCTGCACCATTTATGTGTTTCGTTCAGAGCGATGTTTGCTTTTTTCTAAATTTTAGTTCTGGAGTAACCTTTAACCAGCAGTAAGATGTTAGCGTATTCTGAACGATTTGCGGAAGATCACTTTTCCAACAGTTTCCAAAAGCTATACGAACGCGGTCAATAAGGGGGTTGTGCTTGGTGGTGACTATTTCGAATGCCAATATAGGTATTTCCAATGTGCATTCCATTTTCTTGTTCTTATTAGAGCATTCAACAAATTTAATAGACAAACTTCGTATATTAAACGTACTTAGCTACATTATTAAGGAAGGTCAATATTAGTATTATTTAATGTAAGCTATACATAACTAAACTTAATTGTAATTGCTTATTAATTTATCTCTTTACTCAGGACGTGATTTTTACCATTCAGTTCCTAATACGGTTTTAAACTACATACCAATTACGAAACTGGGTTAAAATATTTGGATAAATATGTTGTTGTTGGTTTATGGCTACGTAGAGTAAATAATAACCGAAATCGAAATCATTGAAGAGTAAAGGTTTTTATTAAGAAGCAAAATAACTAAAAATATCTGTAAATTTGGCAATTACGTTGTCCAATTCGTGTAACGGAATAGTTGTTAATACGGTTTACAAGACGAAATGCAGTATTGAAATAAATTTAATGAAAGTTTCAAGTATTGTATTATATATTGATCTTTCGTTTACAGCTATCTTCTAACTAACGTCACCGCTGTGAAGGTATCAGCAAACAAAAATTTACAAAATTGAGATACATAAAATAAAAGCTTCTATTTTATGTCAACTTTTTAAATTTTGTCCAATAATATTTCGTTGAGATGCAAACTTGTTTTGCATTGAAATGATGCTTGTCTGAATATATTAAGCAGTTGGAAGTTTTCTAACTCTATTACGTTCACTCGTTTGGAATAATCCAATATTTTGCATTATTCGCTGGATGATTTAATCACCATAAAAGTAGTTGCATGTTCCGATGAATTTTAAATGACTCGACAGAAACATGCTATGCTGATAAAAGCGAGTCAACAGGGACGAACGGTTTGATTTGTGCTACTCCATGGGAACGAATAGGAAATTCATAGCTTATCTTTTATCCAATATATGTCATTTAATTTTATAGCAATTTTCGCACCGTTTATAGATTTTCTGGAGATTGGATTTTTGCGGTTTCGTATTGAATTTTGTACGGAGTCTAGAAAAATGTACTACCCGTTTTAGCTAGTTTATTCAAATTTATTAAGTTAAATAATAAGACAAATTAGTTTATATATTTTTAAATTAAGGAAACGGAAGCTTCCACCATCTAAATATGGTAACTTACGAATCATCGCATTCTGTAGCAGCGAAGTCTTTTAAACTGTTGACATACTTTTGCATAACATTATAAAAAGCGTGCTGTGGAATAGCATTAATTTCTTTTTCATTTATACTTGCTGTCAGCTCTTGTAAATTCCAAACTCATTCACACACACTTTACTAATTAAATAACTAGTAAAAAATCAAGAACAGTCTGCTAATGAATGTTAACAATAATCTGAAAGCATCCTAATTGGGAAAAAATTTTGAACTGTCCAAGTTAGTCTTCGTCAGACGCTTGTTGCGTGGTCTTGCTGAAGTTATTACTTTCCAATTTAATCTTGAATTTGCGGCAAAAGATTATCTACCGAATTTCAACAGAATGCGCAGTAGTAAGCATGAATTTTATCAGATGTTCTTAAACCCAATAAATGTAGTTTGACATGTTAAATATTATCCTAAAAATAAAAGTGAGTTTCGCCGTTTATAAAGAAATTCTATATCCTAAGATTATTTTGAATATTTATTTATTTATTTATTATAGTCTTTATTATTATTATCAAATTATTACAGAAACATAAAAGATATACAAACTAGTAAAGTACAAAAAATATAAATAATTGGATAACCATAAAGTTGTTGAAGTAGGCCACAGAAGAGGCGAAGTTTAGCTGTGAGCTACTCTTACACTTATCCCCTACTGAAGCTAAATATTAAAAGTAAAGAAAGGCAGCGGAATAGGCTGATGGCATATAAATAAAACTAAACACAAGTACTAAAAGGATAGTAAAAATTATAAAAGCAAACCAGTTGAGTTATATAATTAAAAACTATTTCTAAGCTAACGAAGTTAGTAGTACATATTCTCTTGTCCATGAGACAGTGATAATTATAGTTAGAAAAAAAATGAGATAGCAAGTTAATATGAGCATAAAAAGGTATACAATGAGTGAGCATGCAGAAATTAGCGTATTGCGCTGTAACATAAAAACAGGGATAGTTCAAAAGGCTACTGTGTAATTTGGATTTGAATTTTATGAAACTAATAGAGCGATAATCGAAGGATAAAGAATTAAATAACTTAACTGCATTATAAGTGAAACATTTCTGAAACATGGCAGTACTGTGTCGAGGCATAGTTAAACGTTCATTATATCTCACATTTACTGAGTGAACGAGAGATCTAGGAACTAACTTATTCTTTAATGTAACTGAGGATGCTTCAAATAGCAACTTAAAAACGAAGCAGCCAAGGTGAAGGGTTCTACGATCATCCATTTTTAACCATTTGAGTTCTTTGATCTTAGCGAAAATATGATCGAACTTTCTAAGACCGACCACAAAACGACAACTAGAATTTTGCAGTATTTGAATCCTTTTTTTATGAATGCTATCGAGACAAGGGCCATAAACAATATCGCAATAATTTAGATGAGACAAAACCAAAGATTCAACTAAAGTTAATCTTAATTTAAAAGTTAAAAAATGACGCGAGGCATAGAGTAATTTAAGAGAAGAGTACGGTTTAATAATCACTTTAGCCACGTGTGAATGAAACTTAACGTTATTGTCCAAAGTAACTACAATAATTCTAGAAGAATTAACGACAGGTAAAGGGACATTATCAATGTGTATAATTATATTTAAAGCTACAGTGTCGTATATACTGTTGTGACAGAAGATTATTAGTTTAGATTTTTGAGAATTAAGAATCAGATTATGAGCCTTTGACAAAGAACTAAGAAGTTTTAAATCTTCATTAATTCGCTCTTGAGCGTTTAACATATCGCAACTAGGAAAACTATAATAAAGATGTGTATCATCAGCATAAGCTTGAATTTTACAATTCCCAACAGACTTTAAAATGTCAGATGTATAAAGAGAGAAAGGAATGGGTCCAAGAATGGAACCTTGGGGAACCCCAGATAAAACTGGCAATGTCGAGGAATAGAGTTGGTTAACCATAATTTTCTGGGATCTATTAGTAAGATAAGATTGTATAAGAGACACTGCTGACGAGCTAGCACCATAATATTTAA